>OX438950.1:16017500-17217500 GCA_949316185.1 Pyrausta nigrata
CAATTCACACTTTTATGATAGCTCACAACGTAAATAACGTGTAATACATAAGTTACAATGTCTATTTCGCACAAATTTAGGTGATTCAACAGATATTGACCGGGACCGACCCGCACGCACCGAGCTTAAATCGAAACAGAAAGCGGGAACCCGGCAGAGGCATAGACAATAAAAGAATAACTTTTTAAAGTAAAACAATAGCGGCCTTGGCACAAAACTATGCTTATTGTTTATGTTGTTCTCAACAGCCGTCCCTTTCACTCTCGACAGAATGACAACGCGATCGAGCGTGATGGCTAGACTCGAAAATACGAATATCGTCAACAGGAGTAGGGCCTCAGATCACAGCCGCTTTTGCCTTCAGCGAGACGTATCTGACGACCCTGAGAGATACTGTACATAATCACCTGTTTGACACCTTTCTATTCAACTGTGTGTGGTGCTTGTGGCGCAGTGGCGGCAGCGCTTTGGTAGTGATACCAAAAGTTAAGCAACCCACGGCGCGGTCGTGATTGGATGGGTGACCATTCCGACCATTTAAGTGACGTCCATGACAAGCATCTCCGTGCTTCGCAAGGCACGTTAAGCAGTTGGTCCCGGCTAATATCTGTGGTATTAGTCGTTAAGCCCAGTCAGAGGCCCTAGGGCGGCTTGATAACTTCTGACAGTAAGGTTTGTCACTTGCCTTACATACACCCCTCCACCAATCCGCACTGAGCCCGCGTGGTGAAGTATGGCTCGTTCCTCCTCATAGTTGAGGTGAGGCCTTTTCCCAGCAGTGGGATCTAATAGGCTGACTTATTATTCAACTGTCCAAGAGATAGAGAGTTGGCTGTTGGAAAGGTGAGTGAAATTAGACTTTAGTGCTGTATATTTCAGATAAAATATCCCGGTAAATATTTAGGTGAATATAACGGCTAGGCGGTTGGTTCTGCGCCAAATTGTAGTTTATTGCGTCATTGCAATAATCGCCATTTATGTGAATGACTTGTCGAAGTGGTTCTGTAATTGTATTATTAAGTATTCTATCATAAAACTCATCTATCGTGGATTGAACCGAAAGCCGTCTATATGTGGACATAGAAGATATAGGAGGCAAGGATTTCATTTCCACGACGATAAGTCCTACGCTTTCCCTTACTCAGCGTGGTTGACCTTCAAAAGATCATTGATCCGCTTTGTAGGCAACCTGCCTCTGACTGAATCTTCTGGTCTGCTCACTTCTTAAGAACCTGGGGCCAAAGTCTGCTAAATTACACTAACGAAGTTGTATTAGAATCGTAATTAGCATGATTTTGATATTTGGCCCATACTAGAACTGTCAAAAGCTTGCTATTCAATGAGCGACTTTCCTAATAACAAAAATCAGTACTTGAAAATCCGCTAGATGGCGTTGAACAACATAAGGCAGGTCAGGTAGATTTTTATTTATGAAATAGCTGGTTTTAGCTGCGATCTTGTTATAATGTTTATGCTTAGTAAATTTTTGATTCACGCGTACTGACAGGTAGATTTTGAATTCAGTGATCATCAAGACATTTTTTCCATTTATTTTATTTTTAATTTTATTTTGAACTCGAAAATTTTTGACGGAAGTACTTCCACCACATGTTTGTATACGTAATATTACAATATTTTGTTTTTGTTCTAAGTTTAATGATTTCGACGCTATATTTATATAACTTGGATGAATCTATCAACATGAAATAGAACTAAAATTTTGAGCTTTCAGGAAATCCCTCATTACGATGCTACTACAATTTTGCTAATGTAATTTAGCATATTTGAGCTCCAGTTCGTTCTACGGATGGACAGATCCAAGGAATCGCGTTACAATACACGCAATATCTTATACCTTTATACGAGCAATTCTTGTATATTTATTTATTTGTATATTTGTGATCTCGAAAGCGGCTCTAAAGATATTGCTGAAATTTGGTATGTGGGTTATCGGGGTTGAAAAATCGATCTAGATTAGTCTTATGTTTGGGAAAACGCGTGTTTTCAAGTTTTTATGCGTTTCTCTTTCGTAATTGTTTAACGCAGATTTAGATCGCTTATTTCGTCCCGGCGACTAAAGGCGTCGTGGTGTTATGCGTGAGATGTCGGACTGAAGAATGGTAGAAGACGTGGGTTCGAATCTCGTTCAGTAACGAATTTTTTTTTGTGTATCTATTTTGTTTTTAAACAAAATATACGAATTATAAAGCTTTTTTTATTAAATAGTAGTAACCGAGCAATGCTCGGTCGCCCAGGTACTACGTAGCTAATCGAATCCTTTTGCCGTAGAACCTGATCCAGCGCCCTGTGTGGGACTGGGGCGAGCAGTTCCCGGACGCGGACCGCGCGCAGTTCCACAACGCGCTGTTCGCGGCGCGGGCCTGCATCGCGCACGCGAGGCCGGGTGAGTACAACTAATAATAATCAACTCGGTTCCAAAGTGCCATGTGCAATGTGCCTAAGATTAAATTTGAGTTCAGTCTCCTTTTCTCTGCCAAACAAATGAAAAGAGAAATATTATATTAGGTTAGAAACGTCTGACTAAACAGCTGACAGTTGCTAAAGAAACAAGATTTGAGAATAACAGAGTACAATTTAGTAGGGATATCAATTCGATAGGGATTCAATGACGACTAAAGTCAGATGAAAATACGCGCAAAATCTTGTAAAAATACGTAAGAAATAATCTGACTTAATTTGACGTTTTAAAATTAATGTAGTCTTGTCTCTTTTCGTTTGTTTAGCAAAAAAAGAGAAATTAACAAACTGCGCCGGAGATATTATAGTGCACGAGTTTGTGCGCAATACGGGTGCACTTTAAGAGATTGCGGGTTCGAATCCCGCAAGGGGCAAATGTTTCTGTGATGAACACAAGCATTTGTACCTAATTCATGGATGTATAAACGATATAAGTATGTAAATCCGTTATCCTAGTCACCATAGCACAAGCTCACGCTTAGTTTGGAGCTAGGTACTTGTAATTGGTGTGTTTGTTGAAACAATTATCCATTTATTTGTTTACTCTTTTGTTCCTTCACTCTCATAGTTCGGTGAAGCGGCAGTCCGACATAACCGGAAAAAAGAATGATGAGACTATTTAAACTAATATAATTACAGCGGCAGCACGTCAGGCTTCAATTCATTTGAACCACGGCAACTGCTCTTATTGTGTAGGGAATAGAAGCGGTCTTAACGTCAAAGTGGGGTAGTCTGACGTGTTACCGTGTGTACATGCTCATCATCTTCCGCTGTAACAACGAGCGTAAAAGTGACAAGCGTTGCTTAATTTCCTTGTGTGAAATTTGACGTAATAATTTTATTGAATCCTGACAATTTTTACCCGATATTAAGTACCAATCTGTTGTTATTCTTGTTTATATAAGTAATAATAATAATAAATGGTTTAACAAACGTACAAATAAACAAACAATAATGGGAACAGGGCAAGCGAATGATGATGATGATGAAATGGTTTAACAAACACACCAATTACCTAGCCCCAAACTAAGCGTGAGCTTGTGCTATGGGGACTAGGATAACGCTATCCGTTATAGACATACTTATATACATTTATAAACATCCATGACTAAGGTACAAATGCTCGTGCTCATCACACAAACATTTGCCCCTTGCGGGATTCGAACCCGAAACCTCTGATTTTGTAGTCCGGAGCCGAACCACTAAAACAAGATAGTAGTCATTAATGACCATGTTCACCCCTATAAAGAGATTATCACCCAGTGTAACAAATTAACATCATATTTTTAATTCCGCAGCCCTCTCGTCCCAACAGAGCGGTCCGCGGATAGACCGACTCGAGCCCTGGTGTTCCGTAGCCGCCGTCGAGCTGTGGTCGCAGTGCTACGAGCGCTGGCTGACCCCGCTCGACGTGCCCGACTCTGGGCCTGTGCAATATCATGTGCACCACAGCCGGACGCTCGCACAGGTGGGTGTAGGTAGACATTAGTTTGAAGCTAGCCCCCCAGCAGGCCTGGTCCACTCCGCAATTTGCCTTAAAGCTACAAGTACGTGTGCGGATCCACCGGTCGGCGTTTGGTCGTAATGGATGTCACAAGCCGGCCGCATTGCATCAAAGATCTACGACCCTACGCTGTCAAGTGAGATGAGGTTACGCGAGAGAAAGAGAGGCAACTATGTAGGTATTTATGGTCTGTTATTGGCGTGCCGTGGTCTAAATTTCCACTCTATTGTGTCGAAGCAAGAGTCGCTATTTACTTAAATAACTTTGCGGAGTGGTCCTTCTATACTTGTACTATTTTTTGACGCTCGCACAGGTTCGTGTAGATAGACATTAGTTTAAAGCGAGCCCCCTAGCAGGCCTGGTTCACTTCGCAATTCAGCTTAAAGCACAGCATAAGTACTGGTACTTCGTACAGAAGTTTGACACAATGAAATTCTAAGAAATATGTACTCAATGTCGTCAACGATATGGTGATATTTAGTCCGCCTGAGAGATAAGCACATTTACGTTTTTTTTACCTACGCGGGGCCTTACACAGGCCTGCTTAAAGCTACAAGTACATGCGCGGATCGACCGTTCGGCGTTTGGTCGTAATGGATGTCACAAGCCGGCCGCATGGCATGTAAGATCTACGACTCACGCGCGCGCTTGGCGTCGCGTCGGTCGACCCTACGCTGTCAGGTGAGATGAGGTTACGCGAAAGAGAAGCAAATATGGAGGTGCTTATTATTTATTCTGTGGTCCTAGTCATCAAACGGTCGCGCGAGTGGGCGCCAATTAGGACGACGCCCTACTCTTAATCAAAATTGCTTAAGACAATATTCTTGGATGAATGGTAAACACAATATTAGAACGACGATAAGGTTTATAGATTTTATAGAATGCCAAGATCCGTTGCTATTGAAGTCAGCAGTAATAAAGCTGACATCATCAATTAGAATTCATGGATATCCTCGATTTAAGACATCAAAAGGAAGTTTTTTTTATTAATAGGCAGACATTTGAGTGTAGTATGTTCTTTCTATCTTGGTTGAATTATAATCCATAATTATTTATCGAATAATTTGGCATATTGGCAGTTAATACAACACCTAATACTAGCCCCTTCACTTTTAATGAATTTATTTATTTATTTAATATAGGCACAGTAACAATCAAGCAACCAAATACACTTATGTGGTAACGTTTCTAAATAAAAACATTGCGGGTTGAATGACCTAAAAAAACTATGCACAACATTACAAATATACATTCAATCTACAAGAAAGACTATGGTTATAATTTAAAAGAAAAAGAAAAACAGTATTTATAACTTATTTGGAATATTTTTGAACGCACAAGAACTGTGATTGAGAAGATCGAGGTCGGACGACAAGATATTAAATTCGCGGCACATTCTATGCAGAGGATTATTATGAGTAACATTATTTTTGGTGGTTGGAATATCAAAAAGCTTTGGGTTTCGTGTTCTTGACTTATTAGTCTTAAAACATAGGAAGCTTAGGAGTTCACTACCCATCTGACCGTTGGCTATTTTGTAAAGTGATTTCAAATCGCTGACTGTCCTACTGCGTTTAAGAGTCGATAAACCGAAACGTGCCAGCCTTTCTTCGTAGGTGGGGAGTGTCCTCCTCAATCCCTGTTTGGTTGACAAGAACCTCAGGAACTTTATCTGCACTGATTCCACCTTATCTATATGAATCGAGTAAATAGGCGACCAAATTGATGAGCAATACTCCAAGATTGGTCTGACAAGAGTAGCGTAAAGTGTTATCTGTGATTCATATTTGTTTAATGGTTTTGTGACCCGTCTTATAAAACCTAAGATTTTATTGGCTCTATTCACAATGGTCTCTACGTGACATTGAAAAGAATGTGTTGAATCATAAAAGACTCCAAGGTCCCTGACAGTGTTAACACGTTCAAGTTTATTTCCTTGAATGTTATACTGATACTCTAAAATGTGTTTGTTTTTCGTAAATATTATGTACTGACATTTCTTTACGTTTAGGGCCATATCATTAGTAAGACACCACTTGTTTATTAAATCAAGGTTTCTCTGTAACTCCAGACAATTCTCAACGGCTCTGACTGTTGTAAATATTTTTATGTCATCAGCGTAAGCTAATGTTTCACATGTCAAAGATTTAATCTTTGACATGTGAAACATTAGGAGGTCATTGATGAAAACAAGAAACAGGAGAGGGCCAAGATTTGACTCCTGCGGTATTCCAGAAGTTGGTGTTGCAGGAAAGGAATCCTAACTACACCATGAGACCAACTGAGATCTATTCATCAAGTACGATTTGAACCAACGATGTAGGTCACCGTGTATACCTAGGTGTTGTAATTTTAAGAGAAGGATGTGATGATTTACACGATCGAACGCTTTAGCAAAATCGGTATAAATGGAATCAACTTGTATTTTGTAATGTCAAAATCATTTTTATTAAGGGGGTAGGAAGCAGTAGTAGTATTTTGCATTATTCTTTTTTATTTAGCGATTGTCAATTCACTATCGAATGTTTCCGAACCATGGTCTACTCAACTTCAAAGCTTACTTCAACGATAATTATAAAACTATCTCTTTTCCAGATAAAACAGCTAAAAGAGAAGCTTTCGTCTCTCTCAATACTGAGCAACCGTCAGTCTAACGGGTCGGAACCGGCGGAGTCGTCCCGGCCGGGCGTGTCGCGCTTCTACCCGTTCAGCCTCGGGCGCGCCTCGCCCCCCGCGCCCGACCTCATGCAGCTCAGCCTCATCGACCCCGCGCAGCTGCTCGACTCGCAGTCGCTGCTCAACGCGCCCGACTAACAGGTAGTAACGCCAAGATAAGTGAAATGGAGTGAACTGTCAGTATTTAAGAAAGTGGACCTAGAACAGATCCTTGCGGCACACCCGTCTGCGGTTGCAGTCTGAGTATAAACACTAAAATGTTAGGTAATACATAAAAATCTACTCTGAATGATTACGCGATCAGACCCGGGACTGATCCTTGCCTTGCACTAAAACTTTCAAACTACATTACTTAGAAGGCTTAATTACTGGCCAAAAAGTAGAAAGCCTCTAAACAAAACGAATGAGCGTTCTTATGTGGTAAATTCACATTTTGCTATGACGTAACTTGTCATTAAAGTATTTAATTTTTATATTTGGTATGAGTAAATCTGCGTTAATTTCGTTCTCGCAGCAAAATGTAGACTATAACCAAGCTTATAAGTAAGATGTAAATATTAGCTGTAGTAAACCGCTTGATTGTAAAATGAACGTTTAAATCATAATTATTTTTAGTAAGTTATATGATAAAAGGAATTGATTTAATATATTCCGTAGAACAAAATAGTGATATTTTTTATAAATATGTATATATTTAAAAGAAAAAGATATCTATGAAAACAGTACATGGTGTAACCATTTATTTTTTGTAATATGGAGTAAATCAATGAGAATTTAAAAAAGTATTGCTTAATTAATTTAAAAATTCAAACCATTCCTTTAAAATATTTGGAATCGACACTATGTAACGCCAAAGTAGACAACTATTATGCTAATTTGTAAGGACTGAAAACTTAAATGTTTTTGAATTCCAACAGCTTATCTTATCTTAAATACTACCACTGTATCATGTAAATTACATATTCTTCCGTTTTCATAAAACTATTGTAGGTATTTTTAATATCACATAGATTTTACCGCATTTTATTAAACTGATTCCGATTTATTCTGTTACCATTACTTCTAATATTGTATTTATTTCCTCTGTACAAATACCAAAATTAGTAAGCGTCATGTTCACCGTTTGATTAGTAGCATTTAGCCCTTGTCCCGAGTTAAGAAGCTGTCTGAACAGCTCTCAACTCGGTCAGAGCTTATCGCGATCAATAAAAACGTTGAAATCTACACTTACACTAGTTATCTTATGTATTGTTGTAAATATGGCAGCTGCAGTTATATACGTTTTATATTCTTTGTAATAAATATTTAAACAGATTAATAATTAGTTACAAAGCAAGTAATTCGAAATCTTGAATTTCAATTCAAGAACTTGTTTTTCTTTTAAACTTATGGTTAATGCGTCTGTAGTTTGAGGTGACACAATCGGACTGATTTATAATAATAATCAATAATCATTTTGCATAGCTTTTGAATTGAATCAGTAAATATAGAATAGAGTGTATTTTTGACACAGCAATCAAATTAAATAAAAAGCTCTAAACTTGGGAATTCTGTTTAAATAATACATAACAACACATAATAAAAAAAATTGATGAATCAGGTCATCTAAGTTGTTGTGATTGTTAAATTTGCTTGGTGTTGCAATCTACAGATTCAGTTCATATAGCGTCGTTAGTGAAATGTTTGATAAGGAAGCAAAATTATTTATCCTGACAAGGATTATCAATCTATAGGTGGCATATAAAAGTACCTAAATGTTAAAAATCGGCTGAAGAATGCCATCCTGCAGGATCACAAGTGCCCCAAATATGACGTCGTCTTACTAAAGTATTATAATAACAAACAACTCATTTATTTCAACTCGGTCAATTTATTTTGGTATAAATATTTACCAAGATATATTTACGCTGTATTTTATTGTATATATCTTAACTATCGATTATTGAACGAATTGAAATAAGTGAGCGCATTGTTGACTTGTTACGTTAGTGTATAGCTGTAATATTTTTAGCGTAGGTCTATTGTAATTATTATATTGGTGTCATAATTTTACGAACTGTTATGATTTATTTTTAATACAATCGAAGGTATGCTTTTGCAACTTATTTCGTTAGTTCCAGCCATGGTAATTTGTCGTGCCATCCTATTGAGGCCAGAGGCCCGTACTCCGTATTTTTGGCTCTAGTCATCTCGCTCATTCGCACAGTCAAGCCGGCATTAGTGACAGAGACACCTAGAGTCGATATCGACACTGTCTTACGGAGTAGGGCGTCTGGGCCCGTATACAAGATGCAGTCTATTCTACAGAAATTTGGCAAACGCCAACAAAATGTCAAAATATGTGTGCAAGGCACATTTGATTGATGGTTGATGGCACAGCTTTGTATGTCAAACCATAAATTAGGTTCAATTATTTTATCCCGAAATGTGCCTAACGAGGCCTTAACACTATTATTTAATCAATAATATTTATTTAGCAAATGTTCAAGAACATAACCATAACTAGTTTTAAGGAATCGATGTCTGGCCGCACGTTAGACTTTGACCTTGAGACCGCCTCTATTCCCTACGTAATAAAATCTGTTTTCGTAGTTCACGTGGATAACCTGTGCTATTGTTGTACTTTATAAATAAATGATGTTTTCATGGCTTATGTCAGTTGACTACATTTTGTTAGCGATAGCGAAAGTCGCTGTAGAATAGATTGCATCTTGTCGGGGCCCTGTTTCGTTTTGTATCGTGCCCAGTCGATGGATCCCAGTGTAGCGATAGCGAAATTCCAATAATCTATTTGTAGCCACTCATATCCTGTTGTTAAGTGTACCTGACAACGTGAAATGCAAAATGTTCAAACATGAGAAATAAATGCGATATTATTGAAATATGTCTTTTAATCTTTGTCTTTTTAAAACAGCTTCTTGGCACATCCACATTCTACACATTGAAACAATTACGTAGTGAATTGTCACTACGTAACCTTTTATCAAACGCTAACACAAGTAATTAGATACATAATAACAGAAGAAACACGATTACAACCCTACAATCAGGTACAATGCGTATAAGCGCAATTTCATTTTAAAACTATTAATCATACATTTATATATACAATAAAATCCCAAAACGCACGTGTATGCACGGGTTATATCTACAGTTAACCCTTAAAAACTTTACAATGCATACTTCTACTTGTCATTTTCCGTGCTGTGATCTTCCTTGGTCTTGACTTTCCTAATCTTGTCGAAGTGCTTCTTAGCTATGCGCAGGCGATTCAGCAGCACCGTCCGCTCCCAGCTCCAGCTCGCCCACCGCTGAGGGAGCGAGACGGGATTAGTTCTAACTTCTACTATTTCACTATTACGCAACACATTTTGGGTTTTCGAACTAAGGAGGTTCTTAGATAACGCGGTATTCAGACAGTCTTACTAAGACTCAGTGTAGTATAATAAGAAGAGCCTGTAAGTCTGTCTACCCCATTTCGCTCTTTCACATGATGAAAGAACGAGATGGGGGATAGACTATATCAGTAAGACTGTCTAAATATCGCGTAGTCTGTGACCTAAGAATTATAATACGATACGTACGCAAGCGCGACCCTCCTGCGGAACGAAAGACGTACGGGGGGCGGGCGAGGCATGTTGATAACAAGCGGAAAAGGGGATAACCCAAGACAGTCGTGTGTGATTGGCGTTTTTTCACCCCCCGCACGCCTTTAGTACCGCAGGAGAGTTGCGCACGACTTATCGGACTATAACTGCAGTTTAACTGGCGACATTAGCGAATACTATTTTATTAGAATCCGCATATAATAATGATTAACTGAAGAGCAGTAACAATTATCTACATTGTGACATGAAGTTATCTAATTAATATGTATGTTGGCCCAAACCACCGAACACGTAACATGCTCGGTGGCCCAAACTACGAGTATGTACTGATGACAAAACGCCAAGGTAAACGGGCACAATTACAATGTGCCCTGCCGCATCACTTCACTTTACGTTGACAAATTATTGTAGTATCTTTTCGTTTATTAGCAGCGTAAGAGACAAAATTAACTTAAAATTAGTTTTAGACAAGGCACATTGGAATTGAGCCCACTGTTGCATCTTATACAGTTATAAAGGTGATTATGCAACAAAAATATATAGTGTACCGAGAATTAATTATTACCATTTGTTACATACAAAAAGAGAAATTAGTACTTACTTTGACAGAGAGTTGCAACCTAATATTTGGGCATTAAAAAGGGATAAAAAAAATACATTGTAACATACCACAATCGCATTTAATTCATGCATCACTGAATAAATAAAACAACTAACAATTCACCGTTCACAGAACTAAATAGCGGCATTTCTAACAGCCGAAGCATTCCAGTCTTGACTGCTATCCTACAAACTAACGCCCCAGTAAATGCCTCGGATATGTTACATTAAGGTGTAAACTACATCACTACAAGTGTAAGTGACTTGAGCATAAATTCGTGATGCCGATTCAGAGATACAATGGAGAACCAACATTTAGCAGCCAGAAAGGTAAATTCTCTATACACACATCCATCATAAAACATAAAATCAACCACTTGCTTATAAAATATATAACTAGTTTTTATGAAAAACCAAAATTATTTTTTAATTCTTTCTTAGGACAGCTAATTAAAAGCTCCAATTATGAGCTTTTAAGGAAGGTACCTGGCGGAATCCCACTGTTTACAAACAACATTGATCATAGAATACTTCAATACATTGTGTGTTGTAGGAAGGAATTTAAATTGTGCATCTCAGAATCAGCACCACACATTCTCCAAACTGCCTCAATGGAATAAAACATCCATAATGAAAAGCTCCGCAACTTAATTAAAATAGGTTTTTGGTAATTATCATTACAGGAACCTCTTTATCTAAACCTATGTCACCAAAAAGCCATAGGATTAACCTATAGACTAGCTATGAACATTAATTTACATTATCTATCATAAACGTAATCTGATAATATATTTGATCAATTTAACAGTTTTACTATTAAATTCATACCACCTAAGCAAATCGGATAATGAACAATATTTTAGGAATAGTCGATAAATTTCATTTATCATAATCTAAATGATTTTAGGCGTCTAGTGCAAAAGATTTAACTTTAGTGTGTCAAGCATTGCATTGCTAAAATTATTTAAATCATTTGTACATTTTCGTTTTTTCAAATTCCTGCCAAATCTATAGCTGCTATATATTTCAATGTGAATAATTTCTTTGTAAATGCTATAAAGCGCAACAATGGTTAGTGAAGTAAATATGATTGTAATTTAATGTAATGTTACTATCAATAGTTAAAACAACACTGATAACAATACAATTATGTATTTTTATACCTAACAGTTCCTATTGCAATAATTATAATACAACACATATCAATTTCAGTAATCTCAGTCATATTTGTCCAACAAAACTTGCAAATTTTTATTAGTAATAATAATCACCAATAATTAATTGGGAATAAATGCTACAACCAGTTTAATATGATTTTGTAAGTGTTAAACCATATCTCATTCATTTTAAACTAAAATGGGAATTATGTGTGACAGTGATATTGGCAGAGATTTTTAAACACCAAACTCCAGTAAATGTTGTATCTGTCTGTATGCATAGTTAGTCCTATGCACCATAGACCAACTGTATCCAAAGACTGTGTTTTCTGTAAAGCTAGTTCCCTCCGTGTACTTGCGCGTAAAGTGCATTCGAGCTAGTCTAGAGGTGGCGCGCCGGCATCAGCGTCAGTTGTCCTCCTCCTCATTCTCAAACATTTCGTTGTAATCTCCGGAATGTTCGTAATCTTTCAAGTCCTGGACAGAGAAATGTCCGTGAGACATTTTGAGAATGATTAGAATACAACATGGTCAACCAAAATATCTGTATCTCTTCAGTTATTGAGACTATGAGAATCATCGTTACTAAATAATTTAGGCAACTGATAGGATTTTTCCCAGTCGAAGTTAAATCATTATTTATGACTTTTGAGTTTTTTTTTTAACAAATGATAAACAGATATTTTGGTTGAAAGACTCATAATATTTCAAAACACATTGACAGCTACATATGTTATTTTGTAAGCAAATAAACAAGAGGCACGCAAAATGCATTAAAAACACCAATTTATGCCCAAAAAAAAATTTTACTAGCTTTAAAACAAGTGAAATTAATATTTAAAAACCAGGCGAGCAATGAAGCATCCTATCTCCATCATCATCATGGGCCTTGATCCATCTTTACAGATGATTCAATCAGCATCGAGGTGTGATAATAGACAACTTTAAAAATAGTGCAGTAGACTTAGGAAATAGTTTTAATCACATACTTGGAACATGCCATTAGCTATGGCATAGCCGGTCATGGCAATAGCGGCAAATAGTGCAGCCAACACCTTATTTCTGGTCTGGTTGGGGAAGTTCGCTGCCTCTCTCTCCGACTGTGTGCCCGTTGAATGCTTCTTGTTTTGTCTGTTGTATTCTGTGATAGTACAAAATAAATACATAAATTGTTTAGTATAACCAAACTAAAACTAACTAAGGGTTAGCTAAACCAGACTTGTTCAAGGCCTACGATCTCTGAGTTGAAAGCCTATTTGCGGATGTTCGGATTAGCTAATCCGAACTAATTGGGGCCTTAAAGTAATCTTGGGATGAATTTTATCCACAAAATAAATATAAGAATATCTTGACAAAAATCATTGCTCTTGTTGAATTACCAGAAATTTAATTCAACATGTAACATGGCAGTATTGTAAGGATGCTATTGCCTTATAGTCCGAAAGTAAATGCGCGCCCTACTGCGCTCCTGCATGACGCGCGGGGGTCGAGGAAGCGCCAATCGCACGCGACTATCATAGGAAATCGCAGTAATATCGCCCGAACTTGTTGGTCTACAATTATATTCTTTTTATATTATGTAACTACCCTAATAATAATATACAGAAGGAAAGTACATTCAGCAGCATGTCAGGGTACCCATTTGAACTACCAAAACAGCTTTCGTTATGTAGGGAATAGAGGTGGTCCCAAGTTCAAAGTGGTAGTGGTGGTAGTCAGACATACGGCTGTGTGTACCTTATACAGCAAGGAAAACTAACTTACCATCCGTAACATGCCTGAAGTTTTTCTGATTAATCCTAGCAACAAATCTGGACAGATTAGCTATCCCTTTGAGGTGGTTTGACAGTGACGAATTTGGGAAGGGTGCTTTTATTAGAGGTGCGAGGTAGGCGAACACTGTGGCATCAAAGGAGGAAGGCCGGTTACCAAAGAAATATTCACTTTCCCCGAGGCGGTCTGACAATGTTTTAAGGCACTTTTCAGCTTCATTGTATATCTGGAAAGATAACATTAAATTTAAATAAAATAACAGATTTTAATGAGTTTTTTTTTCTGTTTCAATCTGCAATCAGTCTCCCGACTATGAGCGGATGAGTTGTAGTGGTTTTCGCATGTTAAGCGTGTTCTCCAATGAGAGCACTACTTATTTATTTATAACTACACTCTCTGGTGCAGTTTGAGAATGTCGTGCCTCTTGAGACGATTGCTGTAGCTCTGTATCAGCAGCTGAGATGCAAGTTTATTGGGGTGCAGAGATAGCCGGCCCTGGTAGGTTTCAGCAGTAGACCTTATTTCCTCCATTACTGTGTTCATTTGCAGTGCATCATGGATTTCGGTGTTCCTAATAAACCATGGGACATTTGAGATGGTATGCAGAATTGTATTCTGAAGTCGCTGTATCATGTTTAGATTTGAGGCGCTAGCACTACCCCACAGCTGTATGCCGTATGTCCAAACAGGCTTTAATATGGATTTGTAGATAAGTAACTTATTGTCAATGGCGAGTTTACTGTTCCGTCCAAGCAGCCAGAGTAACGACTTGTACTTGAGATTGAGTTCTTCTCTTTTGGCTTTAATATGGTTTTTCCATGTCAGCCTGCGGTCGAGGTGAATTCCCAGATACTTAACAGTATTTGTGTGTGGCAGAGTACTCTCCCCAAGATGAACAGGCGGGCAATCGCCTCTCTTGAGAGTGAATGTAATATGCATTGATTTTGTCGCACTTGCTTTTATCTTCCACCGTTTTAACCACAGGTTGATCTCATTTAATCCTCTCTGTAGATCTCGGGAAGCTACCGCTTGATCTTTGTTGCAAGCGATTATTGCAGTATCGTCGGCAAACGTAGCGGTAGTAACTCCTGTTACATTGGCTAGGTCTGCTGTGAACAGCATGTACAGCACTGGGCCAAGGACAGACCCTTGCGGGACGCCTGCTCGTATTTCATGGAAATTTGATGCTTCTTCCGATTCTTTAACCTGGAAAAGCCTGCCTGTCAGATAAGAGCAGAGAACTTCATAGTAACTATGAGGAAGACTGTTTTTTATTTTACTTAGGAGACCCTCATGCCACACCTTATCAAAGGCCTGTTGTATGTCAAGAAAAGCTGAAGAACAGTACTCTTTCTTCTCCAAAGCGCTCCGAATCCTATCCGTAACCCGATGCACCTGTTCGATAGTTGAATGCCGTTGTCTAAACCCAAATTGGTGGTTGTATATTATTTCCTTCTCATCCAACAGGGGATGAATCCGGTGTAATAACATTTTTTCGAAGACTTTCGACAAAATTGGCAGCAAGCTGATCGGTCTATAGGAAGTGACTTCATTTGGAGGTTTTCCAGTCTTGTGAATCATAATAATTTGGGATATTTTCCACATGGTAGGAAAGTACTGCACTCTCAGTATGCCATTGCAAAGTGTAGTTAAGTATATGATGGCCTTTTTAGGAAGTTTCATTAGTATTTCTTTTGTGATTAGATCATAGCCAGGTGCTTTTTTGTCTTTTAAGTTTCTAATAGTTCTCATTACCTCTTTCACCGTGACCGGATTTGATGGCAATGACATTTGATGTGGCTGGTTTAAGACATCATGCACCTTTTTCTCTGAGTCAGGATCATTCGTGTCATTGGGTATAAATACTGTTGCTAGATGATCTGCAAACAGATTAGCCTTGCTCTTTGCAGTTCTAGCCCATCCATTACTGTTGTTCCTCAGAGGTGGCTTAGCGGCAAGGGGTCTGTCATATGACTTCGTAAACTTCCATAGTGAGTAGTTAGTAGCCGAGGTTGCTGTTAGAGACTCCAACTTGGTTGCAAGGGTTGTGTTACGCCACTCTTCCAGTGCGCCTTTTACCTTTTGTATAGCTTTATTAAATGCTTGCCTATCTTCTGTGCATCTGCTTTGTTGCCATACACGACGGAGTCTTCGTTTTTCTTGAATTTGGTCCTTAATATAAAGTGGCAGATTCGTTATTTGTCGTTTGAGTTCAAGAACTGGGGTCGATCTCCAACAGGCCTCTTGGATAAGTGTCGTAAAAATTTTTGTTGCATTGTCAATTTCATCCGGACATTTCAAGGCAATTCTGAGATTCAAGTTCTGCAGTATATGCTCTTGAAAGCAGCTCCAGTCAGTGTACTTGTTAGTTAGCACATCTGGTTTGTTGACTTCAATTACCATGGTGCTGACGGTCAATATCACCGAAGTATGGTCGGAAGATCCGTCCAAGCAAGATTCTGGCTTCAAATAGTGTCTGGATAGTCCTTTGATGATAAAGAAGTCTAGAAGATCAGGTGTTTTTTTAGGATCTGTTGGCCAATAAGTCGGTTCTAGGGCAGATACTGCAGTCAGTTTGTTCTCCATGATACAAGTATTCAGTTGTCTACCCCTTGTTGTAATAAGTCTGGAGCCCCAATTTGTATGCTTTGAGTTCCAATCTCCCCCCGCTATGAATCGATTGCCCAGAGTATTGAAGAATAGGGAGAAGATACTGTCAGTAATTTTGGGCTTAGGCGGGCAGTATACTGCAGAGACATTGAAATATCCCGCTTTGTCCTCAATGGCTACCGTAGTGGCTTGGATGGGGGCCGTTGCATACTCCGGTAAAGGATGGTGCTTGATACCGCAGCGAATCACAATAGCGGTACCTGCATGTCCTGTTCCGTCCGGATGGTTCGTAGTATAGGTATAATACCCTTTGATATTCACTTTTGTCAAACTTGTGCAGTGGGCTTCAGAGAGGAGTAGTATGTCTATTTTCTGTTCTATTAGAAATGTTTCGACCTCGTCTTTGCTGGGGGCTAAGCCATTTATGTTCCAGGTTGCCATTCTTAGGGTAGCCATTAGGCCAGCCTATTGACAAGTGTTGTTATGAGACTCATTAAGGTACTCATTTGTTGTAGGATTAGTTAAAATTTTTGTGTTTGTGCGATAAGATTTTTTTCGATAGTTGACATATTCTGTTCATGTTCCTTGTGTGTTATGTGATCTTTTTGTAGGTAATGTTGTCTATCTGTATTATTTTGTTTTTTTGGGTTTCTGTTCTTAGTTTGATAACTAGTTTGATCATTGCTTGTAGTCGTTTCAGATCTACTGTTTTGTCGTTGAGGCAGTTTCGGCCATGCCGCAGACGTTAATGGAGCCGGATCTTTAGTTATTTTAGGGCCATCGTTGTCAGGGCTCACTTTATCTTTCTTTAGATGGAGAGGTGTTGTTTTCCAAAAGAGAATCTCCTGGTAGACTTGGCAGCCTTTATAGTTTGCAGGATGTGGGCCATGACACAGTGCACATTCAGCAGGGGTGCTGCGATCTCGTTTGGGGCAATCGATTGTTCTGTGAGCTTTAGCGCATTTAACACAGCGGTATGGACGCATACAGAAGTTTTTTGAATGCCCATACTGCTGACATCTTTGGCATTGTACCACAGTTTTCTTTTTTCTTGGGTCTTCAATTGTGACCGATTGGTGATATATGTATTTTATATCTTTAACAGCTTTATTGTTAGGCCCAGGTCACAGAATACTAGTACTTCGTACAGAAGTATGACTTAGCAATTGTATTCAAAGAAATG
This sequence comes from Pyrausta nigrata, assembly GCA_949316185.1. Taxonomy (NCBI): domain Eukaryota; kingdom Metazoa; phylum Arthropoda; class Insecta; order Lepidoptera; family Crambidae; genus Pyrausta; species Pyrausta nigrata. The sequence goes on from OX438950.1 coordinate 16,035,090, forward strand.
TCTACCCAATGTCGTCAACAATATGGCGTAATTTAGTTCGCCTCAGAGTCAAGCACATTTTCGTGTAGACACCTACAAAAATCCATTGCAAGATAATTTCATACTTATTGCTCTGAAATATGATTCATAATACACAAAACCTATTCAGTGACGTAATATCACGCGAGGCGATAGGGTTGACTGCTACGAGAAGCTTCTAACGCCATCTAGCGCCACTTTCTAGTACTTTATTCATTCTCGTCCAGCCAGCAACGTAGCCGCGCGGCCGCCGGTGAATAAAACGCGCGAGCGTGGCTCTGGCCGGTAGCGACACGCAACTTGTTTTAGCACCTACGTAGGTGCGCCGCGCGTAGGTACGTTTTTGCTATCTCCGCGGGGAGATACACAGGCCTGCCCAGGTTCTACGTTTACAAAAAATGTTGAGGTTGGCTTTTTATCGGGACCATATCTAACATTTATGATCTCACCTGCTACTCTGTTTCCTGTATTTTCTATTGCTTCTGATATCGCTATGTGCAGAGTAGAGTGGTGCAAATTTCGAATTACTATTCTGTATAGTTTTTGGTCTTTTCTGTTAAATGTATGGCCTATTATTCCTTTTTCTCTGATTAGTGATATAATTTTTTTGTATACATCTAGTTCTGGACAGCTAATTCTCAATTGATTTTGATTAACTATCTTGTAAGTAAATTGATTCCTTACAGCAACAGTTTCTAATAGTTCTGTCAGCTGTTTGACGTCATCAATGCCATACAATGTAAATATTTGGAACCTATTTCTTTATCATGAAAAACTATGTTGACATAAAGCTTTAAAAAATACCAATTTAAGGTGCTTGATAGTGGACTATTAATGATTTTAACCAGTGATAATAAAAACAGTGGACGTTAAAATTCGCAATCAACTTGAAATTTTCAAAACAAACAACAGCTGACCAATCAGCTGATAGGATCTATAGCAACTTTGCCGCTGGTCCCTGGAGGGAGCTGATAAAAACACGCATCGATGACAACTGCAGCTAAGTCAACTACTCACCACTAGATGGCACTAGTAAAAGCATGCTATATTGTTGTACTAGAACCCACTTTATCTAAATTGTCCACTCGCCTCTAGGTGTCGCTGGTAAAAGCGTGCTATTTGACCTATCTACATATTAGCCATACCACTCAGCGCTAGAGGGCGCACCAAAATCAATAACTTGCCAATCAATCAATAACCAGATACATTAGGATTATATCACAAGATGGCACAAGTGTGTAGAAAATGTGATAAAGAAATCGTTAAAAGGGACTTCCTATTATGTATTTTATGCCACAAACATTATCACTTAGACTGCACAAGCCTTAGCGAGAATTTCTTTTATTTGATGTCAGCAGAGTGTAAAAAGAGGTATAAATGCGATTAGTGCACATATCGAACTGACATCAGTCCTAAAGCGGCATCCTCTTTTTCACCTCAGGAAAACATTACATTTCGCCGACAAAAAGTAAACATATCGACTGAAAACTCATTTGATGCCTTGTCGTCTGAAGAAGATGATTCATCGTCACATTCATTTATGTCATCCTCTAACTTAAAATCAGTGAGAAGCTGTCCAGACTTGAATATTAATAATTTTGAAAAATTGGAAGAAATGGAAAGAAAAATGCTTGAACTAAAAGAAAAATTGAACATAGCTGAAAATGAAATAATCAACTTACTAGAGGAAAATAAATGCCTAAAAAAGGAAATTAAGGACTACAGCATGCAGGTTCATCAACTAAAGGAGATATGTAAATCAACGCCAATTAAAAAAAGTAACAGGAAAAGTAGGAAAGTAGGAAGTCTAAACAAACAAAGATTAAATTTTTCACGTGAAGATGAGAATCAAGACAACTCTCAGAACCTTAAAAGCAACGAAGATACACTGCCAATTAATAAGAGCAACCCGACTCCACCGACCAATGAAAGCGAAACACAAGATAAAATCGATCAGCCAAAGAGAACATCCTCTCCTGTCATCTCGTTACCACCAGCAGAAAACAGTACACCAACAAGGGACAGAGCAAACATATTTGTCGTTGGAGACGAGCAAACTCGTGGTCTTGCAGCAAAACTTATAAGGTCGCGGACTGGAAGATGGAATGACTCTTATAATGTTACGGGACTTGTGAAACCAAATGCTACCTCCAAAGACATTATGAGCAGTGTCGTGGATTTGTACGAATCTGTGAAGACGGAAGACATCATCATATTGGCTGTCGGTAGCCATGATAAAGACCCTTATGCACTAATATGTAATTTGAGCAATGTTTGCTTTCATTTTTCGAGTAAGCGGTGCAGAATACTATTGTTAAGCGTTTTTAATAATTGCTATTTGAATGTTAATTGTGTAAATTCGCAGATCAAATTAATTGCAAAACAATATCAAAATTGTACATTTATAGACGTCCGAAAATATGACAACCTTATTTTGCACTCTCATAATAAGTCTAAATTAAATTATATCACTTTCAAATTAAATGTAGAGATTGATTATTTTAAGTATGAATATGACTATATTAAAAACGGCATAAAGAAGACAAATAAAAAGAACGCTGAGACGTTTTTTCGTCCCTAATTCACTAATAGAATCTGATACTTTGCAAAATCCAATTAACGTAGAGTCCGAATGTAATCTTAACAAAATAACAATCTTGCATCAAAATATAGCAAGTGTTTGTGCAAAATTGACATGATTGAACTGACACTTAATGAATTCTATGACAATAACAGGGAGGTAGATATATTATGTTTTAGTAAGACATTCGTTAAAGCGAGTTCCGAAGCGAATATAAAGCTGAACAATTACAAACTAGCCTCGTCTTACTGTCGCGATAAAAGTAGAGGTGGTACGTGTATATTAGTAAAGAAGCTTTGGGATGTCAAGTCTTTGACTCTTGGGCCAGGGCTAGCTACTAAATTTAATTTTGAATGCTGTGGTATAGAAATTGTAGGGCTTAATCTTATTGTTTGTACGATTTACAGAATACCAGACAAGAAAAAGGCCTCAAAATGGATTTTTCTACATAAACTCGATAGGCTATTGGACTATTTAACAAATAAATATTTCAGAAAAAAAATTGTGATATGCGGCGATTGGAACTTAGATATTCTAAAGCCTAACGAGCACACCGAGGAACTAAAAAGTATCCTAAAAAGTTACAATTTTCAACTTCACATACAGGTTCCAACAAGAGGAGAGTCTTGTTTGGACCAAATAGCTAGTAACATAAAACATATAGAATCGGGTGTTCATTATCTTGATCTTTCAGACCATGAAACTGCGCAATTTGTGACATTTAAAGCGAATAAACAGAAATGTTATTCAACCTGGTTTGAATATAAAAGGGATTATAGCGCGGATAACATAAACAAATTCTGCAGCTGTATATCTAGCCTCTCCTTTTCCGAGGTAATTAAATCACATCAGTTAAAAGAAGCATTTAGATATTTTTATGAAACATTCCTTTTGTTCTATGAATTATGTTTTCCTAAAATCAAGGTCAAAACAAGCAATAGACCGTCCAAACTAAGATGGATGACGAAAGGAATTAGGGAATCGTGCAAAAATAAGCGACAACTATACTTGAAATCTCGATTGAGCAAATCAAACAAGAATTTACATAGGACACGCTTTCGTCAGTATAGCAGAATTTTAAGGAAATGTTTAAAAAATGCGCAAAGAATCTGTAATAACAGGTTTATAAGTAGCAGTAAAAATAAAGGTAAAGCCACTTGGGACACTATTTCAAAAACAACTTCTGATACAGTATTCAGTAATAATATTGACATGATTAATTTTAATAATAGGACATACACGAATTCAATTGACATTTGCAATTTATTTAACAATTATTTTATTAATTTGACTGGCTAGTAATAATAGGCCTAGTAATAACATGATACCGAACTATTTAACCAGCAATTCTCGCACAATCTACCTAACACCGATTGACGAAAGCCAGACGTACAAAACTATAATGTCCCTAAATAATAGTAAATCGGGTGGGTATGATAGCATCATTACTAAAGTATTGAAAGCCTGTACCAAATACGTAAGTCGACCCATTGCGCATATCATTAACCTCTCTTTTTCTGAGGGTCTCTTCCCGGAAGATTTGAAGTTCTCAATAATAAAGCCAATATATAAGAAGGGGGATAAGAGGGATCTAGGTAATTACAGACCAATCACCCTAGGCTCCATACTATCTAAAGTGTTCGAGAGGGCAATGCTTGACAGACTAAATAGCTTTGTGACTGCTTGTAACATGGCCTTAACAGTATGGTTTTCGTAAGGGAAGTTCGACCACCTTAGCTTGCTTCGACCTGGTAAAGTACGTCACGGAATGTATAAACGACGATATACCAGTGATGTCAGTATTTCTCGACATGAGTAGTGCATTTGATTTCGTGAATCACGATAAGCTCTTAAGCAAGCTGGAATCGTATGGTATAAGGGGAAAAGCTTATAATTGGATTGAAAGCTACCTTAGAGACAGGAAACAATGCACAGAGCTAACAAAAATTGCGAAAATCAAACATAATTTAGTCAAGGAATCATATAGGTCTGAACTATTATTAAAGAAATCAGGGGTTCCCCAAGGCAGCATTTTAGGGCCATTGCTGTTTTTATTATATATAAATGACCTCCCAAATGCTACCACACATAAGTGTGTACTCTTTGCAGACGACACGACAGTCGTAATAAAGGGAGATGGAAATAATCCGATCGACTCAATCGCGAATAGGGCCCTAGAAAATATTATAGGCTGGTTGAGTGCTAATGACCTGAGTATAAATATCAGTAAAACTGTCTTCATGCAATTTCGGTCATATAATACTCAAAAACAATCATTAAAAATTGAATATAATGGCGGAAAAATTGACGAGGTAGATAATTTTAAATTCCTAGGACTATATATTGACACACGTCTAAATTGGAAAAAACACATTGACGTTATATGTCAAAAGCTAGAGCGCTTTGCTTTTGCTATAAAACGATTGCGAGAAACAGTATCGTTCGAGGTTGCACTCACGGCTTACCACGGACACGTATCGTCGGTACTGAGTTACGGTATAGTTCTGTGGGGCAATTCAGTGAATATAGACCGCGCTTTCAAAATACAGAAGAGATGCATTCGCGCTCTGTGTAACGTATGGTATCTAGACAGCTGCAGACCCCTCTTTAAAGAGCTTAATTTGCTTCCACTTCCTTGTATTTACATCAGGGAAGCTTGTCTTTTTGTAAGGTCATTCCCTAGTTATTACAAAACACGCAGAGAAGTCACTGGTAGGCAATTAAGGCAGCAATACATGAACTTAATGCATCAACCTCCCTGTCGCAAGGACATATATAAAAGAAATTCATATAATAAGAGTATTGTGTTGTATAACTTGCTACCGGAAGAGCTCAAAAAACTTCAAGGGCCAATATTTAAGAGGAGATTGACTGACTGGCTTTTTGACAAATGTTTTTATAGTGTTAATGAATATTCTAATTGGCGACAACATGCTAATATTTAATTTATTAATTCAAACTACGTAATATGATTAATACTAATGTACCTAATTAAACTGACATTTATTTTTTTATGTATAACATTATATTTGAATTTTTGCACGTCCGCGAGCAGACTGAACACATGCGCTACTTACTTTTATATGTTATCTTTTTTAACTGTGTTCGTGGCAAATAAACGTTAGAGTTGAGTTGAGTACAGTACTATTGGTGGCGGCTTGCTAGGTTTTCTAATCACTGGGTCTACATCGTCTTCAGTGAGATCTACAGGCAGGTTGCTAAACCTGTTTGAAGTCTTAACTGATTCTGGAGAGGGGCTTTGTGCTAGTTTTTTCCTTTTACAATTGTTCTCTGAAGGTACTCTTTGCCATTCAGGTGGACTTGGCTGTTTTGTTTCCATAGGAGCCTTGTTCGGGTGTTTGGATTCTGTTTCTTGTAGTTGTTTTGCTAGGCTTCCGACAGAAGAGCTTCTTTGTCTATTAAACAAACTTGGATGAAACGCCTGCTGGACAAATTTCTTTGCGTTACCAGTAGCAGTAGCTGGCACAGAAGCCTGGTTACCCACTTCAGTGCAGCCTTCGGTTACCAATTTCACACTCTCCGGCCCGGGTACCAGAGAGCACCGGGAATCAGCCGGGTCGCATGACAAAGCGCATTCGTTTATCAGACCTTCCATATTTAGAGAGAGATAGGAGATCTAATGGTACTTTCCCAAGGTCCCATTGCCACACTTTCAGAAGTTATTTAGTTCTTCTAGGCCTGTAGTGACAATAGACAGGTTAGTTAACCGCCGCCCGTTGCTCGGCGTTGTTGCTTGTTTGGCGCCACCCAGGGTGTACGTGTAGGGTAACAAAGGGCATTCTTCCTACGGACACGAACAACTCCACACCCCAATTTAATGAGATTAATGACAATAACAAAAGTATTTTTTTTTACAAATAATTCAAAGATATCTAAAAGTTATTAAATTTGCTAACTAAGAAGAAGAAACACTAACTAACAAATACAACTGGAAAATTTCTCTAATACAAATACTACTTACTGTCTTTTCAATTTCCCTGAGATCTGTATGTTCCCCATACAAAGCATCTATCATCTCTTTAGCTTCATTTTGATACCGGGAGGGGTAGTAGAAATTAAATGGAATCCTCAGAGCCTTAGCGTAAGTTGGACGGGTGAGTTCACTGTAATTTTTCTCATCCACCCACCATGCATACTGGTATGCTGGGTACAGCTTATCACGAAGGTACTGGGTGAATGCACTGGCCTCTGCAGCTTGCATTGTATTTAGATGGACATCAGTGCTATAGTGCTGCAAGTTAAAAGAAAACTTTGCCATTAACTAACACAAATTTTTGGTTTATTGCATTGGGTCAATATAACTAGTGAGGAAATTTAAAATGATAGGAAAAGGGTTGTGACAACTATCTTGACAACACCGTGAATATTTCAAGAGATAGGAAACTTACCAAAGTCTTCAAATGTTCTACTACTTCTTCAAAATTTGTGAGAATCTTACGCCCATCTCTCATCACTGGCAGGCGTCCTTTTGGTGTGAAATACGGGTTGTTTGCTTCACGAACTCGCACTGGTACTCCAATAAATTTCATGTATGTCTGTGTAATATTTTAGTTACAATAGTCAATTATTTCAAGGAGCCGGTTGACAAAAACATTCTAGGTTATGTAAAAGACTTACCAAAACTTTGAGGCATTCTAGATCTATAGAGGCCAAGCCCCATTCACCTCGCCAAATATCAAGCTCTATATTAGTCATATTTTAAAATTGTTTCTAACAAATACAGAATACTCTCATTTCATAATTTTCGTCAAAATTGATAAAAATCGACCAATGACTGACAGCAGTGAAGGCGACAGCAGAGACTGACAGTTAATTTTTGAATAGTGGTCCTGGTGGAAATAGTGTTGAAGCACATCCGCTTCCCTTGTTTTCTTTGACCCTATGTGTGGTGCGTACAGGGCCCGTACATCAGCAAAATAACTATCCTTCGAATTGCTAACAATCCGAAATACATCCTGCTTAAGGATGGCTAAAACTCGTACCACGAGCCTTTAAGAAAAGGCCTCACGGTGACAGGATGAAAGATCGAGATGGGGCTATACATTAACATATGTCTAGTTCGTTTGATTGTTAAGATGTCAAACGTAGAGACACAGATAATAATTATTTATTAGATGTAGGTAAGTAAGGAGTATGAAGTAAGGAGGTCTAAAATATATATTTTTTGCACTTATGAATAAATAAGTAATAAAAATAGGGAATGACTTTTTTTCGTCATCTACCCCATCGTGTGGGGTATCGTTGAGTATGTCTTTTAAAATGATTTAGGGATTTCTACAACATTTTTTGATTTATTGCTCTATTTACGAAATATTAAACTACTTGACCGTCACTGGAAGCTTTATATTGAGAAAGCATACCCGTATCCGTTGATTTCTACCAGTTCTAGTACCTTTTTACCCCTTCCCTTGTTTCCGGGACAGTGGCGACACCTGGCGGCCGCGCGACATTTTTAGTTTCCTTAACTGTGTAGCGCCATTTTTGTTCATTGGCGTTTTGTATTCCGTCGATGCAACTTGTGCGCAGCAGGCTCTGCCTCTGCCACACTGTAATTGCTTAAAAATAATTTTAAGTGAAGTAAATATAATCAAAGTGAGTGAATATAAAACCACGTAAGTAGAAAAAATTCTACCTAACAAATTGTTCTTCACAGTGAAAATACCACGCAGTCATGACATTCAACGGTTTTTCCGTTCGGATCTCGTGGTAAGTTTTTTAAAGAATTGCCAGTTCGTAATTTATAGATTTTCACTTGCTAAATCAAATAAAATAAGTACCTACCTACCTAGTTTTTTTGTAATGCATGAAAACTAAAGTAACATCGCATCGAGCAGAACGCGACGAGGACGCAAACGTGCTCAGAAATTCTAATGACAGCAGTTCAATATCAAGCTCGTTTTGTCTCTGGCTCGTGTTCACTGGGTGTGCTTACTTCTCTTACAGGGCTGACCGGCCATATGCTTTCTTATTTGTGGGACCGGCAAGGACAGAGGCGGTCACGCCGCCGCTGTCAGCCCTGTAAGAGAAGTAAGCACACCCGCCATTCCGAATACCTAGGAAATGGGTGAGCTCTGCATGAAATAGTATTGAAATATAAATTGTTTTTATAAATTAAGCAATTTCTTTACAAGTTTGTACGTGTTGATATAGATTATCAATACTGGGTTCGGTTTGTTCAGAGCTTAGCGAAAAACAACGTCACTGACGACTGTCATGGCGACGAACGACATATCTTTACTTACGATATTGAAAATGTTGCTACCCAACGCTTGGGTTGTTTCTCTTGGGCAGAAGTTAGATTTATGCTGATACATAGAATAATTACAACCACACTAGTCATAAAACTAGAAACAAACAAGAAGGTAAAAACATTTATGACACCTTCCGCTACCAGGCATAATATGTTTATAGGTCTTTTCCTGCTATATTCATTCAATGCTTTTGCTTTCGGTATATTCTGCACGGTAGCCACTACGTGGAACCAATTACGTTTTTAAATTGCTTTTTGTAACAATTCCTCTACATTTTACCTACGTTATCGAAATTTATGTCTGTAACTTTAGCCTGCATGCACCTTTTACAACCGTTTTAGAAAAGGGTATTGTAATGTCAGTAAAAATCAAATCAAAATATCATTTATTTGTAAAAAGTTTTACAAACCATTCTTCCATCAAAGTCGGGTTACAATCTAAATCTAGTGTAACTAATGGCCGCCCCTCGCGGCGCGGGGGAATGGCGTCCGAAAACCAGCAGTTCCATTGTGTGGAACTCATAATATTTTTCATGAACCGAACCTGACTTCATACGCACACGCATTCATAGTCATAATATAACAATCCACCCCGCGAGGGAGGGCCCTCGCGGTGTGGATTTAGCCAAGGTAAGTTTTCGCATATGGGTCAGCACTTAAATGCTCAATATAGCCGCCCTTCGTGGGGTCATGGCTTGCGAAAACCAGCAGTTCTATCGCGTGGAACTCATAATATTTTTCATGAACCAAACCTTACTTCCTATGCACATGCTTTCTTATTCATATAACAACCCACCCTCACGGGGTGGGTCCAACCAAGGTAAGTTTTCGCATATGGGTCAGCACTTAAATGCTCAATATAGCCGCCCTTCGTGGGGGCATGGCTTGCGAAAACCAGCAGTTCCATCGCGTGGAACTCATAATATTTTTCATGAACCAAACCTTACTTCCTATGCACATGCATTCTTATTCATATACGAACTCACCCTCGCGGGGTGGATCCAACCAAGGTAAGTTTTTGCATATGGGTCAGCACTTAAATGCTCAATATAGCCGCCCTTTGCGGGGGCATGGCTTGTGAAAACCAGCAGTTACATCGCGTGGAACTCATAATATTTTTCATGAACCAAAGCTTACTTCCTATGCACATGCATTCTTATTCATATAACAACTCACCCTCGCAGGGTGGATTCAACCATTGTAAGTATCTTGATATGGCTAAGCACTTAAATGCTCAAGATAGCCATTAGCCACTCTTCACAGGGGCATGACCTGCGAAAACTAGCAGTTCCATCGCGTGGAACTCATAACATTTTTCATGAACCAAATCTTAATTCCTATGCACATGAATTGTTAGCCAAAATATAACAACCCACACTTACGGGGTAGATTCAACCAAGATAAGTATCCGCATATGGGTCAGCACTTAAATGCTCAATATAGCTGCCCTTCGCAGTGGCATGCCTTGGAAAATCAGCAGTTCCATCGTGTGGAACTTATAATATTTTATTCGTGAACCAAACCTTACTGCCTATGTTCTTGCATTCTTATCATATAGCAATCTACCCTCGCGGGATGGATTCAGGCAAAGTAGCTCCCCGCACTTAAATGATCAACACGAAAGTCAGAATTCTAGTGGAAGAGGTTCATTTCACAACAGAGGCTTTCGGCCCGCTCGCGGAGGCATCCGAGGACGCTCTAAGTGGCACTAGTGTAAGCTGAAAAACTAGACAATGACTCGTTTCAAGCAGGTAAGTTACGTACGTACGTACACCGACAGGTAAAACGCTGCTATTAAACTGAAAGTGCGCGTCCCCCCCCCCTCCTCCCTCTAAAAGCTTAACTACTGGTTTAAAAAATAAAATAAAAAATGTAGATGATAGCGCATTTCATAAATTTTGAAGGAAAACTATAGCGGTTAAGATAACTTTATTAGTTTAGCAGTAATATTGGTAGAACTTGGGTGTTGAATAATGTTGTACCAATTACCTACAAAATTCTTACAAATTCTTTAAAGTCACTAAGATGAAGTAGATAATGGTACGGAACTCTTCGTGCGCGAGTCCGACTCGCACTTGGCCGGTTTTTAAGAGCTATTGTACAAAAAGAAGAAATGTAGAACTAAATTAGTCGTGGCTGTTTGTTCTTGATTTCTTTGCCGACCTAGAAGGTGGATGAAAAAAATATATTTAGGAGGGAGAAGAACGTATTCTATCTCATGTGAAACGAACCTAAAGTAGTAATTTTGAGAGGGAAAATAAAAAAGGCTGACTGAATGTTCAACAATAAGCTATATTTAATTATGAATATAAAAATAGACAATATCACAGAATCTTCTGAACTCTCACAGGCGAAAATCAAGATCTTCACACGTTTCTGTATCTCTCTGGAAAATCTTTAGTTGTGTTATATGTGTTTTCTTTAGTGCAATATGTTTTCTTATCCTGAAAAAATATACAACAATTTGGTAGATGCTTTGTTAATTTACCTACCTACTGATTACCTAGCAAAAACTAGGTAGGTACACCTACCTTCTTCTTCTTCTTGTTAATTTTTTTGCCTTCCTCCAATAAAAACTTTCTTGATATAAGTATTAATTGTCGGTAAGTAATTTTCAATAGTGCAACCAATACATTCTACTTGGAAACAGTATATACTTTGCTGGTTTTTCATGCGAATAAAATAGTTCTATAGCGGATTAGGTAGATAAAATCCTACACTAAAGTCATAAGAAGAATTAAATACATATAATTATTATGAAGTACCTAAATATGTGTAGGTAGGTAGGTTAGCAAAGACTAGATATGTGTACTGATGCAATAAATACCTAAATTATTGAATTTGTGGATAGATTGAAAGTTTGATCAGTAATAATCTCTGCTCGTTGGGACAAAGTTCTCGCATAAAGAAAATAGGTAGTTACTGCCTAGAAAAATGAATATTCACATCTTAAAACCTAAGGCTGCAGATGTAGCCTATATAATGGTTTTATTGCAATTTACACACCTGCGTTATAATTTTACTTATAATTACACAATGAATAATTTTAAAATAGTCATTAGGCTTCTACGGAGAAATCAAGAAATCGGACTTAATTAGATTAATGTTCACATCTCGTAGATATTTCTACAATTTCACATTCAAAAATCTCACATTAGTTAATTCGTTGTATTGTTAACATTTCACATTTTGTAAATGAATCCTAAAATTAACTAATGAAACAAGATTTGATCATAACAATTTTGAAAAAGCTACTCGATGGGTCATTTTTTTATGATAGCTTATCTGACATTTAAGGCGGGGAAACTGACACTAGATTGATTTCAGATGGAGTGTTATAGTACGAAATTGCATACAAAAAAAAGGTGACAGGATAAACGAACTTCCTCGCTGCGGGCCTGCTAATTTTCGGGGTCATGATACGAATTATAGGAACTATCCTGGTTTAGCGATTGCATTGTTTCTGATGGTAAGGTTCCAGTCTGTCAAAAAAGTCATGAAAAGAATATTCAAGGAACTAAACATTTTCTGTATATCTGGCAACATCAATCATACTTGTCAAGTCATTGCTGTCAGTATATCAGCTGTCAATGCGTCTTTTTAAAATATATCAGTGATGTTTCATGGAATATCAAGCTGGGTGCATTTTATCTAATTTGGAGGATGTTTATGGTTGAACAGCGGCTATGACGGGTATGTGATCATGTTTATTGTTCATAATAATCAGCTTGTAGGCAATACATTTAGAAAACATACAATTTCCATTTTAAAAATCAATTGTTTACATGTTAAAGGTTATATTAGGCATGTGTAGCCCAAAATTATAGCGCGACCAAAGCAAATCGGTACTTTGTATTGCAAATATTAGCATTAAAAAAACTATACATAACATTGTACGACAACGTAATCCTACTATAGTAATATCTACTGGATGTTAACTTGTTCATTTATTTTACTTGTTTTTAGGAAAATCGGAGAGCACGGTCAGGCGGATTGTGGATGAAGGCTTTAAAAACGGTGGGAAATTCAGCACTCCTGGTAAACACAGATCTGGCCGTCCTAGTAAGGAAATGGATGACTTTACCATAATATGCTCATTACGTCAAAAAATACAGCCTTGAGCATTTGCGTAAAATATTGAAAGCTATTGGGTTTTCATTTAAGAAATGCCAAAGCAACAGAAAATCATTAATCGAAAAACCTGATATTGCAGCAAAAAGAGAGGAATATTTGAATATTATTATGAAAAATCGAGACTTGCCAGAACTGCAAAAGAATATTATTTATTTAGACGAGAGCTTTTGATAGGGCTGAGCTGTAGGCTACTAACGGGGTCACAGGTGGCGGATAGTGAACGGCCACCAGATATGGTGGTTAGCTGCGAATATGTAGAATAAGCAGTCCCCGACCACACAGCGGCAGGATACCAGAATGTAGTGGGGAGTTCAGTGGGATGAACTTCTCTACAAAAAGCTACAATATTCATTGACGATCCTGTGCCATGGCGAGTCAACGCCGCCATCAAATAAGCGTTCCCCTGGTGTTGTGCAGCAGCAATATCAGTACTGGCAAAAGGCCGAAGATATAGTATCAAGAAGGGCTTTTGACTGGATATTAAGATGCGGGATAAACCGGTTCTTAAACTGCGGAGTGGAAGGCAAGAGGAAAACCACCACACTATCTTTCCTAATTTGGAGTTTTAAAAAACTCCACCGACAAGAGCCTAGCTCTTACATTTGATGATGATGAGATGAGAGCTATGTACATTCATCATACAAAGTAAAAAAGTGTTGGCAGTCAATTGGTATTGAAGGTGTAACACAAAGTGTGTTAAAAGGCAAACGATATATATTAGTTCATGCTGGCAGCGAACAGAGATTTGTACCAAACTGCTTGTTAATCTTCAGTGGTAATAATAAAATGGAGGATTATCATTCAGAAATGAATGCAAACAATTTTACAAAGTGGGTAACGGAAAAACTTATACCTAACATTCATGAACCATCAATTATTGTTTTTGACAATGCTCCTTACCATTTGGTTGTCACAAACAAAGTGCCAACTCAAAAGTCTCGCATTGATGAGATTAGACTTTGGCTGCTGGAAAATAATATTCCCTTTGATCCTGAGCTCAGGAAGCCAAATTTGCTGAAATTGGTAAAAAAAAACAAACTTAGCCCTATCTATGCTATTGACGAACTACTGGGAGAACATGGGCATATAGTGGTACGGCTGCCGCCTTAACACTGTGACTTGAATCCCATTGAACTGATTTGGGCTCAAGTGAAGCAAAAGATAGCATCACAAAATGTTGGGTCACGAGATGTAAAGGATTTAGCTGAAGATGCTTTCAACAGCATAACGCCTGAGATTTGGAAAAATTGTTGCCAACACAGCGAAAATCGAAAAAGAATATTACGAAAGAGGAATAACATTGTATCAGGATATAGATAACTTAGTTGAATAACTAAGTTATCTATATCCTATCTATATTTCTTATATGAATATATAAGAAATATTCATTAAAAACTGCTGCAACGATGGATAGAGGCCCCCTTCGAGTTTTGCAGCATAACATCCAAAGTTTAAAACCTAAATTGATATTTATTAGTCATTTACTTGAGACACTAAATATTGATGTATGTATTCTTAATGAAACTTGGCTTCGGCCAGCTGATACAATCATAATAAAAGGTTATTTACCGTCAAGATGGACGGGATGGTTATGGCGGAGTTGCCATACTCAGTAAAACTTCCATTAAAAGTAGGCAAATAGTTACTCAAAGTTCCGACAAAGTACAAACAATTGCGATTAATGTGAAATTACTAAATAGTTATGTTTCAATTCTTGGCGTTTATTGCCCTCCACGAAATGGTCAGTTTCCTATTTCTTTCCTTAAAAATGTTATTTCGTCAATAACCTCTCCCATTCTAGTGATGGGAGATTTTAATGCCCATCATACAGCTTTTGGATCACAAAATACTAAACCAAGGGTAATCCAACTCTATGATATGATAGAAGAAATAGACATGTTCATATTGAATACAGGTGAAACCTCTACACTCAATCGTCCTAATCAGTCACCATCAGCTATAGATATTGCTTTTATTTCCCCATGTTTAGCGGCTTCCGCAGATTGGTGTGTTACGGAGGATACACTTGGTAGCTATCATTTTCCAACTCTTGTAAATATTGACGTATTCGAATTTAGATCTCCTTTTGAAAATTTTTTATATGATAGGGCAGACTGGAAGAGTTATAAGGAAAAATCTGAAGTTTTAGTCCGTGACCTATTCTTAGAATCTAACTGTTTATTAGCATATAAAATTTATAGATTTGCTTAGTGAACTTAGGAATGAATTTGTGCCTTTAGTTAAGAGTGTAAATACTTCTAGATCTCATAAGCCAGTTCCCTGGTGGAACGACGCTTGTTCTAATGCTGTAAAGGAATGTAAACTTGCGCTACATGTATATAGAAGGTATCCCACTATACAAAATTATATTATTTATAAAAAAATTGAAACTTCCAAAAAGTTAATTATAAAGCAACAAAAGAAAGAGAGCTGGAAATCGTTTTGTTCGAGCTTTGACAGGAACACCCCAATTAGTCAGGTATGGAAACTAGTTAAAAGATTCAATTGTAAATATAATGCCCCTAAATCTAAAGAAAATTGTTTTGGTAATGACTTTTTAAACAAAATAGCTTGCGACCAATAACACGATGATATTGAATGTTTATCAGAATATTTTAGGAAAAACGATCTTAATTCACATTTAGTCTCCCTTTTTTCAATGGATGAGTTCAATTTGTCATTAAATGGTAAAAAAGATACCACTCCAGGTCTTGATTCTATTCCCTATATTTTAATCAAAAAACTTGATGAATCTGCTAAACTAGACCTGTTACATATTTTTAATAAGTTGTGGCAAGAAAACTTAATTCCTTCATCTTGGAAGACAGTAGCAGTCGTACCTATTTTAAAGCCTGATAAAGATCCAGTAATAGCAGAATCTTATAGACCTATATCTTTATCATCGTGCATAGGTAAAATATTCGAAAACATGATTAAAAATAGCCTAGAAATATATGCAGAATCTAGACTTATAATTCCACCTGATCAATTTGGTTTTCGCAAGGGCTGTAGTACTACTGATAGTTTAGTTACATTTGCAGGAGATATAAATGAATCTTTTCTTAATAATAAATATTTCGTTTGTGCCTTTCTAGACGTAAGTGGAGCTTTCGATAATATGAATTTAATAAGTCTTGTTAAAATTTTACATAGTTACAACATTCCAGGTAAAATATGTCAGTGGATTTTTAATTTTTTTTATGCTCGTAAGGTTTATGTTAAGTTTAATAATTCATTAATTGGTCCAAAATTAGCATATAAGGGTGTCATGCAAGGGGCAACCTTATCGCCATTGATGTACTCATTGTATACTGCACTGTTTCATAAATATGTTTCATTACCTCACTTGTCTGTGCTCCAATATGCTGATGACTTAGCTATTTATACATCTGATAGAAATCTCTCCCAAGCTATCAGTAGGTTGAATGAAGCTTTAAGGCAGCTATATTTATACTATAAAGGTGTTCTTGATTTAGATATAAATCCACAAAAATGTTCAGCCATGATATTTTGTAAAACAATTGATTTTCATCTTTTAAATATAAATCTTAGATACTGTTCTGTAAATATAAATGTTGTTGAGGAAAAAAGTTTCTCGGTGTGATTTTTGATTGTAAATTATCATTCAATACTCATGTTTTAAAAATTGTAAACAAAATGCAAAAGGGTGTAAATATAATGAGGTATTTAGCTAGTGTGACCTGGGGGATGGATCCCAAATTGCTAAATTTGATTTATAAATCAATTGTTCGAAGCCATTACGATTATGGCCTAATTATTTATGGAAAGTTCATAAGCCAGTCTCTATTTCGAAAGCTTGAGGTCATACAAAACAAAGGTTTGCGAGTAATTACAGGAGCTATATATTCAACACCAATAAACTCGTTAGAAATAGAGGCTGGTGTACCTCCAATATCTGTCAGACTTAAATACTTAGCAGAAAAATACTGTATTAAAGTACTAGCCAATAAGCATTATCTGAGTAGATATAAAAGTAACGCGATTATTCAAAGTGAGCAAATTGATGATTTGAAAAGTGTATGTAAGTGCATAGATCATAGTATTAAATGGGATTTAAGTACATTAGAAATACAGTTAACGACACCGAAAATATGCAAAACTAAAGTATTAAATAATGAAGAGTTTTTACATTTTGTAAATATTGAGAAACCAGTTTACCGATATGTGTATACGGCAGTGTTGGGCGTAATTAATTAATATGTGTAATTGAATTACTAATTTCATGATAAGTAATTGAACTACTGTAATTCAAATTACATTAATTGGAACTATTTTAATTCAATTACAAAAGTAATTGGTAATTTTAATTACATAAATTATAATTCAAATTACTCAATTACTTTTATAAAATTAAGTCGATAAAGTCTGTTTTTCTGCTTGTGCAATATTGTAAACAATCTTGGATTTCTTTTTTTACGAAAGTTTCGTTTCGTTTTAAAATAAGATAAACACAAAACTCACAATCTACATTGGTAAAGGCATCGTTGAAGACCGATATATTATTTTAAAAGTTATAAAAAGATTGTTTACATTGTTCGACTAGCAAAAAAAACGGACTATTCTCGTTCGCAACGCAACACAAACATCATGCGTAGTATAAAGTTTTCTATGATCTTGTGGGTGCACTGCTAAATGCGACTGTATCTGCGCACGCGGCGGATAGGCCATAGAATGAGCCAGAGGGGCGCGGGGGGCTTACAATCACCCACCCCGCGTGTACTTCTCTCCGGAAACAAGCGGCGTCACATAGTCGTTGGCATTGGTTTCGACAAGTAAGATCGCTCGCGTATCTCTTTTGGCGTATTTTTATTTTACAAGTACTTACTGAAATGGCGTCTAATACTGAACAAGATGAAGACGACCCAACAACCGAGGAGGTGTTGCCTGTATTTTTGATGGCAAGTTTTTTACCTATTTACCCAGTGAATCTTCAGATAAAAAAAGAGTAGCACGGTGCACGTTATGCGCACCAAAAGAAGTTAAAATTAGTGGATCACGTAATGCAACTTCGAATTTTGTCACTCATTAAAACGAAAACATGGCGAAGTGACATTTAATGAATACGTGAGCTACTCAAAAACGCATAAGCGACTCAAAAGACATTCTTCTACAAAGCAAAATACGCAATTGTCACTAAGACAAGACGTCCTAAACTGAAAAGTACAAAATAATATTTAAATTACCTAACTGTTCTACGAAATTATACAAGAAACCTATTTCCAATTTATTATCTGTTATTTTTTGGAGTCGTTGCCAGTGAAAGAGGAGGGAGCTGCGCCTTTGACTTTGTTTTGTTAGCATCCTATACAGTACCTAAAAAAAAATCTGGTGTTTTAATTACTAAACTCCTAATTTTTAAGGAGTTCCGCCATCAGCTCAGCTCCACATAATGATTATCGGACGTAACAACATGTCAACATTAAGATACTAGTACGAAAACACTATACGTGCCTTCAAAATTTGAGGGTTTCCCTCGATTACACCAAGATCCTATCATCAGATCTCGACTTGGCCAAAATGAGACCAACTAGAAGGTATAGCCTCTAGGTAAACATATTTTTTTTTCAAATCGGTCGACAACTGACTGAGATATGCGGTAAGTAACATAGCCACAAAAAAACATACAGTCGTATTGATAACCTCCTCCTTTTTTGAAGTCGGTTAAAAATGCAAGAGAATCTTCAATCACATACACAAACAAAGACGATGATTCGTATTTTGTTTTTGACACTGATTCACCTGAAGGTGAATATACTGAATCACTCCGTTCTACAAGACCTGAAATTATTATGTCCTTTCAGATTCGGATAAAGATACTTCAATGCTAAATTGACATCCAGAAATTAAACAGGTGTTTATTAAATATAATACTTTAATGCCTTCGTCAGGTCCCGTCGAGAGATTATTTTCATATGCTACCATGATTAATTTACCAAAATCTCACAAACTTTCTGATCAGATGTTTGAACAAAGAGTAGCATTAAAATCTAATTTGAAATAGTTCTTTTTTGTTATTTTTTAAAATTAAATATTTGATTTATCTTTACCTTATCGTTTTATTAAGATTAATACCATATTTTAAATGAAAAAGTAATTGAGTAATTTCAATTACCAATTACAATTACAATTTGTAATTGTAATTTAATTACTTTATCAATTTCAAGTAATTTATAATTGAACTCGCCAATTACATTTTGTATTGTTAATTTTTAATTAATTACATTTTGCCCAACTCTGGTATACGGATGGTTCTAAGACTAGTGATGCCACCAAAGCAGCTTACTATGACTCAAGAAGAAGATTTGGACGATGCTTTCCGTTAGACAAGAATTTATATATTTTTACTGCAGAAGCATACGCCATTTATGCTGCGTTGCAATATATTAGTAGAACCAAAGACGCTGACAAATTTCTCATTATTACCGACTCGCTGAGTGTATTGAGTTCACTGGAAAATCCGAAAATATCGTACAAGACCAACCTATATACAACAAAGATTAGACAGTATATTCACGAAAATCCTCACCAGTTAATATAATTTTTATGGATACCAGTTGGGCTAAGATGCACAACATCGTTAAATTGTCGTTAGACATAAGAAAATTTGTCATCGTGTCTTATTTTATCATTTTTCCTAACATGGCAACCACTTACGATAGAAATACTTCCCACGAGAAGCCTTTATCCACACGACCGCAGATTATATACAACATTTCGTTGATATTCAATTATTCGTTCAATTTTACTACCGATTTGGCTTAAACACTTAATCCCAAGCACGACTATCGATTTAAAACTAAATTACTTACATCTGTTTTTGACATGACATTCCCAGTTTTGACAGCCGAGTCCCTACTCTAGTTGACGATGTCCGATAGCCATCTCGCTCGGTAGCGATGTCATTCTGGCGTGAGTGACAGGGACGGCTAAAGTCGACAATACGGACAACGTCAATCGGAGTAGGGCCTCTGTTTTATAAATCAAAGTCAAAGGCGTACCCACTAATATTTTCCAACAAATTGTGTTATTAAACTAACAAATGGAAAATAAACTAATATGATCATTTACTTTTAAAACTGTGATGTAATATAGGTACAGATTACTTATCATACATGAAAGCGCACCTGGGTTTTGCTACCTTCCTGACTCCTCAAGGAGCTGCTAAGGTGGAGCAACCAGTAGGATTACCTTAGGCCTATATTGGTTGGACGAACTGGGTCCATATCGCTCAGTAGAGCAGTGAAAAACAGTAAGTATTGAAGCATTTAAGCAGACATGCAACATTTTGTCATAGTGTTTTCTTTGGTATTTGAAAATTTGGTAGTAACTAAACCAACTATACCTACATACTTAGACGTTTAAGTATGCACAAAAAGAAAATACATATTAGTTTATTAAATAATAATATGTGTTTACATTGTATTTCAGGATTTAATTTTGGAAGGTACGCTGGAACAGAACAAAATTGGATTCAAATGTAAGGAAAAGTTTATTTCACAGAATACTTGTAGTAGTACCAACATGCATCACTTTGATAGTAATTGTGAATAATTTTTGATCCCTTCAAGCTTGTGATATGTTAGTAAATATGCAGGTTCTATTGACATGTTCATTTGATTGTTCATAATTATTATGATTTAATTGCTTTCAACATTTTCCACCTTTAATAGATACCTTGAGTCACCTGTAACAAAATCAATAGATATCATGAAAAACATAGTATTAAAGAGTATGTATTATTTTTCAGAAAATGTCATCGCAGTCAACGTTGACTTGTAAGAAGCAGTGGAGACTATGGTGATAAGACTTATCGTATTAAAATTTTAAGAAAAGGTTTATCGTTTGTAATACCTTATTATTATTCTATAAAATTACATATTATTGTTTGTTTGACTAATGATTTTTCTACTTCAATTAATTTTACTTTTATCCACCTTTATATATAATAAGGTATATAAGTATATGGTACGTAGGTAAAAGTAGGCTCCCCATAAGTTATTTAAAAGCAAGTTAGGCGCAGATATTGACTGGAATACTTTTTAGTGCACAAAGCTACATTAAGGAAGTTTACATATCTACGATATTTTAGTGTGCAAGTTTTCACAATTTATTTCACCGATTTACATACACTTAATATATGCTTCCTACTACTGGTCCTAGACTGTAGACACTGCTTACAGTAGTTTGGGCTTAGCACAGAGAGCGGTGTTGTCCAATTTGCTGTTGTTTTCATGGGTCAAAAGGAGGCAACATAGGTAGACCCTAAGAAACAAAAATAATGATTACCTAACCTATCCTACCTATGTAAAATAACATACATTATAAAAGGTTAGGTTCTGTTTTCAATACAGTATTTTGTAAGTTTATAAAACACAACAATAACAGCTATTCTTTGCTTTTGTGTAGGTGAAAGAGCTCTTTGTGATAAATGATTTCCGTAAGTGTTTATATTGGAGATCTCACCTTCAAATAGGCTAGATTCTATAAGCCTTCTAGCCGCTAGAAGGCTTATAGACTAGTTGGGGCCAAGCTAAGCCTGTCAATGATGTGAAATATCAGTATCCATGGGCTTAAATATTCGCCAAAGTGACTGAAATACACTCTCAAAAATCGACTTGATCGCAAATATCACCGATGCGTTTCTGTCGTATTTCTTACACTGGTCGTTCGTCATATGCGTTTAACACAAAATATATAATGGTATTATGGTACGGAGATATTTTTCGCCTTTTACACAGTTTTTTACCGACTTTAATCAAGTTTTTTCCTTTGTCGTTAGCACCAAGTGACCACGATAATATGTCATGCGAAAATGTCAAAAATAGATTAAAATAGACAAATAAAAGAGACTCATGTTAGAGTGTGTAGACAATTTTATCGTTTTCTATCATATTTCGTATTTTGACAGTTAGACATGACATAAATGGCATGACATGTTAGCAGCGGTAGACTAATGATATAACGCTGTCAAAATACGATAAACGGCCGCGATAATGATATGTTGTTTAACTCATGCTAGGGCCACTGCACACCAAGGAATTACAGGAAATGAAACAGTCGATAAAATGATGAAAATCCAAACGCCACTTATCAACTCTCAATACCCTGCTCCCTCTGTGCCATTCACAGATTACATTTCGCAGCTAAAGATTAGAATGTTTGAAAACTGGCAGCAAGAATGGGAAAGGACCCAACAAATTAAAGGAAAGTGGTATGCAGAAATCCAAGAAAACATTCCAAGCAAGCCATGGTATTTTGGATTAGTCACCTACAAGAAGATTCATAACAACTTTGAATAGACTAAGATTGGGACATGGCAAGTTTCCTGCTCACTTGAAACGGATCAATATAATTCGCTCAGACATTTGTGAATTTTGTACTGATCATCAAGCCACCCTAGATCATTTGGTGCTTCTCTGTCCGGCCTTTAGTTTGCAAAGAATGCTTCTGATAGATGACCTAATGAAAATCTATAAACGTGAAGAAATACCCCGCCTTTTGCCATCTTTACTGAAGAATACGAACACGTATGAAGATATATATAAATATGTAATCTCCACATTTCAAGATATTTGACGATTCTATTTGCTACACTGAAGTCTAATCGAAACCGAAGATAATGTTCTCATTACCTCGACTGAGCTCGTCACCATATAAAAGATGTGTAATGTACTTAATGATTGACAGAATGGGAAGAAATGAAAAGAAGAGAGCAACATTGAAGATTTGGCTGGAAGGATCCGTCCAAGGCCGTAAAATTTATTATAAAAAAAAGCTGTTTGGCAGTGACAAGACAATTGAATATTTTTTGCCGATAGGTTTGCTGAAGTGGTTTAATCTCTTCTCTGTAATTTGTGATTTTACTATACCGGTGGTGGAGCGTAGAAAGAAAGATACATAATTCAACAAAAGGTAGTATTTGCTCTACGGTCTCTTTAAGCAGTTCTTGATACAAAAGAAAGAAACATGTCAATACAGTGGACTTTTATTGCCGGGTATCTGTATTTTGAGGTCGCTATTGTTTCGCTGATGATATTGCCGATCTTCAGTCCACGAAGATGGCATATGTTCTTCAAATCCCGTTTATTCGCAATGTTCCGGGAACACGCGGCAGTGTATTTCTACGGCCTGCTTGGTATCCTGTGCCTGTTCCTTATCGACGCTGTAAGAGAAATGAGAAAGTATTCCCATGCAACCGACGCTAGTCACACGCACTTTGCTAGCGAAATGAAAGGAAATGTTAAATTGTTCAGAGCCCAAAGAAACTTCTACATAACTGGATTCGCAATTTTCTTATCGTTTGTTATTCGCCGTCTTGTTAGTATGCTGATCATTCAAGATGAGCTGAGTTTGAAAGCTGAAAAGATTATAAAAGAGGCAGAGGCAACAGTAAAATTGGCTAAGAATACGGTTCTCGCGAATACAATACATGCGGCCGAGGAAAGTGACCATGAGGAGACTAAGAATCAGTTGGAGGTTACGAAGAGCTTGCTAGCTGAAGAAAAGTTAAGGGCAAAACAGATGGAGGAAGAGGCCACTAAATGGAGACTGAAGTATGAAGAGGTATCTGAAAAAATCAGTGGAAAGGGTGATGAATAAACTCTATTTTGTCTTAGTCTACACCAAGAAATGCTCAGAGAAACATTTTTGCCATTTATCTTATTCTAGAACAACTGAATAAAATTATTATATTTAAGAAATTTGTATTAAAAAACTTACTTATTATTTTCGTGCTTAGTAACTAATTAATTAATAAGATCTGTGATTAATTTTAAAAGTAAGGTGCTCATTATAATGTCAAAATCTAAGTTTAGGCTGAACTACCTATATTTTTTTACTGAATTACATTTATGATATTTTAATTATATTAAATTGTGAATTTAATTCTAGTCTACATTGTACACTGCACTTTGTTTATAGGCTCTCTTATTATTTCCTTAAGATTACATGTAGACTACAATGTTAGCAATGAATCATAAAAAGATTAAAATTGTTTTTGGTTATTCATAATAATTAAGCATATGTATGTAATCTGTGCAATAAAATATTTTTGTATCCAATAGATGTTTCAATATAACACTTCAATCGAACTAGTACATAAACCTCTGTTATTGCAATAAACTAGAAGCCTTTGAATCAGTAGTTCATGTAAATACTAAATAATGAAATACTTATACGGTGATGGACCCAAATGCCAGCACTGCACCAGTTACCAGCACCCCAAAGAAAAAACTGAAAATATAAGATAAACGAGTATGATTTCAAGGTTGCAAGGGTAAAAAACACGTACAGATAGTTTTAAATTATTGTACTAGCAACACTGTGTATAGTTTACATTTATCATAGCGCGTTATTCTTGAGAAGTGAACTTTGTGTGATTAGAAGTGATTATCGGGCATTCTGACAAATGAACGCTAAGATTTGTCTTACATCTATTAGTCATTAAGTAATGCAACTAAAGCACTATTTAGAAATACTGGTATTGAAAAACATTCTTAAAGTTTTGCGCATCTTAAATTAAATAAATTTTAAGGTGTTTTGTTTTATTTGCAATAGATATTTAGGGTGTCAATAACCGGATACGGAAATTTCAAGTTTTCCAATTATCAGCACACCTGCTAATACTTAGATAAAATAGACATAAATAATAGACGTTTTCTTTTTTAATGGACTGTGTCTTACTCAAAGAATGGTGTTTTGTGTAAAAAGTGCTTATAGCCTTGTTTTCCAAATCCAGCCCGGTGCTGAAAATCAATTTACCAATAATTATTGGCATGATGCTGGTATTTGGTTCAAAACTATGCTGGTATTTTATTTTGTATTATTTTTTCCGACATGTTTCAGATCTCTTAAGATGAAACAATCAAAACAACAAAAAACCCTTATAATAAAACCGGCTAAGTGCAAGTCAGATTCGCGCACGAAGGATTCCGTACTATTATTTATTTCATCTTACTGCCGTACTCAGAGAAGTCAAATTAAAGTTGATCCTTCTTTAAGCCTCGTACAGTCCTTTTCTATTTCATTGACAAAGAATGTAATAGAACAAGACTTAATTATAGATATCATTTAATTGACGTCTCTGAGTGCGGCAGTCAGCCACTTCAAAGAATTTATCCTAAGGTTTTTGTATTTGGTACATAATTATCTAACACCCCAAGTTCAACGACTACTACTGCTAAACTAATAAAGTTATCTCAACCGCTAAAGTTTTCATTTAGAGTTTATAAAATTCACTTTCATGTTTTTTTTGCTTTCAAAGTTTAATATTTCGTAAATGGAGCATTAAATCGAAAAATTGTATTAGAAACCTCTAAATAATTTTAAAAGATCTACTCAATTATATCCTATACGACGAGGTAGACGACAAACACAAATAAATAATAATAATGAAATAAATTGTTTCAATCTTAAAAAAATATTGTGAGAAGAAAACTAGGTAAGTATATAATATAACAGAAAAGATACTAACTGAAGGCTAAACTAATGACTTAGACAAACAGTTTTTATGTAGGTAAAACTATTTTTAGGTTAAGTTTGTTTTTGCATTTACTGGTTACTAGTTTAAACCAAATAATTTATGTTTATTGCTTATTTTTCTAGTTTTATTAAAATAATTTTATGTTTTTTCTCTAAGAACAATTACTTTAAAGTTTGTTTTACTAGTTTACAGGTAAAGTTTCTACTCTTCCTAAGATCTGTCCATTATAGTTGTTAACGTAGTAGTAGTAGTAGTAGAGTTGAACGAGTTAGATGTTAAAGTACATTTTTACGTGCTATAATTAGTAGAAATGTTAAAAGACTGATTAACAATAAAAAAACCGGCCAAGTGCGTGTCGGACCACGCATAAAGTAGGGTTCTGTAGTCATTTTTGGCACCGCGCTGTTTTACCTATTTACAGAGGAAAAGAAATTAGGTCGAAATTACCTAAAAACCAGGTTAATAGTTTGTACTGTTTTTTTGGAAAAAAGTATATATTTTATTTATAATTTCAAAAGTATTAATCACAGGATACCTGAAACAATTTTAAATAAGAGTTTCCGCGCCTGTTTCTTTACGTGAGTGATTTGAAGTTTAAAGGACCAAGACTCTAGAAATTACAGGGGGCGGGACACCGTGTAAACGACTTTGGCGGGCTATATCTCGCAAATGGTAAAGCTGATAATAAAGTGTTGTATGGAAACCTTACCTTATTTTCATAGTCCTTTTCAACGATACCCTACACAAGGGGGTGCACTCAAAATAATATTTCACCCCCCCTTGACATATATGTGGAGCTACCCTTAAAAAGGGGTAATTTTATTTTTTTATATTTTTAAAATGAGATCTACATGTGAAGTATCTTCGAACCAAGTTACATGCAAATCAGTCCATAAACGTAGAAGATATTTTGCTGTGACAGACTAGGACGGACGGACGGATGGACTGAGCGATCTTATAAGGGTTCCTTGTCGGACTACGGAACCCTAAAAAGTAAACAGTAAATTTTTCTTTAGGATATTTTCTTTCTCCGCCCTTTAAAATGTATAACAATTCGCAGTGCTGATAACTGGGTAAGTAAGTGACAATGATTGGTGATGACTATGCTGATAAATTGAGATAGGCTTATTTTTTGATAAATTGTAATTTTAACTCAATAATGACCAAAAATTATTTAACAGTCATACTTTACACAACAGGTGATTATATTCTCAATATAAATCAAGCAAAACAATAGTTATAAAACATTGTAATATGTGAAATATTTAGAGTTGTAGTTTAATGACCTCTTAAAGTGCTGATAATTGGGTCCGTCACCCTACTAGTGTTATTTAGTTTATTTAATCTGTGGACTAGTATCGTTTAGTCAAAGAAAGCTAAAATCCTTTTATTCTTTGAATGTATAGCCTGACCAGGGCCCGTACTATCAGCAAAATAACTATCCTTCGAATTGTTAACAACCTGATAAACATCCTGCTCTAGGATGGCTAAAACTCGTACTATCAGCTCTCATGAAAAGGCCTCACGGTGACAGGATGAAAGAGCGAGATGGGGCTATACATTCACCTATGTCTACTTCGTTTGATTGTTAAGATGTCAAACGTAGAGACACAGATAATAATTATTTATTAGATGTAGGTAAGTAAGGAGTATGAAGTAAGAAGGTCTAAAACAGGGATGCACAGACCGCGGCCAGCGGGCCGCTTGCGGCCCGCCGGTCGAATACTGGTGGCCTGCCGACAGCAAAAATAATACTCTCGTACATTCGAAAAATATTGAATTCTATTCCAGAATAAAACCAAAAAAAATATGTTCGAAAAGTAATTTGAATCTCGCGCGCGCGCTCTTAAGTGCGCTTAAGAGCGAGATAGCAATAGTCACGAATTTCCGATTGCTCGCGTAGGTAGATACACGAAGCTTCCAGAGTCGGTTTCGAGATTTCTCCAGACAGTTTTCGACTCTATACGCGCGGTATAAAAGCCACGCTAACCGCAGCGACCGACAGTTCGGTTTTAATTTGAGTGAAGTGTCAATAGTTCTAGTGTAGATTTTAACTCGACTAGCCGGTGTCATATATTTTGATCCACATTCAACGTAGATTTCCCGTCAAGTGCCGTGTATAATTGTGTTGTGAAATCGTAAGTAAAACTCTGTTATTAATAAGTGTTTCCCTACCTATTTAAATCAATTATTTTTGCTAATTTAAAAAAGGATGGGTAATTTAAGTAGGTACTGTAATTGTTTTTAGGTGCTGTGTTAATCCTAGCCAGGATTAGAACGCAACATGGACAAGCCAGGACCTAGTAAAAAACGTAAGGTTAAAGATGAAAATCGGCAGTTTCAAGAAATTTGGACTGAGAAATACTTTTTTGTATGGTCGCATAATAAAGTCGTTTGTTTAATTTGCAAGAATTCTGTTGCGATTGCAAAGGAATATAATGTAAAAAGGCACTATGAAACGCAGCATCCTACTTTTACCAAGTTTACAGGCGAATTAAGAAAGCAAAAAATGTTGTCTTTAAAACGGGAGCTTATTGGTCAGCAAGCTATGTTTACAAAACCCATCCAAGATTCAGAAACAGCTACAGAAGTTAGTTATGAAATTTCTCGAATGATAGCAAAGCGCAGTCGCCCCTTCAATGATGGGGATTTTGTAAAAGAATGCATAGAAATTGCCGCTAAGAAAATGTGTCCAGAAGCAGCAAAAAAGTTTGAGAAAATTCAACTGAATCGTATGACTATCCAAAGACGTATTATGTCTTTGTCAGGTAATATTGCGGAACAATTAAATGAAAAAACTAAGATCATTGAATTTTTTTCATTAGCACTCGACGAATCCACTGTTATTACTTCCACAGCTCAACTTCTCATATTCATACGAGGTGTTACTCAAGATTTTGAAGTCTTAGAAGAGTTGTTAGGAATGTGTTCATTGAAAGGTCAAACCAGAGGAGTTGATATACTCAATGTACTTTTGGATGAGTGTTCAAAAACTGATTTGGACTTATCAAAATTATCGGGAGTTGCCACTGACGGTGCTCCTTCGATGATTGGTGTCAATTCTGGGCTAGTTACTTTGCTGAAAAAGCATCTGCAAGAAAAAAACATAAACGCTGAAGATCTCATGCAGTTTCACTGCATTATACACCAAGAAGCCCTCTGTTCTAAAAAAATTGAATTTCAAAATGTCATGAAAGTGGTAGTTTCGACTGTAAATTTCATAAAATCACGAGGACTCAATCACAGGCAATTCAAACAATTCCTTGATGACATCGAAAGCGAATATGGAGATTTACTGTATTATACAGAAGTAAGGTGGTTAAGTCGTGGATTGACCCTGGAACGATTTCTAAATTTAATAGAAGAAATTGGAATATTTCTGGCGGAAAAGCAAAAGGATGTCCCGGAACTTAAAAATCCTGATTGGTTGTGTGATTTGGCTTTTTTAGTTGACATTACAAATCATTTGAATGTCTTGAACACACGGCTTCAAGGCAAAAATCAACTGATATCCCAGCTCTACGCTCACGTATCATCCTTTCAATGCAAGCTGACACTTTTCAGATCGCAATTGAATTCTGGAAATTACAATCATTTTCCGAATTATAAGAAAATGGCTGAAAAATTCAACAAAACTGCGATTAATTTCAGTTATGTAGAAAAGCTAGATATTTTGATTCAATCTTTTCAAGAAAGATTTTCGGAGTTTAAAAAAGTAAAACCTCTGTTGGACATATTCAGCAATCCTTTCACGATTTCAGTTGAAAATGCGCCAGAGTCAATGCAGTTAGAAATTATCGACATTCAAAACGACCAAGATTTACGCAACAAATTCAACGAAGGAGACTTGCTGAACTTTTACCGCTGCATTGATAAAAATACGTACAAAGAGTTGCGCATAAACGCTCTGAAATGTGCCAGCTTATTTGGTTCTACCTATATATGTGAACAAACCTTTTCAATACTAAATAATAATAAAACAAAAAATCGAAACCGCCTTGCAAATGAAAGTTTGGAAGCAGTTTTACGTGTTGCTACAAGTAAATTTGAGCCAAATATAAAAAAGATTGTAAGCACTATGCAGTGCCACGCTTCAAATTAATAAATTCTTTTTCAATTTTAATACATAATTATCAATTCTTTATTGTCTTTAATTACCTATACTTCTGGCGGCCCGCCATCAGTTCATAATTTGCCCGAGTGGCCCCTAGTCTTAATAAGTCTGTGCATCCCTGGTCTAAAATATATATTTTTTGCACTTAAGAATAAATAAGTAAAAATAGGGAATGATTTTTTTTCGTCATCTACCCCATCGTGTGGGGTATCGTTGAGTATGTCTTTTAAAATGATTTAGGGGTTTCTACAACATTTTTTTGATTTATTGCTCTATTTACGAAATATTAAACTTTAAAGTGCGCGTCCCTCCCTCCTCCCTCTAAAAGCTTAACTGCTGGTTTAAAAAATAAAATAAAAAATCTAGATGATAGTGCATTTTATAAACTTTAAAGAAAAACTATAGCGGTTAATATAACTCTATTAGTTTAGCAGTAATATTGGTAGAACTTTGGTGTTGAATAATGTTGTACCAATTACAAAATTCTTACAAATGCTTTAAAGTCACTAAGATGAAGTAGATAATAGTACGGAACCCTTCGTGCGCGAGTCCGACTCGCACTTGGCTGGTTTTTAAGAGCTATTGTACAAAAAGAAGTAAAGTAGAACTAAATAAGTCGTGGCTGTTTATTCTTGATTTCTTTGCCGACCTAGAAGGTGGATGAAAAAAATATATTTAATTAGGAGGAAGAAGAACGTATTTTATCCTCATCATGTGAAACGTATAGTAGTAATTTTGAAGGGAAAATAAAAAAAGGCTGACTGAATATTCAACAATAAGCTATATTTAATTATGAAAATAAAAATAGACAATATCACAGAATCATCTGAACTCTCACAGGCGAAAATCAAGATCTTCACACGTTTCTGTATCTCTCTGGAAAATCTTTAGTTGTGTTTTAAGTGTATTCTTTAGTGCAATATGTTTTCTTATCCTGAAAAAATATACAACAATTTGGTAGATGCTTTGTTAATTTACCTACCTACTGATTACCTAGCAAAAACTAGGTAGGTACACCTACCTTCTTCTTCTTGTTAATTTTTTAGCCTTCCTCCAATAAAAACTTTTGAGATATATTGAATGTCTGTAAGTAATTATCAATAGTGCAACCAATACATACAATACATCCTACTTGGAAACAGTATATATACCTACTTTGCTGGTTTTTCATGCGAATAAAATAGTTCTATAGCATTAGGAAGAAAGGAAAAAAGAATTATTAACTTTGTACATACATTAGGTAGATAAAATCCTACACTAAAGTCGTAAGAAGAATTAAATACATAAAATTACCTACCTAAATATGTGTAGGTATGTAGGTAAGCAAAGACCAGATATGTGTACTGATGCAATAAATATCAAAATTATTGAATTTGTGAATAGATTGAAAGTTTGATTAGTAATAATCTCTGCTCGTTGGGACAAAGTTCTCGCATAAAGAAAATAGGTAGGTACCTAATTACTGCCTAGGAAAATGAATATTCACATCTTAGAACCTAAGGCTGCAGGTGTAGCCTATATTGGTTTTATTGCAATTTACGTACCTGCGTTATAATTTTACATAAATTACACAATGAAGTCACTTTATCAAAAATAATTTTAAAATAGTCATCAGGCTTCTACGGAGAAATCAAGAAATCGGACTTCATTAGATTAATGTTCACATCTCGTAGATATTTCTTCTATTTTGCATTCAAAAATCTCACATTAGTTAATTCGTTGTATTGTTAACATTTCACATTTCGTAAATGAATCCTAAAATTAACTTATGAAACAAGATTTAATCATAACAATTTTAAAAAAAGCTACTCGATGGGTAACTTTTTTTGATAGCTTATCTGACATTTAAGGCGGGCAAACTGATACTAGATTGATTTCAGATGGAGTGTCATGTACGAAATAATTGCATACAAAAAAAAAGGTGACAGTATAAACTAACTTCCTCGCTGCGGGCCTGCTAATTATCGGGGTCATGGTACAAATTATTGGAAGGAACTATCCTGGTTTAGCGATTGCATTGTTTCCGATGGTAAGGGCCCAGTTATAATTTATATTTTTTCGCGTTCTTTTCTTTAATTTTCTTATTATACTTACACCTGGAAATGCGAGGATGGTTCGCATTATTAATTGTCTATCGAAAAACAATCGATAGTGAACTATCGAGTGGCAACGCTACTCTCATAATATAATAAAAGCTGTTATAGCCTGACCAAAAATATATGGAACCTCGCCATGTTGCGAAAACAACTGGAACTAATTTCTTTTACTGGCAACAGAAACCTAAAACGTTTTTTGGTGGGAAGTTGAAAAGGGCGGACGACATATTTATAACTTTTTATAATTTATTGTTTAATATTATTTTAATTGTACATTTCTGTAACTAATTAGTGTATTTAGTGAAAAATATTGTATATACAAGTATTTCGGTAAGTTTTTGCACAAATTGTACATAGCAGTGAGCGGCATTAACATGGAGACGGAGCCGGACCCTGATCCTGGCCCTCCTCCAGCCACTACTAATCCTCTACTTACCTTACTTGAAGCAGATAGCTTTATTTCTACGCAACAGGCGGAGTACGAAACGTTCAAATTAGTGTCAGATAGGAGAAATAAAACAAAGAAGAAACAGCACTTAGCTTCTAATAAACTTAAAAGTAAATCTCCCACTCCAAAAATGCACATCCCAGATAATGTATTTAAGCAGATTTCTAATAAGGCTTCTCACTAAACAATCAAAATAATGCACAAACAAATCCATCCATATTTCGCAGTGAATATGCTGAGTCTGATTCTGGCCCTTATATAGTCCATGTCAGTTTAAAAGAAACCTCCCCAAATGCTGGCTCCACTCTTCACCCCATAAAATTTGAAAATTTCTTATTTAAAAATGGTCTTAAAAACATTATTGAGGATGGCATCAAGCGCATTGGTCGCAACAGACTTTCCGTCTGTTTCAAAACGGGGCAGCTAACTCTTTCTTGTCCAACGAAACTATCCTGAAAGATTATACTATGTTAATTTCATCATTCAATATTTCAAAAATGGGCATAGTGAAGGGGGTTCCTACTGAATGGTCCCATGAGGATATCATAGAAAATTTAAGAGTGCCTGATGGCTTTAAGCCTATCATTCGTTCCAGACGTCTAAGCAGAAAAACCACTAACTTTGAAGGTGTGACATGGCAACCCACACAAACAGTAGTGTTAACTTTTGATGGCCAATCCTTACCAAGTAGTCTTCTCATTTTTCTCTTCATTGCCTGTTGAACAATATGTATTTCCTACCGTTCAATGTTATAACTGTTGCCACTTTGGGCACACCCGAATGCAATGTAGGAGCTTGCCTAGATGCTTCAAGTGTACAGAAAGTCACCCTGGTTCAAGTTGTCATGAGTCTGAGTTTAGGTGCATTAATTGTAATAATCTACATCAAGCTACTGACCAATCCTGTCCAGAGTTTATTCGCCAGAAAAATATTTAGTATTTCATGTCTCATCACTCTGTTTCCTATCAAGAGGCTGCAAAAAACTTTCCATTACATAAAAAATCTTATGGGTATGAGAAAGTTGCACACAATGCTCTCTAGCTGGGTATGACAAAGTTGCACACAATGCTCTTATTAACCAGATCCCTGAACCTCAAAATGGCTGTGGGCTTTTGGCTGAAACTACACAAAATGACTTCATATCTCCTAGTGACTTAAATAACCTTTTGTCTTCTTAAATCAATACTATTGTTAACTCTGCTTTACCGTACACCGTTGCCATTTCCCTAATTAACAACCTGTCTGTCTCTATTTACAATCTTCTCAAAAATGGATCAAATAATTCAGTGGAATTGTAAAAGCCTTTCGTCTAAATCAACAGAACTAATCTCCTTAGTCAATCAACATCAACCTTTTGCACTTGCTATCTCTGAAACCTGGCTTAAGCCAGGTAGCAATTTCAGATTTCGTGGCTATACAGTTTTAAGACATGACAGAGATGATGGGTACGGTGGAGCTGCCTTACTTACTAAAAAAACTTCGTATTCAGGTCATTAACATTACCACCTTTTTCTCACAGCCACTTTAATGCTGTGGCAGCTAAAATTGGGGACCTTTCAATTTTATCAGTTTACATATCTTGTAAAGATTCTTCTGTCATCCCTGTATTAAAGAATTGCATTCGATCACTTCCTCCTCCAGTATTAATCTTGGGTGATTTCAACGCCCACCATCCCCTTTGGGGCGCCCCTGGCAACGACCAGATTGGTAATGATCTTGTGGATATTATTGACGACCTAAACCTGTGCGTTCTAAACGATGGTTCTCCGACAAGGAGACCTTTTCCTGATCAATCGTTGAGTTTCGTGGATATTTCGCTATGTTCTGCTTCCCTGTTTCCAGGCCTATTATGGAAATGCTGCCCGACTTCTTTTGGTAGCGACCACTATCCCATCGTTATTTCTTTGCCCAAAAATTCTCATACAGTAGACCCTCTCCCTCCTTTGCTTAAATATAACCTTAATGATTGTGACTGGGCTTCTTTTAGTCTCATAGTCGAGGAAAAAGTAAAACTGTTTCCAAAAGTTACCAGAGATAACCTTAATGATTCGTTTGACAGCTTTGTTTCGGCTATTCAATCATCAGCTGATTCGGTCTTTAGATGTAAAAATGTTGCCAGCAGTAAGATTCCATCTCCTCCCTGGTGGGATCCTGAGTGTACCGCCGCTGTTAAAAAAAGGAATGAGGCTGAAAAGCGGTATCGCAACTTATTGAACTTAGATAATTATTTAAATTATAAAAATATTTCTGCTGCTAAAAAACGCCTCCTGAAGAAAAAGAAGAAAGCAGGTTGGCATCGTTTCTGTTCGTCGTTATCGCCTGATACTCCATTGACTACAGTTTGTAATAATATTAAACGTTTTAGATGTTCTTTAGTAAACTCCAATCGTAACTCTTTTAGCTTGGACTGGGTTTATGAATTTATAGATAAATTAGCTCCGATCTATGTTCCAAATATTTCACAATTTCCTATTATTGACCATAATCAAATCACTAACTCAACCAATGGCCACTTAAATTCTCCATTTTCATTTAAAGAGTTAGAGTTCGTTTTAAAGCGCGTAAAGGATTCAAGTCCAGGTCCAGGTGGCATTCCATATTCATTCATTTCTCATGTCTCACCAGTTTCCATATCATTCTTGTTAGACATTATAAATCTAGTTATAGATTCTGGTGCAATACCTCGTTCTTGGAAACATCATATCATAATTCCCATTCTTAAACCGACAAAAAATCCTTCAGAATCGTCATCATACCGTCCCATAGCTTTGGCTTCAGTTTTTTCAAAAATCGCTAAGCATTTAGTAAAAAATAGATTGGAATGGTTCTTGGAGCGAAATAACCTGTTGGGCCAATCTCAGTTTGGCTTTAGGAAAGGTAAAAGCACCATGGATAATCTTAGTATTTTCTCTACAGACATTCTCTTAGCGTTTTCGGAAAATAAATCAATCACAGCGGCCTTCTTAGACGTTGAAGCAACGTATGATAATTTAGATATTACAATCCTAAAACAGAAATTAGACATGCTTAATATTCCATCAAAAATATCAATTTTCTTTTTTAATCTTTTTACCGAACGATCTATTTCATTAAGAGTCTCTGGTTTGAATAGTAATACTATGCGATATGTATGGAAAGGTGTTCCGCAAGGATCAGTTCTCAGTCCACTTCTATACGACGTCTACACCAGGGATCTTGAAAATATAATTTCCCCCTCTTGCTCTATCCTTCAATATGCTGACGATATTTTGATTTACTCAGTCCATAATTGTATTCTCACTGCCGCATCCGCGTTAGAAAACTGTTTGAATGATCTTTCACTGTGATTGTCAAGCCATAATTTATCTATTTCAGTTTCAAAAAGTACTATAGTCATTTTCTCTAGAAAAAGATCCGTTCCTGATATTCATGTTAGTGTTAATGATATTCGACTACCCATTGCAAACGAGATACAATTTTTATGACGAAAGTTTGACAGTAAATGCAATGGTCAAGCTCATATCAATTACACTATTGATAAATGTGAAAAAGTGTTGAGAGCTCTCGCAGGTGTTTGGTGGGGTGCTCATCCCTTTACTTTAAAATTGGTTTATAATGCTATAGTCAGAAGCTTATTAGATTATGGTTGTTTCACAAATAACTTAGTTTGTAAGACAGCCCTATAAAAACTTGACTTAGTACAATCTCGAAGCTTAAGAATCATTATAGGTGCTATGAGAAGTACCCCAGTAAATGCTTTGCAGGTAGAAGGTGGTGATCCTCCTTTGCACTTGCGTCGCCAATATCTCTCTGATAGAATTTTATTTAAAGCGGCCCAGTTTGGTAATCATCCTATTCTTTTTAAACTTCGCTCACTTCACAATTTCATGACTGATAAAAATAGCTTTTTACTAAATAAGCCTGTCCCGCATCTTATTTGCAGCTATCGTAAACTTACCCAATGTAATTCTGATGTTTTTAATTTTCCTTGCCATCCACTGTTTCATTTCGATTTTAGTGATATTTTATTTCAACCGGACATACTTCTTTCTTTGGGTATCGATAAGCACACAAATAATCCCAATCATATACTTCAATGTTACTTACGACAAAATGCTCCCGACTATGAATTTTTTTTCACTGATGCGTCGAAAACTGCTTAACCAAACTATCCGTTTGACTTTTACTCTTTAAACTCCGTTGGATCTGCTTTCCTACGACTCTCCTCTGGGTTCTTTAAACTTTTCAAATATCCCTGTATTGTTTTCAACTATAGTGGTGAAGGTTTGGCCATCCTTGAATGCATCGCCTATATTATCAAAAATAAAATTAGCAAATCTTTTATACTTTCATACTCGCTTAGTTTTTTGCAATCTCTTTTAGCCAATCCCTTTCAAAACAATTTCTTCCACCCTTTGTCATTGTTAGTTAAAAGTAAATTGAGAGAATGCAAGGATTCGAATATTCAGAAATTTAATTTTGCACCACGCAAGCAATTCGAGGAGTTTTAGCAGAATTGCATTGCTGATCTATGAAAACCTTATTTCAAACACAGACAGCTGGAATATCACATTACACTGGCCTAGAAAAGTAAGAATTACACTTTTAAATTGTAATTTCTACTAAACTACTGATATTAGAGTTTTGAAACTTTGAACAGTTTGCAGAGTTTTTTAGTTATATTTTTAGTAGTATTTAAGTTATAAAATCATAAAATAAGAAAGAAATAACTATTATAAGAATTTTAATCCTGTAGTAGATTTTAACTACTGGGTTTTTATTATTTTTAACATTTTAGTTTCTTAATTTTGAACGATGTGTATCTAACTTAAAGCTTACATAGCTTATATGCTTATACAAATTCATAAACTATTAATTACTTATATTAATTTAAAAGTGTTAAAATTTGCATGCTGACAAATGTGGCAAGGTGCACACTATTTTTGCATTATATTTTATACCGTGTTCTTATGCACTAAATATGCATTATATAGCATACTATTTCTATTGAAAAAAATAAAATCGTGCAGGCCAGTGTTTTCTAATTCATATCCTAGTAAATAATGTCCTTGATTAGGAGATTTGGGGCATCTGTCTTTTATGATGTGGAATAAATTTTTTATCAAGCTATTTATGTTCATGCAAAGCCGAGATGAAAATAAAACAATTTGATGATGCCTTTTTTTTATTCTACTGTCCTTTAAATATAAAATTAGTTTTGTGTACATATTTCTGACATTCTCTTCTTTATCAAACATCGTTTTTGTGGCATAGTGAATTCTGACATTTAAATATTTTTTACAGACAGCCTTAATTAAAAGAGAATAATGATTGTCGAAAACAGATCGATCTGAAACATGGTGATTTTCGGTAAATAATTCCAGACCAATATATTTTTTTAAGCATTCATTTAAAAGGTAGCTCATTCGATCTGATTGGTTTGATATTTTGTTGCTTTTATAAACTTTTTCAGCTATTTCACAAAGTTTAATGACATCTTTAGAGGGATAATGCAGTCCGCCCTTATCTTTTCTAAATTGAAGGGTATTTTCAATTTTTCCCGACGAAAGCAGTTATTCTAAGCAATTCTCACATTTAATTTGCTTTTCCAATGCTTTTGCTACAAAACCTACTATATATATAATACCATGCCGGGAAAATTCTGTCAACCTTGTCGGATCAGCTATGTAATCGTGATCGTCAGATACGACCACTTCCGATTGCAGAGATTGCAGAAGATCAGCTATGTAATCGTGATCGTCAGATACGACCACTTCCGATTGCAGAGATTGCAGAAGATCCCTATCGTCTTCAATAAGTCGGTTACGGTCTGTTGTAACGTTGAAGTCGCAAACTTCAGGTTTCGTACATGTTAAAATATTAATTTCATCTAAAGGTATACAATTCCCCGTAGCAAGATGTTTAAGTTCGCCGTGCACCAACAAACGTTTATATGCAGACTTAAACTGACTTGCAGTAGGGTTATTATTAAATCCACCTTTTGCTCTGATAGCACTAAAAAAATCTCTAAATGGTCTTGACTGAGTTTATAAGTTGACAAAAAATCTAATTTATTAGATTTGACATACTCGTTGTACAAAAATAGTAAACTCTTTATACATGTCATGAACCCTAAAAAGCCAGTTTTTCGATTTGAGTCCAATATATTGATAGTACCTAATTTTAGCGACTTTACATAATTAAACATGTTTTCTAAGGATTGTTTTGTATTCTCAAAGTTACTTTCTTTAAGGGGTTTTTTGTGGCCATATGCATTTTAATTGCGTGAGTTCATTATGTCAAATAATGTGTTGAACTTCCTGATGAAGTCCACGGTAGCTTCACAATGCTTAAATTGTTCAAGGCCAAGATCCTTATTGCAAAAGTCAAGGGCATCTGCCACTGATTCACTAAACAATTGCGATGCTAATTTTACTTTCATTATTTGCTTTTTATAATTAATGTGAGCATCTCTTATTTTGTTAGCTAAATGAAAACCTTCATTTTTCTGAAGTTCAACTAACAGTTTAATGTATTCCCATGAAACTGTTTTCCCTTCATCATTTGTCAACAACGATTTGTCTCCCAGCGTGTTCCTCACTAGCTTTAACATGTGGGATGGTTCAGGAAATACTACATTTTTTTTCCCTTTGTGCGAAAACACAGGATTAATTACGCCACCTTCTAACTGACAGCCCAATAACTTAGGGCCGAAACACATAACCGCGTTGCGGCGCCGCGCCGCTGAAATCGGCAGTTTGCTTTGCCGAGTTGCGGCGTCGCGAAAAAGAGCGCTTTACTATCGTTTGCTAGGGTAACCAGTTCTTCTGATTTTTTTATTGCAAATGGACGTGTCTCTGCCATGGATCGTGAAAGAAACTTATTGCTTATTTGTTATTAAGAAGACATTACTCTGTTTTAAATAAACGACACAGAAGATACTGGATACATCCATTTAATAAGTCTATGAATCCCGATGGCGAGTACTTTTCTCGAAAATACAAATCATTAAAGATAGACAAAAAATAATTTTACGGCTACTTTAGAATGAGTATATCATCATTTGAAGAGCTATTATGCGGGTTATCAAAATATATACAGAAAAATAATATGAAAGGAAGGAAACCTGTTACTGCTTTGGAAATGCTGGGCTTGAATATAAGGTAAAGTAAAACAAATACTTTTTATTAATATTTATTGCACTAGGAATCCTAGGAAAATACAATGGTAATTCAAGAAAAATCAAACTCTTCGTCTTGTGTGCCATAGGAAGTAGCTGTCGTTTCGTCCATTGTATATGGTGAATTTATTGGACGTTGTTGGTTTGAAGAGGCTGTCCTCAGTTCAATAGTCGAACATCCAGAAGTAGAAGTGTGGTAAAGTGCTATCGTATCTCTGAGTTGAATATCCTTGATTATAGCCCTGATGTTGATAATCTTGAGCATAGCCGTGAGGTGTATATTGATGAATTGAAGGCCGAATGATATCCGTTAGTATCTGAAGCACCCGACTTTGAAATATTAATGTTTGTTGCTCATTCAAAGATTGAAGAGTTGGTAAAATCCCCTTGAAAAAATGTAAATGTTTACTCTCCGGTGTTTTTAATATTTTCAATATATTTTCTTCAAAGTCATCCTTCTCCTCTGCCTTTCGTTTTCGTGATTGACTTTCATAACGAGGCAATGCTGTTTTTTCATTATGGTTTTCACTATCTCCTTCCACTAAATTTATACTGGAATCAGTTGCATTTTGTGAAACCTTTTTCAAAAATTGTAACTGTTTATACAAGTGATATTCTTTAATTTTTGCAGATCTAGCTCCAGACCGATTAGCATCTTTTATTTTTTTTCATATTTAGCAAAATTATCTTTTATGGCCTTCCACTTCTTAACAAGTTCATTACCTGAAACAGAAAGCATTACAAATGAAAAATAGTAATAAAGCTTAAAAATACCCTAGATTACATTTACATTACAAAATTATTAACCCTAATGGGGCCCTTTTAAGAAATAAACAGGGTGTAACAAAATTACCGACATACCCGAAAGGAAGATACTCTACTCATGAAACTGAACATTTTTCTCAAAGAAACTATGTGTGTAAAATAAAAAATAATTCGACTTCCCATACAAAATTGGCAGTTAGCTTAGAAGTTTTGTATGGGAAGTAGATTTTTTTTTATTTTCTCATCTATGTTTCCTTGGGAAAGTTCGCTGAGTAGAGTAACCTCCTTTCAGATACGTCGGTAATTTTATTACACGCTGTATTAGAAGATTTAAAAAATTTGTACATAAGCTGTGCAGGTGAAAATATTGTTGAAACTGTATGAATTAAAAAAAAAAAACGTAAACTGCTTGTTCCTTATTTAGGTAAGCCAAGTCTGATTGATTTTGTTGTAACAAGCAAAATGTAAATGATTTTTTTTACTAGGTACATAATTCAGCTTTAGCAATACTATCATCTAAAGCAGTTTGAGTACACAATTTTTTAGCACCTTGTATTATTATACCTACAACTTTATTCAAACTCAAACTCAAAAATTTATTTTTGTAGGACCATACATGATCTCTTAAAATAGGTCATTTAAGTTATTCATATTATTTTATTCATTTTATTATTTTATTACATGCCTACTAATTGTTATTTTATTTCAGATTTCTAGCAACCGGCAGTGACTTCAAAGTCA
This sequence comes from Pyrausta nigrata, assembly GCA_949316185.1. Lineage (NCBI taxonomy): Eukaryota > Metazoa > Arthropoda > Insecta > Lepidoptera > Crambidae > Pyrausta > Pyrausta nigrata. The sequence continues at coordinate 16,075,919 of OX438950.1, forward strand.
TGCATATGAATTACTACCGAGGAGCTAGTACGATAGCAAAAATTGTGAGGACAGTTTGTCGCGCCATATGAGAACATCTATTAAGTCAAAGTATACCTCCTATAACAAAACAGCTACTAGAAGATGTCGCTATTGAGTTTGACAAGAAGGCAAATTTCCCTAATTGCATAGGAGCTCTCGATGGTAAACATGTCCGTATTTGGAGTCCTGCGCACAGTGGATCACTATTTTACAATTATAAAAGCTATAATTCCATAGTTTTATTAGCTCTTGTTGATTCTAGATATATATTTATTTTTGTCGATATAGGAGCATATGGAAAGGAAAGTGACTCCACCGTTTTCCAGAACTCTAAACTTTATGATTTGATTGTGACACATAAATTACCTATTCCAGCACCAAAGCCTCTACCAGGTAGTAATCAAAATGCTCCATTTGCTTTTGTGGGAGATGAAGCGTTCTCACTTTCGAATAACGTCATGCGCCCTTACTCAGGGAAGCATTTGTCGGTACAACACAGAATTTTCAATTATCGGTTGAGTCGTGCCCGAAGATATGTGGAGTGCGCTTTCGGCATCCTAGCCAATAAATGGCGCATATTACATCGAGCTATGAATGTGAAATATGAATTTGCGACAGATATTATTAAGGCATGTTGTGTACTACATAACTTTGTTTTAAATCGAGATGGAGTACGAGCGTCTGATGACATTATTTTTGATGATTCTGATCTTCAAATGCTGCAACCGGTGACAACTAATGAAAGTATTATGAGCCCACATCTAATACGGAATAATTTTTGTAATTACTTTTCTAGTGATATTGGTGCTCTTAGTTGGCAATTAAAAAAATATGAACCTTCGGATTCTCATTCAAAATTTCACAAATGCTTTTCCATGCTTCTTGTTTTATAAATTTGTCTTTATAAGTTTCGTCACTAGAATCCCACAAACAAGGGCGTTCTTCAACCAAAGATATAAAAAAATCAACGTCAACGTCAGACATTTTAATTTTAAAATTGCTTCCGGGTTACGCGTGTTGTTTGCAAGAGTGATAGAAACACACTGAATCATGGTCTACAAGTATGACGTCATAACGCGGGAATTAGAGCCGCGTTGCGGCACCGCGCCACTGAAATTGGCAGTGCCGCCACTGCCGATTTTAGCGTCGCGGCGCCGCAACGCGGTTATGTGTTTCGGCCCTTAGCCATTGAAAAATTTGCAGAGCATCCATCAAATGTAACTGACGCAACATCCAGACCGCATTCACTTATTAAGTCTATACACATTTTAACCATCGACGCTTTTTGTTCTGAGGCTACCCCATTTGTGAGGAAGTAACCCACGGGAAGCTTCCAGCTGCCATTTAAACAAGTCACCATGAACACTTAAACTTCTTTAGCGACAGGCAGAACATCGCTATCCAGTTGGTTGCTGCAGTTATCAAAACCAATATAATTTTTTCCGTTCCATTCAACTGCTTTACGAAAGGCCATTTCGTCGAAACTTAGCCTGCATATCAGCTTTTTTGGAGTGCTCTCAGCTAAAAGCTTAAGAGCTGCAAGCGACTCCGCTGAAAAACCGGGTTCGCCCTCAACTGTTTGATACCAGCGTGCAAGTGTGCGAGTATGCGGGAGGCACGAGTTAAACGTTTTTCTTACATATTTGTACGCATGTGGACTAATAAAGTGTAAATTCAAGGCAAATTTCCGAACTTCTGGAGAGAATTTACTTCTGTTTGTCTTTAAATATTGCGTATTGGTTGGATTTATAGAAGACAGTAAATCGGCTGCTTCTTGATTAATGTACCGCTGCGTTTGTAATTTTTCAATGATAGCTGATAGCTCAGCATTTTTCTTCTCAAGGCGCTGATATTTAGACCTCAGCGCCACTAACTTTCTTCTATGTGTCTGAGCTAGAAAAGTTTGTCGGCCTAGTTGTTTGACGAGGTTCTTTTTTCGCGGTGTTAATAATTCAGCTGACGTAGATTTCAATTGTTGAAGAGGCATCTGGTTTTTATCCTGAAATAAACATAATAATCAATGTCACAAATTAAAATAAGTTAACAAGGTCTTCATAAAAATATATATATTTATTAGAGGCCCGTCCAGCTTTGAATGGATATTTTAGGTATTTTTTTACATCTTTAGTTCCATTATTGGAGTTTTTGTCATCCAGGGATAGTGAAGCTTTCCAAGTGTGAACAACTTTTTCTAATCGGTCTAGTAGTTTCGGAGCCTATACATTCCAAACAAACGTACAAACACAATCAAATCCTTCCTCGTTATTACGTTAGTGAAGATTTATTGATTTGTTTAAGTGATACTCACAGAACTTGTATCGAAATCCATAGCTACTGCAGATGTGGAAGGGTTATAAGGCATTTGCTTACAGTCACCGAATGGGAATCCAGAATCTGAATTAGTAGTGGTACAAAAAAACATCCATTTTTAGAAATCACAAAATAAAGTTTAGAAAAATATTACTCACCAGCTCAACAACATGAAGCGTTGGTACAGAAAATGCATTTAAATAGGTCATATGTTGAGTTTTGCGAAAGCAATTCTCTTCAAAATGTAAGGAGCACATGCGAGTAAATTTGGTCGGTTCCCAATTTTGTCGACCAGTTGCACGAATCCATAATTGACGCACTGTCATGTCATTTTTCGGGAATCTAAAACGCAAAGTTTCATTTGTATAAAATTCCATGATTTATGGGTAATTTACCAACTATTAGAACAGGTATCCCTAAAACCATAACTACCCAGCCAAATAAAAAAGTAGAAGAAAATGGCGGGCAGACGCACTAATTTCCTTTACCTCTGTGTCATCCCACTACTACTAGATTTGGTTGGTTATTACAACAAAATTTAAGAAATATATTTTCAAAATGTGACTCAGTCCTAATGTTTTGATACATTATTATTGCACCATTGTTGATATTGTATTTTACTTTCATGGTTAAAGAGGAATAAATGCCGAATTTTCTTACTTACGTATGAAAGGTTATGTTTTCAGTTTTTTGCTCACTGCGGCTATTACAGCCTATAACACAACAATGCACCATTGTGATAATGTTACAAAACACGTATTAGTCAGGTATAACCACTTTTTATCAGTTGATATCCACAATAAACCACAAAAATCCGTATCATCAATAAGACGCAAAGCACTTTGTTGGGCACAAGCGACATTGTGCCCAACAAAAAAAAGTGATACTCTGACAAAGACAAAAAAATGGGGTTTGTCTCTTTTACTCTTAGCGATTTCTGTATATAGTGGTCCCTTTTGCACACGAATTATTATTTGCATGTCGAGTCCATAGATACTTGGTCCTAGCATCATGTCATCATGATATTGTCTATTTTTATTTTCATAATTAAATATAGCTTATTGTTGAACATTCAGTCAGCCTTTTTTAATTCTCCCTCTCAAAATTACTACTATACGTTTCACATGAGATATAATACGTTCTTCTCCCTCCTAAATATATTTTTTTCATCCACCTTCTAGGTCGGCAAAGAAATCAAGAATAAACAGCCACGACTAATTTAGTTCTGCTTTTCTTTTTGTACAATAGCTCTTAAAAACCGGCCAAGTGCGAGTCGGATTCGCGCACGAAGGGTTCGTATATATATATATATAATTTGTAAGAATTTTGTAATTAGTACAACATTATTCAACACCCAAGTTCTACCAATATAATAGCTAAACTAATAGAGTTATCTTAACCGCTATAGTTTTTCGTAAAAGTTTATGAAATGCACTATCATCTAAATTTTTATTTTATTTTTTAGGCTAGCAGTTTAATATTTCGTAAATAGAGCAATAAATCAAAAAAATGTTGTAGAAACCCATCATTTTAAAAGACATACTCAACGATACCCCACACGATGGGTTAGATGACGAAAAAAAATCATTTCCTATTTTTATTACTTATTTATTCTTAAGTGCAAAAAATATATATTTTAGACCTTCTTACTTCATACTCTTTACTTACCTACGTCTAATAAACAATTATTATCTGTGTCTCTACGTTTGGCATCTTAACAATCAAACGAAATAGACATATGTTAATGTATAGCTCCATCTCGATCTTTCATCCTGTCACCGTGAGGCCTTTTCATGAGAGCTCATGGTACGAGTTTTAGCCATCCTAGAGCAGGATGTTTATCGGGTTGTTAACAATTCGAAGGATAGTTATTTTGCTGATAGTACGGGCCGAGATCTGACATAGCCTGACCAGGAATATATGGGACCTGAATTAAGGGCGCTTCAAATTTACTTTATATGACAACACTCTGTATTATCATACCAGCGTAGATTGGCAGCTGAACATAAAAATACATATTTTTATATGTTTACATGTATGTTAATTTTTTAGGCCTGCTGCCTAATTCTCATTAGATAACAGATTCTACGATAAAAGAACACGACAGAACACTCGCAAATTGATTTTACCTATTAAATTCAGTCACTCTTTGTAATATTGGCCTTGAATTATGGACCAAAACACAATTATTTTTGCAAATCTACTAACGGGTAATGGAAACATTAATCCATTGTTTTTGGAAATGATATTATTATAATTTGATCATAATTTTAAATAATGTAAGGGAATCATGGAAGACTCTACGAACTATTTTATTTGAAAACATCCAAGTAGGGTTGAATTAAAGAAAATCAAACTTTAAACAAGTGTTTATTATAAACATTTTTCAAAATCGTTAATTAAATATTCTCCGTAGCCATCAGTAGCCAATTATCATTATACGTACTATATGACGTACCAAAAATTCATGATGACAACTATATCAGTAATTAATTTAAAGAAACCGTGGTGATCACATAGACTTTCTAGTCGAAAAATACTACAACTCATGTTAAACCACTTTTCTTTTACGAAAACGAATAGTTCTTGGTATTTTTATCACATAAAAATTGCACTTGGTAGAAAATTTGATTACGCGTCCACTTTGTCACTAATCATTATGACAATTGATGACATGTCAATGACGATTTGAGGTTTCTGTTGCCAGTAAAAGAAATTAGTTCCAGTTCCAGCAATATGGCGAAGTCCCATATATTCCTGGTCAGGCTATACAGACTTTATCTTTTGCCTACTCAGAATTTGTATTTAAAAAAAAGAGATTTGGGCGGGAAATGAGCCGAAAAAATTGGGCTTCGTTTCTTAATTTTCTAAATTCGTGTTCCGTGGTCATTGTTGCGATTGTGTGGTGGAATAATCTTAATAATGTGCTGCAGAGGAGAAGTAAAAGTGAGAAACAAAGTAAGGCGGTTATAATTTTCAATATTTTGCTTAATCTGGCGAATCTAGGGTTGATTGTTATTTACTAAACAGATGAAGACGGTGCCTTTTCTATACATTTCTATTCATATAGCTTAATTAAATGAGCAAAATACCTTGAAAAGTTATTCAAAATTTGGGTCAAAGTTGGAAATCGTCCCTATACACCCTCCATACGTTCTGTACTTCTGTATGTACACACGGCATGTACCTAGTGATTGATTATACAAATGATTATACAGGATGTTTGGTAGAACGTCAAACATACGTAAATAGTGGTTAGTTGGGGTCACCTGCTACCCACTTGACCCAAATTATTTAACCTTGGCCCCACCGTTTTTTTTTACTTTTTCTTAATTTTACAAAAAAATACCCGTTTTTTAACTTTTAATTCGAATATCTTTACTTGCGATGGGTAAAACAGGCAGGATGTTGTTTTGTATTAATGTCTAATAGTAGCAGACTCTCATAAAATTATTGTTTGGTACAGATGTTTGTAGGAAAAAAAATTAGGAGTCTTTAAAGGTACAAAAAGATGTAAAAAAATACTTAGAGCATAACTTTGACTTGCATTAAAAAAACTAAAAGCGAAGTACTTAGGATTACATCAAAATCTCTGCTGTATGCGGTTACTAACGGTATGTAATTTACATTTACTAAAACAAGAAGTCAAGACTTACTTGACAATTTTATCAAGTAGGAGGTTTTTGACGAAACAGAAAATTAAAATGTTTTGCGAAATTTAAAGCTGTAAAGTTGTCAAAAAACGAGCTTTGCTCTATTATTTCTTCCCTCCCAACCCCTATCCTAGTAATGGGGGACTTGAAAGCTTACCATATCTCCTGGGGGTATCACCAGACTGTTGCTCCAGGGTCATTGCTGTCAGATCTTTTGGATGACCTAAACTTGTGCATTCTGAACAACGGTAGCCCTACAAAAAGATGTCTTCCTTCCCAAAACCCAGCTTCTGCGGTGGACCTTTCTATCTCCTCTCCAAACTTAGCTCCTTTAGTCTCCTGGTGTGTGCTTTATAGCTCTTTCGGCAGCGACCACTTCCCTATTCTAATAACCCTCCCCGGCAGCCCCTCCGAAAACCCCCGTCCCCCTCCCCTTTTAAAATTCAACATAAATAAAGCTGACTGGCCTAACTACTCATCGTCAGTCAATGAGAAAATTGACTCCTTACCAACAGTAAATGACGGTAACGCCATTATAGCTTACTCCCTTTTTGTTACCGCCCTCCAAACCTCCGCCGACGACCATATCCCAAAAATCCTAATCCTAAAAAAATATCCCCTCCCTGGTGGGATGCTCAATGCACTGCCTCTGTTCAGAAACGCAAAGATGCTGAAAAAGATATAACATGTCGATGACTCTGGAAAATTACATCAATTACAAACGCGTAGCTTCACAAACAAGGAAGACAAAAAGTAAGAAGAAAAAATTAGGTTGGACCAGATTCTGCGATAGCATGTCCCCTAGAACTCCTTCTTCTATAGTATGGAAGCAAATCAGAAGATTCCGACATTATCTCGAATCCCCTAATGTAACCTACAATGACCCCCATGTTTGGATGAACACTTTTGCTGATAAATTAGCCCCTCCCTATGTACCTATGTTAGACTGTTTCCCCTCCATCTCTCCATGTCCCTCCTCTTCAGATAACCTGGATGATCCTTTTTCGATTGACGAGTTGTTATCTGCGTTAGCTGGTTTATCCGATTCTTCCCCTGGCGTAGACGGGATTCCGTACTCTTTTTTATCAGGTCTCCAGATAGAGCTAAATTGTACTTTCTTAGCATTATCAATATCTTTTTCGACCAAGGCGCTATCCCGGATGATTGGAAGCATCAAATTGTAATCCCGATTCCTAAGCCAGGAAAGGACCCTCTTGATCATAATTCATACCGCCCGATTGCACTTTCTTCAGTCCTCCTAAAAATAGTGGAGCATATGATCAGGAACTGTCTCGAATGGTTTATGGAGTCGCGTGGCATCCTGGCGAAGTCCCAATTCGGCTTCCGTAAAGGTCTTAGTACTCTGGACAGCCTGAGTATTCTCACCACGGATATTCGGTTGGCCTTCAAGAACAAAGAATACCTCGTGGGTATTTTCTTGGATATTTCCTCGGCTTACGATAACGTCCTACTTCCTGTGCTCAGGCAAAAATTGCTCCATCTGAGTGTCTCAGAGAAGTTGGTTCGGTTCATCTGTAATTCACTCATGTCGAGATCGATTTCAGTTCGATACCAAGATACACTCCTTCCCCCACGCTTAATTTGGAAAGGCCTACCTCAAGGATCCGTGATTAGTCCACTGTTGTACAGCATTTACACCTACGACCTTGGCAGAACTGTAAATCCTTTCTGTAACATCCTAACGCCGATGACATTGCCCTTTATGTGTCTTCCAAATCTCAGAAGCGTCTTCCCGCTTAAATTCCGCTCTCGAATACCTGGGCGACTGGCTCTTAAACCATGGACTTCAATTTCCGTCCCGAAATGCTGTAGCGTCACGTTCACTCGCAAACGATCAATTCCAGAAACTCAAATTCTGTTTAACGGTGAACCTATCCCGTGTAACTATAGTGTTAAGTTTTTAGGCCTCATCTTGGACACTCGGCTATCTGGCACTGCGCATTTTAACTATATTAGTCAAAAGGCGGAGAGGGTAGGTCAACGTACTACGAGCCCTTTCTGGTGTTCGTTGGGGTGCCCATCCATACTCGCAAAAGTTACTGTACAACTCTATTATTCACAGCCCTTTTGGACCCTGGCAATAAATCCGCTCTTGCAAAGTTGTCCAAAATTCAATCAAAATGTCTAAGGATTGTGTTGGGGGCTATGAAATCTTCTCCTATAAACACCCTACAAACCGAGTGTGTTGACCCTCCTCTTTACCTCCGTAGGCAATATCTTTGTGACCGTTTTTATTTAAAAGTAGCTCAGGATTCATCTCACCGTCTTTTAGCTAAACTAGATCTTCTCTCTTCTTTAAGTAACCCCTCTGAACCCCCCAAAAATATCCCTTGTATTCTCCTCAGTTTCCAAAAATTTAACCGCCTTCCCACTCCTATTGAAAAAGTTCCTCTAAATCCACTCTTCTTGAACAGCTTTGAATCACTCATTTTTCAACCTCCTGTAAAACTGAATTTTGGTATCTCCAAAGACTCGTGTTCCGCTCCTGAAAAAGTGTTCGAAACGTCAGGTTTAAAATAAAATGTAAATAAATCGCGAAGTAATCCGTAAAATTGTGTTTTAATGAGTTCAACAATTCGCGTAAACGTAAGAAACAAATATGTGACATCAGAGAAGCTCTTCTAGAATGCAAAAAAACTGGATTGAACATCCTACTTACCTGGATCCCCAGTCACAGGGGTATTCCTGGTAACGAATCGGCTGATTCATGCGCGAAGTTTGTCGTCTCCACTGGTACTTTAGACCACTATAAACTTTATTCCCACGATGTCTGCTCCTTATCTCGAGTACATCTGTATAAATCCTGGAATACTCATTGGGACAATACTAAACGATCTGTAGGTAAATATTATTCAGACATTCAAAATTGCATCCCACCAAGACCTTGGTTTTTCAAGCACATCAATATTCCCAAAAGAGTCGTCTCTATAGTTTGCCGACTACGCATAGGACATTCGTGTACTCCAGTTCATCTGGCGAAACTTCGAATTAAGGACAGTTCCATTTGTGAGTGTGGCCTCGACGAAGGTACAACCAACCACATATTTTTCAACTGTCCTGACATCGGTTCTTCCCTTTACGACTTCCTTCCTAAAAGTTTCCCCCGCCCAACTAATATTAAATGTGTGTTAAATTCTTTAAATTATTAAATGTGTGTTAAATTACGTATTAAAATCTTTAGCTAAATCTATTTTAACAAAAAATGTTAATCTTTAACATTAAGTAGCTAACGTTACGTGACAAACAAAAATGATCTTCTTTTCATTTTTGTTTGCCACCTCTCCGCTTCTGATCCCTTCCCAGCCTAGTCCCATCCCTCCCTACTGTAAATATATTGTAAATATTTATATTTATTTAATTACTAACTTGTGTTGTCCTCATGTGTCGTCTGTTTGTTTTTAGATGGTTGTACAGCTGTTGTAATTATTTTATTATTCAATTTTGTTTTCTCACTTCGCCGTGTAAAAGCTGCACACGTGACATTGGCGGAACAGTATACCCTGCTGAGCGGTAGACTTACGTTCGCTCGCCACAACAAAAGAAGAAGCATATTCATATGTTCAACGTTCTACCAAACACCCTGTATTATGCTTGTGCTATGACTTACTTATGGTTAAATAATGTTTTTTTAATATTTAAAAAACTGTTTTACTAGTGCCTGTTATTTCTAGAAAAGTTATTTAAAACACCTATTTCAATGTGTCGCCAGTTTAAGTACTTCAACTATTTTAATGCACACGACCCGCACTAAGCCTGCACACGGCCAGGCCTGTGTAACTCCCCGCGTAGGTAGCATAAACGTACCTACGCGCGGCGACCACTTGGAAGCGGCTAAATCAAGTTGTGTGTCGCGCGCGAGCGAGCAACGAGACGCCCACGCGTTTTATTCACCGGCGGCGCAAGGCAGTGATTACATTGCTGGGTGGAGGATAGAGGTGAAAACTTCCAGGAAAGTTTCCATTTCTAAGGAAGTTTTCCTGAAAACTTCCAAAACTTCCGGATTTTTGGAAGTTTTTAAAAAAATATGTTTACTTTAATTAGGTACAATAATATCGTTACATCGACTAAATGTTAACTTAACACGACGATTTATTTGAAGATAAGTAAATTCGCCATACATTTCGTTGGTGAAGCGGCTTTTGTTTGGCGGCTTTATATCAAAGGATTGACGCCGCCGCTCGCGCGGCTGTTGGCGCTACCCCAGCCCCGCCCCGCACCTACACCGCGCTTGTGTAACCGATTTTATGGTAGTTGCGTGCACGCAGTAACAGTGAATAGTCGTGGTTGTGGCTTATTTTGTATATGGATATTAGTTAGTGTAATAAGTGCCTTCGTAGATTAGGTAATTAATATGCCTCGTCACGTATCAAAAATATGTGTTATTGGCTACTATAACTACACTTCTACACTAATATTATAAAGGGGAAAGATTTGTTTGTTTGTAATGAATAGGCTCCGAAGCTACTGGACCGATTTCCAAAATTCTTTCACCATTGGGTAGCTACACTATCCCCAAGTGTCATAGGCTACCCAACTAGCACACAAGCAGCTTTCACCGCCCTTATAGAGCTTCTTAGCGATACAATTGCCGTTGAAAAGCTAAAACCAACTCCTCAGCCTGTATAGCAACGTATTCTAAAGTCATTATACATGTATGCGATACAGTGGCCATACAATCGTAATCATTTACACTAACGGAGTTACAATAGTATCTTGTTCCGTCATTCTACAGATAATGGAGGTATAGTAGAGTTGTGAACACTCCTGTACCACTAGTAGAGGTATAAATGATGTTTTGGAAGGTATGAGTGTTTGGAAGGCGCTATAGGATGCTACTTAATCACTTTGAGTGGAAAAGAGCGTCTCTATAGATTCTTAAGGTCTATTATAGAGTTTATCACCACTTTTGTAGCGTCATTACCTACAGTAGAGTAAAAGTTACTCTGTAGTAGCGCTAAAGGCGCCATATTTGAGGAAATGAACTCTTTCGTAGCGCTAAAGGCGTTATAGTAGTGGTTTTAATTACTTAAGGCGATGAGTAATACGTTTATAGCGTTACTATAGCGCTTTGAGAGGGACAAGAGCGGCTTTAAATTAGAATAGCTATTTACGGGATTGCTACCATGTACCTTTTTATTTTCGAGTTTCCGATATTTCGGCGCTGTTGCAAGCGTCATGATCACGGAATAACTGAAGATCTTGCGGGTGGGATGTTATGGGCAAACATATCGGTCTACCCTCCTTCTAAGTCTTTTATTGCGTTCACATCCGGTACCACTGTTTGCAAACTCACTATTTTCTCGCGTCTGTTCTCGACACACAACACTAACAGTATCCGACCGCGAAACTACACTTGGTTGGTTTTTTCGGTTTTTGCACATTCGAATCACTGGATTCCAGACACTTTACAATTTAAACCCGTCCTCGCGATTGAAATTTTTGTATTTGGTGATATCAATTGCTTCTCTGACCAATCTTGGTATGTAATGGTGTTCTGTCGAAATGATCTGAGGGTTATGAAACTCAATCCAATGATTTGGACCTGATTCCAACAAATGTTCCGCGATCGCCGATTTTTGTATGTCATTGTTCTTGACTGCCTTAATGTGTTCCTTCATTCGGCACGCTATGGTACGTTTAGTTTGGCCGATATACGAACTACCACAGCTGCAGTCAACCTTGTAGACACCAGGTTTATCTAAGGGGAAACAGTCTTGAGGCGAACGTAGACATTGTGTCACTTTTCTTAATGGAGTGAAGACAGTATTTAGTGAATATTTATTAAGTACATTGGAGATCTTGTCTGTCACTCCTTTTAAATATGGCAAGTATACCGGCTGTCTGTCTACTGTATCTTTCTGTTGTCTTTCTCTGTGTCTAGGTGGAAGCTTCCCTTTATATCCATTGTTCTGTAAGACCCGCCGAACATGTTCTAGCTCTTGGTTTAGATGTTCTCCATCACACAGATCATAGGCTCGGTTTGTCAATGAGGTCACTACAGAATTTAGATGATGAGGGTGATGATGCGAGGCGGCGTGGAGATAGCGGTCAGTGTACATGGTAGCAATCCCGTAAATAACTATTCTAATGATAATGACCATGAAAGTTTAAAACAGTATGCGGTTTCAAATGTTTTGATTAGTATACTTTGTCGACCATTTTGAGTTAAAATCGTCGATCATATGGATAGAACAAAAACTTGGAAATTAATAAGAAATACTACAACTTTATGGTTTAGTTTCGATATTATTTATTCATAAATGACTTAAGCATCTATTGGGAAGTCTTAAAAAGGGTTTTAATAAAATAAAAAAACTATGTCACCAATATTATAAAAGTATTATAACACTAAAACCTTTTATCGTGTGGGCGCGTTAAAATCTAAGCGAAAATACATGTATATATTCACAGTAAACTGATACTCGCAATAAATATGGCACAGTAAGAATATGTTCAAACTTACCTTTTGAGTTTATGTATTTGGAAAACTTCAGACAGACAACTTGTTTCATTTGCACCGATTTAAAGTCACAATTATTATTTTTCCATAAGTATTTAGTTTTTAGTCACACAATCGCGATCAAATACGCCAAGAGCTGCAGAATAGCGCTACAAAACATAATTTTACTCTTCCAGCGTACGCTACACCTTTTCAAGCGTCATTGTATATCCGTTAGCGTACACAACCACTCTTATAGCGTTATTGTACAAACATTAACGTACATTACCACTCTTGTAGCATCATTATATGGCGGTTCTAACTCTTATTTCGCTAGTATAGCGCGATTGTAGAGCTTCTACCGTTAGAAAAAGTACCTATTTTGGGGCTAGAGTAGCGCTATAGCAGTATATACGGCTGCTGTATGGCTTATCTATAAAGCTAATGCCGTAATCGACAACCTCTTAACGGCCACTGTAGAGCTTCTTATAGCGCTTGTGTGCTAGTTGGGTATGTATGTACCGCGGGCGAAGCCGAGGCGGACTGGAAGTAACTAGCACTTATAATAGGGTTTAGCCATCAAACACTGTTTATTTGTCATGTTCAGTATGTAATCATAGTAACACAGTAAGTAAGGTTCAAAGTATCCCCAGTTTTTCTTATTAAATTAATCTATTATGAAAACTTCCAAAGTTGCCGGAAGTTTTGGAAGTTTTCAGCAAAACTTCCGGAAGTATTCTTGAAAATTTCCAAAATTTCGGAAAGATTCCGAAGTTTTCACCTCTAGTGGAGGAACATGAATAAAGTGCTAGAAAAGTGCGCTAGATGGCGTATAAGTAGCTTATTGTAGATTAGCATTAAGCAGTCAACCCTATCCGTCGCATGATAGTACGTCACTGAATAGGTTTAGTGTATCATGATTCATATTCCAGAGTTATAAGAATGAAATTACCTTGCAATGGATTTCTGTAGGTGTCTAAACGAGCATGACGTGCTTGACTCTGAGGCAAACTAAATTACACCATATCATTGACAACATTGAGTAGATATTTCTTTAAATTACATTCATCATCATCAAATTTAAGAGCTAGGCTCTTGTCGGTGGAGTTTTTTCCATTCCTCTCTGCTTTCCGCCCTTCTCTTAACCTCCTGATACGACCCGACATTTATCTTTTCTTTTATTTGCTGCATGTAGCTTATTCTTGGTCTTCCTCGCTTCCTTTTTCCTTCTATTCTTCCTTCTATTATCGTTTTAATAAAATTGACGTGTCGAATCAGGTGGCCTAACATTCGTCCCCTCCTACTCTCTATTGTTTCCATCAATCTCCTTTTTTCCCTAACCATAGACAAAACTTCTTCATTTGTTTTCATTTGTTTTCTTCTCCGTCCAACTTATACGCTCCATTCTCCTCCAGCACCACATCTCGAAGGCTTCCAGTCTCTCTCTGTCCCTCTTTGTCAATGTCCACGCTTCACATCCATAGAGTGCTATACTCCAAATGTACACTTTAACAAGTTTTTTGCGAACTTTGCTTGATATTCTGGCCTTGAGCAGGTGCTTTTTTGCATTATAAGCTTGTCTCGCCATCGCTATCCTTGCTTTTATATCTGGTGTACATCTGGAGTCACTAGTTATCAAGCTTCCTAGATATTTGAAGGTTTTAACCTGTTCTATTTTTGTGTTATTTATTGAGATAGGGCTATATTTTTCCTTTTTAGAAGCAATTAGTGTTTTTGTTTTATTTATGTTAATTTTGAGACCAAATTCTTTAAAAATAGTGTCCATTTCTCTAACCAGTTCTTCAACTCCAATCTGTTTTCTGCAATGGCTGCAATATCGTCGGCAAAACGAATGAATTTAAATATGTCCCCATTAATTTTGACGCCCCCCTTTTTTGATTCCGTTATTCTGCGTATCGCACATTCTATGAATAAATTCAAAATTAGCGGTGAAAGTGGACATCCCTGCCTAACTCCCTGTCTTATTTTTGCCTTTCCGTTTTCCTCTCCTACTTCTATTACCGTTTCTTGGTTTTTATATAATTCATAAATAATCCTTCTGTCTCTATAATCCAATCCAGCTTCTTTGAGTACTTCCATCATTATTTTCCAATTGACCTTATCGAACGCCTTTTCTAAGTCGATAAAAGCTATATGTGTGTCCATGTCAAAATCCAGTCTCCTGTCTATTACCAATCTCAAAGCTAGTATCGCTTCTCTGGTTCCCTTCTCTTGCCGAAACCCATATTGATCCGGTCCCAAAAAGCACTCTGTTAACGGTCTTATTCTGTTCTGAATTATTTTTATTAAAATTACATTGCAAAGTCAAACTTCTGTACGGAGTATACTATAATAGTAGGTACTTATTCTGTGACACTTACGGCTCAACCTACCCTGATCTGCCAAATTTCCGCAACCATGTTTCAACCTTATGTAGATCATGTAGAGTTCCATATCATTTGAGATACCTATTATGACAGATTTGTCGAGGTAAGTTGATGCGAGCTAGGGATGGCGATTCTTTTCGAAAAACATCGATTTTTAAATCGATTCGAATCGTGACCTAATAAATCGATCCACAAAAAAATCGAGGCCAATAAGATCGATTTCAAAAAAATCGATCTTTTTCTCAAGTTTTTGTTTATAATGTAATATAAATCTATTTTTTTAAAAAACAAGATACATATTATAATTAAACGATCTCTCATCAGTAAAAATCAGGTAATTCGATGATAAAAATATATAAACGTAACTTTTTTTTATTAATGAGAGGTGAAAGAATCTAAACATACAGCCATCTCGCGAGTTTTTGAATAATTAACTCTTTAACCGGCAGCCGGCAGCACTCTTATAATACGGGAATATTCAATAAATTGTAAATACTTTTTTGGTTTATACCGAAAAATAAAATAAAATCGAATGTCGATTTTCAAGGGTAAAATATCGATTCACTGAATCGATACAGTACTACATATCGATTTAAAAAATCGATCTTTTTGGCTACAAAAATCGATTCTTCGATTAATCGATCTCAGATCGCCATCCCTAATGCGAGCCCACTACCTACCTACTGTCTGTACCGTCAAAAGTATTTGGGAAAACTTGAATTGGATGGAATAAATGATACAAATTGATAAATGTTGTAACATACGTGTAATTCAATCAAAAGTGTTATTTAAAATAATACCTTGCATGTGATAATGAATCAGTGCGTTTAAACAATATTTGTGTTGTTGTGTGTGCGAGTTCGCGCTGGTCTGGAGGCGACAGTCCCCGTTACTCTCTATTTATGAATGTGGGAATCTTCAACAGAGTTAATCACAAGGTGAGAGACATGTCGACGTGTTAGAACTTAGTTTACCTACCGTTTGTAATGGTGAGTTAGTCATCTCTTCACAAGTCTAGTATTGATTGTACAGTTTCAAAATGGAGTGACTTTTTTCTAATAACTAGGCCTAGAATCCTAGATAATATTTACATGATCCACAAAACCTATCGGGTTAAGCTACACAGTATCAAGCCTCAGTCAATATTGTGGTAACAGTGGAAAAAAAAGATACACAAATATTATAGACACCATTGTTCATTTATTTTCAAAAAGGTATAATCTATACCTACAACAAGACTGCAAAAGTGGAATTCTGTAGCTTTGATCAAGAAAATCAACAACACCCCCAGGCCCTTATTTAGGTAAGTGGAGTGCAGAAATGTGGCGTTTGAAATTTTGTCAGGAAGTATATTCCCAAAGACAATATCGGCTGAATTTATTAAGATTTATGTACCATAGCTTGTCAATGTTTCATCTTGACAGTTAAGTACAACTAAAGATAAAAGGGACCACCTGTCCTTAACATGATATGTAATTACAGGTAATATGAAGTTAGGAATAAACCCTTTTTTTGCAATTCATTGTACCTTAATTTTATAAAACATTTTTGGTGAGTGTTGTTTGTATGATTTTATGTATTTTATAATATTAAGTTCTAAGTGATTAAACCTAAAAAATACAGTGGGTGAGTGTTTACCCTGTGATCAGATTTCACGAGTCTTATCTCACTGATTGTGTGAACTTGTAACAGATGTTGTTATTGTTATGAATGTAATACATAAAATCATTCAGTTACAGTTTCCATGTGCTGTAAATACAATGTTGAGAGATTTTCATATGAACATACTTTTATCAATGAAAGTGTGGTCATTAAAATGGTAAGTATGATCATCAGAGATTGTAGTAGGTCAATTGATTTGGGTCAATGAATGCAAATATTGATATTAATAAGTACATGCCTCTGGTATTCGGAATATCAAAAGTTTAAGACTTAAATGGTATTCTAGTTGTAAAAATAAAAAGAACAAAATTGTGTTAAGTGCCAATCCAAGTACCAAGATATAACCCAGATTTTTGTGCTATCGGTTATTCAAAAAAAGACATATCCATATTTATATTCTCGCACTGTCAAAATACATCAAATCAATCTACCTACTCCGATCTCTGATGATCATCATGTAATCTTCATCTTGTTATAATAAATAATGAAGCAAAATCTAAATCTGAGTGGGACTTTTGTAATAATATTGGCCACATAATGACAAATCAATGATGTTTCTTCTTTCTTTATTTTATTTTATCCAATCGATTTTGCCGACTTATAAAATGAGTTCATAATGTTCTTTATCTTAAATAAATATTAATTGATTTTTAATTAAGCCTTTGACTGCCACGAAACTAGACACAATAGAAAAATATTGTTTGGGGGTCACCGGTGACTAGCAATGGGCAAGGGAAAGAAAAAAATGGGATGGAAAAGAAAAATACGGGAAAGTATGGGAAAAAACGGAAAGATTCGGAAATATTCCAATTCGGCGGGAAAATACTCAAAAGTGGACTTAAATTAATAAAATGCGAGAATTTAGCTACTGTAACAATGGTTTTATGCCTGTAGCACACCCTTACATATAACCATAACAGCGGGACCACGCTAGTTTTGCCTGTTTGTCAGTTTTATTACACCAAACGTAAACTGCATGTTGTAATGCTTAGATTTATCTGAGTCTTTTTTTCTTTGAGATTCGACGATCCTGTAGTATAATTCCTATTACTGTGCCCACGATGTCGATGATGTTGTGCCCAACAATCAACGCTACTAAAGTAAAAGCAGAAGTTCGGGCCGCCTCTGGGCTTGAAGTTAGCACTTAGAACATTCTGAGTTGCTTGCACCAGGCTGGATTACGAGCACAGAGGTCTTGGCGAGCGCCTCTCAACGTAAACGACAGAGATTGGAGTAGACTAGGCTTCGGCAGAATGAAGAAGATGAAGAAGAAAACATTTAGCAAAACTGTCTTTTCGTTGACGAATCGCGAATCAGTAGTCATCCAGATAACCGACGTGTCCATGTCTCGAGAAGACCAGGAGACTGTGAAAGGCAAAGAACTGCCACAGGAACAGTTCAGCAAGGCGGGAAATCGGTGTCCTTTTGAGGGTGGTATTATGATTGGAGCTGGAACACCTTTGATCCCGTATCGAGGCTTCATGACAGCAGGCATGTATGAAGCAGTTGCTATTGATGGAATTGTCAGACCATTCCGAGTTAACCATGGGCACCAATTAGTACTGGTCGATGATAATCCAGATCCAGCTTTATTAGGGCTCTATGTATACCTTTGCTGACGACACGTCGTTGTTGTTCTTTGGGGACTCCTGAGACGAAGCTTTGACCAACGCTCAGGAGGGCTTCAATAGGGTTGCTAATTGGTTAAGGCATAATGTATTAACCCTCAACGTTGCTAAGACGAAATATGTTCCATTTGCCATGAGGTCAAATTATCTACCATCCTCGACTTATGGTGTTATAGCCCATAATTGTGGTCAATCCCTTCCAAACGAGTGTCTTTGCCCAGAGTTGCAACGGTCTGAATGCACTAAATACCTGGGAGTGTTAATAGATAACACACTTAGCTTTAAACCCCACATTGAGTTACTTGCAGTCAGAATGCGCAAACTCATCTTTGTGTTTAAATCCCTTAAGAATGTCGCTAATCGTAGGGTAATTAAGACGGTTTATTTCGCTCTGAGTCACTCTCTACTAGAATATTGTATTTTTGTTTGGGGTGGTGCAGATAAGACGCACCTCTTAACTGTGGAAAGGGCGCAACGAGCTCTACTCAAGGTCGCAGCTGGGCTTCCCTTTCTTTACCCCACTGTGGAACCTGCACAAGGACTGGGATGTGCTTACTGCAAGGCAAACTTTCTTCCTCAGGGCTGTCTTGAAAAAGCACTCAATTAAAATATCACCCTGAGCTGATGAGAGGCAAAAGGCGAACTGGCTCAGTTTGCCCAAAAATCACTCTGCGAACTTCTTTCTCGCACAATTTTTTCTGTTTCCTAGGATCTTACCTTTATAATAAATTAAACGAACATTTTGCTATGTACCCTCTAAATGTAAGAAAGTTGTCACCAACTACCTAAAGACTTTGAACTATGACGAAACCGAACAGATTTTATGCCCCTTGGAATGATGTTGTAGGTCAGTTCCACTTTGCTGTCGATACTTGTGAAGTTAAAATTTTTAACCTAACATCACATTACTATTTTCTGGCTTCGTTCTCATACACACGGCTCTCCCGGCAGGACATGCACTCTCTCTCACACACACACACACAAACACACACTCACACACACTATACTCAAACAACACGTAACGATACATTTCACCTTAACTTCACTTTACTTCACTCTACAAAGTTACTCGTTTTGTGACTCGTAGTTTTTAATTTAGCACTAGTATAATGTTTTACTTTAGTCTCGGCCTTCATTTGTCCTATATATTCATTGGTCATTTGGTAAGAAATTGAATTGTAAAGAACTGCGAGGGTGGCCTGGTTGACCTGTAGAACAGGTACTATTCCGTTGATAGCTCACTTATCACACTCGGGACTTTAAAAGTATGTTCACCTAGACACCTCGAAGAAAACAAACCTACACGTTTTATTTTCTGAATTTCTTGTTCTTAATAACGAAGATTTAACTTTATTATCACTTGCCTCAAATATTCAAACTTAACAGAAGCCAAACTGCCGTTTCTAATGTAGAGATTTTACTATGACCCGGTTTGTTTATGTCGAGATTTCTCCAATCCTTATCAAACGTCTACATTTCTGCACCAATTCGCGACATCGTGGACACAGTAGTAGGAAGTATACTACAGGATCGTCGAATCTCAAAGAAAAAAAGATTCAGATAAATCTAAGCATTAGAACATGCAGTTTACGTTTGGTGTAATAAAACTGACAAACAGGCAAAACTAGCGTGTTCCCGCTGTTATGGTTTTATGTAAGGGTGCGCTACAGGCGTAAAACCATTGTTTCAGTAGCTAAATTCTCGTATTTTATTCATTTTAGTCCACTTTTGAGTATTTTCCCTATTTTCCCGCCGAATTGGAAATATTCCGCATACTTTCCCCGAATTTGGGAATAAACCCAACAGTTGGAAATATTCCGGGGAGTAAACCCAACGCTACCGGTGACCATCATGGCGCTCAATGTGTTAATGAGTTAAGTAAGTGTAGTGAAAAATTGTGGATTGTCCAAAAGTTAATCAACCAGTCAGTTCCAAAGTTTACATCAGCATTCCATTCAACTGCAGTATCTTCCGTTTGCCTCCAGAACAACGATTGTGGCGGCATGTACTCGGAATGGAGCTCGCTGCCGCTGGAGGGCGGCGGGCGCGGCGTGCTGGGTGCGGTGGGCGGGCGGGACGTGGTGCTGGCTGTTGTCAAGCAGCTAGCCTCGCCAGAACCGAGTCCGCTGACTACTGACGCTGAGGTATGTGTTGAAGACAGACAAGTGAGCTAGTATAGCTACTCGGAATGGGAACTCTGCCGCTGGAGGGCGGCGGGCGGGGTTGCTGGGCGCGGTGGGCGAGCGGGACGTGGTGCTGGCTGTAGTCAAGCAGCTCGCCTCGCCGGAGCCGAGTCCGCTGACCACTGATGCTGAGGTATGTGTGCTGCAAACAGAGACAGCAAGTACTAGTTATAAGTAACTGGCTTGGGCACCAAGCATGGTAGTCTGTAAACTGAAGACGTTAACATCTAACGCCTGAAATTATAGTTCAACTAATTCGTGCGCGATCCTCCTGCCAGGCGCCAGACGTACGGGAGACGAGGCTTGCATGCAAGATGCCTGCGGGGATTCGGTGTTGCGCGGAAGGGGATTTCCTAGGAAAGTTGCATGCGATTGTCGTTTCCTCGCCCTTCGCACGACTTGCAGAAGGGTCACGGACGAACTTGTCGGACTATAGTAGCCGATTCGAGATCGAAGATTTATGTCAATCTTGGTTTAATGCATATCTTTATTTTGACACTAGCATCCGAGGTTTTCTCAATGGATACGCAAATATGGTTTATTCATCGTCGAAGTTGCATACAATTATTAATAAGTGTCCTATAACCAGGTGGAATGGGTACTCGAAGTGGTCCGCTACGGTCTCTCCCTGCCCCTAAGCTCGCACGAAGCTGTGCGGGACTGCGTGCGCGTGTGCTGCGCGTGGCTGTCGCCGCTTCTTCCTCCCGCGCCGCCCGCGCACCCCCCGCCCCCCGCGCTGCCGCAGCCGGTGAGGGACCACCCGCACCGGTACGCCAGGAAGATACTGAGCCACCTGCAGAATCTGTTCGTGCCGAGACCAGATGAGAGTGAGTGATGATTGATGTTTAAGGTTATAATTGGTGTTTACAGTGCTCTATTGCATGTTTCTTCAGTGTCGTGATGGCTTACTTTTTGCTGCTATGATTACTGCTTTGGATCCTTGAGTTTTGTTATATTTGTGTGTGTACTATGAAGCGCTAAAGAACTATTTATGTTCTATTAAACATTGTTTCTGCTGCTAATTGTATTGAGTTAAGGACATAGAGATGATGGAATATGCTAGTTTTGTAAATAGTGTAAACTATTTTATTCTAACATTTTGAGCACATTTATTAAACTCGTTATACACAGTTTATAACACAACCATTCATGATTCAAAATTCCGAACTGCACATTATAATATTCCACAAGCCAATTTAAAGATGCACGCTCAAGCACGACCTAATTGTAAATATGATATCTACCTATTATTTTATTTATTGTATGTTGATATCTTCCTTTCCAAGCACTCTCATTCGTTTACCATCTGGAATTGGGTGAGTTAATTCTTAAAATACACAGTAGTAAATTATAGTTATTTGTGTCTCCTAGCCGAATTTCGACTACAGTTAACTCAACAGAGATTAGCCGACTGCGCGGGAGATATTATAGTGCACAAGTGTGTGCGCAATACACAGTTGCACTCTCTGTTCCTTCACTCTCGTAATTCGGTGAGACGGCAGTACGGTCAGTACATACATCAGGCGCAGGACCAGCCGCTTAACGTGCTTTCCGAGGCACGGGGGTGTTAACACCAGCAACTTTCTACTCCGGTCTGAGTTATTTCAAGACAGAAAAACCCAGCACTCACAGACCGACCTGGGACTTCGTGGATAGTACCCAGCGTACTGACCACTAGACAAACGGGGCAGGTTATAATCATATAGGTAAATGGAATCCTAATCCCAATACCTTCACCAGGCGGCGACCTAATCAGCAAGCAAGCTGTGCTCTGCCACCGGGTGCTCCGCCTCGCCCGCACGCTGGCCGGGTCCGCCATGCTGGGCGCCCGCGAGTGGCGCTCGCTACTTCTGCTCCTGCTGGCGTGCGCGTCTGCGTTACTGTCGCCACCCGCGCCGCACCACTCCGCCGCCGAGCAGCTGTGCGAGCGCGTGCTGTGCGTGCTGTTCGAGGTGTGGATACTGGCGTGCCACAGGTGAGTGTCGCTACTGCTGCTCCTGCTGGTGTGCGCGTCGGCGTTACTGTCGCCACCCGCGCCGCACCACTCCTCCGCTGAGCAGCTGTGCGAGTGCGTTTTGTGCGTGCTGTTCGAGGTGTGGATACTGGCGTGCGACAGGTAAGAGGTAAGTTTGGCTTAGTCTAACACCCGTATGTTAAGACGTTTCCTCGACTCCACTCATGCTCACCTCCACCTTAACTCGTCTAATTTGTATGCATACAGGGCTAAAAAATCCTCCACTCCAAATATTTGCTCTGTCGAGGTGAGGAAGATTTGAGTAAGCAAGTGTCAAACTCAAGGTACCTCGCGACCTACCTTGAGGGAATATTTAGTTGTCATATCCTATTTTGTATTCTCCAGTGCTACAAACCATCTCTAGTGTGTTTTAAAAAATGATTATTATCTTTTTTGACAATACTTATGTGCTAGTAATTATTCCAAGAACGTAAAACGGAATTCGTTATCGTTGACAATTTTTTTTAAACCTCGACCGAGGAACACGATCCAATTGACTACAAAGCCTAGTAAAAAAATCAGCTAGTTTTGACATAATCTTTGCCATTTTTCCTCGACTCTTCCTCCACTCAACCTCACTGGAGGAGCCTCAAAATGGTCGTTTGTTACTGACTAAGAATACCGATTTCGAGGTATCCTCGAAACTTTCCTTGAGGATTCCTCAGTTGAGTTTGAGTCGAGGTAGTTTGGAGGAAACGTCTTAACATACGGGTGTTAGAGTCAAAAGCAAACCCAATACGAAAAAAAAGACGGATTGACTCGGTGAAGGCCGCCAGTGGTGGGTGGATGAGAAGCATGTGAAGCGATGAGAGCTCTGTTTTGCGATGGATGACATGGAGATCGCGGATGGAGGTGTCTAGGTAAGAAGGGCGAGGAAAGAGCGGACCTGGGAGACGATTCTCATGCAGTAGAAAAAAGTTCACATTCGTAAAAAAGTTCGAAATTCACAGTTTGTGCATTCTCAGAACTTTACAATTGAAATAGTTCGATCGTACCCGCCGACATCACCCGAACGCAACGAGTGGTAAGGAACGGTCGAAGTCGAAGTTCGTATACGAAAAGCTGTCAAAATTGTAAATGTAGCTGTGCGATTTGAGGTTTTTTTGACTGAGGTTTTCCATTAAAGTCTGTCTGTTTGGTGTAAATGTTGTAAAGGTTGTGTGGTAAAATGAATAAAGAAGAATTTGTCATAGACTTCTTCGCCAATTTAGTGAAAGAGTTAGAGGCAGCAAGTGCAGGGCCACCGCGACGAAGAGTAGTCGTAAACCACGAACCATTCGATTTGAGCGATGCGGAGTTATTATTATTGAATTGATTGAGCCAGTTATTGAACAGAGGTCACATATTAATATGCAGGACATTATTAAGATTATTTCACCACACAACCACAACAATGACCACAAAAACGAATTTAGAAAATTAAGAAACGAAGTCTTTTTCAGTCTCGCTTCCTAACAAAAACTCTCCTTTGTTGACAATGACAACATGACAATGACAAGAAGAAGTTTACCGAATTCCATTTCAGTTAATGCTATTTGTGAAATATTTAAAATTGAACTTGTATTATAGCCTGACCAGGAATATATGGGACCTCGCCATATTGCGGAAAACAACTGGAACTAATTTCTTTTACTGGCAACAGAAACCTCAAATCGTCATTGACATGTCATCAGTTGTCATAATGAATAGTGTCAATGTGGAAGCGTAATCTAATTTTCGACCAAGTGCAATTTTTATGTGATAAAAATACCGAGAACTATTCGTTTTCGTAAAAGAAAAATGGTTTAACATGTGTTGTAGCATTATTCTACTAGAAAGTATATGTGATCATCACTGTTTCTTTAAATTAATTACTGATATAGTTGTCAACACGAATTTTAGTACCTCATATAGTGCGAATAGTGAAAATTGGTTACTGGTGGCTACGGGGAATATTTCAATAACGATTTTTATTTTTTTATTTCAATCCTACTTGGATATTACAACAAAAATAGTTCGTAAAGTTGTCCAAGATGTTGTATACATTATATAGAATTATGATAACATTATAAATAATATCATTGAGAGAAACAATGGATTAGTTTCTTTTACCCGTTAGTGGTTTTGCAAAAAAAACTTTGTTTTGGTCCAAAATTCAAGGCCAATATTACAAAGAGTTACTGAATTTAATAAGTACTCAATTTGCGAGTGTTCTGTCATGTCATTTTATCATAGACTCTGTTATCATTAAGCAGCAGGCTTAAAAAATACAGTAATGTAAACATATAAAAAATATGTTTTTATGTACAGTTGCCAATCTACGTTGGTATGATTATACCGAGTGTTGTCATATAAAGTGGATTCGAAGCGCCCTTAATTCAGGTCCCATATATTCCTGGTCAGGCTATAACTTTTTTGTGTTATTATTATATCTATTAATTCTAAAAATAGATTATAAATAATATGATATTGAAAATATAAGTGGACTTCGTAATAAAATTTCACGAAAATACTATTTTTAGATGGTGACTAAAATTTAGTTGCCACGGCGTTTTTAAAAACGCCGTAACGGAACGCGAGTTATTGTCTAATCTATGTCCGACTACATAATTCGGTTAGTAATTATTCGATGGGTGCGCCAGAATGGGTGTTTTACGTATCACTCGAACTTTTCAGTAGAACGGTAAAAATTCGTAGGCGAATTACCACACGGAAAAAACTCGATTGCATGAGAATCGTGTCCCTGAGCTTGTACTTTTTTGTGTACAAATTTGTAAATTTGTAACAGGCTGCTTGTGAGTTTGCTTGTTTGAGCAGTGTGGCAAGACGCCATGCAAACGCGTTTCCATATCGCGCCTTCTCTTCTCTGAAGATCAAATGGGAAAAATAAAATTATTTTACTTTAAATTTTAGCTAAGAGACGCTAGCGCTGGCACAAAAACCACACCAATAGTTTAGGCAAATGCAGAATGCAATCAATAGGCATGCACTACGGCTGTTAGTAACCAACACCAACATGCAAAAAACCTCTCTGAAGATTGTCGTAAAATGATCTCTCATCTTCCATTCCCAGATGCTTCCCGTCCCCGCCGCTGTGGCGCACGCTCCGCGAGCAGTGCGTGCGCTGGCGCCACCGCGCGCCGCTCACCGAGCAGTGGACGCGCGCCTCGCTGTGCCTCACCGCGCGCCTGCTGCGGCACGCGTACGGGCCGCTACTGCCCGCCATGCCCGTCGGTGAGTGTAGCCCGCCCGGCAGTGAGTGTAGAGCAGTGGACGCGCGCTGGACCCATATAGAGAAGATTGGGAGGCAGTGGCCCAAAATCGTGAAAGGAAAAGGAAGGCCTTTGCCCAGCAGTGGGACACGACGGGCTCTTAATAAAAAATATGATTAAATATTCATTGTACCGTTAGTTCTATCTATTATCTAGTTATAGCCCGACCAAAAATACATGGGACCTCGCCATGTTGCGGAAAACAACTGGTACTAATTTCTTTTACTGGCAACAGAAACTACAAATCGTCATAGTCATAATGATTAGTGTCAAATTGAAAGCGTGATCAAATTTTTGAATATGTGATATTTTTATGTGTTAAAAATGCCGAAAACTATTCGCGTAGAAAAAAAGTGGTTTAACATGTTTTGTAGTAATTTTTGACAGGAAAATCTACGTAATCGAAATAATTTCTGGAAATGAATACCGATTTAGCTGTCATATCAAAAATTTTGGTACGTCATATAGTGCAAACAGTGAGAACGGGCTACTGATGGCAACGGAGAATATTTTTATAATGATTTTGAAAAATTACAATTATTTAAACTTGTTTTGAGAGTGTTATTTACTTTATTTTAATCCTGCTTAGATATTTTATTGAAATGGTTCGGAGTAGTTCCAAAAATTTTATAAAAAATAATAATAATAATAGTTCAATAACATGATAAATATATCATTTAGAACAACAATAGGTAATTTCACTTCTACCCGACTGTGGTTCAGCAATAATAATTCTAATTTGGACCAAATTTCAAAGCCAATGTTACAAAAAGCCACTGACTTTAATGGTACGTTATTTGCGAGAGTTTTGTCTTGTTCAAAATCGTAGTATCTGTTATCATAAGACGTAGAAATGCAACATTAAATGCAAACATATAAAATATATATATTTTATGTTCAGCTGCCACTTTATACTGGTATGATTATATCAAGTGTTGTCACATAAAGAGGATTTGTAGCGCCCTTAATTCAGGTCCCATATATTTCTGGTCAGGCTATACATCATCACACACTCGCGATTTACCTGAATGCACATACATATGTATTCAGAAAGCAGCCATACTGAATACATGCCGTATCGTGAGGAAGTTTTTACAGGACGACAGCACCACGTAATCCATGTTAGGTAGTGAAGTCCACTTGTGAAATAATTTTTAAAATCGATTTAATATTTCTTGAGAATGCGCCAAATAGACACAATTTTACAAACTTTGACCTTTATGAAATGGATATAGATTATTTTCGTTGGTCAAGTGTTCAGCTTACTATGTACTGTCCGCGAGGTCCCAGGTTCGAATTAGGTCTAAACATTGTGTTTTTTTTTTCGTCCTGAAATAACTCGGACAGACTCTGACCCCTGTGCTTCGGAATCAGAAAGCACGTTAAGGCGTTGGTCCTGTGCCTTAACTCTACCACGCAGTTAGTTATTCTCTGTTGAGAATATTAAAAATTGTCGGACTATATGTTAAAAGTAACATCTTCGTAAACAGTGTCCCAAAAAAAGCTAATCACACCCCATAAAAATGAAGAAATTAGCTTAGTCTACTAGTTTACAATTGTTTACAAAAATGACCCTTATTCCCAGGCGAGGAAGACGCAAACTTGATCCCGCCAGACATGAGTGCGGAGGCGGTGATGCAAAGCTGGTATCGAATGTTGCACACCATCGGGAACCCCGTCGACCTTTGCCGCCCGCATCTCATTAGCCAGACTCCAGACTTCTTACAGGTTTGTCTTCTAGCAAATTAAACCTAATTATGAGGGAAATAAGACGCAAACTTGATTCTCTAGACATGAACCCCGTGGACTTTTGCCATTTGCGACTCATGAGCCAGACCAATTTCTTACAGGTTTGTCTTCTAGCAAATTGAACTTTATGATGAGTGGAAAAAGACGCAATCTTGATCCCCCTGGACATGAATCCCGTCGATCTCTGTTGCCCGCATCTCAATAGCCAAATAGGCAGACCCCAAACTTCTTAAAGGTTTTAATGAGCAAAATAAGGTTTAAGGTTTAAGATCATTATTCTCATTAAGAATTACAGAAATTCACTTACCATGAGAAAAAATAAATTACAAGTAAAAAACCCTTTTTAAAAACAAGCTTTTATGTCAATGCCTAAAAAGTATAAAATAAATTTTCCTTTAAACCTTTAACGATGAAATAATAACATCATTACACAATTTATATTATATAAAAGCTTGTCGCGAGATTTAAGTACTCACTTGGCGTATTTAGTAGTTTGATTTTAAGAAAATTTAGTCAATCATATCAAGTTATGTATACAAATTTACTTGTTTATCTACACAGGTAAAATCTCGCGACAAGCTTTTATATAATATAAATTGTGTAATGATGTTATTATTTGATCGTTAAAGGTTTAAAGGAAAATTTATTTTATACTTTTTAGCGCATTGATATAAAAGCTTGTTTTTAAAAAGGTTTTTTACTTGTAATTATTTTTTACTTTTTAGCTATCGCTGGACAGATTTCTTAGTCTGTAGGCATATCTCACTGTTTATCTCATTCAACGCATCATTGAGGCAAGGGCGTTTGTCGGTAAAATTCGATGGGCTTATTATTTTTCGATCGACTAAAAACTGAAAGGGTAACTAACTATGTGCAACTAAGAACTAACATTCCTTGGTATCAGTTTATCAAAATATTATTTCGATGACAATTAAATTAGGTAAGCCTTAAAAAGAGCTATTTTAAAAATTGAATAACGACAGTGACTTAAAGGTGGCGAAAGTTTTAAGCTCGCTTACTTAAGACATAGGTAAGTAAGGAACAACAAATAACGGCTTGGCGGCTAATATAATGGCTAGGCGACGAGTAAAATAGCTTGGCTACTAATTTAATGTAAACCAGAGAGTTAAGAGCACTAATTATTACCCTTAAGTATTTGAATACCCTTTAAAAATACAGCAAATTGGAAAACCAACTATTTTAACCTCGACTCGCCGTGGTCCTTTGCTGTGGTACTAGTCTGCCCAATAAACAGTGCAATTTAAAGGCCGAAGGCGCGATGGAAGAGCGTCCTAATGCTTGTTTTTATGTTGAACAATTTAAGGTTTAATGTTTGTATGCCACTTGCAAGTTGTAAACTAATGCTGTTGAAGCCTCTCGCGAAATTACATTAATCAAAGTTAAACAATCGATGCTACGGACTACAACAATTCGACGTTCTTTTTTACTTTCAAGGTCTCCAAAACCTCAGTACAATCAATACACAAAAATCTTAGACGACTTACACAGCTTACCATGCATTCTCATCTTAACAACCTGTATACAAAATTTCAGCTCAATCGGTTGAAGACATTTGCTTTAAAATTGAGCTGCAATAAGTATTTGTGACGTAACTTATCACCCGACTAGGTACAACACCTTGTCTTGGGTGTTAGGAGAAATTCGCCGCGTAAGGCATAAGTAAGCTTCAAGCTAATAATTGTAACTTCAAGCTAAGCCTTATGCAGCATAAACATAAATCCAGTTTGATTTGAAGTTATCCTTCTCCTAGACAGGCAAACCATCGCTGTTGACGCATATATCACCAAAATTAAACTCGTCAAAGTTTACCTACCGATGCTACAGACTCAAAAAAATCAACCTCGATAATTATAATCGAGGACTCCAAGAAAACCCCTTTTAACAGTCGTATACCTCATGACGAAGGGTCATGATCATTATGTGGAATGAAGCACACACAACGACTTCTAGGCAATATTTAATGGAATGGTTTGCCGTTGCCTTTTCTATCTCACACGATAGCCACTAGTGTGCAGGTTTCTCCTCATGGTGTTTTTCTTCACCGTTAGGCAGCGATATCTTTGAAAAAGACTGTAGGTACTTAAGTTTTTGTACAAACTTATTGGTACAGGCGGAGATAGAACTCATGATCACACGGATGAAAAGTGAAGTTTTCTCCGTTCGGCTATCACGCCTTTTCTTCACGCCAAGAAAAGCCGAGACACTAAATTCTTAAACGGATCGGAGCAACGGAGTTAAACTCGCATGCTTATTCTCTGCAAGCCCTTTCATTTGATACCCATATTGAAAGAAATCATAAAAAAACTTAGTCTACCATCTTTAGAAGTCCGCCTTATTTGGAGTGACGTCACCTAGTTTATCGAGCTATTCTTAGCAAGCCCTTTCATTTGATACCCATATTATAGGAAAGCATCAAAAACTTAGTCCGCCATCTCTAGGAGTCCGCCATATATATGATTTGAAGTGACGTCACCTTTATGTATCGAGTAGTTCTTAGCAAGCCCTTTCATTTGATACCCATATTATAGGAAAGCATCAAAAACTTAGTCCGCCATCTCTAGGAGTCCACCATATATGATTTGGAGTAACGTCACTTTATGTATCGAGTAATTCTTAGCAAGCCCTTTCATTTGATACCCATATTATAGGAAAGCATCAAAAACTTAGTCCGCCATCTCTAGGAGTCCGCCATATGATTTGGAGTGACGTCACCTTACGTATCGAGTAATTTTCTCTCTTAGCAAGCCCTTGCATTTGATACCCATATTGTAAGAAAGTATACAAAACTTAGTCCGCCATCGTTCGAAGCCCGCCATATTGGATTTACAGTGGGGTCACTTTTTTATCAAATTATTCTCAGCAAGCACTTTGATTTGATACCCATATTGCAGGAAAGCATAAAAAACTAAGGCCGCTATGTTTAGAAGTCCGCCATATTAGATTAAGAGAGACGTCACCTTCTATATCGAGTTATTCTCAGCAAGCTCTTTCATTTGATACCCATATTGTAAGAAAGCACAAAATCATAGTCCGCCATATTGGATTTGGAGTGACGTCACCTTATTTATGGATATGTTATCAGCAAGCCCTTTTATTTGATACTCATATTGTAGGAAAGCTTTAAAAACATGACTATGTTTGTCCGTTATCTTTTAAAGTCCGCCATATTATTTAGAGTGACGTCACTTTATTTATCGAGTTATTCTCAGCAAGCCCGTTCAATTGATACCCACATTGTAAGAAAGCAAAGAAAACTTAGTCTGCCATCTTTAGAAGTCCACCATATTGGATTTGGAATGACGTCACCTTATTTATCGATTTATTCTCAGCAAGCCATTTCATTTGACACCCATATTGGAGGATTGCATTTACAAGTCGGCCATTTTGATATTTTTAGTAACGTCACTTTATTTTTTGAGTTACTCTCAGCAAGCCCTTTTATTTGATACTAATATTGTAGAAGTGCATTGAAAATAACGAGTCCGCCATCTTGGATGGTCTGCCATGTTGAATTTAGAATGACGTCATGCATCTTACCATGCATTGTCATCCAAACTAAACGTGTATACGAAATTTCAGCTCAATTAGTTGAAGATATCTGCTTCAAAATTGAGTTGCAAGATTCCACCCGAACAAACATACATAGTTAGTTACATTGCAAGCTAAATAAAAGCTTGTAAAAATAATTATAACTTTGTACACAATATTTTACATTGAAGAAGCGTAGAAGTTGGGGGTAAAAACTAAAAAAGTTACAGCGTCAGGTGTCATGCACGGCAAACTAAATCACTGATAAGACGCGATCCACGCTCAATGTCTTACTAGAAGCGACTCGAGTTTCTTGTTTCGTTTTGTGTCTCTGTTATGTATCACACATTTTAATAATAAATTATTACTAAAAGAATATAATAAGTTGTGTGTAATGTAGTTTTAATTTATATTTTTATCTATTGTATTATATTTATTGAAGGATATATTTGGTTATATTTTTATTTTAATGTTTACTACTGGGTGTATTGTTTTTTTTTTAAATTATATTTGAAATTTAGTTAGATTTCATTTTATAGTTTATTTATAGAAAATAATTTATGTCACAAAATTTATTACATGGTATTTCAACAATTTTTTGAAACATAATTGACTGGGATTCTATGATATCTCTAGGAAGTTTATTGTATAGTTTTGCCCCTTCAAATATTAGATTTTTTCTACCATAGTTAGTTCTTGGTGCGCGCAATATGAGGTCATTAGCGTTTCTTAGTCTTATTTTTTGAATTTGTTTCCTTTTAGAGAAGTTTATCTGTGTCTAAATATTCTTGGTTAAGATTTTTCGAATTAATACGCATGTAAAGTATACATACGATTAATGTATATTCAACAGTTTTGTTTCTTTATAAACCTTTTCAGTTGGTGTAAGAAAACTGTAGTTAAAGAGTCTTTACGATTTTATTTTGAGCACGTTGTATTGGATCTAGATTACTCTTCGCGGCAGAACCCCATATTTCAACCAGGTAATCGATTTGGAGTTTAACAAGAGAGTTGTATACAAGGTATCGTATCTTATGCGGAAAACATCGAGACACACTTCGGAGAGTACCTGTAATGGATGATAGTTTAGATTTGATTTTTTCTATGTGGGGTTTCCATGTAAGTTTATCATCAAGAAGTAAACCAAGGTATTTCTCACAGTCAGACATTTAATCTTTTGGTTATTTATAGTTAGGGGTTCAAAATCGTCAACTTTTTTATTTTTAGCTTTAAATATAATAAAATTTGTTTTAGAAATATTGATTGTAAGGAGATTGTTCTGGAACCATTTGTTTAAGGTTAAGGTCATTCTGTGCTTCTACGTTAATGCTAGTTATTGAGTGACCAAAGTAAAACAAGCTAGTATCATACAAAGTGATATCTCCTTTCAAGCCAATTTTACTTATGTCATTTATATATCGCTCATTTTGGAGCGACAGTGACACATTTGCAAAACTATGCGAAAATGACTTATAAATGTCAAAATACTATGCATAATCATCTGCGTTGGCAGTGAAAACGCCACATTTGTAGGTTCAAAAACGGTCCGATAGGGGGCAAAAAGTCTTTGTAGCATTATTCCATTTTGGCGCGTGAGTGCGGAGCAACGGCGACCGAAAAGACAGTTGTGCGGGGCCCCCCCAAAGAGTGAGCGTGTCAGGGAGCTACAAAGTCGCAATGGTATACAGGGTGTGGCGTAAATAGTGGTCCAAAACAAAGGTGTGGATACACTGTACACTGAAGCACCACATACCAGTATTTAAAAAAAAATTATGTACAGGGTTTTCAAAAAAAAAATTTTTTTTAATTTTTTTAGAAATCGTTACCTTGCCTTACAAATTTGGTTATAATTTCCAAAAATGACGGTTTTTTTTATCCATTTTTTTTATTATTATTGCTGATCACTTGTACTTAGTACTCCATTCGTTTTTTTTTTTTACAAACTGAATTTAATAAAAAAAATTAAGTTTCTTTCAAAATTCAATACTCACTGCTAGCAAATCGTTTGACTTTCAATGCTTTTGGTGCAAAAAAATGTACCACACTGTCAGTGCCCATTGTTTAAAAAAAATGCCCATCTTTTGCAGATTCTAAAATGGTGCAACAATAAGTGTTACGACTTACAGGAAAAAAGTTATTGCTTTTCGAAACAAAAAGGAGCCCAATTCAGAAAAACAATTTATTTGAAGTTCAAGGGTTTACAAGGGTTGTAATTTTTTTCTGTGTGGTCCAAAGCAAAGGTGTGGATACACTGTACACCTTTAAAAAAAAATATGTACAGGGTTTTAAAAAAAAAAAAAAGTTTTAATTTTTTTAGAAATCGTTACCTTGCCTTACAAATTTGGTTATAATTTCCAAAAATGACGGTTTTTTTTTATCCATTTTTTTATTATTATTGCTGATCACTTGTACTTAGTACTCCATTCGTTTTTTTTTTTACAAACTGAATTTAATAAAAAAAACCCTGAAAACCCTGAAAACCCTGTACATAATTTTTTTTTAAATACTGGTATGTGGTGCTTCAGTGTACAGTGTATCCACACCTTTGCTTTGGACCACACAGAAAAAAATTACAACCCTTGTAAACCCTTGAACTTCAAATAAATTGTTTTTCTGAATTGGGCTCCTTTTTGTTTCGAAAAGCAATAACTTTTTTCCTGTAAGTCGTAACACTTATTGTTGCACCATTTTAGAATCTGCAAAAGATGGGCATTTTTTTTAAACAATGGGCACTGACAGTGTGGTACATTTTTTTTGCACCAAAAGCATTGAAAGTCAAACGATTTGCTAGCAGTGAGTATTGAATTTTGAAAGAAACTTAATTTTTTTTATTAAATTCAGTTTGTAAAAAAAAAAACGAATGGAGTACTAAGTACAAGTGATCAGCAATAATAATAAAAAAATGGATAAAAAAAAACCGTCATTTTTGGAAATTATAACCAAATTTGTAAGGCAAGGTAACGATTTCTAAAAAAATTTAAAAAAATTTTTTTTTATGAAAACCCTGTACATAATTTTTTTTTAAATACTGGTATGTGGTGCTTCAGTGTACAGTGTATCCACACCTTTGCTTTGGACCACACAGAAAAAAATTACAACCCTTGTAAACCCTTGAACTTCAAATAAATTGTTTTTCTGAATTGGGCTCCTTTTTGTTTCGAAAAGCAATAACTTTTTTCCTGTAAGTCGTAACACTTATTGTTGCACCATTTTAGAATCTGCAAAAGATGGGCATTTTTTTTAAACAATGGGCACTGACAGTGTGGTACATTTTTTTGCACCAAAAGCATTGAAAGTCAAACGATTTGCTAGCAGTGAGTATTGAATTTTGAAAGAAACTTAATTTTTTTTATTAAATTCAGTTTGTAAAAAAAAAAAAACGAATGGAGTACTAAGTACAAGTGATCAGCAATAATAATAAAAAAAATGGATAAAAAAAACCGTCATTTTTGGAAATTATAACCAAATTTGTAAGGCAAGGTAACGATTTCTAAAAAATTAAAAATTTTTTTTTTTTTTTGAAAACCCTGTACATAATTTTTTTTTTAATACTGGTATGTGGTGCTTCAGTGTGCAGTGTATCCACACCTTTGCTTTGGACCACTATTTACGCCACACCCTGTATGTGTCATATTTTGTGTTAAAAAATTCGGAGCAATATCGACTCATTTGTATTTTATGTCGTTTGTGTTTTGTTTCACTTGCAATAGATATCACTTTTAGGATACCATGACGTTTAATACAATTACGTCGCTGTTACACCGAACACTTTCGTGGATTTTGTATTGTTATAGACTTAAGTGATACATAAGTATGTATTTTCCCGAAAAGTTAAACATTTTTTACAATTAAAACTGATTTAAATCAGCAATAGCAAACAATGTTAGATTTGCTATTGCTATAAAGCAGTTTTTTTTTTAATTTTAAGCCGTAAAAATGGGAAGCCGTGCTCGAATGTTCGTGAAGCTTTGTGAGCAGCATGAATGTTTCGCGTCTACTAGCATTGAAGGCCAATTGCCGCTTGATTCACAAACATCTCCAATTAATATAAGTACAAATAATATAATACTTTATACAGCGTCAAAAGTAGCTTAGTATATTTTTTTATAAGAATCGCATTGCCAAACACATCAAAAGAGTTTGACTACAGAATGTTTCAAAAATATCTAAAATGTAAACAAAATGGTAGCTTTTAATTCATTTTAAAAATGCACATTTCAGGTTATTGTAAACTTTGGTTACCTATCTTAATCCGAAGTTTTCTAGTGCGAAATTTATTTTGCCGAAATCGTTTATCCTTTTTTTATTGACCATATTTTCATTTGACCGAAAACACGATTGACATTCTTTTGAAAGTCCGATTTCCATTAGTGATTTTTTTCAAATTCCATATGTTTTGAATTATAACCCATAGTTCGAACAAAGCGACTATAGCCAGATGATTCAATTTTAAGAAAAATGTTTTCAATGTTAGATTATTATAACAAACAAACAAGCAAAAATGCATTCAGCATGCAAGCAGGCATGCAGCATCTAAGCAGGAATGCATTGTGCAAGAGAGCTCGTAGCATTCAAGCAGGCATGCAGCATGCAAGCAAGTATGCAGCATGCAAGCAGGCATGCACTGTGCAAGCAAGCTCGTAGCATCCAAGCAGGCATGTAGAATAGAAGCAGGCATGCAGCATGCAAGCTGACATGCATCATGTAGGCAGATGAGCAGCATGCATATGATCCGCTCTTCTCCGGCGCAGCGGGAAGTGCAGTCCTTCCGCCCTTCCGAAAGAAATATTTGGCACCCACACTCGCTTCCGCAGCTTCGGCTTGCTGGTCACCTTCGGCGACCAGCCTCAGCCGCTCCAGCTCGCACGGGCGCCAGATTTTGTTACAGGGGACGAGGACTGCACTCCCTCCGCGACTCCGGCTTCTAAATTACACTCTAGTATTGGGCAGACTACTACCACGGTGAAGGTTTCTCCAAATTGAGAAGATTTAAGGTTACTTCGATCTTTAAAACTGTTTGAAAAATAAAGTTACGACAAGCAAAACATCTATGCAATAAAAAAAAGTTTTTGATAATCTGAGAACTGTTTATCTGGAAAATGAAATATCGGGACAATGAATTTATGGTCTTACAAAATTATGATAATAAATCAATCTAATATTTAAAACTTCGTCAAACGTTTTCGACCAATAAACAATATTGTAAGACTATAAATTCATTATCCCGATGTTTCATTTTCCAGAAAAACAGTTCTCCGATTATCAAAACCATTCTTTTTAATTTCAAAGATGTTTTGCTTGTTGCTTTTCAAACAATTTTAAAGATCGAAGTAACCATTAATCTTCTCAATTTGGGGAAACCCGACTCACCGGGGTACTAGTCTGCTTAATACTGTGTGTATACTGTGTAATTTAGAAGCCGGAGGCGCGAAGGGAGAGCAGACATTGCCCCCTGTAACAAAGATCTGTTGGCGACCCAGCAAGCCGAAGCTGCGGAAGCGAGTATGGGTGCCAAATATTTCTTTCGGAAGGGCGGAAGGACTGCACTTCCCGCAGTGCCTGAGAAGACCGGATCATATGCATGCTGCTCGTCTGCCTGCATGATGCATGCCTGCTTGCATGCTGCATGCCTGCTTGAATGCTACGAGCTCTCTTGCACAATGCATGATTGCTTGGAAGCTGCATGCCTGCTTGCATCCTACATGCCTGCTTGCATGATGAATGCATTTTTGTGGAAATTGAATCATCTGGCAATAACAGTTTTGTTCAAACGATGAGTTATAATTCTAAACATATGGAATTTGAAAAAAAATACAAATGGAAATCGTACTTTCAAAGGAATGTCAATCGTGTTTTCGGTCAAATAAAAATATGGTAAATAAAAAAAAAGGATAAACGATTTCGGCATAATGAATAACTAGAAAATTTCGAATTTAAGATAGGTAACCATTATTAGTAAATAACTGATAAGTCTGTACTTAGTCTACAAAATGTTGATTAGTTCTTAAATGTAATGTGAAAGGTCCATTGTTATTATTGTGTGTTGGTTATGGTTATGCAGAAATTCATACTTAGCTATACAGCATAATTATGTCACCGATATCTTTTAATTTTAGTATTAATATGTATAAAACAGAATATTAATATAAAAATAAGTTATTTTATTTGAGGGTACAAACGACTTAATTTCTTAATCTGTCTTCATCGAGGGAAACAACGACGCAATTGTAAGTATTAAAACGAAAAAAAAAAATTTTTTACCGTTTGTGGACTAGGTAAAAATAAATAAATGGGTTTATTAATGAACCAATGGTTCCAGCTATATTAAAACAATTTGAAAATAAAAATTTGCCTTAGTAATGCTTCAGAATCTAGTTTTGAACTAAGAAATAATCTTTATTCTGAGCTGGTGTAAAGTTAACTGATTTGCATTTGTGTCACTGTCGCTCCAAATGAGCGATATATCGAAAACCGCAATGGACCTAAGATAGACCCTTGGGGCACACCGTATGTTATGGGCTTTGTTTGGCTCTGGTATTTAGCAATTTCAACCACCTGTTTGCGTACCGATAAATAAGACATAAATATTTTGTATGCTGTACCTGTAACGCCAATTTGCTGTAGTTTTTTTAAGAGCAAGTCATGACTCACCGTATCAAAAGCCTTCTTGAGGTCTATGAATATACCTAACGGAAATGAACTTTATTATGAGAGGAATAAAACGGAAATTTGATCTCTTTGAAAATGAGCGCGGATGCGATGATGCAGAGCTGGTATCGCATGCTTCATCACAGTAATATTAAGTTTTATCAAGACCAGCAACCTTATTCCGTCCACTGCCGAGTGAAGGCCTCCCAGCGCACTCGTTATTAATCCAATGCCATATCTATCTCACCTTATCTGAATTATCGATTTAAAATCGATTATTTGCTGACTTTTTAGTACTCGATAACGGCAGAAGATGGCGCTCGCGACCCGAGCCAGCACCCGTGCCTCGCAGCTCTCCCCTCCATCTTCCACAAGGCTATGAAAGGCGTCGCGGCGCACGTCGATGCGTTTCTTGGTAACTACCTACCTACATTATGCTATTTTACTCCATGGTAACTACTAACCACCCCCGTCGTAAGGAGGTTTCATATCGTATATTCGACATTTAAATGATAACCGATAAACCACGTGACATTTGAACTACTATCTCGTGATGTATCGGTTCACGACACGGTTGTCAATTTAAGATCGAATGGCTATGTACTGAAGGCCTAATTTTTGTGTGTATTGGTACCATTTTATTTAAAAAATGATAAGACTCGATAGTAGATTGAATTAATAAAGATGAAAAGCTAGTTCAAAAACCATGCATTTTAATAAGACTAACTATAAAAGGTATGTAATAATCAGAGGTTGGAATTAGGTAGAGTTATTCATGTACTTACACTGATTTCATACAGCGAAAGAATAAAGGGGATATGCCTCAAATCCCGCGATTAATTTTAAAGAGCAGGAAAAATTCCGTGATTTTTTAAATAAACAGTTATTTACTTTTACACCATTTAAACTACTGCACGCGCGACGTTGACAAACTTACATCAATGACATTGGATGTCCGAAGTTGAAAAATTCCAATACGCGCAATGTTGCCACAGTTGTAGTTCGCACAACATAGCTTGTGAGAACAAAATAATACAATAGCGGAAATGCGGAGCACTCCCCGCTTAACGAAATGTACTAGATTTTGTCTCTTTCTACCGCATTCAAACTTTACACAGCTCATTCACTTATCTCGGTTCGTCGAATGCGCTCACTTGTTTCCTATTGTGTTTTGTGTGGTGAATCCTGTTTGACCCTGGCTTGTTTACTAGATTCTGGACTCTACTTAATACGGGACACGGGATTGTCCATTAGAAATCCCGGGAAGGTCCACATTATAATCTACATTTCTATGCAACTACATAAATAACTCTTACCTGATTCCGACCTCTGGTAATAATTCAGTCAGTACTAATAACTTTTTTGGAAAAAGGGGAGTGTTGTTTTAGTTGTACGGTTGTTTTTTTTAAGGGGATGTAAATGAGAAGTTGAAATATAAGTGATAATAACCTTTGTATTGAATACTCTTGGTTTGGGGCTCGTCCTATGACCTTTTATAATAGGCCTGCCTTTGCATAAGAAGTGCCTGCTATAAGAAGTCATAGCAGGTGTGAAATGATTCTTAGTTTGTGTGAGAATTATTTAAAATTTAATTTGTCTATGGACAGTAGTTTATTTTTCATAAATTTCCATATGCACAAGGATTTTTAAAAATACAAGCATTTTGGCAGAGTAACGGGAAACGGGAATTATAAGGATTTTAAATATTTTAGTAATAGATTAAATCTTGGGTGTTCAGGTGTTTTGGGTTTGCACTTAGAATTAAGCCAGCACAAGTCATACCTTGTAATATACGTCTTGGTATTTCAACGCACTGTAAGATTTCAGTACCAGAAACTATTGCAAGTTGATTTTCTTCCAAAATACTTACTTGATTACATATTTTCTTTTGGAGGAGTAGTTTTATATTTTTCTATACTGTGTTTTTAGCTTTTCTTCACTTTTGAAACAGCAAACATCTTTTATTGGGGTCTGTTGTGGTGTTAATATCATATGAATGGTACTTCTTTATTACTATCATTAGAATTTAACATGAATACTCATATCGTATACATGGTAGTCGGTGTAACAGTGCGACCATTATCGTAATCATATTAAGATCCTTACGCCCTGGGGTTATAAATCATAATTATATTGATATGATTGCAGTGTATGTCGACGAAATTTGAATTAGAGGTAATTAGCATTTTTGTTATGTTTGACATTTGATACTCTAATTTAACTGTGAAAACACAGTTCGACGAAATAGGGTTCGGAAATCGAAGCCTTCCCTGTTCGATTCAGCAGGTCTTTATTGCCCTTCAACGTGGCAATGCAATTGAAAAAACATATAACATATTACGTAGTTGATTTTTTAGTTGGTCTCAAACTATGTGTGGTAAAAATATACCTCTTTGAATATTGCACCTAAAAGTGCTACAAGGAAATTCGTCGTTCAAATCTCGCGAAATCTTCTATTTAAAAACTAAATCCATCAATATTAACACCACAACACAACCTAAAACGCGCACTGGCCGGCTAGGTCGCGGGGACACTCGGTGGTGGGCGACAGAGGGGGCGGTGTCGGCGGGGTCCGCGGGGGAGGAGGACGACACGCCCCCCGCGCACCGCCGCCTCGCCAAGTCGTTCAGCGTGTCCGCGCGCCCGAGGGACAAGGAGAAGGGTACGTGGCGCTATAGTCCGACAGGTGCGTGCGCGACCTTCTTGCGGTCGCCAGAGGTGCGGGGGGTGAAGCGAGCTAGATGTCAGTGGGGACGGGTGGTGTTGTGGGAAAGGCGATTTCCTATGACAGTCATGTGCAATTGGCCCTTCCTCACGTGTGCAGACGTCTTCATTAAAACACAATTTTACGGATTACTTCGCCATTTATTTTCATTTTATTTAAAACCTGACGTTTCGAACACTTTACAGCGTTCGTGGTCACAGGGAGACTAAGGTATTATTAGTCATTTACAAAGTTTTGAAAAATTGAACTACCGTCACTCATTAATATAAATTTACGTTCCTATTTACGCAGAAAGAGCTCACCGTGTCTTGAGATCTTGCACTGCGAGGTGTTGCTTTGGTTTTTGCTAGAATAGGATCCCATGCCGGTGGAACTTTCCAACCATCTTCTCTATTGAAATTGGGATGTTTTCTAATTTCAATGGCTTCACGCAGCATTCGAGGAATAAAACGCCGTTCTTTAGCAAGTATCTTTGGTTGCTCGAAATTTCCTTTCAAATACTTGCTAAATATTAATGAGTGACGGTAGTTTAATTTTTCAAAACTTTGTAATTGACAAATAATACCTTAGTCTCCCTGTGACCACGAACGCTGTAAAGTGTTCGAAACGTCAGGTTTTTAATAAAATGTAAATAAGTCGCGAAGTAATCCGTAAGATTGTGTTTTAATGAGTTCAACAATTCGCGTAAACGTAAGAAACAAATATCTGCACGTCTTGCGGCTCGCAAGAGGATCGCGCTTGAACTTGTCAGACTATACTGGTTACACTAGGCGGCTTGGATCCCCTGTTTGCGTGTATCGTCAAATTGATATATTATGAGGTTGTGAAAACAAATATTTCGGGCTTATATTTGTATCTTACTTAATGCACATTGTCATTTCATCGAATATATTAATATTGAATCCATTTATTGAAGGATAATCATTTAAGTACACATTAGTTACAGTATGGCCTACACGCCAAAAAATATATTTTCAAGTGTTATTTTTTTAGTTTGATTTTAAGTTTTTATCATGTTTGGTAGGATAATTATAAGCATTTAATGTCTGGAATATTTAGGAATATTAATAAAAAATAAAAAATATTATTTGCAGTAAAAGCCGTTAAAAATAAATATTTATTTATGTATATTTCGAAACTGGTAAGACATTCGCTTGAAAAATATTGCATATAGTAGGGCATGATGTGACTTATCTGTAGTTCAATTACTAGACACTGCAGCACCGTAAGTGTACTTAAAGAAATATACATGCATGATTCTCAATTTTACATAAATTTAATTGTATTCGCATGTGCAATATATGAATATTGCACATCTTTAGTTGTATTCTGATTTATTAAACAGAACAGAAATGTGATATTACAGGGGGTCCAAGTGGAAAGAATGATTTGCTTGAGGTTGTGGGCACTGTAAACTTAAAATACTGTAAATTTCCTGCTGGCCTAACTCGAGCGGCCTTATTACAAAAAACTTAGTCCCAGGTTTAAACTAGGCCTAAATATTAGCAGACAAATTAGAAATAATGACACATTCGTGACATTACCTATTAGAAAAAAGCTTTTCGGATTGGTCGGCTAATATTTAGTCCTGGGTTAAACCTGGTACAAAGTTTTTTGTAATAAGGGGGGTATAGCTTTCAAAAAGGGCTTTAAAACTTACGTCAATCAAGCAATGAGACGTCAGTTTGAAGATCTTTGAAAGGGTGCGAGCTTGGCGCCAGGCCAGAGGTTCGAGTTGCCAAGACTGTATCGAATTTCTAGAAAAGTAAGCAAGGTAGTGTGGTAGTAGAATTTGTCTTTATGAATGGGTTAGAGTTTTCAGAGTCAGTGCTGCAGTAGAAGCATCGACTAAATTGCGCAAGGGCCTTTCTAGAGTCGTGCTGATCACGCAAATGGTATTGAGATACATAATCTGTGATGTCAAAGAACATCTCACATGTCACTGCGCTGTCGCGGGTGCTACGCAACAAAGATTATGTATCTCAATTACGCGTCCGCAGCAAATCCGCAAGACTTAAAACACCCTTAACTTAAAAATAAATTAGTGTCGTGTAATATCAATATAATATCAACCTGTTTTTAAACCAATGTAAATGTGTAAGTTTTTTTGTCTTTTGCATTTACCTTTTGAAAACATCCACACCTTAGTTAGGGTCATAGAGGTAAAATACAAACCTCTAGTTTTGCTTTTTAATTTATTTTAGTCACGGGTGTAATACGAATTGGGTTTTGATTTTCGTTGTTAATTTTATTGGGTTAACCCTTAATATTTTTTTTATGTAACTGTGATGTTTTTCAAGGGAATGAGTCCTTGGTTTTTATAACTACTAACATTTTGGATACATTAGTCTAGAGCTATAAGGTCTATTTCCCCTCATACCACATTACCAATAATAACATAAGTTTGAGAACGCTTTATTTATGAAATATACAGGGAAGTATTTTAAACTGTCTCCAAATTAAAGGGCATATTTAATCACCATATCCTATAATATCTATAAGGTTTACTAAAGAATAATCAGCAAAAACGTGAAAAATAATAATTTGGCTGTCCATACATTGTCATCGAGGTAAAATATTTTTTTATAAGACATTTTTTAAACTATTTTGGTCATGGCATGGCCCTATAGTAAAATCTGTGGGCATTGATGGCTATATATGTATTTACACCTTAAAAAATGAAGACAGTTTAAACCAACACCCTGAATAATTATGAGCTAATGGCAGGAACCCCGCGAACTTCGCTCATCGGCCTGACCAGCAGCCGCCCGCCCAGCGTGGCGCCTACTACGCCGCCTAACTCCATTACATCGCAAGGTAAATACCACATAGATTTTTACGATCGGTTTCTTGACGTAAAACTTTTAGAACGACAAAGTCACCGAAAATATTACAAAATTTAATTTATTTTTTTATGACATACGGCTTGAATTGAGATACCAAAGCTAAAATAAATAATGACCTCCAGCTGAATTTATAGCAGCCAATCTCAATCGAAATTATTAGCTAATTTACTGCGCAAAAGATATTATAGTGCGCAGTATATGCACAATTTATACACAGGTGCACTCTTGGTTGCTATACGAGCGAGATCGGGTGAATGCTTTCCGATTAACAAGGGGATTGACACAAACTTCATGACTCCGAGCTGCTGCTGAGTTGTTTTAATACAGAAAATCCGAAACAAATTCTCCGTCAAAGATTCCATCCGACCCAAGATTCGAACCCATGACTTTACCGATAAAAGCCAGCGTGCTAACCACCGAACCAAAGACGCAGTATAATAAGTAAAAAATAGCAAACGACTTGTAGTATCTTCAAGATGCCATAAGAGCCAGTTTGCAACTCGCTACGTATACGCTAGATCGTAGAAGTAACGTATGTATATTGTAATAAAATATTTCATTTCCAGTTTGCGATACAGAGAAGCCTCCGCTGACGCCTCTGCGGCCGAAAGTGAACTCGATATTCCATTTGTTCGGCGAGTGGCTGTTTGAAGCAGCCCTCATTGGAACTACTCCGCAGTACACCAACACGCAACGTCAGTATAATTTATTGTTTTTTTTTGTTAAGAATTATTTACATAAATCACTTAAACCTCACTTCCACCAGACGCTGGTAAAAGTATATAATTATGTTATTTATATATTATTTATTCATCCTCCTAGCGTTATCCCGGTTGTGCTCTCTTATGCGAGGGCCCAGGGTCCGCTGACCATGATCCAGGTTGTGGCAGATCACGTAATAGGGATCCACACTGCCAAATTCTCCCTGTAGGTGGCGCATTGTTGATGCGGCCAAAGCTATTTGTCACCCTAGTACAGAAGTTGTGTTTTTTTGAGTACTTTTTTTTGTGTTTTCACGAAAGCATAATGCCGTTCTGGGGGCTAATTACGTAACTCTGTTGTTAACAATTCAGGATTGAAATCGCTTGACAATGTCACATTTGACAACTTCAGTTACTCTGTTAAGCTGGTCATTCACGGTCAGTTCAAAAAATGTCTCCACTTACTAACATAAAAATAATCTAAAAAATGACTTTCATTCAGTGCTGCTAGAACGTGGGTAATTCCCCACGCAAAGGGGACTCTTAGTTTTTTTAATTTAGTGGGTAAAATGGGCGAGATCTTAGAACCGGTAAAATATGAACAATTGTGGAAAAAAATAATAAGGTTAAGTTACTTTTTTAGTACTTATGCCTATAGCCTAGATTTTAACTACCGATATTGAAAACGTAACATTTTAGTCGTACCTCAGACCGACTAATTAGTTTAACTGGTCGTGAATAG
Organism: Pyrausta nigrata; assembly: GCA_949316185.1. Lineage (NCBI taxonomy): Eukaryota > Metazoa > Arthropoda > Insecta > Lepidoptera > Crambidae > Pyrausta > Pyrausta nigrata. The sequence goes on from OX438950.1 coordinate 16,120,448, forward strand.
CCAAATTTAGCAACAAAACTTTGATTGAAATAATTTCATTCAAAATCACATAATCCACTACCTGTGCTGTGCCAGGTTGTTACAATAATAGTGTTCATTTATTTCCAAGAGACCCAGTTTTAAAAAAGAAGTGGGAAACAGCTATAAGGAGAAAATTAATTAATTTTAGGTAGTTTACTGGAACTATTTACATCATGATAAGCTTCTGGATCGGGAACATTCATGGTGTCGTAGCTTCACAATCTAGTTATAAGATTGTAAATCTACGACACCAAAATTCCCGGTATCATCGCAGTTCCGATCGTAGAATTCTAACCTACAAAACAAACATGTACGTGTTTAATATTTTAGTTATATTTATTAAAACCTTGTTATGTAACTACATAACAAGGTTAATTTGTAACACAAATACAACAAAAACAATTTCAACTACCAATTAAATGTAACATTTACAGTAATTAAACTGGATTAACACCCAAATGTTTACCTCGCAATAAGATCGGTTTTTTTACCAGATACTTTTGATCTTCGTTCGTCTTTTAGTTCAGATAACTTCATTGACGAATACATAATGATGAAATAACATTAGATAGTCACGAAAAACTGTAAATTAGATACGAAAAAGCCCGACATAAACAATAGCAAAATGTTTAACATAGCCGTATCTATGCTACGCCATCTGCGTCACACTTTGCGTGTGGATCCCCATTACAATGGAGCGACTGCAATCTGACCTCCGTGACCCTGTTACCAGGGGAACCTGACCAGTTTTGAATCATGGTTTTACATTCAGTCGCCTGAATGTGCAGGTTTCCTCACGATGTTTTCCCTCACCGTAAGAGCATCGGTTAGTAAAACAACTAATGTACATAACTCAGAAAAAGACATTGGTACATGGCGGCACGTGGGATCGAACCGGCACCTCCCGCATGAGAGGCAACCCGCTAGCCACTGCGCCACCGACGCTCTTATATATTATTTATTATACAAAGGATTTTCAAAAACAAGATGGACGTATGTTCCTATCTATGTTGAAGCTCTATCGGCCTTATTACAAAAAACTTAGTACCAGGTTTAAACTAGGACTTAATATGAGCAGACAAATTAGAAATGAATGACGCATTCGCGACATTACCCATTAGAAAAACGCTTTCTTTGTGTTCTATAACTCTTTGCTTATCTATTTGGAATCCAAATAATCTTCATAGTATTAATGATATTTCAAATGCATATTGTATTGGTTTCAGAACGCGCCGATGGAACTCCACCACCTCCTTCCATGTCTGATGCCACGTACAAACTAAACATGATGGCGTATCAGCCAGGTAAATATTGGGGTTCAATTCTAGGCACTATTCTTATATTATTGTTTTGAATTCATTCTAGAGTCTATCCTTTATCATTGCAAATATTGCAATTTGGTATGTAAAGTAAAATACAGTCTCTTCTTTCTAAAACGAGTAACAGATTTCATACCCTTGATTTTTTTTAAGATGATGTTTTTTTCTTAAAATTGGGTGCATTGGTATTCTTAAATAATGTAGATGATTATTTGTTTCTAAATGACTACCTAACAGCTTACTTTAGTCGTCATTTCCCGCTGTTATTTTATGGGCTGTCATATGCAAGTGGTTAATGGCGATGTGTGAGTGAGGCAATCGTCATAGGCTTGTTAATGACGATTATCTTAAAATATTACAAAATGACTGCATAAGAAGTCGAAATATTGGTAGATCAGTTTTATCTTGCTTCGAGGTGGGCAGCGCTTTGGTAGTGATACCAAAGTTAAGCAACCTACGGCGCGGTTGTGATTGATTGAGTGGCCATTCCGACTATTTAAGTGACGTCCATGACAAGCATCTCCGTGCTTCGGAAGGCACGGTAAGCAGTTGGTCCCGGCTAATATCTGTTGGTATTAGTCGTTAAGTTTAGTCAGAGGCCCTAGGGCGGCTTGATAACATCTGACTGTAAGGTTATGTTACTTGTCTTACAGACACCCCTCCACCAATCTGCACTGAGCGCGTGTGGTTCGTTCCTCCTCATAGTTGAGGAGAGGCCTTTTCCCAGCAGTGGGATATATATAGGCTGACTTTACAGTTTTATCTTCAAGAAAAAAAAAACTTATGTTTGACGTTCGACACCGTTATCGCAGGCCGAGCCGAAGCGCTAGGCACTCTCTGCCGCGTGCTGTGCTCGAAGCAGTGTCGCGAGGAAGTGCTGGCGCCGTACCTCGCGCGCTGCTACGTCGCCGTGCACCGCGGGCTACGGGACCCCGCCACCGCCGCCGCCGTCGTCTACAACGCGCCCGACGTGTTCCGGTACGTACAGTACTAGTGTTGTACCTCGCGCGCTGCTACGTCGCCGTGCACCGCGGGCTACGGGACCCCGCCACCGCCGCCGCCGTCGTCTACAACGCGCCCGACGTGTTCCGGTACGTACAGTACTAGTGTTGTACCTCGCGCGCTGCTACGTCGCCGTGCACCGCGGGCTACGGGACCCCGCCACCGCCGCCGCCGTCGTCTACAACGCGCCCGACGTGTTCCGGTACGTACAGTACTAGTGTTGTACCTCGCGCGCTGCTACGTCGCCGTGCACCGCGGGCTACGGGACCCCGCCACCGCCGCCGCCGTAGTCTACAACGCGCCCGACGTGTTCCGGTACGTACAGTACTAGTGTTGTACCTCGCGCGCTGCTACGTCGCCGTGCACCGCGGGCTACGGGACCCCGCCACCGCCGCCGCCGTCGTCTACAACGCGCCCGACGTGTTCCGGTACGTACAGTACTAGTGTTGTACCTCGCGCGCTGCTACGTCGCCGTGCACCGCGGGCTACGGGACCCCGCCACCGCCGCCGCCGTCGTCTACAACGCGCCCGACGTGTTCCGGTACGTACAGTACTAGTGTTGTACCTCGCGCGCTGCTACGTCGCCGTGCACCGCGGGCTACGGGACCCCGCCACCGCCGCCGCCGTCGTCTACAACGCGCCCGACGTGTTCCGGTACGTACAGTACTAGTGTTGTACCTCGCGCGCTGCTACGTCGCCGTGCACCGCGGGCTACGGGACCCCGCCACCGCCGCCGCCGTCGTCTACAACGCGCCCGACGTGTTCCGGTACGTACAGTACTAGTGTTGTACCTCGCGCGCTGCTACGTCGCCGTGCACCGCGGGCTACGGGACCCCGCCACCGCCGCCGCCGTCGTCTACAACGCGCCCGACGTGTTCCGGTACGTACAGTACTAGTGTTGTACCTCGCGCGCTGCTACGTCGCCGTGCACCGCGGGCTACGGGACCCCGCCACCGCCGCCGCCGTCGTCTACAACGCGCCCGACGTGTTCCGGTACGTACAGTACTAGTGTTGTACCTCGCGCGCTGCTACGTCGCCGTGCACCGCGGGCTACGGGACCCCGCCACCGCCGCCGCCGTCGTCTACAACGCGCCCGACGTGTTCCGGTACGTACAGTACTAGTGTTGTACCTCGCGCGCTGCTACGTCGCCGTGCACCGCGGGCTACGGGACCCCGCCACCGCCGCCGCCGTCGTCTACAACGCGCCCGACGTGTTCCGGTACGTACAGTACTAGTGTTGTACCTCGCGCGCTGCTACGTCGCCGTGCACCGCGGGCTACGGGACCCCGCCACCGCCGCCGCCGTCGTCTACAACGCGCCCGACGTGTTCCGGTACGTACAGTACTAGTGTTGTACCTCGCGCGCTGCTACGTCGCCGTGCACCGCGGGCTACGGGACCCCGCCACCGCCGCCGCCGTCGTCTACAACGCGCCCGACGTGTTCCGGTACGTACAGTACTAGTGTTGTACCTCGCGCGCTGCTACGTCGCCGTGCACCGCGGGCTACGGGACCCCGCCACCGCCGCCGCCGTCGTCTACAACGCGCCCGACGTGTTCCGGTACGTACAGTACTAGTGTTGTACCTCGCGCGCTGCTACGTCGCCGTGCACCGCGGGCTACGGGACCCCGCCACCGCCGCCGCCGTCGTCTACAACGCGCCCGACGTGTTCCGGTACGTACAGTACTAGTGTTGTACCTCGCGCGCTGCTACGTCGCCGTGCACCGCGGGCTACGGGACCCCGCCACCGCCGCCGCCGTAGTCTACAACGCGCCCGACGTGTTCCGGTACGTACAGTACTAGTGTTGTACCTCGCGCGCTGCTACGTCGCCGTGCACCGCGGGCTACGGGACCCCGCCACCGCCGCCGCCGTAGTCTACAACGCGCCCGACGTGTTCCGGTACGTACAGTACTAGTGTTGTACCTCGCGCGCTGCTACGTCGCCGTGCACCGCGGGCTACGGGACCCCGCCACCGCCGCCGCCGTCGTCTACAACGCGCCCGACGTGTTCCGGTACGTACAGTACTAGTGTTGTACCTCGCGCGCTGCTACGTCGCCGTGCACCGCGGGCTACGGGACCCCGCCACCGCCGCCGCCGTAGTCTACAACGCGCCCGACGTGTTCCGGTACGTACAGTACTAGTGTTGTACCTCGCGCGCTGCTACGTCGCCGTGCACCGCGGGCTACGGGACCCCGCCACCGCCGCCGCCGTAGTCTACAACGCGCCCGACGTGTTCCGGTACGTACAGTACTAGTGTTGTACCTCGCGCGCTGCTACGTCGCCGTGCACCGCGGGCTACGGGACCCCGCCACCGCCGCCGCCGTCGTCTACAACGCGCCCGACGTGTTCCGGTACGTACAGTACTAGTGTTGTACCTCGCGCGCTGCTACGTCGCCGTGCACCGCGGGCTACGGGACCCCGCCACCGCCGCCGCCGTAGTCTACAACGCGCCCGACGTGTTCCGGTACGTACAGTACTAGTGTTGTACCTCGCGCGCTGCTACGTCGCCGTGCACCGCGGGCTACGGGACCCCGCCACCGCCGCCGCCGTCGTCTACAACGCGCCCGACGTGTTCCGGTACGTACAGTACTAGTGTTGTACCTCGCGCGCTGCTACGTCGCCGTGCACCGCGGGCTACGGGACCCCGCCACCGCCGCCGCCGTCGTCTACAACGCGCCCGACGTGTTCCGGTACGTACAGTACTAGTGTTGTACCTCGCGCGCGTACAGTACTAGCGCCGCATCTAGAGCGATGCTAAGTGATTTCTTCCTATATAAAACACAGACCTACTGTCAGCGAGGACCTATGGGACATTGTTGCGGCTATCCTATTTCAATAACTTACTTAAGTTGAAGTATAAAGATAAAATCTTTATATTTCTAGCACTCTGTTAGACTTCTTAGTAAGAAAGGACTACTCAATGTTCTTAAAGATATGATGTAATTTCGTTTTCCGCAGACTGAAGCACGTTTTGAGAAAGAAAGAAAATACATTTATTCGACATTCACACAAACACACGAGTTTACAAAGACAGTAATTACTCAACTATTACTAAAGTCGAAGGGCCGAAAAGGGATCCGATCAGCATTATTTTAGCGGAGACTCCTACAGAAATGCAAGATAATTTCATTCTTATAACTTTGGAATATTATTCATAATACACTAAACCTATTCAGTGACGTACTATATCACGCGACGCGATAGGGTTGATCACGCGACGCGATAGGGTTGACTGCTACAAGACGCTACTAACGCCATCTACCGCATCTTTCTAGGACTTTATTCATACTCATCAAGCCAGCAACGTAGTGCCGCACGCAGCTGGTGAATAAAACGCGCGAGCGTATCGCTGCCGGCTAGCGACACCCAACTTGTTTAGCCCACTGCATTGGGTCGCCGCGCGGAGGTACGTTTTTGCTACCTACGCGGGGAGTTACACAGGCCTGCCGGTACGACACGCTATAAACAGACCCCACTCACCGTCAGCGATGTCCTTTAGGACGTTGTTGTGGCTATCACGAACTAGGCTCTAGAGTCAAAATTATAAAAATGAATATTGTTGATGTGTGATTCACAGGTTACAAATGTCAATAACATATATTATGATATTGCCTCTGTAATCTGCTACTTGGCGTCTGCTATTTGGCGTACAGTTTTAGTCGTAATTGGTTTAAATTATTTACTTTACAATGAAAAATACATAAATTACAAGTCAGTTTTTTCCTTAGGATGGTTCGGAAACTGTCAATTACAGAGTAAGCAAGCAGTCAACTCTAACAATGTCCTGAAGTCGTTGTTTATACTGAATACTCTAGACGATTACGATTTCTGGATGTGATTAACTCACAAACTGCTCGAGTATAATGATGTGCAATATACATTAAAGTGCCCTAGACAAACGTGAAAATCTTTTAAAAGCTAAATACCTTTTTAACAGATTGGATCTAGACGGAGTACTAGTCCTCGTACCAGATTTCATCTCGGCTCTCGAGCGGATCCTGTGCGAGCGGGAACCCAAGCTGGAATGCGGCTCCATAGACAAGCGAGAGCTGCGGAAGGCCGCCATTAGCGCGCTGTTGTCTCTGGTCGCCTTCCCGCAACACTATAGGGGTCTGCCGGTGCCGGAGTTCCCTGGGTGTAATGAGTAGTAAGTATATTAGGTTATTTTATTGATCTCAAATTATCTTTAACAATAGTAGTTCGAATTTAAGCTCTGATTGTCTTGATTGACTGGTAGTTAAATTTTGTGCTACAATATTTTCGTTGGATACTTGCTTTGAAATGTACAGTCAGTAGCACGACAGGTTACCCACTTAAATTACGAAAACTGATGTGCGGCCGTGTGTACTAATCGACTCACTGGCTGGTGTAGCTAACACAAAATAGTCAAATGACTATCGTTCGCGGTAGCTTTGTTCAGAGAGCATTCGCCCCGTTACCGAAGCGTCGTGGGTTCGAATCCCCACATTTAGGTGTCTTAAGACAATCGCGTCGCTAAGTGAAATGTTTACTTGTGCAAAAACTTGCAAAGAAATTGCTTAAATTATAAAATTTTAACATATTTTGAGTCTATAATAGGCGATTTACAAAAGTGAGATATAGACTAGCAAGAAAATTCGCAGATGTTTATGAATTTTAGTGACTTCTATTTATATTTGAACACGCACCGTAATGTTTTGCATCTCCTTGATTAAATGCGTTTATTCCAGCGCGGGCACTACACTCGGCGAGCTGGTCCGCGGCAAGCTGTCCCTAGTGTGCGTGGCGGCGGTACAAGTGGAGTGGTCGGACGTGCTGGCCGTGCCGCTGCTGAGCGCCTTGTACCTGTGCGTGCGGCACAACGCGCGGGCCAGCGCGCCCTCCGGCTCCACGATGTCGCATCATACGGACTATAAAGGTATTATTTGTATTTCAACTTTTCGCACACAGTTTATTGATGGCTAAAAACATTATCTACCGGCCAACTATAGATCCAAACAGAGAAAATACAGGCGATGCAAGATAGCGTATTAGGAAACCAAGGTTTGTGCTTCAGATCACGATGAATTCACACGTCGTCACTTTGTGTGTGATCTGAGACAATCGGTGAAGTTTAGAATAATTTGCTACGGGATTGCTACCACGTACGTTTTTGTTTGTGAGTTGGGAACCACAACAAAAGATTTCGATATTTTTGCCAATGACATCCCTTCCGCAAGATCTCCCAATCTTAGTGACACTCAAAACATGACCGAAATATTTAAAACACACAAATAAAAACGTACATGGCAACAATACCGTTGTAAACTAATCTAATGTTAGTAATCACTAAAATTTAAAACAATGTGTTATTCAGGTAACTATCCAGAGATCAAAGTTGACTGAAAATGTATACTTATTCAAAACTATCTTTTTACACCATTCAAAATCATTTTTTATTGCTACACTAAAATTGTTTTAGCTGTCCACACGCCATAACAATCTCAGACATGTAGCGCATTGTAGCGTGTTCACATGATCATTTACTATCACATGTTACGAGTTTGCTTTACCCACCACAACAAGCATAATATTAAAATCACATTCACACAGTTGACATATTACTTTTACACGCTACATTTTTGTTGCTCTAACGACCGGGGACCTATTTTTGGTTTTGATCCAGTGACCTTTTACTTTGGGAGGCTTTTTATAAAACAGTAACAGATACGTTGTGCGATGTTTATAAATATTTAAAACACGATTAAGATTGAATCAAATCACATTAAATTTATTAACAAACAATTGTATAAGATCGATGGCATTTATTCCCTTGAAACTATTGAAAATCTCTTGAGAGTTGAGATTAACCTGTGAGTGTAGTACGAGGGTCAAACTGAAAGTTCTTAGAACTGGCCACTTATAAACAATATAATAAAAAAAATATTCTAAAATTTGAAAATAGAACTCTTTGCCAATATTACTGAGTAAATATTTCATTCATTTGTCATTTGTTTTACGACTTGGCGGCAAATTGAAAATTGTCTGTGTCACGTCAAAATGAATTTAACACGAGAAAATTTTCGTGCAATGATTTTTTATGACTTTTGATGTCATTTAAGTCAACAAGAAAGTTATGATAGACTACGATTGGCCTTTCACGATGAAGCCCCATCTCGTGCGACTGTTTACAACTGGTTTAATGAGTTTAAACGTGGTCGCACTAATCTCACTGATGATGTACGTGAGGGACGGCCTTCTACGGCGACGACTGAAAATAACATCTGTGTTGTGCGGCGTATGATAGAGACTGACAAAAGAGTGACCTATCAGCAGATTCGGACAAGCTTAGGCATCGGTATGAGTCAAGTGCACAAAATCCTCCACGAACATTTAGCGGTCAGGAAGCTTTGCGCCCGGTGGATACCTCATAATTTGACTAAGGCTCAAAAACTCCATCGTGTGGATTGGTGCCGTAAAATGATTGAAAGATTTAACGGAGGTGACTCAAATGCTGTGTTCGACATACTAACAGGTGACGAAAGCTGGATTTACTGTTATGATCCTGAAACCAAAAGACAATCTGCTCAGTGGGTGTTTCCTTTCGAGGAGTTGCCAACTAAAGTGAAGAGAGATCGAAGTGCGGGAAAAAAAATGGTGGCCTCGTTCTTTGGAAGGATAGGTCATTTCGCAACAATTGTGTTAGAGGATCAAAAAACAGTTTCTGCAGAATGGTACACTACCGATTGTTTGCCACTTGTCTTGGAAAAAGTTCGAGAGAAACGACCTCGCAGTAGGATCCTCCTTCACCACGACAACGCCTCGTCGCACACCGCCAAGCGAACGATCGACTATTTGGCGACATCAAACGTTGAATTACTGGGTCACCCGCCGTATAGCCCCGACCTCGCGCCTTGTGATTTTTATTTATTTCCAAAAATTAAAGAAAAACTTAAAGGAAAGCGGTTTATGAATGCAGAAGAAGCGGTGGCTGCGTATCGCGATGCCATTGAAGAGACCCCTAAGGACGAGTGGGCAAAGTGCTTTTCCCAGTGGTTCCATCGCATGCAGCGGTGTATTGACGTCAATGGACAATATTTTGAAAAGATATAATAAAACTAATAACTGGCTAATGTAATCAGTTTTTGATTTTCTAAGAACTTTCAGTTTGACCCTCGTATGTTGCTTTATACAATATCATATGCTACGAAGTTCATCGTTATACCTCAGAAACTATATAACATTGTTTAGCTTAAGCACTTTTTTATGGAAATCTGAAACAACTGTAGTATCACAACACCCGGAACCGAGACAATATAGAACATTTCTGTATTGACCCGACCGGGAATCGAACCCGGGACCTCAGTGATACCTTGAAAACCGGTGTGCGAGCCAGTCGGCGGGGGTGTGGCTACTCGGATATACTATGTTGTCGCTGTCAGTGTTTGTTTTAACAAAGTATCGCTGGGATGATGCCACCATCCACAAATTATTCCAATAACCAATTTTTCGAAATAAAAAACATATTTCGCATTTGTGTAGGTTTATTGATAACTTTCAATTATCTGCAATATTGAATTTTTAATGACGCTAAAACCGTTAAAAAGTTAGTTGAGCACAGAAAAGCGTGACGTAACCGTTGTGTATTCCCATGCAAAATATATGGAATATTTAAGCGTTTTGATCATCCTTAAAAAGTACGTCAACGATTGATGGTGGCATGTACTCTATTGGGTTTGTAATGAACATGAGGTGGGTGTTATAGCGCGGTCGGATAGCGGCAGCGCGGGCGGCTCGGAGGGGCAGGCGGTCGACGACTTCGCCGCGGACGTTAGGGAGCTAGACCCATCCTCGCCTGTTTTCGGTAACATTTCACACCTTTTTTGTTTGCTGTTTAAACGGTGTGACGTTTAATGGTGACTTTGGTCCGTTTTAAAAGTCAGAGTTATATTGATTGTGGGAGGTTCAATCCTAATAGCCCACATTCCAAACAAAAGAAACAAAATTTGTTTTGATTAATTTTAGTCACTGCTTCAACTACTGTTGCAATTAATTTATTTGCATTGTTTTATCTATGAAAAAACTCATTACACAAGTATATTTACTTATCATTGCACAAATCCACTATATCAATTTGATAAATGCAAAATACACATTTTTATCCGGATCGAAGGACCAAAGTTTTCATTAAACGACATATCTTGAATGTCACTTTAACTCACAATGTGTTCGCTTTGTGTTTTATGTTGCTTATATTGCTTGCTATTTTATTTTAATGATCACTGTCCATGTTCGACTTTTAGAAAATATTTTACCATGATGAATACTTACCTTTATTGTATGTTTTTCCAGAAATCTTTTTATTACCTTCCAAGTTTAGATTTCTAGTTCTAAATGTTTTTAGTCTTCGGTAAACAGTTTTAATAAAATTGAAATTTAATCAATATTTGTAAACTTACGTTATCTTTAGCGAAATGATTTATTAAAATATTCTTTCATTTATGATAAATTATTTCATTTTAGACTTTTAAATGTTAGAATACAAAACAGTATAACAATATTGCTGTGTAGATAACATCTCCTTTACCTATTTATATTCGAAGCTAACTCTTTAGCCTATGTACAGGTGCAGCATTAGTGGTTCGCGCGACGTACCTCGTATGCCACCGTCTCATTTCCTCATGGAAAGGTGACCTGCAGGTCTCGCTGGCAGCCTTGGAGTTACTCTCAGGGCTTGCGAAGCTACACTCCGCTAAGCCAGGTAAGTTTATAATCACTTGTCTATGGATATTGAGAATGTTTTTAAATGTATGTCGGTGGAAGATTTTGACGAGTGTTTTTGGTTGCATGCTCTCTAGAATTTATGATTGGTAAGTTTGTTAATGATTTTCTGTTATCGGTAACATTTACAGCTATACTAATTTATAAAGAGTAAAAGATTTGTATGTTTGTGTTGAATAAACTCATAAATTATAAAATCAATTAAAAATATATTTTACTACTTAAATTAAGTCTCGTTCTGTCACTTTCTGTGTCAATGAAATGGATAATGACGGCATGAGACTTAATCACTCTTGAGTGTCATGGTATAATATTTTAAATTTTGTCTTAGGAAACCGTGTCAGGTCGGTTCGGTAGTGCTAGAAAAATTTCACACTTTTGTCTTACTTTGCCACAGTACCTATTGTAGCTAAAGTAATTCAATGTAGGCTTGTCTCTAGTAACGAGTTTGTCTTTGTTTGACGATATAACTTAAAAGGTATTTTCGATTCGAGGGACTCTTGAATTCGATTAAAATCCTTGTAATTATTATGACAACAATTTAATTTTAAATATCTATTCAACCGATCCCATTAAAACAATCCATACCTTACTAGGTTCCAAATGCTATAGTTGGATTTTAAAACAAGTCTTCCCTCTACAGAGGCGATTGAACGCAAACGCGCCGTGCGCTGGATATGCGACTACATAGTCGTGCAATGCAGTCGCCCGCCGCAAGCGCACTCGCGAGACCTGCACTCGTGTGTGGTGTGCGCGTACCACTGCCTCGCAGCCTGGCTGTGCCCTGCTTTGTTGGACGAGCCTGACTGTCGCGCCACGCTGCTGGAGGTCGTCGAACTTGGCCTGTCCGGAGCTAAGAGCCAAGGTAGGTTAGGTAGGACACCAGCCGAGAGCCAAGGTAGACCACTTTAGCCGTATTTCGTGCGCTCGCCTCCTTCCTCCCGCCAGACGTACGGGGGGCAAGGCACGCTAGATATCAGTAGGGATCGCCGAGGTAGGCTACTAGCCAGGAAGCAAGGTAGGCTACTAGCCGAGAGCCAAGGTAGGCCACTTTAGTCGTAATTCCTGCGAGGCACGCTAGATAATAAATAATAATAATAAATAAATTGTTTCAACAAACACACCAATTACCTAGCCCCAAACTAAGCTTGAGAGCTTGTGCTATGGTGACTAGGATAACGGATAGACATACTTATATACATTTATAAACATCCATGACTTAGATACAAATGTCAGATGTCAGTGGGGACGGATGGCTTGCGGGAAATTCCTAGCTGAGAGCCGAGGTAGGCTTCTAGCGAGAAAGCAAGGTAGGCTACTAGCCGAGAGCCAAGGTCAGCCCCTAGCGGGGAGACTAGATAGGTCTGTAGCTAAAAGCTGAGGTAGGCCAATAGCGGGGAGATAGGGTAGGCCACTCGCGCGACCTACACTCATGTGTGGTGTGCGTCTACCACTGCCTCGCCGCCTGGCTGTATGCGCCCTGCGTTACTGGACGAACCTGACTGCCGTGCTACGCTAAGAGGTCGTTGAGCTGGGCCTGTCTAATGCCAAGAGCCAAGGTAGGCCACTAGTCGTAAGACAAGATAGGCCAATGGCCGAGAGACAAGGTAGACCACTAGCCGTGAGACAAGGTAGACCACTAACCGGGAGATAAGGTAGGCCACTACTCTGGCTAAGAGCGAATGTAGGCCACTAATCGAGAGCTAATGTAGGCCACTAGCCGAGACACAGAATAAGTACTAGTACTCCGTACAGAAGTATGACTTTGCTATGAAGTTCAAAGAAATATCTACTCAATCGTCAATGATATGGTGTAATTTAGTTCGCCTCAGAGTCAAGAACATGCTCGTTTAGACACCTACAGAAATCTATTGCAAGATTTGTTTCATTCTTAGAACTCTGAAATATTAATCATAATACTTTAAACCGTACAACCGTACGTACTATACAGTGACGTACTATCATGCGACGCGATAGTGTTGACTGCTACAAGAAGCTACTTACGCCATCTAGCGCACCTTTCTAGGACTTTATTCATGCTCGTCCAGCCAGCAACGTAAAACACACATTAGTGCCGTGCGCCGCCGGTGAATAAAAAGCGCTGGCATCTCGTTGCTCGCTCGCGTCACCCAACTTGATTTAGCACCTTCCAAAGGGTCGCCGCGCGTAGGTACGTTTTTGCTACCTACGCGGGGAGTTACACGCGCCTGGCCGAGAGTCAAAGTAGAACTAGTTCGGACTTTTGAAATTGTTACTTGAAAAGTCGCAAATCTAAAGTTTCTTACATATTATACAACATATTTATGGTCGTGACTTCACAATAAAAGAGCGTCTCGTTTTATGTGTCTTTCTCGTTATTCATAGGTAAACCTGGCGAGCCACCGAAGATAAAAGACGAAAAGGAGTTGAAACCCGTGTCCATGAGAGTTCGTGACGCTGCAGAATCATTGCTTATGCTTATATTGGATCAGGTAATTTTTGAGTCATTCCTTATACATACATCATTTCTTTTTCCTAGTTCATCTGAGGTCGACGCAATATGTTTTTCTCATTCATACAATCCTTTTACTCGTCTTTCACTGATGGTATAATATTTCCTTTCGTAAATGTACAATTTGCCACAAAATAGATCTTAAATTAAGTATTACACTATACGATTTCTATTAAATCTAAATCGTAGACAATTTGGGAACAAGAGCGGTTGGGACCTCTAATATAAAATTTTCCACTAAATCAGATCCGATTTAGCAATTAAAAATTTTACTCTTTGTGTCTTGTCTCGAAGTACTAGTAGGGCTCAAGAAATAAGGAGACATGTTCTGGCCTCATATAGGCTCATAGCTCATATCCTCATACAGATTAATTATTGACATGCATAAATAAATTTAATAAATGATGTTTGACTGTTACCGATCTCTGGCCATTCAACTGAAACAGGAGGGCGAGATCAACGGCCCCGGCGGTGGTCGCTGGTGCCGACTCGACGAGCGATGGCTTCGCGAGCTAGGACACGGCAGGCTGCGCCATTTTGTGGCCGACGGAGGACTCCTGCTCTCGTTGCTGGAAGAACCGCTCGCTAACAGCCAGGAACCGCAGCCTACGCTTGTCGGTGAGTTTCAAAAAATATTTTGAACAACTTGATAGTTGATATTTAATATCGGACTTAGTTGTTAATAAGAAAAGTGAAATAGTTAGTGTTAGTTTTAACATTATTGGGTAGTAAAATATATTCTATTTATTAATGTGGATTACCTATTGAATATAGCATATATTGAGTATAGAAAATAGCATAATTTTTACATTCGGCCTACTCGTATGTTATAATCCTCAAAAGTTTGTAATTCAATTACGATTCTATTATAATTTTGCAAATGTAATTTAGCAGACTTCGGCTTCTGGTTTAGTCTAGATGCAAACCCATCGCAATAAAAAAAAATACACCTCTATCTCGCAGTGATAATCCGCTGCGGCTGGGGCCGCTTCGCGTGGTCGCTCAGCAGCCGGGGGGCGGCGCGGTGCGCGGGGAGGGGCGCGGGGGCGGCCTGCGCGCGCCCCGTCGACATGCTGCCCGCCGCCCGCGCGCCGCCCGCCGCCTGCCGCGCGCTGCCGCCGCCGCGCGCGGGCGCCGCGTGAGTATAGCGTCTCTAGTGTCGCTGCGGGGCGGGGCGGGGCGGGGCGCGGTCGACATGCTGCCCGCCGCCCGCGCGCCGCCCGCCGCCTGCCGCGCGCTGCCGCCGCCGCGCGCGGGCGCCGCGTGAGTATAGCGTCTCTAGTGTCGCTGCGGGGCGGGGCGGGGCGGGGCGCGGTCGACATGCTGCCCGCCGCCCGCGCGCCGCCCGCCGCCCGCGCGCCGCCCGCCGCCTGCCGCGCGCTGCCGCCGCCGCGCGCGGGCGCCGCGTGAGTATAGCGTCTCTAGTGTCGCTGCGGGGCGGGGCGGGGCGGGGCGCGGTCGACATGCTGCCCGCCGCCCGCGCGCCGCCCGCCGCCTGCCGCGCGCTGCCGCCGCCGCGCGCGGGCGCCGCGTGAGTATAGCGTCTCTAGTGTCGCTGCGGGGCGGGGCGGGGCGGGGCGCGGTCGACATGCTGCCCGCCGCCCGCGCGCCGCCCGCCGCCCGCGCGCCGCCCGCCGCCTGCCGCGCGCTGCCGCCGCCGCGCGCGGGCGCCGCGTGAGTATAGCGTCTCTAGTGTCGCTGCGGGGCGGGGCGGGGCGGGGCGCGGTCGACATGCTGCCCGCCGCCCGCGCGCCGCCCGCCGCCTGCCGCGCGCTGCCGCCGCCGCGCGCGGGCGCCGCGTGAGTATAGCGTCTCTAGTGTCGCTGCGGGGCGGGGCGCGGTCGACATGCTGCCCGCCGCCCGCGCGCCGCCCGCCGCCTGCCGCGCGCTGCCGCCGCCGCGCGCGGGCGCCGCGTGAGTATAGCGTCTCTAGTGTCGCTGCGGGGCGGGGCGGGGCGGGGCGCGGTCGAAATGCTGCCCGCCGCCCGCGCGCCGCCCGCCGCCCGCGCGCCGCCCGCCGCCTGCCGCGCGCTGCCGCCGCCGCGCGCGGGCGCCGCGTGAGTATAGCGTCTCTAGTGTCGCTGCGGGGCGGGGCGGGGCGGGGCGCGGTCGACATGCTGCCCGCCGCCCGCGCGCCGCCCGCCGCCCGCGCGCCGCCCGCCGCCTGCCGCGCGCTGCCGCCGCCGCGCGCGGGCGCCGCGTGAGTATAGCGTCTCTAGTGTCGCTGCGGGGCGGGGCGCGGTCGACATGCTGCCCGCCGCCCGCGCGCCGCCCGCCGCCTGCCGCGCGCTGCCGCCGCCGCGCGCGGGCGCCGCGTGAGTATAGCGTCTCTAGTGTCGCTGCGGGGCGGGGCGGGGCGGGGCGGGGCGCGGTCGACATGCTGCCCGCCGCCCGCGCGCCGCCCGCCGCCTGCCGCGCGCTGCCGCCGCCGCGCGCGGGCGCCGCGTGAGTATAGCGTCTCTAGTGTCGCTGCGGGGCGGGGCGGGGCGGGGCGCGGTCGACATGCTGCCCGCCGCCCGCGCGCCGCCCGCCGCCCGCGCGCCGCCCGCCGCCTGCCGCGCGCTGCCGCCGCCGCGCGCGGGCGCCGCGTGAGTATAGCGTCTCTAGTGTCGCTGCGGGGCGGGGCGGGGCGGGGCGCGGTCGACATGCTGCCCGCCGCCCGCGCGCCGCCCGCCGCCTGCCGCGCGCTGCCGCCGCCGCGCGCGGGCGCCGCGTGAGTATAGCGTCTCTAGTGTCGCTGCGGGGCGGGGCGGGGCGGGGCGCGGTCGACATGCTGCCCGCCGCCCGCGCGCCGCCCGCCGCCCGCGCGCCGCCCGCCGCCTGCCGCGCGCTGCCGCCGCCGCGCGCGGGCGCCGCGTGAGTATAGCGTCTCTAGTGTCGCTGCGGGGCGGGGCGGGGCGGGGCGCGGTCGACATGCTGCCCGCCGCCCGCGCGCCGCCCGCCGCCTGCCGCGCGCTGCCGCCGCCGCGCGCGGGCGCCGCGTGAGTATAGCGTCTCTAGTGTCGCTGCGGGGCGGGGCGCGGTCGACATGCTGCCCGCCGCCCGCGCGCCGCCCGCCGCCTGCCGCGCGCTGCCGCCGCCGCGCGCGGGCGCCGCGTGAGTATAGCGTCTCTAGTGTCGCTGCGGGGCGGGGCGGGGCGGGGCGCGGTCGAAATGCTGCCCGCCGCCCGCGCGCCGCCCGCCGCCCGCGCGCCGCCCGCCGCCTGCCGCGCGCTGCCGCCGCCGCGCGCGGGCGCCGCGTGAGTATAGCGTCTCTAGTGTCGCTGCGGGGCGGGGCGGGGCGGGGCGCGGTCGACATGCTGCCCGCCGCCCGCGCGCCGCCCGCCGCCCGCGCGCCGCCCGCCGCCTGCCGCGCGCTGCCGCCGCCGCGCGCGGGCGCCGCGTGAGTATAGCGTCTCTAGTGTCGCTGCGGGGCGGGGCGCGGTCGACATGCTGCCCGCCGCCCGCGCGCCGCCCGCCGCCTGCCGCGCGCTGCCGCCGCCGCGCGCGGGCGCCGCGTGAGTATAGCGTCTCTAGTGTCGCTGCGGGGCGGGGCGGGGCGGGGCGCGGTCGACATGCTGCCCGCCGCCCGCGCGCCGCCCGCCGCCCGCGCGCCGCCCGCCGCCTGCCGCGCGCTGCCGCCGCCGCGCGCGGGCGTCGCGTGAGTATAGCGTCTTTAGCGTCAAAGCAAAGAACAGATGCCGAAACTTTTCATTAAAGCCATCAATACGTGACTATAGTTCGTGCAATTTAAACTTGCACAAAGGTCATTGCCACCCCTGTACCACTACACGCCGATACGGGATCGCGACGAATCAAAACACAAGGCGTAGCGATAGAAGTCTGTTTAAACAAACGTTTATTGGTACGAGGCGACCTTGACCCGAAAAATTTACATTACATACAAACATTTGGCTACTGCATTACAAATTTACAAGCAATATGCTGAGGGAGAGCCGACATTTTATGTAACTGGACATGAATAATGAAATAAAAATAGTTGCATCATTCATTATTAATTAAAAAAATGAATTTTTCTATATCCAGCGTTATTATCGCGGGAGCAGTTAGTAGGTTTTATTCAAAAACTCAATGTTTTAATGGTACAATTGTAGGATAAGAATTAATTTAGAAAGCTGTACATAGACTCATGTTGCATACATGCATAAACTGAGATCGCTCTAATAAGATATAAAACACACGTATTGAAACAATAAAAGAAAATAAACACGAAGACATGCATGAAATAAAAATAAATTAACTTAAAACCGACTTAATCAAAAATAAACCCGTGTCCTTGAGGCAAGGAGGCGAGGATGCTGGCTGCGTTACCGCGTTGGATAGCTATACTTATCCTTGTAGCGAGGAACGAGCCAGCTTTACTATTTGCCAAAACAGAATTTAATTGAAATAATAAATAAATAATTATTGAAATAATTATTTTTATTTTTACAAGCTTTTATTTAGCTTGCAATGTAACTAACTAATTAACTATGTTTCTTCGGGTGGAATCTTGCAACTCAATTTTGAAGCAGACATCTTAAACCGTTTGAGCTGACATTTTGTTTACACGTTTAGTTTGGATGACAATGCATGGTAATATGTGTGACGTCATTCTTAATTCAACATGGCGGGGCACCCAAGATGGCGGACTCGTTATTTTCAATGCATTTCTACAATATGGGAATGAAATGAAAGGGCTTGCTGAGAGTAACTTAAAAAATATAGTGACGTTACTAAAAACAATATGGCCGACTTCTAAATGTACTCCTACAATATTGGTATCAAATGAAAGAGCGGTTGCTAAGAATAACTCGATAAATAAGGTGACGTAATTCCAAATCCAATATGATGGACTCCTAAAAATGGCGGACTAAGTTTTTTTAGCGTTCCTGCAATATGGGAAGCAAACGAAAAGACTTGCAGATAATAAGCATGCGAGTCTAACTCCGTTGCTCCGATCCGTTTAGAAATTTGGTATATTGGGTTTTCTTTGCGTGAAAAAAAGACGTGATAGCCGAGCGGTGAAAACGGTGAAGGAAAACACCGTGAGGAAAAACCTGCACACTAGTGGCTAGTGTGTGAGATGGAGAAGGCAATGGCAAACCAATTAATATTGCCAAGAAAGTCGTTGTGTGTGTTTCATTCCACATAATGATTACGACCCTCAGTCATGAAGTATACGACTGTGAATAAAAACACCAAGTTCCGTTGACGAAAATGACAATTTATTTCTTAGACAAATTTCTATTTATGCTTTCGATGAAAACAAATGTTACCGCGAACTAACACAGGGCAGCGCCATCTATTAATGATTTTAAGAACTAACAATAAGCTACATGCCGATAGATAATCACTGTACGAAACTCGTTGTTTACGTGAATTTAATTAAAGTATGATTAAATAAGATTAAGGTTTTATCACAATGAGACATTCCGCCCACCATGGCCAGAATGGACATTATTATCGCTCACCATGAATCAACAACCAACGAAAGCGGACTGTAAATAGATAGGGTGGTATGTAATACATGAAAAACAGTTGAATCATGGCGTCTTAAATATTAAAAATTGCTTAACTAAACAAACAAAGGTATTCAATCTAATGACTGCAACATGTTTAATAAGTTACAACAAAGTATACTTTACTCTCAAACATAAAAAAAAACAAGTATGCGATATTACAACAAAAGTAACAAAAAATATTAAATTAATAGGCAATATTCTGCCACTGGCAAGACACACAATTTTACAATAGGTCTTTTAATTATAACATCTTTACATCTAAGACTCACAACCCTCGTAACATTGTCCAAACCTTTATGTTTTTCCGTAATAACACCCATAAGCCATCTCGCTGGAGGAAGATCATCCTCTTTAACTAAAACTACGTCTCCGATTTCAGGCTCTGGCGTCTTGTTCGCCCACTTGTGACGTTGCAAAAACTGAGTCAAATATTCATTTGACCACCTGCGACAAAAGTTCTGTAACATCTTTTGTGTTAGTTGCCAGCGTTTTAGAGATGATATTTACGAAGTTTCGTAATTATCATCCGGTACAAGTATCAAGGGTTCGCCGATGATAAAATGTCCCGGTGTGAGAGGTATTGGATCCTGAGAATTGTTACTTACTTGTGACAGCGGCCTAGAATTAAGGCACGCAAGTAAAGTTCGTAAGTGAGGGTTGTTGTGCCAATCACCCGTCTCAGGTGATGTTTTGTGGACTTTATGCCACTCTCCCAGAGTCCACCAAAATGAGGAGCCCTAGGTGGGATAAAATGCCACGTGGTTTCCGCAGTAGCCAAACTCTCCGCTATTTCTCTCGTCATGGTTGAACGTTCTTGAGCTACCAAGGTCCTCAGCTCACGAGCAGCACCCACGAAGTTCGTTCCATTATCGCTATAGAGATCGGCACAATGACCACGTCTAGAAACAAACCGTTTGAATGCTGCAAGGAATCCCTGTGACGTAAGATCAGTTACAGCCTCTAAATGTACGGCTCTTGTAGCCATACATACGAACAGGCATATGTAGCCTTTGTATGCTCGATGACCCCTACCTTTAAAAGTTCTAATCTAGATGGGTCCAGCGTAATCCACGCCACTTTGATAAAAAGGGCGGATTGGGGTTACGCGAGCTGGGGGTAGTTGTCCCATAATTTGGTGTCTAAATTGTGCTGCGTATCGTACACATGCGACACATTTGCGTATAAAGAACCTGGTACGATTCTTTACATCAAGGATCCAATATTTGGATCGCAGGTAACTAACCATCAATTGAGGTCCTCCGTGAAGAGTTCTTTGATGGGCATCTGCAATGACCAGATTAGTGACATGAGATTTCGAGGGAAGGATAATCGGATGTTTTTTGTCATCACTAACATCAGCTCTCTCAAGACGACCACCGACTCTCAAAATGCCTTCACGGTCCAAAAAAGGAGCCAAAGAGGTAAGTTTGCTTTTCTAATTAACTACACCCTTTAACTCAATGTCCTTAATTTCTTGCGAGAAATACCTAGCTTGACAGGCTTTTATGCAGATTTGGATTGCTTTCGATATTTCTTTGCTAGTTAACCAATTTGGAAGTGTCGCTGTTTCAACAGATTTTTTCGCCCTTGATATAAATCTTAAGCAATAGGCTAAAACTCTGGTTAATATCTGTAGAGACGAGTACTTCGTCCACATTTCAAGATCATCTTCTATGGTTACATGACAAACTTTCTTTACCTTCTCTTCCAAATCTGTGTCTTTCACCTCAGTTCTGTTATATTCTATATTTGTATTTTTTAGCCATGCAGGCCCGGTCTTCCAAAAAGGAATTGATTCGCATTCCGATGGGTTGACCCCACGGGAAGCGCAGTCAGCCGGGTTCTCAGCAGACGACACATGTGACCACTGATCTCGATCTAAAGTATTCAAAATCTCTGAAACTCGATTTGCAATGAATGTCTTCCAGCGGCTTGGATGACTACTCAACCAAGCTAGAACTATTGTGGAGTCCGTCCATGCATGTAAATTTGCCTTTGGTATCTTTAAAACTTCTGAAACTTCCTTCAATAATCTTGCTAACAGAACGGCACCGCACAATTCCAGCCTTGGAATTGACACTTGTTTTATTGGAGCTACTTTGGTTTTACTAGTAACAAGTGTAACCGTGACAGTTCCAGATTCATCTATAATGCGAGCGTAAATTACAGCAGCGTATGCATCAGAAGAAGCGTCGCTGAATCCGTGTATCTCTAATTTGATACACTTTTTGTTTACACCAATCCAGCGAGGCAGACGAAATTGAGTAAGTGCTGTAAGTTCACCCCGGTAAGTAACCTAATCATTTAGAAGCTTTGTTGGAAGCATGTCATCCCAACCGATTCCTGCTAGCCACAACTGTTGGATGAATATTTTTGCTTTTATAATGGCTGGAGCAATCCATCCCATTGGATCGAACAATTTCGCAATATCTGATATCACTTTTCTTTTTGTTACAGGTTCACTGATGGGCGGTAGCTGCACGGAGTATTCGAAGTTGTCCGTTCGTCGATTCCAGGTAAGTCCAAGAATTTTTACAATTACATCTATTTTGAGTTCCAAATTGCTGTTTGTTGTTTCTGTTTCCTTGCTTATTTCCTTTAATAGTGTTTCATTATTGCTTGACCATTTTTGAAGTTCGAACCCTCCTTTACTTAGTAGTTCGTTGATTTCTTTATAGATCTGTTTTCCTTCCAGAACTGTTTCACACCCGGTTAGTAGTAAATCGTCCATATAAAAATCATTTAAGACTCATTCAGATGCCAATGGAAACGGTTTTCCTTCATCATACACGATTTGGTGCACTGTTCTAACTGCAAGATATGGGGCTGCAGCAGTGCCAAATGTGACTCGCAACAATCGAAAATGTTCAACAAGTTCTTCCGGCCTGGATCTCCAAACTAATCGTTGGTAATCTACATCTTCGCCAGCAATCTTTATTTGGCGGTACATCTTAATGATGTCGGCCACCAAACAAACCGGATGTAGTCTCCACCTCATCACCAAATGACGCAGATCCGATTGAAGAGTTGAACCCACCATTAGTTCGCTGTTGAGAGATACACCGTTATTGTCGCGACACGAGGCATCAAAGACAACTCTCAATTTTGATGTTGTTCTATTAAGCTTCAATACACCGTGATGAGGTAGGTACACACTATCTGATTTGTTGATCTCATTGTTTGGTATCTTTTCCATGTGACCCAATTCTAGATACTCAGAAATAACTTCAGAATAGAGATCCTTTAGTTGTGGTGACTTTGATAAACGTTTTTCTTGTATATAGAACCTGCTGACTGCAATATCCCGCGAATTACCCGCTTTACAGATTGGGTTGGTAGCCTTACGACATACCGTCCTGAAGGATCCCTTGTGGTTGTTTCCTTATAAAATTCTTCGCAACTTTATTCTTCGGGTGTGCGATGAGTTTTATTGATCTGATTCTATTTCCCAAAATTGTTTAAGATCGAACCCTTCTTCCATAACTTGAGTGTGTAATGTAGCTATGGAGTTACTAGACTTTGTTTCAGTGTCCCTACCTTCAGATATTTGACCCGACAAAATCCAGCCAAGTTTAGTGTTTTGTGCTATAGGAGTTCCTACTGGACCTTTAACTAGCCCTTCACATATTATTTGACAATAAACCTCCCACCGACCCAACAGTAAGTCTATTTTGTTCGGAACATTAAACCTTGGGTCTGCCAACCTCATTTTTGGCATATTCGACCACAGCTGAATGTCAACTTGTCGTTCCGGTAGAAACGTGGTAAGCTTGGTGAGAACATGAGCCTTCACCTTGATTATGAAGGTCGGATCATAGATCGACTGTAGTTTTATGTGTACTACATGT
Organism: Pyrausta nigrata; assembly: GCA_949316185.1. Classification (NCBI taxonomy): domain Eukaryota; kingdom Metazoa; phylum Arthropoda; class Insecta; order Lepidoptera; family Crambidae; genus Pyrausta; species Pyrausta nigrata. Next base: position 16,143,370 of record OX438950.1, read on the forward strand.
TTAGAGCTAACAGATGTGTTACAATCACTCCCTACTCCAGATATGACACTTTTGCTTGCTAACTTCTTCAGTCCAAGTAATTGAACTGCAGACTCTGTTATGAACGAGGCCTGTGATCCCTGGTCTAAAAGAGACCTAAGTGTCATAGAAGATCCGTTGTTTGTTTCGACATTTACTAAAGCAGTAGCTAAAAGAACTTGACTCTTGTTGTTAGAGAAACAAGTGGTTATGGTCTGATCATTTTCGTCAACAAGTCTTGTTGTAGATTAGGTCCACAATACATGAGATCGTTGAGGCTGCATCCCGATGACGTCTTCGATGATGCGTTGAATACAACCCGTAGTGACGTAGTGGTGGAATCAGCTTTTACTACGCCGTGGTGTGGTAAATAACATACGGGTCGGCCTTCAGGTGTCATGTTGCCGGTGACCTCTTGCATGTGTCCTAATTGTCGGTATTCATGCATAAATTGTTGATAACATTGTTGAAGTTGATCTTCTTTTGACATCCTTTTTTCAATCTGTATAAACTGTGCTAGTGCCTTAGGTTTAGAAGCTCCAAGGTTTTGTTGATATTGTGGTTTCATGGGTAATGCAACTTGGTATCTTCCGTCTTCCAATCGGGTTGTCGTGGCTTGAAACAGCTCTTCACAATAAATGTCTTCTTGACTTAAGGGGCTGTCGTCGGGATTATCCACTATTTCCCAGTATTTTGATAAGTCTGCATGTTTGGTTAGTACAACATTGCAGGTAAATGTCTTTACATTGCCTGATAATATCCATCCGAGTAGCGTCTGTTGTGCTATCGGTGCTGTCGTTGGACCCTTAATAAGGCCACTTAAGATGATGTCTGAGTATACACTTGCGTCCAGCAGTATGTCGAATGGTTTGGAGATATTGTACTCCGGGTCCGCTAACTTCAAATGTTGGAGATGCGACCATGTCTGTCTCGGGAATGAAGCGTTGGGTAGGTTGCTTATCACGTGTTTAATGACGAGGGCTTTCGTGTTAAATGTGTAATCGTCATGAATTGATCTACATTGTAATGACACGATTCCTTTTCCTTGTTTGGAGCCAAAGCCAATGCCAGATACTGATGCTTGATCTCAAAGTGATGAAATTATTGTCCGATCCCTTAACACGTAGCGAAATAGTCGTCAGTAGGACTTCTTCATCATGCGTGGCAACACAGTTGACAGATTTAGAAGTTGTCGCTTTGTTTTCATTCTCAGCTGTTGTACTGACACGTGATAAGTTCATCGAGGGCGATGACATGCCGGTAATTGTGTCGTGCAGTATTGTGTTATGTGCTGCGTTGCATTCTTTGCATCGTTTCGACGAAGTGCATTTATATTTATGTTGATAAAGGCAATTATGACAAACTTGTAATTTGTTAATTGTCCTCATTTTAGCTTCCGGGGACATGTTCAGGAACTTATTGCATTCATATAGGTCGTGTTCAAATGTACAATAAGGACATCTTTTTGTAAATGTCGCAACTGTCTGATAATTCTTGAACATCGGTTTGGGTTGAAAGTTAGGTTTGTTTTGTGTCGGTTTGGAAGCAAATTGTTGAACAGGCTTGGTTGATGTCGAAGTTTCCCTTTCTCGTTTTTGAAGCGGTTCTAGGGCGATAAACTTGTTTTCAATGAACGCTATAAGCTCATCAAATGTTGGCAAGTCTCGTGGCTTCTTACGTGACTCCTTATAATCCGTAAATGTGTCGGGGTCAAGTTTCTTTCCAACCAGATGAACTAGGATTGGATCCCAGGTTGTCGTGTCGATCCCCAAATTGTGGATGGCGTGGATGCATTCCATTGTGGTGACGTGTAGCTTTCTAAGTTCATACGATGTTTGTTTCTAGATTGCCGGTTGGTTCAAGAAGGTTTCTATTTGTTTACTAAACAGGACTTGAGGGTTGTTGTAACGGTGCAGGAGAAGCTCCCAGGCGGTGTCGTAGTTGTCGCTTGATATATTGAGATGTTGTTCAGCGTCGCCTTTGATCTTGCTTTTCAAGTGTTGCAGCTTTTGTGTTTTTGTCAAGCAGTTGTTGGTATGAATAGTCTTAGTGAATAAATCACAGAATGTGGGCCACTGAGTATATTTGCCCGTAAATACTGGAATGTCGATCTGCGGTTCAGATAACTGAGCGTGATTTGTCGAAAATATCTTCCTGTTCAATGTCCGTTTCATGTCTTTAAATAGAATTTCCATTCGCTGGAATTCATCGTCATAGACACCATTCTCTCCTTGTTGTAAGTTGTCGATTTGCAAGTGAAGTTCCTCAATTGCGTGCCAACGATGCTGGATGCTCTTCAGCTCGTCTTCGATTTCCCATTTTTCGGAGATGTCAGTTATGTCGACGTTGTCGATGAGACGTCTAAAGTTTGTCCTTTGTTGAGACAGCAGATCGTCCAGCTGACTTGATGGTTTAAAATCAAACTTCCCCCCATCAGATTTGAAGGGTGTGATCTCGAATGTCGAAATTGTCTCTCTAGCATTGTCGAAAAATTTCTTAAATTCGGTAAAAACGTTTTTTGAGAAATATTCTTCTCTGTCGTCTCTATGTTCTTCTAATGTAGTGTCGTTTTGCATGAACTCACCCCACAGGTTGTCGAATGCTTACACGCGAATATTGATGTATTCTTTATTTTGTCTTGTTGCACTTTCTTTCCGGAAGTTGGTATAAATCTTCTGAACTTCATTGATGATAGCGTTTTGGCGGTTGAATAATTCCTACATGTCGAAATGTCGTATATGTCGAACTTAGTAAAGTTTGTAACCTCTGCGTAGTATGTGCGTCACCCTTCTCAATCCAATTGGCGAGACCCGCTTCTGGGAGAACAATTGAACCGATACGCTACTACACTGAAAGTCAACAAACTCACCAAGTTAAATGTCGAAGAAATGTCGAGGATGCTCCAAATGTCGTGATTCAGGTGTAGCTCGAAGGACCATGTATAATGTGCAGTGTCGGTCTACACATTAAAGATTGATATGATGCTGTGAGTGCCGAAAACTGATGTCGATGTACGTAATGATAACAGAGATGTCGATTGTAGCAGTCTTTATTCAACACTAAAGTCATATGTTAATTATAATAACAAGTAAAGTATTAACTAGGTCAAGACAATTTTAATGCCGATGTCACGAAAATATGAAACTAAGCAAATGTACGGGTTTACTCGTACATGAACACTTCCGAAATTCATAAATTAAAAAATCGAATTATGCCGCACCGGGTGAGCCATTACAAAATAGCACCCCTGACGTATCAAACCACTAACGGCTAAGTGCAATAAGTCATAATTTATCATTTTCCGAGTCAAAATTATATAATGATAAATATGTATGATTGGTCAACTACTGTTAATTATTTATGGAAAAAATGTAATTTCTAATTATTGTGTTTATATTTGTGGTAAAAGTAATGTCAATTAACCGAGTTCTTAAACTAAAATCAAATAACTGCTTAAAGACTTTCAGTACGTAAATTAAAATAAAATTTATTTTAATAACTAAATCTGTGTTTTATTTACAAAATTCCGAAACTATTACTTAAATTTTGATGTTTTAGAGTTGTCTCTTCTTGGTCGGGCCGTGGTATTATGAAATCAGCGATAGGTCGGGATTATCGCTATTTTATACGATTACGATTTTATACGATTATAAAGTTTGGCCATTTTTTGGTACAGGTGGGGTCAATAACCTTTTGTGCAAGTTTAAATGGCACGGACTATAAATTGATATTATTCGGAATTAAAACTTAATTCTAGATTTAAACGAACAATTTGTAAATTTTAAAGGTTTTTTATAGTTCCGCGTGTCCGTTTGACTGCTTGTACGCAGCCTAGCGCCAAAGACTAATTAGGTATATCAATCACGCCAAGTAAACATAAGAAAGATCATTTGAAATTTAAGTGCTAAAGCTTACTCAAATACAAGTTAAAAGCTTGTAAAAATAATTTAAGAAAATATGCTGTTTTGCATACAGAAATCACATATGCACAAATCCAAATCTCACATATTATGTTTCTCCCTACAGTGACAGCGCGTTTCCAAGCCTAGAGTCGGTACTGAGACAGCTGGACGACCCCGAGGCACCTACGCTGTTCAAGCTGTTGGACCAACAAGCCGCTATAGAGAAGCGCGTCACCGAAAGTGAGGATAACGTTGTAAGTCTCCCTCACTCGTACACATTTGGGGTGGTGAAGGATCTACCTCCTAGTGATGAGCGGTGGTAGGCTTCGTTAAGTGCCGCCTAGTACCACCCTCCCACCGGAGCCTGGCGCCAAGCAACTTGCTGTGTTCCGTCTGTGAGTGGGAGTGCTAGAACCTTCTGGGTGAGCTCGCTTCACCGTCGACTCTGTCTACGTCACGTCTGGTTTAGTCTTGTAACGGTGCCGACACCAGAGTATGATACCCGACACACAAATCCGCGGCACCATATCGGCACCGTCACCCTACTAAACACGTCGGCGCGACCCGCCCCGCGCGTCCCGCAACCCACCCGCACGCTTATATAAAGCCCTGCAGAGCTCCGCTGCGCGGCATTCGTTGAAGCCCTGCCGCAGAGGCAAGACGTAATCGTGCGCGTACGGCCCAGTCGGAGGTGTAGAAGCCAAGACCGAAAGTCGTTGACGATCATATCGGTGCGGCTGTGGCGAGGAGGTTGAAGTGGATACACCGACCGTCGGATCAGTAGTTAGGGCTGGTCCCAGTCGGAGGCGTAAAAGCAGAGACTGAAAGTCGTTGACGGCCGATCATATCGGTGCGGCTGCGGCGAGGAGGTCAAAACCGAAAGTCGTCTGACCCAAAGGCTGACGACAGCAGAAGTAGCGCGTAGAAGCCAAGACCGGGAGCCGTGACGACCGCGGCAGTTATCAGTTCGCGCATCCCGATATTCCTGAATCCGAATCCAATCCACGAACCCCGTTTCCCCCCCCGTTGCTAACCGTGACCGTACCTCGTCGTGGATCGATCGGATCAGCGCCTGATAGCACCCGCGAAGTGATAAACCCAAGCCTCGCCTCTCAATTACAAAGATTGTAATACCGAACCTGTAACCGTACCCGTAGTAGTATCATAAGGTAAGAACCTGTATTGTAATTAGAGTAAGTAGCCCGATCACTGAATATAGATCATCACCCACATAAAGGTGGTTTCATTGGCATAGTTTCCCTCCTAGTATATTAAGATACACATCCCCATCTTCACGTAGGCAGAGACAGGGGCTAGGTATTCATGTTAACGAGGGTCCCAGGCTGAGCTAGCGAAAGGGTCCCACGTTACAGTCTAGTGTCAAGCACAAACCCATTCCAAATAAAAAATAAATATAAAAAGACAGCGCATTCCCAAGCCTGGAGTCAGTACCGCGGCAGCTGGACGACCCCGAGGCATCTATGCTGTTCAAGCTCGTGGCAGGCATCTCTCACTTAATGTACTTGCGCTCGTTAACTCATTGAATGCCACCGCAATTTTCTAGTAGTTCATAGCCATACCACCCTAAAAAGACGCAGACACGCCAGGCGTGTTAATGGCATGGCATAAAGGTAAAATATAAACACGCCAGGCGTGTTAAGTGGCACTGTGTAAATTCTTTTCCCGGCTATTTTCTGGCTTCAACGGTGAGTTTTAGTCAGTCTGACTTGTGCTGCACAAGAATTGAGTTGATTTATATACTATAGTTAAGTTCAACCTGGAATTATGGTTGAAAACAGACTTTTAGGTAAGTAAATATCGTAATTTTATCAGAGATCGTGAACCTTTTGCACATTTCATGGTTATTGTTGGTAATATTTAATGATGAATCTGTTTTTTAGTGCAGGGAATTCTGATTTAGTTCTATTTTACTTTCATCAATTCGTAATTCGTAAATGCAATCAAAATAGTCCAGAAACACTAGCAAAAGTCGTAGAGAAAGAAACCAAACCAATCCAGAAAACGTAAAGTTTCGGATGAGCAACACAACGGAACACATGCGATGTCGAAAACTTCGAACACTTCACTGAACAAATTTCTTTTTTAAGCACAAATATGCACAAAATCGCAAAATATTAGATCCTGCTTCATAAAAATATTTATCTACAAAACCCCCTAAACATATCATATAAGGGTAAACCTCATTTATCGCACATTAAAGTTCAACTTCGAAAACCACTAGTTAAGATAAACCAAAACTTTAAGCATGTCGACAACGGAAGTTAAGATTTTTTTGCACATTTTTAACCCACTCTCGATTAGGTCGATGCAAGCAAAATTCGAACTTAAGTTTTTAAGTATAGAGTTGATTATCGCGCGACATCCACCTTTGTTTGTTTGTTTGTCGTTTGTCTTGTCGGCATGCGTCTTTTATGATGGTATCATAAATCATGATAAATTTTCTAAAGGTACGTATCATAAATAAATTATCAAATGAAAAGAAAAAAATGTAAACAATAACGTCATATTCCCTTTTAAACCATCATTGATTTTGTATTAAATGTTATCTTAGTGCAAACGGTTGACAATCTATGATAATCGGATTTTAGTGAACACGCCTGGCGTGTTTTCGGCATTGCTTAAAAACATTTTTTTTTAAATACAAAAATTGCTTTTTTACGCAGGCCACCTCAAAACTCTTTAGATTATTGTTTGAGGATTACGTACATAAAATTTCAATTGAAAATGTAGGCATTTTTTGGAAATACTAGTATAACATTCAAAACACGCCTGGCGTGTTACTGGCATGCCTATAGATATTCGCATGAACACGCTAGGCGTGTTAGTGGCACTGTATGTGTTAATAGCCTACTCTCGAGCGCACCGACGTCGGTGCGTAAATCAGTAGGCTGCCAAGAACCCAAAGGTGCGCGCGTACTCACTGTTGAATTATGTGTTACGGTCGATTCGTTTTTATGCAAACTAATTAAGTAATATGATTTATACATCTGGTATTTACTGTACAAATGCAACCATAATATGTCCTGAATTAGTCTCACATTTAAATAAAACTCTGGACATATCAGAGTCTCGAATGTTTGAACTCTTTAAATCTTTTAATAAGTCTTCATAATTTACGGCAGACTGAAAGTTCCTACAGATGCTTTTTATAACTATGTATGAATACATTTTTGAAAAAAAAATCTTAGAACTTGTTTTCCACATTACTGTTTGTACGAATCCGATTTGTTTTTCGGGACAACCGAAAATTTTGCACAGGTTAACATTTTACAAAACACTATATATCATTGTAAAACATTTCAAACCAAGCTACAGATAAAATAGGCCTTGTATCGAGAGAGGCAACCCTGAGTATATTAGTTTTACTCCAAGGTCGCGTAGCTGCAGAGGAATTATAACGTAATGTTCGAAACTTATGGCACATAAGAGTAGGTATGGACGATTTTCCTTGGAGTGATTTATGTGTTACGTAGTAACTATTATATAATCTGTGCTCGTGGACCAACAGGCTGCTATAGAGAAGCGTTTCACCAAGAGCGAGGATCACGATGTGTTGTATGTTTACACGTTTTAGGAGTTATGGGCCAAAACTTGGAGAATAACCGAAAACTTCTTGTATCTTCCGAAACTGAAGCCTGGCTCTGGATGACGATGTCCTTATTTTCGACTATTATTTATTTTTGGGCTATACAGGGTGTCCAAAAAATGAAGATTAATCCTATAACTACGAATAGGTCACAGTATGATCTACTATATGCCAAAAAAATTCAAGTAAATGTGTTACCAGTTTCGAGAAATTATTTTTTTTAGAAAAGTTTTCCCTGTCGTATAAGTTTTTGCAATTTCTAAAAATAAAGACTTTTTTGTGGTTTTTTTTTTAATATCTCATGTATACTTGAGCCACCTAAAACAAATGTTATTTTTCTAATTTGGAATGTGTAAAACCGTGTGTGTGTTTTGATAAAAAAAACATTAAAAAAACTTATTCAAACTACTGACTTTGATAGTTCCATACAAACTTGTAAAATCATAATAAAAGGTTTTTTTTTCTATGATGTTACCATACATTTAGGTTTTCATATATATTTCTGAAATAGTGCTATCAGATTGCTAAATTTCAGATAGACAGACGGACGGACAGTTTAATGGACGGACAGACAAAAAAAACTTATGATTTTCAATTTTTTCTTTGAATTAAGGAACCAAAAAAATTGTAACAAATTTTGAGACTGACCGTCATTTGCCATTATGCAGGCCCTTAATATTTTAATACTTGCTATATCTATTCGGAAAGCATAACCCATACGTGACTTTTTTATCGGATTTTTTAAATAGTTTAGAAAGTTTAGACCACTTAAAATACACAACTTACTATGGAGGTTACTTCAATCACCTAACTGAATAGGTTATTAATAAGATTTTAAATTTTTTTATCAAAAAGGTGTTTTTACATGGTTTTACACATTCCAATTTTAAAAAGTAACATTGGTTTTAGGTGGTTCACGTATCCATGAGATAGTAACAAAAATTTGAACACAAAAAAGTTTTCATTTGTAGAACTAACAAAAACTTATATACGACGAGGAAAAAATTTCACAAAAAAATATAAAAAATAAATATCTCGAAACTGGTTACACTATTACTTGAAAAAAAATTGGCATATAGTAGATCACACTGTGACCTATTCGCAGTTATAGGATTATCCTTCATTTTTTGGAGACCCTGTATGATAGCCATCTCGACCATTAGTCTATTGGGCAATGGGCAGCCCTTTTGTTTCTACTCTCACTACTTACGTATGCCCGTTGAATCCAGGAATGGCCAGATTTTTTGCGCAGTTTTTATTTATTTATCTCTTTTGGGTGCATTACATGCTGCCCTAAATGGATATTTCTTTTGCTCATAAGCAGTCCGCATGATCAGAGTATGTGCATTGCCGTTTATTCTGATGAGTGGCAGAATTGGCATCGGCATGACGATGCGAACGAGCGTGATGGCTAGGCTCGAAAATATGGACATCGTCGAGTAAGATGTGTGTGTATCCAAACTTCTTACATACATTATTTTTCATTATGCATATGCATGCCATATTTGAAGCATAATTGGAGAAAATATCTATGTATTGTTCCTCAAAATTCTTAACCAAATTGCAGCACTAGACTTCAAATTATTGAAAGCTTTATCTCTCTCTTGCTATTCAAAATATTTTTAATTTTCCTCATTGTCTATGAGGAGCCTGGAGACATACACGTAGAGTAAGGGCTCTGAAAACCTTGTTAATTGCATATTAATTATTAATTACTTTAAGAGACTAATTAACTCTAAATTCTTTGAATAGTTACTTTAAACTATTTAGGTCAGTACCTGACTTGACATGACTTGGCTTTCCTTCTAGTTAGGTACTGTTGTTGTTTACTTGGTTAACATTTTTGAATGCAGATTTACATGTTCTACCTTCTGTTAATTGTATTGATCTACAAGTGAAAACTCATAAAGGCATATCTGTTTTTATTTTATCTCTTCTATGATACTTGTGTAATTAATGCTGTTTGTTTTCCAATAAATAAATAAATAAATATTTATTTATTTCTTGAATGAATCGTATCGTCATCCCAAAAAATCAGTAATGCGAATTTTGTAATAATCTAACTGACGCATTATTAATTTGTCTTTAGGGATTGGTCTAGAAGTAATAAATATGAGGATAAGTATGTACGGTAAATGACTTTGCATTTTATTCAAAGGTACCTGAAGAATACGTTCCCCCTGAACCCGTGACCGAGTTCCAAACTGCAAGGTTATTCCTGTCCCACTTCGGCTATCTGAACATTGGTGGTGATAAAAAGGTGAGTTTTTGTAAAGTAACTCTTACTTTTACGCTCTTAATTAGATAGATACTCTTTATATGGTTTTTAATAAAAGAAAAACCATGTTGGTAGGTACAGTGTAGGCGGTCTTATCGCTGGGAGCGATCTCTTCCAGACAACCTTTGGGTAAAGGAGAACACTATATAGTGCTAAGAGAAGGGGGGGTTACGGTGCAAGCTGAAGTTAAAAATAATTAAAATAAATTATTATTATTTTCTGCTAACATAAATTTACGAAAAGAAGCTGTTCCTTCCGGAATAGTATTTTTTTGCGTATATGGCTCGGCAAAGAGTGACTAACGTCCTCGGTAGCTCAGTTGGATTCGCCTGCATAGCCGTAGATGGCGTAGTGCGTAAGACGTCGTACTAAGGAAATCTATAAGACGTGTGTTCGAATCTCACTCGGTGATGATATTTTTTCCTTTTGTATTTATTTAAGTTTATGGCTCTTTTTAATATTAATTGTTTTTAGACAAGTTAAAAAGAAACGTATAAAAGTCGTGGCTTTGAATCCCTAGTGAAGACGGTTAATGAATCGTGTTTAATTTGGCAAAACTTGCAAAACAGTTGCTTCAATTATAGCATAATTACTAAAAACTACCGAAACTTATAATTTCCTAGGGTGGTCCCCCCCGCCTTGTGGCCCTAGACGACACCGCCCCGGGATTCGAAGCGGCACTCCGTCGCCTCGACGCGTGCGGGTCGCGCGCGCCACTCACCGTGCACGTGTTCTGCGCGCGCGCGGGGCAGACCACCGCGGCCGAGATACTCGCCAACGCGCACAGCTGCGATACCGTGCCTCCTGGGTTTATTAGGATGTTGAAAGGGTGAGTTTACTTCCCATTTGAAGAGTGTTTGGCTCTCACGTGCCGGGTAGACAACTGCTACAGGTATGGCTGTGTTATCTTCTTGCTGAGAACGTTTGCTCTCCGTTTTGAGTCGGTTTTTGTGCGCGAGTCAAATGGCCTCGCGACACGAGTGCATCTCTGTATACTATCTCGCTCGCGATGTATTTTAATGCATAATGATTATCCATCTCCGTTTACGCCATTTCTTCTATATATGTTATTTTTATGGCATGTGTACACGTAATTCCAATAACGCACGCAACGGCAGCAGCTGCCGCAACTCGTAACACGTCCATATCATCTCGACGTTCGAAACTGTGATGAATAAATGAGTGTACAGGGACTCATCACTTGACCTCTCGTGCGAGAGCTTTCGGTGATGGCGAGAGCACTCGCAGGAGAATTTACAGCTGCCTTATGATGATAAATTGTTTTAACAAAGACACTAAATACCTAGCTCCAAACTGCGTGAGCTTGTGCTATTGGCGACTAGGATAACGGATAGGTATACTTATATACGCTTATAAAAATCAATGACAGGTACCGTACGAATGCTCGTGCTTATTATACAAACATTTGCCCCTTGCGGGATTCGAACCCACAACCGCCAGTTTTGTAGTCCAGAGCGCGAACCACTACACCAAGACGGTCGTCAAACATATCTCAACAGAGATTGGCCGCTGAAGTCGATATTTGGCTCGTTTGATCGTTTTTTTTATTCGAAAGGGGTTTGCTTGACTCAAGGCTAAGCCAGACGTGGCGCAGATAGAGTCGATGGTGGAGGTCACTTTAAGTTTCGAGATGTTTGCACTGAAAAAAAAATGATTGGTTAACAGTAACCAAAATTTGGTTACTAGTAGGCCGCAATCTAGTGATTTGCGAACTTCTGGTTATCAGTAACAAACTATTTTTGTAACTAATAACCAGAAGAGTGTTTATATTTAACAAAAATTGACTTCCCTACAACGAAACCTTTGTGGTAACTATGTCAACCTATGTCAATGCACTCAGTATTGCATCGTAGCAAGTTAAATATCCGAATTCGACAACACGCACGGACACGTGACACGAACTATAATGTTTAGGTTCAGTGTTATGAATAAATGAGTTGGAATTAGAGACTGTTGTTGGTCACTTGTTTTACCCATCCTCTACACACCGTTAGGTCATATACAAACACGCACGTAGGCCCCACACCTTTAACTAACAAAACTTGTTTGGTTGATCCTTTCTTACAGTGTGGGTTGTAATCCGTTGTCGTTGTTGTCGCAGGCTCGGGTCCCCGGTGCGCGTGCGCGGCCACGGCGGCTGGGCGGGCCGCGCGGGCTGCAGCTACGACGCGCCGCCCCCGCCCCCGCCCCCGCCCCCGCACGCCTCCCCCTCACACTCCGCCACCGACACCGCCCCCGCGCCAGCCATGTACGACGGGAGGGAGCAGGTATACATTTTTTTTAAGTTACTTTTTTAGTACTTATGCCTTTAGCCTAGATATTTATTACCCATATTGAAAACGTAAAATTTTGGTCGTACCTCAGACCGACTAATTAGTGTAACTGGCCGTGAATGGCCAACTTTAGCGACAAAACTTTGATTGAAATAATTTCATTAAAAGTTACATAATCCACTTCAAGGTCTACGATGAAGCGAGCTTACCCGAGAGAAGCCTATTTAAACGCTTCAAAGAGTTTTTGGACGAGTAATGACATCATGAAAAAGGCGAGCAACCGAAACGGGCGCCTGGGCTACAGCTACGACGCGCCGCCTCCGCCCCCACACGCCTCTCCCACCCCCTCCGATACCACCCCCGCGCTAGTCATGTACGACGGGAGGGAGCAGGCGAGTGTCACTCCTCTCTCACTAGTTATCGTCGTAGGCCCAGGGCCCTAATTCTCATTTTTCGAGATGTAGTCTCGAATCGAGTTTCCATTTCGATCTCTATCTCGACCATGAAATCTCGACGGTCGACATCGTGTTCACGAATTTGGTATTCTCAGCACTAATCGAAATAGACTTTGAGATTCTTGTGACAAATGTTGCCGTTTCTATATGCAGTCAACTTGGGATGCGTTCCGTTTCACCCGTTCCATCCGATTTAAAAACGGTTGCAACTATGTACCTCAAATATTACCACTTGAAAGGTTTTTAAATGTATTAAATATTGTTTTTCTTTTAATTAAGTATTTTTTTTAGAATTAGTATCGAAAAATCATTATATTTACTGTATTGTGATCAAATTTAATTTCCGTAGATAGGTAACTTGTATTGCACAAAACGTAACGTATTGTCGACAGACAGTTGACATTTCAATATCAAATTGTCAATGATATTGTTTGATTTGTGTTTTGTATGGATTGGAATTTGTGCATTTCTTTATTTAATTGTGGTTGTGTGGTCACGTAAATAATAAAATAAAATAACATATAATATCATTAAAAATATATACAAACGCCACAGCAGAAAGAGCTTCTTCTGCAAATGTTGGAAGCCGATCCACAATTAAAGAAGGAAAGGAAAGGAGTGGAAAGTTTTCTTCCACCTTCTCAACAGAAGAGAGTGAGCTAAGGTGGAAGCGGATTGCCGAAGAAATAAATGCCTTAAACGGTGCATTAGCTATTTGTGTAAAGACTTGATTGTGCTATTTATAATTATAAGATAAATATGCGAGTTTTGCTTAGCAATATTTTATTTTGATTTATATCTTAGATATCCTTAGAGTTGTCATCATAAATTCTGTGACAAATATTAGACCAAATACATGTGAAAATCTTAGGTGAAAATATGGAGGAATAATAAAACACTATTAAATGATTTTTGTATATTATTTAAGTAACTAGGTAAGTACAAAACTTTGAAAAAAAGGTAATCAGCAACAGCAACAGCAAATTATAAATAATTAGTTCACCCCTAGGAGTAATAATTATTTATAATTTGCTGTTGTTTTTCTCTCACTTGGAGTAGGAAAATATTGCCTCTATCACTTTGACTGCTAACCAATGGGCTAGGCGCATCAATAAAGCCTAAATATATGTTGTCAGGCAAATCATCAGGCTCAGCAAAGTTATGAGCCACACACATATTGTGTAATACAGAATAGGTATTAATTATTTTCGTGGCCTTGATAGGGGAGTAGTGAAGAACCCTATCTTTTAGTAAACATCTAAACCGTCCCTTCAATACTCCGTTACATCTCTCAATAATTGGTAATTCAAGGCTTCATTATATAAAAATGCGGAGATGCCTTCCTCTGTATCTATGTAGTATTGGTGTCAGACCATGGTGTCTGACACCACCAATACTACTTTGTTGATAACCACCAGTAGAAGTAACCATACCCACTAGAGTAATATTCAAGTAAATTATCTTTAAATATCTATCAAGTAAATGATAGCTGTTGTATCCAGCTACAACAATCCAATAACTTCCACGAAAAAATTGGAAATCAACTCCTCCATATCACCGTAATTTCGCCGATAGTTGACGTTTCGTTCATTTCTCGTAGTCGAAATTAAGTCTCGACCACTGCCGACCACTCGAAGCAATTCGAGCGGCTCTCCTTCGACAAATGTCGAGTTCAAGATGTCAAGAATACCAAAAGTGGATTACCACTCGAAAAAAAATCGAATTCGAACTTTATCTCTAAAAATTGGCGTCCAGGACGCCAATTCTCATTTTTCGAGATGTAATCTGATGATATGGAGGAGTTAATATCCAATTTTCTGTGGAAGTTATTGGATTGTTGTAGCTGGATACAACAGCTATCATTTACTTGATAGATATTTAAAGATAATTTACTTAAATATTACTCTAGTGGGTATGGTTACTTCCACTGGTGGTTATCAACTAAGACCATGGTGTCTGACACCAATAATACATAGATACAGAGGAAAGCATTTCCAGCATTTTTATATAATGAATCCTTGATGAAGACTCTCTCAATTATTGAGAGATGTAACGGAATATTGAAGGGATGGTTTAGATGTTTACTAAAAGATAGGGTTCTTCACTACTCCCCTATCAAGGCCACAAAAATAATTAATGCTTATTCTGTATTACAAAATATGTGTGTGGCTCATAACTTTGCTGAGCCTGATGATATGCCTGACAACATATACTAGTCAAAACAAAATAAGGGCCACTTATTTATTTCGACGTCTGGAGCGATTTTAATAATTTCTAACTGATGTTAAGTTAGGTACTTTTTTGTGGTGTTACCTTAAGTGTTAACGAACATCGTGAGAGTATACAACTTGCATAGTTTTTGAAGTGGGTGACAGTTTGTCATTTTTTTGTAACCACTTGAATTTACCCAACTTTTTAAACGAAGTTTTAGGTCATTCCAACCGTGAATTCGTGCGCGAGCAGTTAAATTTTGCTAAGTTTGAGTGTGAATAAACATTTTCAAAGAGCAGTGCCGAGAAATCGTGGACATATGGACGTGCAAACCGCAACTAGAGTCATAACATTGATACAAGAAGGGCATTCACAGCGTTCTGTAGCTCTGCAGCTGGGATTTTCACGAAGAGCCATCCAAAATGCTTGGAATCGATTCCAGGAGACTGGAAGTGTAACCAGAAGACGGGGATCTGAAAGAATTCGAGCAACCACAACACAAGAAGATCGCTACATACGCTTAACTGCGCGCAGAGAGCGATTCGTCACCGCTCGCTCCATACAAAATCGCTTGCGCCAGGCGACGGGTACTCGTGTTAGCGACCAAATGATTAGGAATCGGTTACACGAGCACCAACAATTCTTTAGGAGACGTGTAGTGCGAATACCGTTGACAAGTGCGCATCGTGCGAACCGTTTATCTTTCGCAAGACAACACCAGGACTGGGTCACAAATGATTGCACAGTATTGTTCACTGATGAGTGCAAAGTATTTTTTTTTAGTGACGATCGTCGCATTAGAGTTTGGAGACGAGAGGGTGAGGGATTTTCGGATGCCTGCATCTATGAAAGTGACAGATTTGGGGGTCCCAATGTAATGGTGTGGGGCGGAATTTCGATGTCCGGTCGAAGGTCGCAGTTCTCAATGAAGGTACGGTAACGGCTCAACGATACATTGAACAGGTCATAAGACCCTATGTGGTGCCATTTGCACAAAGAATTGGTGCAGGATTTAAATTAATGCACGACAATGCTCGCGCTCATACAGCAAGAGCCACCCGAGAAGCCCTAGAGGAAGCTGGTATACAGGTTTTACCGTGGCCCGCCAACAGTCCGGACCTTAACCCAATCGAGCACATGTGGGATTTATTAAAACGAAGTGTCCGGAACACAAACCAACATGTGCATAACGAAAGACAGCTCATTAATGTGCTGAAAACAAGCTGGGAACAAATTGCACAAGAAACAGTTCGCCACTTGGTAGAGAGTATGCCCTCTAGGCTTCGAGAATGCATTTACAAAAGAGGAGGGCATACACGGTACTAAAAAAGTGAAAAAATGAGGAAAAAAAAGATTTTTTTAAATTTTTTTTTCATCTAGTGTATTTTTAGCCAAAATTCATTTTTTCACAAAAATCTAACATTTGAAAATTTTCAAATTTATCTTCGTTAATTTTAATGTTAAAACATTTAATCAATAAATTAAGTCAAATAATTTATCAACCCCTAAATATAATACATTTATTGGAAAACTAAAAAAAAAGTGGTGGCCCCTATTTTGTTTTGACTAGTATATATTTAGGCTTTATTGATGCGCCTAGCCCATTGGTTAGCGGTCAAAGTGATAGAGGCAATATTTTCCTACTCCAAGGGCGAGAAAAGCAAATTATAAATAATTATTTCTACCCTAGGTGAAATAATTATTTATAATTTGCTGTTGCTGTTTACCTTTTTTTTAAGTTTTGTACTTACCTAGTTACTTAAATAATAAACAAAAATCATTTAATAGTGTTTTATTATTCCTCCATATTTTCACATGTATTTGGTCTAATATTTGTCACAGAATTTATGATGACAACTCTAAGGATATCTAAGATATAAATCAAAATAAAATATTGCTAAGCAAAACTCGCATATTTATCTTATAATTACAAATATCACAATCAAGTCTTTACAAAAATAGGTAATGCACCGTCTAAGGCATTTATTTCTTCGGCAATCCGCTTCCACCTTAGCTCACTTCTGTTGAGAAGGTGGAAGAAAACTTTCCACTCCTTTCCTTTCCTTCTTTAATTGTGGATCGGCTTCCAACATTTGCAGAAGAAGCTCTTCCTGCTGTGGCGTTTGTATATATTTTTAATGATATTATATGTTATTTTATTTTATTATTTACGTGACCACACAACCACAATTAAATAAAGAAATGCACAAATCCCAATTCATACAAAACACAAATCAAATATTTTAATTGACAATTTGACATTGAAATGTCAACTGTCTGTCGACGATACGTTACGTTTTGTGCAGTACAAGTTACCTATCTACGGAAATAAAGTTTGATCACAATACAGTAAATATAATGATTTTTCGATACTAATTCTAAAAAAAATACTTAATTAAAAGAAAAACAATATTTAATACATTTAAAAACCTTTCAAGTGGTAATATTTGAGGTACATAGTTGCAACCGATTTTAAATCGGATGGAACGGGTGGAACGGAACGCATCCCAAGTTGACTGCATATAGAAATGGCAACATTTGTCACAAAAATCTCGAAGTCTATTTCGATTAGTGTTGAGAACACCAAATTCGTGAACATAATGTCAACTATCGAGATTTCATGGTCGAGATAGAGATCGAAATGGAAACTCGATTCGAGACTACATAAAAAATTACGATGAAAGCACTTGGTACGAGTGATGCTGTTATAATCAATATCAATAGAGAAGAGAATCAGAGAGAAGAGACTAGCCGCACGCATCCCCGTCACCCTCCGCCACCACCCCAGCACCCGCACCCGCGCTCGCCTTGTACGACGGGGTATACACGCTGTTTTAATATCAATCGATAATGAAGAGATAAGTTATTGAACGAGTGATGACGTCGTGAAGAAGCCAACGAGTGACCGAGACGAATAATAATAATGTTCACAGAATAATAAGTTGTTACAAGTTAGGCCAAGCCGGAATGATTTGAATTTGTTTGGAACGTGTGATATTTTCAATTGTTTTCACGAAAGAAAGAAAAGGCCACTTCAGTGTTCTGCCGTCATATCCGTATTAAATCTATTTGTTCCTAACCCTCTAGCAAAAGTCTATACCCGGCCCGGCGAACCTTGATCCCTATGACAGTTCATGTTAGTGATGGGTCGTGTCGATGTAACTTAATGTGATTTGGCTACCGCCCCCACTGCCAATATAATGCTTTAAAACTTTGTTTTGATGATTGGGATCGAGCCGTGCGATACGACAGCATTGTAGATGAGCCGTTTTTGATAAACGTAGGCGACAGCAGCTGCAGTTCAGATTCCGAGTTCGTGACACAAACCCTAATGTCACTATCAGATTCAGATTAAAATATATAAATAAATGAACAGCTTTTGTTTTATATGGTTTTTTCTTACAGTTAATTTTTCAATTCTCTTGGGTATACAATCGTGAGTGCATGTATGCCGCGCTCCGTTCTATACAATAGAGAATGTACTTATACTCAAGTATAAAAAGTAATGACATTCATAATTTATCACTTAATTATGCCACACATGAAAACCGATACTAATAAAATCTAATCTTAAATAAAACAAAACCTGGTGTCACTCAGAAATAGATAAAGAAATTTATAAAATAAATTTAAGTGAAATAAAAACAATTTCATGCAAATTTTTTAACATTCAGCACCTATAACTTAAATTATTATAAATCATGTTCACTCGTTTTCATTATCGACATTTGTTTATGGTTATTTTTCCGCACTAGTCGATATCTTTCGAACGAAGTAACTTTTGCAGGACGTAAACGTAAAGTCTGAGATAATTTCTTGTAAATGTTAAGAATTGTTATAATTTCGACGGAATATCATTGTAATGGCATATATCTACCAAAATTTAATTAATGGCATTTATAGAAGCCTTAAATTCGATTCTAATGTAACGGTGACGCCACTCCAATGTTGTGTCGTAGGAATAACTGTCAATGTCATAGGGATCAAGGTGCGAACCTTGATCCCTATGAGCCGAGTATAATAATAAAATTAATTATACGTTTTATAACGCTATTTTAGGTATTGTACTGGGCAGATTCCACGAACGAGATAGCTTTCGTAGTGCCTTCAGGACACGAACTGGATGCAGAGAAAAGTGATATCGACGGCGGCTGCCAATCGACCAGGTACTATAGCTTTGTTCCATGAGAATTGACGTGCTTCGTGTGTCTCCCAAATTTGTTTTTAACAATTTGCATAAACTAAAGATGGTCAATGAATTAAATAATTAAATATCAGACTTAAGTCATAAAAAAATGTTAGTAACAATAAAATTTTCATTGAAATTACACAGAATTTTCTTTCTACAATTAGTAGTAGGTAGTTAGGTAGTATTTATAAAAAGGAATTTCATTGAGCATTCTGGTGAATGTAGTGCCAAAATTTGAGATATTAAGGCTCATCTGTAACGGGAAAGACTAGGCGCAAGTTCTCCATACAAACGTACTAATCCCCTGATTTCTCCCTGGGCTATGGCAAAACTTTTTTTACCATAAAATCTACATTTACCACAGCTATGCTTCTGTTTTTCTTAATTTTTTGTCATATTCGAATGAACAAAAAAAATGTGAGACTTCAAAATCTAAACAAATTGGCAAATTTCAACCTCAACTTTCAGACGCTCGATAAAAAAAAACTACACAAATTAACACTAAAACTAAAACATAAGAGCATAGTCCAAACTTTAGATCAATTATTTTAGAAAAAAATATCATGTGTGAAATTTTGGAGGAGAAAATAGGGGACTACGAAATGCTGTTTTGGACAAATTTCAGAAGCGATTTGTCGTCTGAACTTATTTGTACCTTTTTGCTTGGGCAGCCGCTAGTGATTGCATCGAGATAGCAAAATTTTATTCAAATACCTATTCTTCAAATGCCACGTGACCGCGTTTCTTCTTAATAGCAATCAGAACATTTACTATTTACTGTTCAATGATTTTAAAAATTACATTGTCTCACTACAGGAATTCTGAAAAAGCAGCCGGTTCTTGCTGGGACGTGTCCAGCAACAGTTCGGGGGCGCCTTCGTACGAGCGATCAGTGTCCGAGTCGGATAAAGGCGGTCCTCTCGCCGAGAAGGGACGTGCTTTATCACTGGACCTGGACAAGCAGCTCACTGGTACGCTTCACAGGCTTAGCTTAGTTCAGACTACAATAAGCCGGTTCCTGCTGGGCATAGCTTCAATGACACTAGAAGCAGCCAGTTCCTGCTAGTTAAGCTTTAGTTACACTAGAAGCAGCGGGTTTCTGCTGGGACGTGTCCAGCAACAGTTCTGGAGTGCCTTCGTACAAGCGATCAGTTTCTGAGTCAGAAAAAGGCGGTGCGCTCGCCGAGAAGGGACGAGCGCTATCAATGGACCTTGACAAGCAGCTCACTGGTATGCTTCACAGGCTAATAGTACAAATACAGAAGGACTACTCCGCAAAGTTATTTAGAGAGAGACAATACAGTGCAAATTGAGATAAACTTCAACCGCCTACCGATATAAACAACTAGATTCTTGCCTCAATTTCTGTCGCTTCTAAGATCTTCCTACAATTTCTTGAGCGAGTCCTTGCTGGTCCCTTTACATTGAGTGCATTATTTGTGATTTTATTACACATATAACTTGCAGCAAGTTCCGCAAGCTGTAAATATTGCTGAAGTTAGCTTGCCACACCTGTTTAGACAGGGAAACAGCTTGTGGAAGTCAACGTTTGCAAGTTATATTGCTTGCCTTTTTCGCACTTTACGTGCGATCCGCCCGAAATGCGAAAGCCCTAATGACCTGGGAGACGATTCTCGTGCAATAGAAAAAAGTTAACATTCGTAAAAAAGTTCGAAATTCGGTTTTTTTCCGAACGTAACACAGTTTGTGCATTCTCAGAACTTCACAATCGAAATAGTTCGATCGTACAACACCCGAACTCAACGAGTGGTAAGTACCAGTCGAAGTTGAAGTTCGTATACGACAAAGCTGTCAAAATTGTAAACGGAGCTGTGTGATTCGGGGTTATTGTCCCTGACATTTTCCTTATTAAAATTTGTCTGTTTGATTTTATTTTAAAATAATGAGGTTGAGGAAGAATTTGTTGTGGACTTCTTTGCCAAATTATAGGTACAGGTACAGAGCCGTCGCGACGAAAGGTATCGCCTGGTAATTGTGCAATTGGTGCGCCAGAATAGGTGTTTTACGTATCACTCGAACTTTTCAGTAGAACGGTGAAGTTCGTAGGCGAATTACCACACGGAAAAAAACTCGATTGCATGAGAATCGTGTCCCTGATACGTCGACCGGACGACCCGCGCATGTACTTGTAGCTTTATACCTACATTGCGGAGTGAACCAGGCCTACCTCTAGTGTAATTGAATATAAGGCATGAGGCTTAGCTTCAATAAGCTATTCTATTGATGACTTTAGCGTAAATAAATTGTATTTCTATTGTAGGTAGTGGACGACGCAACAGAGATTTCACACCAAAGATTCTTATTGTTTGGCTAGATGACTTTGAAGATCACTTAAATCTGCCAATTGGTGAGTTGTACTTATAATTTTAATGTATTTACTATATTTCTTTGCTGTAAAACTTATTGCCATTGAATAAAGTTTTTACAACCCTCTCAATGTGGAAAAAAAGACTAGCGAGTGTACTATATAGTCCGACAAGTCGCGATCTTCCTGTAGTCTTCAGAGATGATGGCATGAAAGAAAGAAAGAAGCATTTATTAATTTGTGACATCAGAAACAAACACAGCACAAGATAACAAAAATTTGTAGTTACAAAGACAGCAAGGAAAATATAACAACACAACACAAACAACATGATAGGTTAGGAGGGACGGGTGGTGTTGCAAAAAAGTGGTTTTCTTATGCAGTTGCGTGCGATAGATGCTTCCTCGTTCCCCCTGCACGCCTTGATAAGGCTTAAAATATATTGGGACGTGTATAAGTGCCCCCTGTGGGTCTAGGTCTACTCTACACCAATATTATAAAGAGGAAAGATTTTATTGTTTGTTTGTATTGAAGAAGCTCCAAAACTACTGGACCAATTTAAAAAAAATTTGGTACAGACATAGTTTAGACCCTGGGAAGATCATAGGCTTTTTTGTCGCGATAAAAATCATCAGGGGGATGAAAGTTTGGATGGAAAATCTGACTTTTTGCGCGGGCCAAGTCGCGGGGAACTGCTAGTGCATAGAATTAATTTATTTCTGTACATAGGCTCGCAAGGAGCACTTATACACGTCCCAACATAAATAGAACCCTACCACTGCTTCGGGACAATTGTGGGCTAGTGCTGTCAAACTCAGTCACTATTGTCATAGCCTCTTTTCAAAGTTTTACAAAATTTGAAATGATGTTGTCGGGCTATAATCGTTATGTCATTCTCCAGACGACCTCCTCCGCTACTGCGAGACGGGTCTCCCCTGGCGACGGCACGAAGCCTACGTCATGTGCGTGTCGGCGCGGCGCAGTGGCCTGCTGCTTGTCAGGGTCCCACCTCCCTTGTCGTCTGCCGGGGTACTGGCCGATGGGGCCCAGGTCGCGCCCAGCTTGCTGCCGGACTGTCTGAGACGAGCCGCCTTGGACAGGGCCAGGAGAGCGCGGCTACAGACTGACTTGTGAGTATAGTTTATAAAAATATGTAAAATTTCAGCTTCGGCGGCCAACTTCAACAAAGATCAACCAGGTACACGCGAGAGATATTATAGTCACAAGTACACACTCTGTTCCACCACTCTCATACCGAGGTATTCACGACGATTAATTATAATGAGACGGCTATTCAACCTCAAATACCTCATAAGTAATATCCCATCCTCTCCTTATTACAAGCGGCCTGCATCCAGTGTGATCCTGCAACCTTTTTAAGGTCGTCTGCCCATCTCGCCGGTGGACGCCCTACGATGCTTTTGATCAAATGGTCACCAATCAAGAACCTTTCCTCCCAAGACCCTAACAGCCATCAGTTTTTCGCGCGATCGCTACTAAGTAAGTTATTGTATTACTGATCGATCATAACCATTTTTTCCCTCTATTTTAGATACCAACCACCCCACGTGAAACGACGCCACCTGATTCAGGAGCTAGCGCAACAATACAAGAAGGACTTGTCTGAACCAGAACTATTGGAGTCACTGTTCAAAGCGCCGTAGGTAGGACATAAAAAATTCTTACGAGACTCTGAATAAGGAATAAGATCTCTCTTTTCTGACTGTCGAGATAAGACAAGAAGAGATGTGAAACTCATATTTAAGGCGATAACATGACCAACAATAGATATTTGCGATCATAGATCAAGAGTCAGTTTAATGTCAGTGTTGCCAGAATAAATGTAATTACTTATTGGCGGTTGGATTAAATATATTTTTATGATTAAAGTAAAAATATTAAAAGTGAAACAGCTATGTACTTAATAACTTTGTTATTTAAAATAATAGTTTTTTATAAGTATTATATTATTTTAGTATTATCGCACATAAATTATGTAACTTAATGTTAAGACTGATTTTCTTAATCGTAATATTTTAATTTAATTTATGTATCTCGAAGTTTTTAACATTCCCGAATAATATTATAGGTGCTTAAAATTGTTAATTATTATATTTTAAAGCATAATACTTATTTATGTTTTTAATTTTATGAATTAAAACCGTTTTAAAAAATCTGCGTCTTTATTATCTCATACTTTGTTACTCTCTATAAGTAAAGTAGGTAGTGGGTAAATAGAAAAATAAAAAGATTTAAAAAAAAAGATTACATGATCAGTGCTCTCTACTTCTATTAGAAGCTATAGTTCGATACCTAAGTTCTTCCGCTCGCCTCCCGCCTCGCGCTGCGCGTGCTAGTTGCCAGCGGGGACGGCGCGGTGTTGCGGGGAAGACTACCCGTAGCCTCGCACGCGACTGTCATAGGAATCCCCTTCCCCCGGGAATTGACACTTCCGCGCCCCCCGCACGTCTGGCGGGCCTCTGGAGGCAAGCGCACGAACTTGTCAGGCGTGCCCCATGGTCAGAAATCACATAAAATAACAATAGAAGACATTTTATGGTACAGTGAGCAGCACACCAGAATTTTGTTGCCATTTGGCAACAAAATTCTGTCCCCTATCACAATGTCGTTGTTTAGCCAGATGTGTCTGTCCATACTTATTTACTTAGTTTTCAACATATCTATGATTTCTTTAAGCAATAACGTGTTGTCCTTCCGAAATTAGATGCCAAGGTCATGTTGATCATTGAATATCCTGAAATCCCCGAAGTTTAACTCGAGTAGTTTGATTGCGAATCTAACTTTTGCAATGAAACTCTACTGGTCATATTGTATATAACTCCTTCGTATATTCGCAATGACACAAATTTTATTGCCAAACTACTTCCGTTCCAAATTCAAATCAAATCAACTGACGTGTGAACTGCAACTCGTTTTTAAAAATGTCATAAAATTTACATTAAAACGATTTTGTTCTAAGTGTTTTTGTAGTATATTGTTTTCATTTTGGTATTAGTTATTTTTATTGGAGAGTAGTGGCGAAATCTATGTGGTGATAATGCTGATAAGCCGCGTGTCCGATGAGGGCGCGGGTCGCCCGCAGTCGGACCAAGAGCAGGACTACCAGACCGCCAGCCAGCTCTTTGACCTGATGGCGAGAAATCATTCGTTTGATGCTGATGGTAAGTTCAAAAATTGCTGGGTTGCTGGTTACGCTTAAGGTGGTGGTGCAATGCTTCTATTTATAGCCTGATCACCTTGTTAAACCTATTGCGAGTTGAGATAAAATATCAGTAGTAATGTAAATACACCTAACCAATCTTGGCTTAATAGAAACTCGGGAGCTATTCATAAAGCTTAGGTTTGTAAGCAGCCTTAACAACATAACCATCATAATTATTTTTGGAGTCTGCTACGAGTAGCATAAGTTATATCTTGATCACCGTAAGGTTACGGTACGAGTACCGTAGCCTTACGGTGATCAAGGTATAACTATTTGATATAATTATATTTAGCTGACTTGCATCTTTTCTTTTACTTTTCAGTAGGTGAAACCCTGTCGACCAGAGACTTAGTCATTTTGTACAAAAACATCGATTTAGGCACAAAACTCATGTCGAACGCCGAAGAATTGAAACATAGAAGACCAAACCAGCACGTGGAAACTGTCGTTTACCACGACGACTTAGATTCGGAGTCTGACGTGAGCGAAATTTACGGTACCGATGACAACGCGTATTCAATCAACAATGAGAGGCTTGACTTATTCAACAGTCGACCCTCTTTAGAAAACATTCTGTGTCAGAAACTTGGCGATTTGGAAATTCAAGCCTCGAACCTCTCTATGGAGTATGACCAGCATTTTCTTTTCAAAGACCCCTATATAAAAGAGCAACTTAAAAACTTTCGGACGGGCGGAGGAGAATTTGATGGACCCGCTCTCCCCTCTTCGCTTCTCGATTATATCTGTTGCAAGCGCTTAGAGGACAACTACAACTTCTACATGGACAACATAATTCGATATGTGAAACACACGATCGAGCAACTGAAGCGCATCAGCAACGGGGACTACTTGACGGATAGGGCGAAAGAGAAATGGAGGGAGGTCGAGATGACCAAAGAAAACGACATGAAAGTCCTAGCGATGTCTACCAGCATCCCACTACAAGTGGAGCGCAAAGGTAACGGATATTCCAGTACGTGGGACGACATCATCCACTCCGAGGTAGACGTTAGATCTCTCTCCAAGATATTGGAAAAGAAAATTATCGTGGAAGTCCCGAAATTAATTTGCGGGTCTTATAAACTGTTCAGCAAGTTCTGTGCGGACAATTTAATCATTAGCTGCCAAAGGGACCAGGAGGCAGTCGTGACTGAGAAGGAGGAACCTAGAGTCGACGTCGTTCTCCAACTAGAGCGCTCGGAGACGGGACAAGTTATGAGCAACATCAGCTCCATGATTATTGTGCAAGCCACCCCACCGGTACAACTCGGTAAACATTTATTTAACATAGGTAATACTAATCTGTTCAGTTCTTGGTTGAATATATAATACGGTGTTTATGTTTCAGATGAGCCTTCTAAACCATTGCCAATAACGTATGTAGACAAAAGCGAAGAACCGTCAGTGGAAGCTGAAGATTTACCACCAATGGTAGCTGAAGATTTACTGCCAATGGCTGCTGAAGAACTATCTCCAAAAGAAGCTGAAGAATTGTCATTCTCTAAAGATGAAAAAGAAATCGTCAAACCAAAAAAGGTCAAAATTGTTGAGATTCCTGAAACATGCGATGACTCATACGAGAAGGTATACGAGGGCAATAACGAGAGAACCACTGATAAGCGCGATAGCAATATTATG
This sequence comes from Pyrausta nigrata, assembly GCA_949316185.1. Taxonomy (NCBI): domain Eukaryota; kingdom Metazoa; phylum Arthropoda; class Insecta; order Lepidoptera; family Crambidae; genus Pyrausta; species Pyrausta nigrata. The sequence continues at coordinate 16,169,511 of OX438950.1, forward strand.
TTTGACGACAGCGTTGTTGACAACTATAATGATTCAAAAAATAATAGCTTGTTCGAATCAGGCGATTCAAGTGTCGCCCTAACAGACATCTTAGACACTCGCGCTATTCCAGATACTCAGCGAAAAGAGGCGCCTTACAACTTCATATCACCTGACGATCTATCGCTTTCCATGCACAAACTGAACCTGAGCTCTCTGCCTGAAGAGAGCACCGAAGACATTCCTCAAAACCTCCTCCCCAAAAAGAAATCACAGACAAAAGTTAGGATCAAGTCTCCGTACGAAAATAAATCTCACTTACTAGAAGAAAAAAAGAGAAAGAAACTCCTAGAGATACGTGAAAAACGAGAAAAAAAGAAAATGGCCGTTGGCGAAAACTGCAAAGTAACGAAGCACCGGTATGGCAAAGGGCCCATCATGCCGCAGCCCTCGAGCTCTGTTACGAAATTGTCGATCACGAATAAATCTTTTTACAATTCCATTTATGGTCAAAATATGAATATCGACACCAAGTCTATTAAAAGTAAGGGATGTAAGGGTAAGAGGGATTTTTCTATTAACTCTCCTTTAGAGCATTTTGAAGACGAATACACTTCGCCTATGTTGACGCCAGACAAGAACAATCAGAAATATATAAATCGTAGCTATTATTTGGACGAGGCCGTGACTGAGATGATGTATACTCAGTTGCGGCAGAGTGACTGCAGCAGCGTCAGGGAGATGTTCTCAGTGTCTCCGTCCGCGGTGTCCGCCGAGTTTTCGGAGAGGCTAAACAAAGCTGACCTACCGAATCTTGACAGCGAGAAACCGCCTGATAGTCTCCTTGAGAATAGTTTTGACAGGTAAGTGATTGATGTGATGACGAATATTATGCAATGTCTGAATTATCCTAGGATTATTATTTGATAATGCTACCTAACTATTTTCAGTGACAATGAAAGAAAAGATTTATTCAACGACAACTTAGCCAACGTACATTCGGGAAGAACGGAACCACGTACGGAAATGGTAACCTCTTCAAGAATACTTAACGTTGTGCCAGCTAACTCGCCTAAAGATGATTACAGTAAGGATCCAGGTGAGGAAACCGCCGTCAAAGTTGTGCCTACAGTGGAATGCCGGAAGAGCATCGATAAGCTGTATGACTTGATGAAGAAGCTGGAAAAAGCAGAATCGCTTGAAATTCAATCTTCCAAAAGCAAGCTCTTTAGCAAGATCGACCCCAGAGCCGGCCAAGGCAGCTCCACCGTTCAAAATAGCGACAGCGGCACCAGCCTCAAACACCACCTGACCTCTTCGAACCCTAGTAGCTTTAGCTTTGAGAACATTCAAATCCCTGAAAAAGTTCCAACTTTTAAAATAACGCATAACAATAAAAATAATGCACTGACCACTGTTGTTCCCAAAGTTATCATAAGTGCAAAGCAACAAACTACGAACGTCGAAGCTGAGAAAGTGAAGAAAGATCGCAAGAGGGTCACCATGCCTAAAGTTCCGGACAATCCCCTAAAGGCTATATCGCAGCTACTTCACGAGTTCGACAGCGTGCAAAAAATCAGACAGAAGGCGCCGTCAGATTCCAAACCGGGCCGAAAACCCGATATGCCGGCCGAAGGTCGAAATGTTCCTCGTCAAGGATTTACGATTAAAAGACGGTCACGGATGGATCAGAATGCGAGAGAGACCGAAATGCAGGTCGATAAAAACGTAAAACCTGCAATTCCTAGAGATCGCAGGTTGAGGCCGAATCTGGCGATGGAGTTTTTGAAAATTCCGCATCAGCAGATTCCCATCGAGGAGAAGCACGGTGACCGCAAGGAGGAGAGGCACGGCGATCGCAAGGATGAAAGGTGCGGTGATCGTAAAGAAGAGAAACATTGTGACCGCAAAGAAGAAAGGCAGTCGGATCGCGCCGGGAAAGACGACAAGCACTTCGATCGCGTCACAAAGAAGAAGATAGCCGATATGATAGACGAGGTGAAAGAAGCGAAAGGCGAAGCGGTGCGAGGGCCGTCGAAGATGAACTCTCGATTGAATTCTTTGGCTCAGCCTAAAAAGTATTACGTTCAGGCGCACAGCGAGGAGTATCAGACTAAGTACGGGCGGAATTTGATGGCGGATCGGTTGCAGCGGCTGGCGTCGGCGCCGGCGCCTGCGGTGGCTCCCGAGCGGGGGGCGGGGGCGGGGGCGGGGGCGCCGGGCCGCAGCCGGCCGCGCAAGCCGGGCGTGGAGGCGGCCTCGTCGGTGTCGGTGAGACCGCCCCCGACGCAGCCTATAGGTGTGTAAAGGTGAATTTTGTTGTAACATTTTCTTTACTCTGTTTAAAAAAAAAGCTTCACTCAAGTCAAATAAGAAATCTGACTTTCTATAATTTACCAAATAAAACTTTGTTTAATATTACAACTCGTACTACGGGTTATACACGTATAAAACGTGTCCATTACTGGGGTAGCATGTCGACTCGGATCGAGGTGAAAATATATAGGAAATTTAGACCCCTATATCCCATTAATGTGCCCCAAAAATAAAATTAGTGCCCGTTGAGGTCTCAGAGTAATTTGTGAAAATAAGTTACCGCTGGAGAAATGTCTGAAAACGCTACCCCAGCGGCATGATTTTTACCTATTAGTCTTAGCCAGATTTAGCGTCGGTGGCGCAGTGACTAGCGGGTTGCCTCTCATGCGGGAGGTGCCGCTTTGATCCCACGTGCCGCCATGTACCAATGACTTTTTCTGAGTTTGTTTATTAGTTGTTTCACTAACCGATACTCTTACGGTGAAGGAATACATCGTGAGGAAACCTGCACATTTAGGCGACTGCATGTGTAACCATGATCCAAACTGGTTAGGTTCCTCTGGTAACAGGGTCAGGTGGCAGTCGCTCTCCTGTAATTACCTGATCTGCCACAACCTGGATCATGGTCAGCGGACCCTGGGCTCTTGCGTGCGAGAGCACAACCGGGATAACGCTAGGAGGATGATAGTCTTAGCCAGATTTAAAGTAGCTTTAAAGGTGGCTTATATTATCGCTTAAAAGGTAGCTTTCTTGGATAAATCAATTCATTATGATCTCTTTTTTTCGTTTTCGAGGTGAATGTAACTTTTTTCGCGGCATAGGGTTGTCTAATGGTTGTCGTGTCGCACAGAGCGCGGGCCCTGGCTGCGGCGGCAATTCCGTATGATCTCTTTTTTTTTGTTTTCGCGGTGAATAACTATTTTCCCGTCCAACGCGGCATAGGGTTGTCTAAAGGTTTTTCCGTGTCGCACAGAGCGCGGGCCCCGGCTGCGGCGCTCGGCCGGCAACAGCCCCGAGCCGCACGCGCCGCCCTCCCCGCCCCGCGCGCCCTCCCCGCCCGAGCCCGCGCCCGCGCCCGCCACGCGCCCGCCACACCGCGTGTCGCCGGCTGATAACATGTAAGGAGCGTTCTGTTTATTCCTTATGCTTATGCACATCATGATCATTACTTTTAGCTGACCAAATATATACAGTGGGCCCCGCGCCCGCCCAGGCCGAACCGCGTGTCGCCGTCTAAACTATATTAACTTATAATAATAACAATCGTTTATTGCAGACTTAGTCCATACAATTTTGTAACAATAAAATAAACGTAAAATTATGATAGTTCTTACAATTGATTAATTTTTAAATCCCTGAGCATGCTGAATAATCCAGTGCTTAAATATAGGACATGAGTTGAATAGTAAAGCTGGCTCGTTCCTCGCTCAAGGGATAAGTATAACTATCCAACGCGGTAACGCAGCCAGCATCCTCGCCTTCCGGCCTCAAGGACACGGGTTTATTTTTGATTAAGTAGGTTTTAAGTTTATTCATTTTTATTTTATGCATGTCTTTTTCTTTTATTGTATTATGGTGCTTTATTGTGTTAAATCACTGACTTTTGATGATCAGAATTAGTAGCATCAAAAATTGCAACAGTCTTGTAAATAATTGCATTTCACCGGACATGAGGGATTATCCTTGATAGCCATCACTTATTATCCACATCTTGATGCTTTTAGCTGACCAAATATATACTGAGCTCTCAGGTTACCCAAATCTGCCAAAATATCTCAAATGATATTGAACTCTGTGATCAACATAAGGTTGAAATATGATTGCGGAAATTGACAGCCCAGGGTAGGTTGATGTGGAGCCCACTGTAGAAGCGTTGAGCGGCGAGGCTTGTCTAGAGTACCAGACTGACGGGCTGAAAAGTACCAATGCCTTCAGGGCATCAAGCCCTTAATGCATTTTATTTATTTTTCTACAGCATACATTTTTTTAATGTAAAACATATAGGTTAATTCATTAAGACCCTCGTTTGTTTAACCATAATTTGTTCGTTCATTTGATCGCTTAATTTTCAACATTAGAGAGAAAATATAAAATAAAATCAAAGTTTCTTGAGATTCTTCTTGATTAAGTGTATCAGTATAACCAACATAATGTTCAGTGTATTTGATAACCTTAGAGAATGATGAAAACATGGTGGACAGTTTGACACCATACGGCGTTCCTTCATAATAAGACAAATGCCTCGTGATCATCATTTCTTTAGTTTTCTGACATACTATTTTGTTTGTGTTTTTCGATCATACCTTTTAATAACGTTCTCTATACCTCATTCTCAGCAGGAAACACAAAATGGTGGCGGTGGAGTCGTACCTGAAAAGTCACTTCCGGCCCGGGGTCGGCGCACACACCGCGCGCGTGCCGCTCATACCCACCGACTTTGATCTGTGTATGTACCTTTTCTTTGCCATCTTCTTTGTCTGAGGCTTTGTAGTACTAAGTAGTATTCTGTGGCTTTGCTCTATCGACGTTATTGAAATGTCGTTAATTTTTTTATCTTGGTGATATAAAGCACCAGTGCTTTTGCTCTTTAATGCTGGTGGTACGGTATTGAGAGTAGGTACCTTTCCTTTGTAAAGCTTTTTGCTTTGGCATTATGTCAGTGTATAATATTGTTTAGGTATAGGTATTAATTTTTCACCTAAAGGTATGACCTATTAACTTGGAAACGGTACGTCCGCCCCCGCATTAGCTTTTTTCGTGAATGTCTCGCGGCAAGGCTATTGTTTTAAGATTCCGATTAAACTGCGTTGCAGTACAAAGTTTCATACAAGGATACTGACCAACTCGAGTCAATACGGTGACGTTTCGTTTCCGTGTAGATATGGGTGCTACGACCGTAACTGCTATGTTTTCCACAGCGTCGGCCTCGTCGCACCCGACGCCGGAGGAGTCGTCTGCGATCGGCAGCAAGCTGCACCGGCTCATCGACGGCATGTGCCGCGCCGCCCCCGCCCCTTCCCCAGCCCCCGCCGCTCCCGCACATCTCGTCTCGCTCGCCGAAGGCCGCGAACCCCTCGCCGCCGGGAACTACTCGCGCGAAACCTCCTCGCTAGACTTCGACCGCGCGGACGTATTCGAGGACAAAAACGTCGAAACCGCCGTCGAGAGCTTTCAGGAAAAATGCGACGTCCCAAAAATCGAGCCCGTCTCCGTCTGCTCGTCCGGCGAACTGCAGACATTGGAGGACGCGCTCCACGGCCGCCTCGCGATCGGAACCTTCCGGCCCCGACTGAGGATCGAACGGCTGACGCTGACCCCGGAACGGTCGACGCAGCGAGTCCTCGTCGTCGAGTCCGGCGACGCCGGCTCGATCGTCCTCGAGTCGACGGTGTCGAAGAGCCTCAAGTTGACCGCCTCCCCCTCGGACGCGACCGCCGATTTGAAGCCGCCCTCTTTCGACGAGCCTCTCCTGGACTTCGATTTTCGCAAAACCATTCCAATGCAGATCGCGACCGTCGGATACGCGTTCCCTAGATATCACGCCGCGTATTGCGGACCTAACTCTGCTATAAAATCCCTGGACAATATTTTCAAAGTAGGAATCTCAGTGAGCAGCACGTCCGCCGGTCGCGAGAGGACCGATAAGCCGAGTCAATGCTTTAGGGGCTCGCAGCCGAAGCGAGGCGCTCGAGACGATAGAACACCGCCACCGATCGAACGGAACTCTGTGGCCGTATCGGGAAACACGCCGCCGAGCTTCGCTTCTGTCGCCACCGACACTCCTGCGTTCGTGAACGTAGAGAAGACTTGCGGCGACTGTATAAATATGCTAAAAGACAAATGCCAGACGGAGGCCGTGGAGCTTAAGGCGGTAGGGGACGCTGACAGAGTAGATTGCACTTCGTCTTTGGACATCCTCGTTGGCCTCTTGAACGAGATCCAGAAAATAACGACGTGTCACATCACCGACACCGTTCAGTACTGCGACGAGTGGGGGCGCCGGGAGCTGCTCGACGTCGTGAATGGAAACGCCGCTATGAAGGAGACGGTGAAAAACATATCTCACGAACTGATCTCCATCGCGTCTTTAGACAAACTGAGGCAGTTGGAGTCCAGCCCGAGCATTTACTCATTATACCTGTCCGACGGTGAAAAGGAGTCGATCGAGGAGAAAATTTGTATTCCAAGACTGAATAAGAGTTTGAGGAATGCATTGTGCGAAATAATCCCGAATCACGCTGACAAAGAAGTCGCGGTCGATTTCCCAGTCAAAGAGTATACGCATACGTTCACAGATGTGCCGTCAACGTTCTTCCCTATAAAAATATCTCACAGCACCAACGTCAGTAACTCCTTGCTTGGGATTCTGAGCAAGTCGTCCAGCCAAACGATAGTCTCGCACGAGGATTTTGACACTGCGTATTCGGAATCTACCTCCAATTTTATAAAGATAATAGAAATTGAAGAAGAACCGAAAGCTGATGAGATCTGTGAAATAATAGAACAGCCCAAAATCGAAAAACAGGTGGAGACATACAACGAAGTGGTCATTAAAACTCAAATTGTGACCACTGAGATGCACAAGGTCAAAAGCGAAATCAATTTATTCATCAATCATTCCAAATGCTGTAAAAATTCTGACTTTGATCCTTTAATTAAAATCAAGCGGGATATTCTGGTGACCATGTACTCGATGCTAGTGCTAACCGTGTTCGCTGCGTTATCGTTTCCTGAAATCTTGTATTTTGTCTAAAATGTGATTGTTACCTATTTTAGTCGTTTTGTAAGTAACTTATTTATTTTGGTATTTATTGTTTAGTTGAAAAATACAAGTATTCATAACTAAACTTTTTTTTGTATTTCCAATACTGACATTAAAAAAGAGAGAGGTAGACCTGTTATCTCGTAGGTACTGCGCGGCGATTTGAATAAGCCATCGAAACAACATGACTTTTGCACACTGATAGTGCATTTAAAAAGTGGTAGATGGGTCATCTCGTACTGCGCGGCGATTTAAATTTGAGTGCACATCCGAGCACACGTTCTTTACGTGTGAAATGTCCTATTTGAGGAATCACTGTCTTCTAAGACACAGGTTAAATCCTAGTTTAGTTGGTAGGGACATTCTAAGATTAACACGATTATCAATCTTAGTTCTAAGAATGAAATTTGTAATCGTCACGCTTTTGGTAAATTAAATAAATTATTATTATTATTATAGTAATAAATAATAAATAAAGTCAGTCTACCGCCGTCTTCGACTGCGTGCGGACGGTGCTTGCCTTGTGCCCGTGACTCATTGTGTGGTGGGACGATGTCGTCTACCGTAAAGTGCACTAACTGTAATGTGGTGGTGAATGAACTGCTGGCATTCCTTATGAATGTACTAGATTACATGGACGCAGAAAGCATTCATCATCTCGTCACGTCTTCTTTCGGCGTTGAGAAGATTGTAGCGGCAAAATCCCTACTATTTGACTCGCTACCCAAGGTGAAGAAGATGCCACACCGTCGAGGAGAGGGTAAAAAACGAATGTCAAAAGACCTGGATGATATTATTTGCCGCCTAAAAAGTGAGAATGCTGAACTACTTCCCATATTTGTGGCAAAGGACTTACACACAGTTCCGAGTGTTGGTTTTGATCACATTGACTGTACGCGCTTACTGAAAGACATTGCTAACCTACAAAGGCAAGTGAACCGATTACAGGAGAGCACTGTAACACTTGCGGACTTTTCGTCTCTCTCATTTCTGAGGTTTTCATTTCCACGCGGGCATTATACCAAGCGTGAAAATGTAGACATTATGAAAGAATGTGTGTATGCGCTTTTATGAATATTGAATGCATGGGTGCGCGTGTATCTGTGTGCGTTGTGTGAGTGCGAAAAAGGGTAAAAACTGTAGATATATTTTAGTGCTAGTTAGTTATACGGGCTGAAGATAAAAATTTTCGTGTAATGCGGCATGTGTTTAAAATGACGACTTTCTGTATAAGGTTTATTATATTTTTATGAATTTGTAGAATATCCAGATTGTTTTTAAGAGTCTTTGGTACGACGCCAGTAGACGATATAACTATTGGTATAATATGCACTGCTTGAACGTTCCACTGTGTTCTTAACTGTATGGCTAAATCTGTGTATTTGGTGAGTTTTTCATTAATGGTACTTTGGATATTGTGGGTGTTCGGTACAGCAATGTCAATGAGATATACAATGTTGTGTTCTTTGTCATGAATAGTAATGTCTGGTCTATTATAATGCGTGGTTCGATCCGTTAGTATTGTTCGGTCCCAGTAGATTTTGTGTTTATTATTGTCTAGTACTGAAAGCGGTTTATGTTTATAATAAGCGGTTTTCTTTTGAATGAACTTGTATTTATGGGCAAAATATTGGTGGATAACTGCAGCTACTTGGTCGTGTCGGTGTTTATAGTCAGTGTTAGCTAAAGCTTTACAAGCGCTGGTTATATGCTGTATAGTCTCACTGGCACTATTACATTGACGGCAGAGATCGGTGGGGAGGTTTGGTTCTTTAGTAATGTATTTCCTGTAGTTGCGTGTATTGATGACTTGATCCTGTATGGCTAGCATAAATGCTTCTGTTTCTGGGAATAGGTCTCCTCTCAGAAGCCACTTATTTGAAGCATCTCGATCAATGTGTGTTTCAGTTAGATCCGCTCTATGCCTACCATGTAATGATTTTTGTGCCCACGTTTTAATTTTTTCGTCTAAAGTTTCATTTTTCTGTAAGTGTAAATCTTGGAGGTTCAAAGGTGTAAATTGGTCAATATTAACTACATGTTTGTGAAGTAGTGAGTGTTCAGCTTTAGTGTAAAATAATGTTCTGAGTGTTGTTATTTGTCTGTTGTGTAGATTCTGTATATCAATTATACCTCTTCCTCCTTCTTCACTGGGCAAGGTCAATCTTTGGGTACATGATTTTGGGTGATGTTTGCGATATTTGGTCAGTTTGGTATTGATACTACGTTGTAGTTTCTTTAAATTTGTCTGTGACCAGTTGATTATTCCGAAAGAATAGGTTAATAAAGGGATTGCGTAAGTATTTATTGCTTTTGTTGTGTTTCTTGAGTTTAAATGTGTTTTGAGGATAAGGTTCAACCTACGTTCGAATTTCCGGGCCAGGTCGGCTTTAGCTTGTGTATGGAGAATTTGTTTTAGTTGCTAAAATCCTAAATACTTATAAAAATCATGTTCACCTAGTGAATCAATTATTTCTCCGTTTTGAAGTATGTAATTATTTTCTTCTACCTTTCCTTTATTGACTGTAAATATTTTACATTTATCAACCCCAAAGTTCATGCCTATATCTTTTAAGAACTCTTCTGTAACTTCAGCCAGTTTCCGTATTTCTTGTTTGTTGGATCCGAATAATTTGATGTCATCCATGTAGAGTAAATGTGATAATGTAAAGTGTGAATCATTGTCTGTGAGTTTGAATCCACATTCGGAGTCTATTAGAAGTTTTGAGAGTGGGTTAAGTGCGAGGCAAAACCAAAGGGGGCTTAAGGCATCACCCTGAAATATGCCTCTTTGGATTTTAATCGGTTCAGTAGTTATATTTTTTATACTTAAAACAGTCTGCCATTTTATCATAATAGATTTTAGGAATGTAACTAGCGACGGATGAATTCTATACATTTCTAGAACAGCAATGAGCCAGCTATGCGGTACCGAATCAAAGGCTTTACGATAGTCGACGTACATTGTGTTAACGTTTTCCTTTTTTGTAAGTGCTTGCTTCATGGCGACTGCATCTATTATTAATTGCTCTTTACAACCCTGGCTATACTTACGAGATCCTTTTTGCTCTTCGGCTAGAATGTGGTGTTTCTCTAGGTGTTCGTATATAGTTTCGCTTATACAAGCTGTGAGTATTTTGTAAAACGTTTGTAAGCAGGTAATAGGTCTATATTTTGCTGGGTTTTTAGTATCTGTGTCTTTTGGGAGCATGTATGTGATGCCTTGAGTTAAGTGTTCTGGTATAGTGTCTGGCTCTTGTATGAAACTGTTTATATGGTTGTGGATATATGGATAGGCGCACGTGAGTTTCTTGTACCAGAAATTATGTTCTTTGTCTGTGCCAGGTGATTTCCAATTATGTGTTCGTCTTAAGACTTTGATGAAGGTGTCTGTTGAAATGTGTTCAAAATTCTTAGTTGGGATCTGGGTATTAGTCTCTAATTTGTGTATCCATTCGCATCAGTGTTATGGGTTATTGGGTTTTGCCATATATCGGCCCAGAATTTTTGTAATTCTGAAGGAGTGGGGGTACCATTATTATTATCCAAAGTTTGAGTTTGCCCTAATTTGCGATAGAATAACTTTTGGTTGTATGAAAATAAGCTATTATTTTCAAACAACGAAAAGTTATGCTTTTTCCGATCTGTACATGTAACGTATCTCTTTAGTCTACTAGCAGTTGCACTTAATTTTTGTTTTAGCGTGTCTAAATAGTCTGTCAGTTCTGAATTTAGATCTTCATATTGCGTATGTAGTTTATATGATGCCTTAATTTCTTCCACAGCTGCTACTATTCGGGGATTTCTATTGCCTTTAATATATTGCGTGAGTCGTCCTATATATCTTCTTAGTTTGTTAACTTTATTTTCGAGTCTTATTTGCCAGTGCGGTTTCTGTTGCGTATCGTTGGTACTTCTAGTTGTCACTTTAAGAGATCCGGTACATACAGCTGCTGTATATGCTGCGCAATATATAATGGTTTATAGTGTCATAAAGTCCTGTTCTACTGATAAATGTTTTGGTAATATATTGGAGTTTAGATGTTTTACAATGGAGTTGAATTGCTTGGTTGTTTTTTGCTTTGGTAGATATGGTCTGTCAGTGGGTTTTGTATTTGTAAAGAGTTCTAGTGCATTTTTGAATTCAATATCAATTTTATCAAGTGTTTGTGTACTAGTCCGAGCTTGGGTGTTGATCGATGTATTGCCTATTTCATCATGATTGTTATCATCTCTGCTTTCATGATCTGCATTAATGTTACTTTGCAATGTGTGTTGAGTTAGAGAATTTTTATTGTCACTGTTTGTGTTAATTGAATGGTCAACCTGGTATTCTACATTTACGTTACTATTGTTGGCTGTTGGCTGTGCATTACTGGCTGTTAACCTTAACTCTTCTTCTACTTCTCTTCTTATCGTTCTTAACTTTTCTGCTGTAATCCATTTATTGTTTACTATGAGCCTTCTCTGATCTGCTATTCTTTGTTCTGTCACTTTGCTTAAGTGTGGGAAATTACTTACAAATTCTTCGTGTATTTTCTGTCTATAAGCCGTTAAATCACTTTATAATCTTGTAGCTCTCAGATATGATTTCATGATGAATTCGTTGTGGACATTTGTCCACTGCATTCGTTGAGATGCTTGCAAAGCAGGAGAAGTTTGAGTTTGTGTGGGAGGGGCTGTATTTTTTAATTCCGCTTGTGTTTCCATATATATTTTATCTATTGTGCTCTGTGATAGTAATTTATTTCGTATTATCGCTCGTTTTTGATCCCCTCACCTTTGTTTAGTAACTTGCATTTCTGGGTACTTTTCTGCAAATTGTGTATACAGGGTATCTAAGTAATGTTTGTTGTCAGTGTCTAAATTTGTTATGCGTAAATAAGTGCGCAAAATAAACATATTCATATCTGCTGACCATCGCTTGCGCTTAGTGACTTGCATGGTGGGTGCAGGTTCAACAGTATCCACTGCATCCTGCACAACAGCCACAGTCTCCTCACTATTGCTTGATGAGGGGGTCGGTATGTAGTTAGATCAACTGAGGGATGAGAATATCGACTGACTGTCGGAAGAATCGGAGCAATCAGAGTTGTTTTCGGCTGTCGTATATTTGTCGAGGGGAGCCCGCCTGCTCAGCCCCCCGTCGCCGTAGGATCGCATGCTGGAACACCCAGCCACGGCTCCAGGTGTGCCCTGGCGAACCCCGGGAAGCGGCCGTAAATTATACCTTCTACTTGTCATATCTCCATTAAAGGGTTTGCCATTTCCCGGAGATCATTACCTATTGGCAAATGGTCTCCTTTGTCTCCCGCATGGTAATTGCGTTGCGGGAGTCCGCCCCCCACGTGGCTTTGGTGGCTTCGTGGCAAGCGCGGACGTTTGGTTGGGCTTTGGGGGGCTTATTATTATTATTATTATATATTATTATTTAAATGCAAAATTGAGTAAATAACACGGATTTGAGGTATCTAATCGAATGAGGGATTTTCCTAGTTTCACAAAAAGCGCTATCTATCAACGTACAATTAAACTAAAATTTTAAGCTGTCATCTAATTTCCGCGCGCTAACGACCCATCTACCTATTTTTAAATGCACTATCATTGATTTCCAAGTTAAAATAACCCGTGAACTCGACAAAAAGGTACCATAGCCCAGGAAAATACCTTTCTGTAAAACAAATATGTAGAGTGGTCTAACAAGGTCGTGAGAAGTGATCGTGCTGAGGGAGGGGTCTAATATAACTTTTATTTACTCATGATGTGCTGGACAGAGAGCGATTTTTAACCGACTTCAAAAAAGGAGGAGGTTCTATGTTAACCTGTTTTATCTGCGCCTGTATATATGTTTTTTTTATGTGCGTTGTTAACCGATTTCTCTATCAATCAGGGCAGGGCCCGATTCTCAAAACTTTTTTAACACGTTCCCTGTCCACGACTCCATTTGGAGCCGTATATAAAAATATATATATTTATATATATATATATATAAAGATTACATGATCAGTGCGTTTATCGTTTACAGAGTCGCAAATTAGGTACATACTTTTTAAATATAATAATATATTGGACTGGACGTATCAAATTAGGGTTGTATTTTAGAGTAGACTTGAGAGTTGATGTTCTAAACATGTGACATGTGTTGACGTGAGTGGAGTTGACAGGAAAAAAAGACTCTTGTTTTGGGGGGCTGTAAACGTGTTAAATCAAAGAGCATACTCTTGAGGTACCTAGTCTTATTGTCACCAAGTCAGGATAATAATAAAGGATCCTGGAAGAAATCGAGGAAATTTTATAGACAAGTATATACCACAGATGAGCTATTTGTATACTAAATATATACCTACCTATACAATTTTTGCTAGAGCATATTAAGCGTTTACATCCGGGAGTCATAACTGTATGGTGCTGAGCTGAAAGTCGTATGGAACTCTTCATCAAATAGGAGTTCCCGAATATTATATTACGGATATTGTGTTAGGAATAGGAAGTACGGAAAATAAGGTAGTGTACAGATATACCTACCTATAACTAAAAATGATTTTTATTTGTATAAAACCACCTTCAAATAAAGAAACCCACAAAAATGTTTGGCATTTTTATCACCAAGTGAAAGAAACTTGAAAGTAAGTCGGTGCTAGTGCTAAGTAGTTATCTTATCTATACTGTACGTATTGTAGGCACGTCGTAGTTATCTTATCTATACTGTACGTGTTGTAGGCTGTTCTGGCACTGCACCTACTTCCTTCCACGCACTATTCGCACAGTGGTGATACTCCCTGTACGTGAGAGTTCGATCGCCGTTGACATTTAGCCGTCATGCATGTTCTGTTCGGAAAGTTGAACTTTCATGTGTAGATAGCCGGGTGGGAAATAGCTTTTCCCTCCTACTTTATACTCCTACTATTGAATAAAAGGCCACTATCGAGAGTATCGATAGTTATTGCAATAGTCGAGAGCTGTATTAGCTATCGATAGTGATTTTAGTATTGAACTTTGATACTATCGATAGTATTGCTATGTGTCGATAGTATTTATATTAACGAAGCTATCGATAATATCATTACTATCGATACCATCATTACTATCGGTAGGCGATACTATCGATATGTTATTGATACTATTGCTTTTGCCTAGACTATCGATAGTCTATCGATACTATCGATATTTTATCGATACTATTGCCTTTGCCTCAACTATCGATATATATAATCGATACTGTTGCCTTTGCCTCAACTAGATAGTCTATCGACACTATCGATAAAATATTTATCGATACTATAGCTTTCGACTCAACTATCGATAGTCTATCGATACTATTGCTTTTGCCTCGACTATAGATATTTTATCGATACCATTGCGTTTGCCTCAACTATCGATAGTCTATCGATACCCTAGATTTCCTCACAGTTGAAATGAAATATAGTATGTTTAACTCGGGTGAAAGCACCCATTTCCACTCCCGGTCACTTTCGTCCCTTGTATAACAATCTACTATCACATTATAAATATGTTATGTCATTAAATCATCTAAATATCTCTACAAATTGCTTACTCCTACGTAATTTTCGCATTTTCGAATACATTTTTAAATATATATTTTTTTTCTTTCTATTATTATTGGCGATAAAAAAGAGTTATTTCAAATTTTTTGGTGCCTTTTTTTTAACGCAGTTGTTTTTTTGGAAATAAATTTTTCTACTCGAGAAGTGACAAGTGGTAAGGGACTCCTAACCATAAAAAACAATGCAGTTTCTAAATCGGGCAAGTTCTATCTAACTAATTCGCAACATGACTCCGGCCGGAATCAATCAGCAGGCCCGTAGCACCGATTATCGTAGCGGGGCAGCAATGTGAATATAAAGCCCCATCTCGCTCTTTCAGCCTGTAAATCTAACGCCTTGTAAACTCTCAAAGTAAGATAGTTATTTTAATGATAGAACGGGCCCTGAGGTTTTATCCTGGCTAGCACTTTTTGTGTTGTTTGTGCATAACAAAATTACAAGGAGTTTTACAAGTATAGTTAGGCAGGCTGTATAATTCAACGGTCCTTGGTCCTTTGAAAATGTAAGCTGTAATTGTTATCTGTCAAGGCTCTCAGCATTGAAATGTAAACTATCCTCGCATTTCAATGTGTTAGGTTAGGTTAGTTTGTAGTTTAGTGCAAAGAGTAAATTCGTTTAGTGTTAGTGTAGTTGTGTATAGCCTGATCCTGATCAAGAATATATGGGACCTCGCCTTGTTGCGGAAAACAACTGGAACTAATTTCTTTAACTGGCAACAGAAACGTCAAATCATCATTGACATGTCATTAATTGTCATAATGATTAGTATCAAAGTGGACGCGTAATCTAATTTTCGACCAAGTGCAATTTTCATGTGATAAAAATACCTAGAACTATTCGTTTTCGTCAAAGAAAAGTGGTTTAATATGTGTTGTAGTATTTTTCGACAAGAAAGACTATGTGATCGCCACAGTTTCTGTAAATTAATTACCGTTATGACAATACAGTTGTCATAATAAATTTTTGGTATGTTATATAGTGCGAATAGTGAAAATTGGTTATAGATGGCTACTGAGAATATTTTAATAATGATTTTGAAAAATTAATATAATAAATACTTGTTTTAGGTTTTATTTTCTATATTTCAACTATAATAGTTCGTAAAGTTTTCCATGATTTCATATACACTCTTAAAATTATGATAACATTACAAATGACATTTAGTTTTCTAACAGTGGATTAATGATTATTTTACCCGTTAGTGGTTTTGTAAAGATAATTGTGTATTTTGGTCCAAAATTCAAGGCCAATATTACAAAGAGTTACAGAATTCAATAAGTATTCAATTTGCGAGTGTTTTGTAGTGTTCTTTTATCGTAGAATCTGTTATCATTAGGCAGCAGGTTTAAAAAACAGCAGGAATGTAAATATATACAAAATGATTTTATGTTCAATTGCCAATCTACGCTGGTACGATTATACCGAGTGTAGTTATATAAAAAGGACTTGAAGCGCCCTTAATTCAGGTCCCATATATTTCTGGTCAGGCTATAAGCAATGTAAATAAGAAGAAAAAAATGATACAAATAAAAAATACTGAAGACGTGGATGTGACTTTATCCTTTGCCTGCCCAGAATTGGTAAATTGAACAAAAAAAATGTCAAGGCTCTCAACTGTCAATGTCAAGAAGGAGTTTTGGCGGGAAACGAACTGTGATGGCTGGGCTTCGTTTCTTAATTTCCTAAATTAGTTTTTCGTGGGCATTGTTGTGATTGTGTAGTGAATAATCTTAATAATGTGCTGCAGTGGAGAACTAATGAAGTAAAAGTAAGAAAAAAAGTAAGATCCGGTTCGATTTCCTGCTCAAAATTTCCTTGAGAGCATTGAAATGTGAACCAGCCTCACATTTCAATAAGTTAGGTTCGGTTAGTTTGTAGTTTATTTGTATAAGTGTGTATGAAGAAGTACATGGTTAAGTCCCCACGTTTGCCATCTCACACTATTGAAATACCCAAGTAGGTAATTAAAATAGTTACATTGTAGTTTCATAAACAATGAAACAGTCTTGTCAGCTGAAAGCTTCCAAGAACTGATTAATCAATCCTTCGACACTTGGTCAACAGGATGTGGTAATTGATACCATTCCCATTAAAGTTGTTATGCCTAGTAAGCGTCTGGTACTATTCCTCGAAGACGCTTCACGTCCCAGTCTCAACACGATTTGACGACTGAAAAGCTTACTCGGCTTTAGTTATTTTCCATGAGACGCCTCCCCGCGCAGCCGTCTCTACCGCGAGTATAAAAGCCCTAGTGGGCGATGGCAGAGCGTCTTTCATACTTCAAATCTCCACTTAGCAAGTAGTTCAGTCCATCGAGGACACCTAGTTTTAGTAACTTTATTAAAGTTTTTACAAGTTTAATTTAAAGTCTGCCTGCCGGGCAGACTTTAATAGAAAACTTGACTACATATACTGAAGAAAATAAAGAAAAGATACAAATAAATACTGAAGACGAGGCTGTATGGACTTAATCCTTTGCCTACCCTGAATGGGTGAATCGAATTAAAAAAAAATGTCAATGTCGAACTCACGTGTATTAAAACAAAAAATTTGTAAACAAAGATTGTTTTTCCTAAAAATTACTTAAAAAGCTAATATACTTGGGGTTTCAGTATTTTCAATGGATGTTTTATAAAATATGAACTGAATTATTTATGATATTAAAATGGGTGATGTGAATAAAGACGATACAGTAAGTGTATAATATATAACTATGTATATAATATGTGTTTGTTTCACGTTGTATGTATCTTATCGTTATGTAGACTTGCATCTGTTAAACTACTGAACACACATTCTGAAATTGAATATCCATATTTTCGCTCACTGATCGTTGTAAAAATAAAAACTCGCGGCTCCCTAACCATACTTTAACGCATATTTCAGAGAATGGGTGAAGGTAGAGATTTGGCGACTGAATTAGCAATAGACAGCATCGCTCCGCTAGAGAAGATCCTACAGGATCTTCTTAATAGAGAAAACTTTAGTAAGGCATACAAATTCTATCGGCATCTACTGGTACAGCGGCGCAGAATCTTAGCACGAACCGACAACTACCACTATGTACTTCCTGGACATCCCATTAAGTATTTCGAAAAAGGCTGGGACGGAAATATCAGTCCCGACTATTTTGAACAATTCCCATACAGGAGCACCATGCCCAAATTCATATCAATGCTGCGAAATGTTCAAAAAACTGACCCTGTGACTGACTATCTCAAGATAAAGAGTGCTTGGATAAATGAAGTGAAGTTATTGAGAACAATTGGTTGTAAGTAATTAGGTCTAATTATTTGAAGCTAAACTTTTTAACACTGTAACCCTGAGGTGGCCTTTGTCTCTTGAAAGGCAAACTAAATATCATTTAGGAAACCAAAACTGTTATTTAAGATATCAATTGTATATCAGAATAAAAGGTTACTTGAATTGAACTTTGATGACAATCATTATAACAGTTGATCTAAGAACTAAAATAAATAATGTTTATTTTATTTTATTTATTCGAGATGCAAAACAGATTACAATTAGGATTACACAGTTTACTTGACAATGGCTTAAGGGCTAAATTTTAACCTAATAACATGCATCCTGGAAGCTACAATACAAGTGATAGTAGCTTAAATATAACAAACAATTATACCTAACAAATATGTAATATGTGTTTGTGAAAACAATGTAGGAAAAGGTGCACAGGTGCAAGGTGTTTTACATTATCACTATAAATTCTACAGACAAGACTGGTACACTATGAATCTAACTATTATATTCAATGCCTATATCTTTTTGAAATAATGTTTTCATTGCACTGTTTTCTTTCTTTTGATGTACAAAACATTGAATACTTTCATTTTTTAGGCAAAGTTTCAAAATTTGTGCGAAGGCTAAATGAAAATGTAATGCAAGTATCAAAATGTGTTATTGAATTAGCAGCATTGTTGGAAAAGGACCCCGATCCAAACTTAAGTGCCACATACAACTGGTACTATTCAGGAAATGGCAGTTTACAGCTGGTTTGCATCAACTGGGTCGACTATCTGCTCCATAGTGAATTTAGTGTGGTTTGTAAGTACCAAAAAATTACATACAATTTGAATGATTTCTCTAACCAATAAGAACATGATATAAGAAGTATTTACTTATTTTCAGATTTAACTAGGATCCACAAAGACAAATCAAGTCTTGAAAGTGAACCAACAACAAGTTTTGACTGTGGAACGGACAATATCTTAGAATCGACTTGTTCATCACAGAATATTGTAGCGTTACGAACAAAACACAAAGTGATTATTCTCATGATCATAGATGATGATAAAATTAACTTCGTCAAGCTCAAACAGTTCGAATCTGAAATCGCATTCACCAGTGTTTCGTTTGACAATTATCATACAAACATTCTTTATACAACAACATTAGATAGCAATTTGAAAATAGTCAATATAGACAGGATAAAAGCTAGGAGTGTGAAGACAGATCGTAAAACCACTACTGACGTGAACAATTGGAACTGCGTGGTCGGAGGCGAGCGTGGGACGTACGCGCACGTCGAGAATTCGGCTATAACGTTTTATGATAAGCGGTGTAACGGGGCGGTTAATGCTTGGACGAGTCTGAGGCGTATAACGGACGAGATTCATTGTAACGACATAACGGCAGCGAAAAGATGCGAGGACAGTCCGACGCTGTACTTTACGTCGGACCACCACGTGTTCCTAATGGACACGCGATGCACGCGCAGCTCGAAGCCGCAACCGTTGATGCGTTGGACGCACGGCCTGCGCTGCGTGCCCACGTACTTGAGCATTGGGAAGGCGGAAAACAACGGGTAAGTAAAGACCTTATTACACTATCCTATTTGTAGCTTCCTAACTAGGATCCTAACTAAAAAGGTACCATCATAATTAGGATTCTAACGAGGAAGGTCGCATCCTACTTAGGATCCTAACTAGGTAGAAAGGATTGATACGCAGGTGCTCTACTCTGATAACTCATTGTCTGTATCCAGGGTCCAGCCGTCGCGCTCACTCGCACTGTCATCCAGTGTATTTGACGGATGGGGCATCTACGGAGGAGTCAAAATGACATTATTTTGCGCTAGCACGCACCGTTTTCGAGATACAATCGATTAATGATTTCATGCTATCGATCATTGATCGATTATTGTCAAGCGCGAGACCGAGGGTACTCTATACTCTCGATCGGCGCGCAAGCGTCCCGGTAATACAACCTGTTTGATCGGGTCGATCATACACGAAAAGTGAGATAAAATATCATTGGGTAATTGGCAGGTAATTTATTGTAAAATTTTGTACAGTGAATGATATCATGAGATAAATTCAATTTGGTTTTTTGGCGCAACTGGATTAGGAAGGCAAAGGGAAGCGCTTCCTACCGACCGGTTGTTATGGTCGGGGACCAAGGTCCTATGGTCACCGTCTTGGTTTATCTATATGTAGTCAAGCTCATGCTAAATCTTACATATCGCGGTTTGTGTTGTATGGAGCGGGCTATCAGCGCCATCTAGCCTGTAGGAGCCGAGTCAGGGCGTCGCGTCTTGAAGTTGCTTGCTAGTGTTAGCGACAGTGGTAAGATGTCGCTACAGTTTGTATCACCCATGAGTTACGGTAACTGTATGTAGAGTCAAAAACAATCGAATCTTTAGGACATCCGTGATTCGATCGCTCTTCCATATGTCGCGATCGAATCAGATTAATCCGATCGATCACGATCGACACAGGTCTACTACGGATATCGTCTTACAGAGTGCGGCCCCAGACATCTTCCTAGTTAAGCCAGTGTCCTAACTAGGAAGGTACGAACCTTAGTACTAAACCGCGATTACATCTTCCTATTACCTAAGTAGGATGCTAAATAAATATGGATGGAAACAACACCGAAATTAACATTAATCACTGTCATACTAAATGACGGGCGATTTTGTATGAAATGCGTATTTTATTGTAATTTTTAAGATTTCGCTGTTTATCTCAAACAAGTTCTAGTATTTGAACACGAGAATCACCCACTTTGAGATCAGTCAGACATATATTTTAATATTTAGGTTAATAATCGAATATTGAATAAGATCATAAGATTATTGTGGCAGAAAAAATATATGGTGTTTTCGCCCTTCAAAGACAGTCGCCTATTATTTCAGCTAAAGAGCTGTTAACTTGCTACAGTTAACACTAGACGGCGCACGGCACGACTGTAGTAGGATATACTCAATAATGTCGACGCTCGTTTTTCAGCGATCTGCTAGCACTATTCAGCCAGTGGGACGAGGGCACTTGTCTAGTGCACAACTACGCTGACTGCGTGACCAGCACCTGTGACGTGCGCGTGTCCGTCCAAAACTTGTATAAAATAATGTTATAGGAAGCATAAAAACGTCGCTTCAATCCTTCAAAGAGTCGCCTTGTCTATAATTTACAGTTTTGCTAAAAAGCTGTTCGTGCTAGTCAACCTACACTATAGTAGACGGCGCAAGTGGTAAAACAGCTCTCACGAAAACAAGCCTTTCTAGAATCACGCTCATTTTCCAGCGAGCTGCTAGCCCTATCCAGCCAGTGGTGCGAGGACACCTGCCTAGTGCACAATTACGCCGACTGCGTGTCCCGCGCGTGTGACGTGCGCGTGTCGGTCCCGTACCACCCGCCCAGTGCGCTCGACGTACTGCGGGACGCGCGCATGAAGATGATGTGCTTCGATATAGCCAACCCTATTGACGGACGGCTGGCTACTTCTGTGACTGGGCAGGTGAGATTCTTTGGTGAAGATATTTTTTTAATTTAATAGGCTGACTTTTAACCGCAATTTCATTTGATGTCTTAATTGAACTTAAGCCTCGCCATGAGTATTTTAAGCCACCAAATAGTGACCGGCCTCGGCTTCACACATGCATAAGATACTCAGGAATATTGTAGCCGTGCATTGGTAAAGAGATTTGAAAATCGGTTATCGTTATCGTTATCCTAGTCACCATAGCAGAAGCTCACGCTTTGTTTGGAGCTAGGTAATTGGTGTGTTTGTTGAAACAATTTATTATTATTTTTTGTATCTCCTGCGGAAAATCACGGCACGAGGCCGGTCCTTTTGGAAGGCGTACGTGGGGATATGGATCCAACACGAAGAGGCCCCTTTGAGATACGATAATGAGTTGGGATATGTACACCTAGTGGATACTATCTCTGCCTGCACTATTATTATTATATAGTTCTAACCATAGACAAAACATTATTAAATAATTATAACGGGGATCAACGCGACGGATTGTATGTCGGTAAAACATTTAAGTAACTTAAATTTGCCCGAGTTTTTTGTGCTCGAGGATTGCACGGTAAATAATTATAATAAATAAATTGTTAGCCAATATAGCCAGCCTTTGATCACAATCGGTAAAAGCCGATCGCAACGTCAGGTAAATTACGTTTTGCCTACTGTCCATCACGTTAATCTGTGTTTCAATGGTCTAGTGTGATGGGTTGTAGTAAGTGGATGAAGTGAATCATAATTATATTTCCCCAGGTGCTGTATGAACAAGGCGAGAACTCGGTACTGCTCACGCACAACTCACTCGGCGACATCGCGTACCGGACGATCTACCCGCAGTACATGGACACGTTTATCGAGGACGACAGCGTTCAGAAACTGCACGAATGGAGCCAAGCGTACAAACTCGAACGGAAAGAATTCGAGGTCTCTAAGATCACAGACATCGCAAACATCTGGGAGAATCTGAGAAAGGTTCCACAAGATTACGAGCTCGTGTCGCGAGGCGAGAAGTTTGTGGTTGATGAGAATAAAGTCGCAGAAGCTTTTGCAAACTCTGAGCTGATGCCAGAATTGCTCGATGCTTGGGAGGAGCCGAAAGCGCGGGATGGCGATGACGATGACGATGATGATGATGATGACGAATCGTTCGCACTAAATTTGTACTTCGACGATAGTATAGGACGGTCTCAATAAATAAAATGTTTTGTCTCGAAATAGCGTTTTGATTTCGCCACAGTTTTAGCATTTGCCTTTAAATTATTGAAATGATTGGCATTTAATTGTTTTACAATTAACATTGAAGCTTTTAATGTGAGGCGCAATAAACATTTGTAGAAGTTAGCTTCATGTATTTCGCAACTTAAGTATAAAAGGTTGCTGTTCCCATTTACACTATGAAAGCCACGGCGACGGCGAATTTGTTCCTGACTAACAAATGATTATTTTTGCCCGTGAAGCGTTTTGAGTTGAATTACTGTTCCTAAAGCCTCGACCAAACCAAGTCATTCTGCCTGCGTCCGCGGTGGCGATCACTGCGCGTGCTAAAATATCCAAAATCCGAAACGCGTGTTCTAGTAAGTACTTGTAAAGCATTTTAATAGGCGACAGATTCGCGAAGGATTACCGGCACTGACCTCTATAATACAAGTACCTACGCTGGACTAAACGTTCTCTAAGAAATGACACATAATTTTTGTGCCAAATCGAAGCGCCCCCACCGAGTGTCCAGGGAACTAAAATAGAGTAGCTTTTATATGTCAACTCACATTAGTTCCGTGGACGATCACCACACGTTCACTACAGCCGTCAGCGCCAAAGTGTTTTTAAGTAGACAGTATGAAGTCCAGCGTACTTGTATTATAGAGGTCAGTGATTACCGGGTTATTTACACATCTCTTCTTTAAGATCTGAGATTTGTGCTTAAAGGACCGTAAATGAAACATCTCTGTTAAATAAACAACTATATTTCCTATCTAAATGACTGTTTTTACAATCTCGCCCGCAAGCACGCACACAACCACACACAAACGCTAAACATTAATTTATAAACATAACAAATGCTTTTCGATGCGATATCTCACTTTCTTAGTGCTGAGGAATAAAAAATATGGCTCTAGTGATAAGAAAGTGCGAATAACGCGGTCGTCAGTACATTAAATACACGTAACTAAACAAAATAAGTCTCAGGAAGAGGAAACGAACGATTTATAAGTACCTGCTATGGATATACACGTTGATACCCACTTATATTAGAATAAAGGAGAATACTAAAGCTTAGCTTTCATAAAATAATGCAAATGAGAATTTGAGCTGTCGTGCGAGTAGGGCCTTAGGTTTTACATAACATATCTCTCTAGGCTAGTTTAGTTTATCTGTCTGTTTTTTTTAAAGAAAAGAGATAGAATATTTTTATACCGTAAAATGAGGTGAATAGAATTCAAGGGGGGAAAAGAAAAAAATACGTCTTTTTCTTCGTCGCGTTATTGTGCCCACACTGTTGCGTGAAATTGGCAGTTTTGATGATTTTTAGATATAAGAACACTGACAGAATTGAGGCAGCACTATTATTACAAGTGAAGTTGCTCCTGAATGCCATAATTTATGTGTCACTTTGACACATAAATTTTGATCAACTCAACGGTTGAAAATTTGAGCTGTCGAAAAATTTACTTTTATTTGGTGTTGTCTTACTAAACGTATACATAATATAAAACTAATTGTATAATCTAATAAAGATAAAAACATATTTAAAATTGGTTTCAAAAGTTGAAAACGTTTCTATTCACCCCATTTTACGGTAGTGTTCTTGTCTACCCCCGCAACCATGTACCCCGCAGGCGAGGTCTCAGATAAGCGTTTGGACTATAACAACAAAAACGTCTAACAAAAAATCTGAAATGCATAACATCCATAAACAATTTAATAGTGTATAAATACTATTGAAACAAAACAGAAATAGCTTTGTACGATTAGACAAGCCTAGTATATACCACTTTTCTAGAATTTACTTAGTCTATCTCTTTTCATTCTTTTGAAGAAAATGAGAAAGATAAACGTTAATCAGGTTTAAAGAGTTACACCAGAGGATAATGCCCATTTTCAAGTACTTAAAACTAGATAACTACATGTAGGTATAATATATATTTGCTTTGTAAATACATATAACATTTGCATGCAAGAAGTTTTCATTAAAAGGTATTTACGTCCTTTCAAACGGGGAATCTAAACCAATATAATACTTATTTATTGTTTTCTAGTAAGGCCGTAAAATACTCAACGCCTTGTATGAATAAAGTAATTTACATAGTCTATGTTCGTGTCAGATTTGAGATTGTTGATAGTAAAATAAAGAAAGAATTAAATGCATTACAAGTTCAATTAAAGATTTCATAAACGAAAATACATAATGTCAGTAGCTAGGAAACAAAACGGCCCTCACTCATATTTAATTAGTAAGTATTGGTAAATAAAGTAGTAGAAAGTCTAATTATTAGTATATAATAAGAGTTGTATTTATCACTAGCAAGTGATTATATTACAAAAGGAATTAATAGATTTGACTCAAAATTAAATAAAAAACAAATTGATGGTGATGTGACCGCGTGTAGTTTGGTCCGTTGTCTTTCTTTGGTTTTGCTTTAGAATTTCAGAATTATTATACGGTTTGTCGTTATGAACGACAAGAAAAGCCAAAGTTATACAGGATTTTGATGTATAATGTTTGACTCGCTCTAAAAGGCGTCTGAATGCCTGCAGCCATAGTAATCGTTCCTGAGTATGCGAATTACATACAGAAGGATATTGTACAAATCGGAATTCTTCCGAAAAAAGTTTTAGGTTGACGTTCCTTTCCGATTTGATATGTGTGCACGTGAGCTGTGACCTTTATTATGGAGTAACAATAAACCTGTGTCGATCGTGTTCGATCGAATGATTTTGATTTGATCTATGAATGAATAAAAGATTCATCGGATCACGGATGTATAAAAGAATGTATCATTTTTGAAACAAACTTCTTTATCGTGTATTTAACCTGTCTGTGTATGTTATGTATACATGTTGTTTACATAACATACACAGACAGGTTAAATCACACCTAGAGTGAAAAATTTAACAAGTCCGACACCCTACCCTAAAATTAACAGAGACCCGAATGATTGAATCAAAAATGTATTCGGTAATTTCATCTTATTTGTGAATGTTTTCTTATTCCATTATGGGACACGGTCCTGAAATAAATGATTTTATTATAATAATAATATGACTCGATCACCACACGAATGGGTCACGATCGGCCCGGGTCATGAGAAATGATCGATCGATACAGGTCTATGATTATATATTTTAGTAACAATCCAATCACGGTGTTCCATCTCGAATACAGTTAAGCTCCGCGCAGATGGGCCACCGACCATCGCCACCGGTGGCTGGCGCGCGCCATGCCCAATTGTCACTATCTTGCTAGATCCCTGGACAAATGTTTTGTCAAAATGGCGAATGGCCGCCACTAGTAGCGTGTCACGAACACTGAGCCGCGAGTAGCCGCAACTCGCTCCACGTGTGCGGAGACGTATTCAAAACAATAATGTAAACAGCTTGTCGCCAGCCACCGGTGTCAGCGGTCGGTGGCCCATTTGCGCGGAGCCTAAGTGTCGGGTACCAGTCTACTGTTCGTCCCGGGTCGAATAGCTTCCTAGCGGCGCGTGAAGGTCCTGAGCCAGTTGTTGGTGAGCGGCTGGTCGCGCTTGCCCTCTCGCTCTTTCTCTTCCAATTGCTCCAGCAGGCGGCGCTGGTTGTCGCGGAAGGCCGCGATGGGGTCGTCGAACTGGCTGTAGTAGAGTAGCACTTCGCGGACGTCCGCCACCTCTGACATTGCGATAGCTGGGAAAAGGAGAGATTTGAGTTGAGACAGTTGGCCTTTACGAACAAGACTAGCAATAAAACATATAGAAGTTGACTTCACAAGCTACAACTTCTGCAAGTGTTACGGCTTCCGAAACTTGCTGCAAGTTACGTGTTTGTTAAAATTACAAATATTGCACGTAATGTAAACGGACCAGCAAGTACACGCTCCAAAACTTGCAGGAAGAACTTGCAAATCTAAACGACCGATTCAAATGAAATTCGGTACAGAGATAGTTTGAACCTTAGGAAGGACATAGGCTACTTTTTATCGCGATATATGTATAATAATCAGGGGGGTGAAATAGGTGATGAAAGTTTGTATTAAAAATCCGACTTGGCGCGGGCAAAGTCGCGGGGGGCTGCTAGTAAACAAATAAATATAGCCATAAAAATTGAGTAACTCTCAACTCACTCTGTAATAAGTTGGCGAGGTCGAGCAGCGATGTGTCGTCGTCGGCGCCCTTCCACTTCTTCAGTATGAGCGAGTTCTCCGGGTGGAACTTGGTAGCACCCTTATTCCAGTCTACTACTATTACCTGCGGGAAGTTGAACTTAGTATTAGTCATAAAATGTTTGATGAATTAATATTCCTGATGTAAAACGAAAAGGGTAAGGATGATGCCATACGAGCGATGCTGCTCTGTTGCGTCGCGCGTCGTCGCAAAGCAATGATTTCAAAGCACGTGCTGTTTACTACAATATTTTGATTTGTTTGTGTACCCTATTGATACTACGCCGCGCACACTCACACGCAAACCGGCCTTATTTTTATTTGTTTAAAAAGTACCGTGAGAACCCCGAAGATCGAGTCGACATCGAGACGTTCCCTATGACACATGTACTAGACTGACCAGAGCGCTTTCGCCGCGTGTGTGTCGTGTGAAACTCCTTACAGACATTTCGAGTGATTGTGGCCTGTGAAGTGATACCTAAACCCTGAAAGCGAGATGTGGCAAGTACCTATCATTGTCGCCCTCCACGTGTAATCCACTGCCTAAACTCTCAAACATTTTGGTAGCAGAGCGTAGTTTTTATTAGGACCCCTTTTTAGTAACGTAATTTGTTTAATTGAGAGTTATTTATTTGCTACTTTCCTTTGTAATTTGAACAAAACGTCTCGTCATATACCTAACCTATTTACAGTAAATTCCTTAATACCATTCGAGTACAACCCCTTTTACATAAGTGTCGATTAAATCGATTAGCGCGTTAATTACCTACCCTTTGAGTGCAAGTGAGGTGCGTGATCGCTTTGTTTCCCTATTGATCACGCCATTACCGCGTGACCGCGTGCGAGTTGTTTACGAGTTACGTTTGCTATACCCGGTGCATCTGTGCCGTCCCTTACTATTTGTTCCTTTACGCATCCTATTGGAATTTTTTGTGAGTTTAATTTACCTACCTTGTTTCTTGCGATTTAAAGTAAATAAAATGTCGGATACCGAAACCGGCAACGAGACCGTAAGGGCCGTACTTTACACGGATACAGCTGAATACCGTGAAGCTATAGGTGAACTCCGTTATATTAGTGACTGGGTTAATGATTCCCACCGAGTTCTTGAGACCTTTTCCTCCAATCGTATGCGAGCGCGACTTTCCGACCTGCCACTTATGTGCGATAAGTTTTCTGCCGCTTGTTCGAAGCTTTTAGGTAATCTCGATCCAGCGATTTATGAACAAGAATATGTGCAAGTTAAGAACGAGATGCGCGTAGTAAGGGACAAAGTAGACGACTTAAAAATTAAGTTAGACGAAATACGACCTCACCAATTTGAGACGTCCCGTACTAGCACCCCCTTCAAGGAGAATAAATCCCTGGCTATTGATAACCCGGCTAGTAAATTGCCTGACCTACCTATACCTAAGTTTGATGGCCGTCCCGATAGTTAGATCAGTTTTATAGACCAGTTTGATAGCGTGGTGGACAACCAGCCTAGCCTTACCCCGACTTTGAAGCTACACTATTTAGTGGGAGCCTTATCGGATGAACCTCGTCGATTGATACAACACCTTAAGATTGAGGCGGGCAATTACACCGTGGCCCGTGACCTCCTAAAACGTAGGTACCATAACCTTCGTGTTTTAGCGGATACCCACATAGCTCAAATAATGATGCTCCCTATTATAACGCCTAAACTTTCCGGGTTACGTGTGTCGTTCCTGAACCCCCTGCTTTCGACTTATCGATGCTTAGAGAGATTGGAACTTCCTGTTAAACATTGGTCATACCTATTAGTTCACTTATGCCTTGCTAAACTGCCTCCAACGTTAAAATCGAGATTTGAACGTCGTTATGGCGATAATCCTAATCACCTCCCTACTTTTGATCATCTCATTACCTTTCTTGAGGATGAATGTAGGCACCACGACAATGTAGGTAGTGCTTCTGTCGTTGACACTACTACCCCCCCTACTGGGAGCTCCCCTCGTTTGCCTAAACCTAACGCGCGTTCCCCACCTCCTCCAATAGCCTTTGTTACCTTTGCGACGACATCTAAATGTCACCTTTGTAATAGTACTTCGCATTACTTACGCGACTGTCCCGATTTTATTCGCCTTCCTACACGTCAACGTGTTACTTTTGTAAAAGAGGCCCGACTGTGCTATCGATGCCAGGATAAACACTCCATATCCCAATGCACGCGAGATTATCGCTGTCGCACGTGCCGTCGTTCACACGTTACTGTGTTATGATGACTCCTCTCCTGTGAATTACGATCGCGAGCGCTCATACCGAGACGTCGCGGCCTTAGCTTCTAACCAAGCGCGGCAATCTCCACAAAGTCGCTTAACGGACCGTGTGTCACCCCCGAGTACTGAATGGCACCGTGTTCGTACCCCGCCCCCTCGTGATTCCCGTAGAGCATCACCTCCCCGTTCGGGCGGGCGATCCCCACCTGCACCCAACGGTAACCGTACTTATAATGCCCCTCTAGGTCAAAGAACCCAGGATGAACGTGCATTTCATCATAAGTATAATGAGGCCCCACAAATCTGACTAGATAACCCCCCTTCCATACCCGCCTTTACATCTTTACCTCGCAATTCTCTCGTTCTTTTACCTACGGCCCTAATTCATGTTAAAACCTCGTCTGGATATTATGTGGCAGCGCGTGCCTTATGTGACACTGGTGCTCAGGGATGCCTTCTTACTACTGAGCTTGTTGTTGACCACATGAACTTACCTATCATTCCTTCTCCAGTTTCTGTTCGTGGAATAGGTAATGTTCAAGCGATTTATTCCCAGGGCATTGTATCCTTTTCATTTAAGCCAGTTAATTCTGTCTGTCCAGAAATCTCTACAAGTGCAATAGTTGTTGATGTGATTGCTGGTACCTTCCCAGAGGTAGACTTACCTAAAAGTGTAATTACCTGTACTAAGCACCTCCCTCTTGCTGACCCTTTGTTTTACAAACCTGGTACTATAAGTGTACTTCTTGGAGCTGACGTCATTGGTCGCCTTTTAAGGTCCGAGTTGTTTGTGTCCCCTGATGGCCTTACTGCTATCTCGACGATATTTGGTTATGTCCTGTGTGGTCCTGTTTATGGAGGATTTACTGATTTGGAACCCCCCATGACTGGAGTCTCGCTGTCCCAAATAGTTGAAAAATTCTGGAAAATCGAAGAGGCCCCTCAATCTCCAGTTGCGAACCCCTTGGATATAGAGTGTGAAACCTTTTTTAAAGCAACTACCACTCGTGAAAGCGATGGTCGATTTATGGTTAGACTCCCTTTTCTTCATGATCGTCCTCCTCGCGGTGATTCCAAAACCAATGCCTTACGGCGATTCCATAATCTTGAGAAGCGTTTGCAAGCCAATCCCAATTTTCGAGAGAAATATATTTCCTTTATGCGCGAGTACCTTGACCTAAACCATATGTCCCTTTCTTCATATGACTCGACCCGGGAACATTATTTTATCCCTCATCATGGATTTTTTAAGTCCGGATAGTAAAATCGTGTTGTGTTGGTTGGAAACCACTCCTCACCTCCTTCAGACTTTTGAGGCTAATCGTGTCTCCCAGATTAATAATAGTCCTACATCTAGTGAATGGAGGCACGTCCCAGGCTACATGAACCCTAGTGACTGTGCATCGAGAGGTATGTCAGTCACCCGACTGATCGACCACTCCCTTTGGTTTTCACATTTGTGGTTGACGCAGTCTCCTGACAACTGGCCCGGTATTTCGGAACCTAACCCAAGTAGTGATCTCCCTGGACTACGTTGTTTAGTAGTCTCTGCCGATGTTCCTACCCCGGATCCCTCATTCTTATTAGAGCGGTATAGTTCTTTCAACAAGCTAATAAACGGGACTTGTTACCTAAGGCGGTTTTTATTTCCTAAATCTTACTCCTTCTACCTTAGCCCTGAGGAACGGAGAGATTCCCTTTTATTTTTAGTGAAAATTGTTCAATTTACCTCCTTTTCTGATGAACTTGATCGCTTACGGCGTGGCGATCCTATCACTAACTCCCTGAGAAATTTAAATTTATTTCTGGATGACGGAGACCTAATTCGAGTTGGAGGCCGATTACGAAACTCCGATCTATCCTTTGATGCGCGCCATCCCCTTCTTCTGCCTAAGAATGGTAATTTCGTGAACATCCTTATTTCACATTACCATCGCGAGAATGCACATGCAGGTGTTAATGCAATTCTTGCCATGTTAAATAGAGAGTTTTGGATCTTGTCGGCACGCAGAGCTATTCAGCATGTGATTTTGAAATGCCTTCCCTGTTATCGTCTCAAGGCGGCTGTATCTCAAGCCTTCATGGGTGACCTACCTAAAGACTGCGTCACGGCTGCTAGACCGTTTGACGGTGTAGGTACCGATTTTGCAGGACCCTTTTTTACCAAAGTCCAGGCCTTTAGGAACAAAAGGTTAGTGAAAAGTTACCTGTGTGTATTTGTCTGCCTTTCCACTAAAGCCGTTCACCTTGAGGTTGTGTCGGACCTAACTACTGAAGCCTTTATTGCGGCCTTTTCCCGATTCGTGTCGCGTCGTGGTGTACCTCGCCTAATCCGATCTGATTGCGGTCGAAATTACATCGGTGCTAACAATTACCTGAAGGAGTTAGAGTGTTTCCTGTCTCAAAACCAGGCGGCTATTGGTTCTGAGCTTTCAAAGCGGAACATATCCTGGGTTTTCGATCCTCCTGTTTGCCCTCATTGGAGAGGTCTTTTTGAAGCTGCGGTTAAATCGGCGAAGTCGCACCTAAAACGAGTAGTACCCCCCTTACATTTGAAGAGCTGACCACTGTTTTTGCTAAGATTGAAGCAGTTTTAAATTCACGCCCATTGTGCCCACTTTCTCCGGACCCTAATGATGTCGAAGTGTTAACTCCCGGCCATTCCTTAATTGGACAACCCTTAACTGCACTTCCGGAGTACCCTTATAAAGACGTAAAATTGCATCGCCTTACACGCTTTCAGCTAATCCAACAAATTACCCAGCGCTTTTGGTCTCGCTGGCATTTAGAATACTTAAATACATTACAAATTAGAAATAAATGGACCTCTCCTTGTGATCCTCCTAAAGTGGGTGAGCTAGTACTCATAAAAGATGACAACCTTCCCCCTTTGCAGTGGCGTCGTGGACGCATTATTAATTTATACCCTGGCCAAGACCAAGTTGTTCGTGTAGTAGATGTTAAAACTCCTACCGGTAGCCTAAAGAGATCTTTGACGAAATTAGTTCGTCTTCCTGTCCAGTGAACTTCCTTTCCCTTAGCTTCCTAACCTTCTCGTAAACACTTGACGTGTTTAGGGCGGGCGATATGTTTACTACAATATTTTGATTTGTTTGCGTACCCTATTGATACTACGCGCACACTCACACGTATACCTGCCTTATTTTTATTTGTTTAAAACGTACCTACGTATACACACATGCGTTGCGTTCAGCGAGAACAAAGCGACTTCTTTTCTTAAAAAAAATATTTAACAGAATGCAAACTAGCTAAATTCGGACGTTCTTCCTGCAAAATACCTGTTAACTCCTGTTAAAAACCAATAATCTAAGATAAATTATTGTTTTTAAGTGATAAGCATTCACTTTGCAATCTAAATTATATTATTGCACTTGAAAAAATGACCACCAGAGGCGGGCATCGAACCCGCGTTCCTCGCATATATAATTATATATATAATTTAGATTACAAAGTGAATGCTTATACTTGTCACTTAAAAACAATAATTTATCGCAAGCTTCATCTTTCGATTGTTGAATACTTGCAATAGTATTTCTTTCGAGTGCGTGTGGTGAGGGTGTAATCCCAATAACATTGATGAAAGCAACGCGGCATTACAGCGTTAAGAAGCACTTGAATATTTCGACAGGCTCTGCCAACGCCAGGGTGGCCGAGAGGTTAGGCAATCGCCCGGTATGCGAGGAACGCGGGTTCGATTCCCGCCTCTGGTGGTCATTTTTTCAAGTATTTCAATAATCTAAGCTCAACGATCTAAGTGGTTATTTATGTGGCAACCCAATCTAGACCTATAGTCCGACCGACCGCCTGAGTCCTCGCCTGCGGGACACAGGGGCAGACGAGAACCGAGGTGATGGTGATGCCCGCGTGATTTTTGTACGACTCCCAGTAAAAAAAAAACTACATATTTACCTTAGATAAATCCCTATTAAGTCCTTCCAGATTCTTGACGTGCACGCCGTCTATGAAGTGCGTGGAGTCTCTGAACAGTCGGTAGGATATGAGTTTGTTCTCCGGATCTAGCTTGTCTATGACCGGCCAGATCATAAACGCGTTCTCCGAAGTGAAGATCACCACCTCGTAGTTTGAGTTGGCGACTGTTTGTAGGAACTGGTCCACTCCCGGGCGCTTTTTGAATCTGCAGATTAAATATATTTTTTTTAATAGGATCTGGGTTTGATAAATCACCAGAGATCGGAGTAGGTAGATTGTTTGGGGTCAATGACCGCAAACATTGATATTGATATTAACATGCCTCCGTTGTTCCGGAATCTCAAAAGTATAAGACTTAAATGGTATTCTAGTCGTGAAAATTCAGCGAGTAGGCGGGCTGGTATGGCGCCGGTAGCGGGTCCGGTAGCAACTTCACGCCACTCCCTGTATAGGCGTCACTGCAAACCGCCAGCCAGTCTGGTAGGACCAGTCGCGGTGCACCAGCACCAGCGTGTAGGCGGGCGCCGGTAGCGGGTCCGGTAGCAACTTTACGCCACACCACAGAATGAGTACTAGTACTCCGTACAGAAGTTTGACTTTGCAATGAAATTGAAAGAAATATCTACTCAATGTCGTCAACGATTCGCATCAGAGTCAAGCACATTTTCGTTTAGACACCTACAGAAATCCATTGCAAGATAATTTCATTCTTATAACTCTGGAATATGATTCATAATACACTAAACCTATTTAGTTGCGTACTACGAGTATCATACGCGTAAGGGTTGACTGCAACAATAAGCTACTAAGGCCATCTAGCGCACCTTTCTAGCACTTTATTCATGCTCGTCCAGCCATCAACGTAGTGCCGTGCGCCGCCGGTGAATAAAACGCACGTGGCGTTGCTTGCTAGCGACACCCAAGTTGATTAGCCCATTGCAGTGGGTCGCTGCGCATCGGTACGTTTTTCTTACCTACGTGGGGAGTTACACAGGCCTGCCAGCGTATAGGTGGGCTGGTAGGGCGCGGGTAGCAACTTTACGCCGCACCCTGTATAGACGTCACTACTCACCGCCAGCCAGTCTGGTAGGACCAGTCGGGGTGCACCAGCACGTCAGTGAACTCCAGCACCAGCGTGTAGGCGGGCTGGTAGGGCGCCGGTAGCGGGTCCGGTAGCAACTTCTCGCGCGACGGCTCTTTTATCATCTGCAGAATAATACTAAATACATTACTTACTATTACGTATGTCATCAGGGACTGAAAGCGGTTACGGTATACGGTGACAGTACCAGAAAATCGTAACGTTATCGTTGTCACATAATTATATAACCACAATAAAGCTATACTATTTAAACGCTTCATGATTTCGGTATAGAAAAATCGTCGGGCGAAGTGGCGGATAGCGGGGATGGAGTAAAGTTGAGTTTAATTTAAAGCTTCGATAAACATGTGTGAGCAGTAATTGTAATAAGTGAATACCCATTCATTAAAAAAGTATCCTTTAAAACTTATGTTCATATGGATTGGGTACCGGTACTGATATTACAGTTTTCCGATACCGAAATTTATTTTGGTATCAAACTATTTCGGTAAACGAAACTTTGCAGTATGACGTCATACACCACTGATTAATAAAAAGTTTGGTAATAGTTATTATATTTATTTAACCCAGAAAAGTATAACTATTATAAATAAAATGCAATTATACAATGGTACTTATAGGTAATGTACGTAATGGTACTTATAGGTAAGTAAATTAAAAGAGTAAGGGCCTAGCTCGGGGTAGAGCGCGGGCAAGATAGTTGGGTTTACCGAGCGTTGGAGAACCGTTATTACTTTTGATTTTCGGTTATTCAGTCCCTGGATGTTGTCCAAGAAGTAGACCATGGAAGTGATGAGAAAAAACCTTGACAAACCAACGCCAGGGTGGCCGAGAGGTTAGGCAATCGCCCGGCATGCGAGGAACGCGGGTTCGATTCCCGCCTCTGGCGGTCATTTTTTCAAGTGCAATAATATATTTAGATTGCAAAGTGAATGCTTATCACTTAAAAACAATAATTTATCATATTATTAAATTTTATGAAGTTTGACAAGCCCTAACCATTAACATTGACCGTCTTGGTGTCGTAGTTCGGGACTACAATCTAGCGGTTGTGGGGCCCAACTCCGCCAAGGGCAAACGTTTGTGCATTCGTACCATACGTAACCAGCATTCATACTGAAGTCAGCAAATGTTTAAATACGTATTTAAGTATCTATCCTAGTCACCGTAGCACAAGCTCTCGCTTATTTCTATATATTCCGCTGAAGATCATTTTGCATAGCAAGAAGGATGCAATGGAGGTTCTACGCAACAGGAGCAAACTTAGCAAACCCCCAAATGTTACATCAGACTTAACTCCCATGCAAAAAGAGTACCTGAAACACTTGCGGGAGCAACTCAGCAAAAGAAACAGTGAAGGGAAACGGACATCACTATAAAATATGTTAGAGGTTACCCAACAATAGTGAAAACCCAGACTCAAAAAAACTAATTTCCTTCAACAACAAAAATCCATTACGTACACAAAAAACCACTGCACGCAGTAATACTCCACATAGTGAAGCTACTCAAACATTAGCTACTATTTCAATACTCTACACAAATATACAATCTGTAACTCCAAAAACTGATCTGCTAACTGCCAAAGTGAACTCTTTGAAACCTACCTTTATTGTAATTACTGAAACATGGCTCAAACCAAGCATAACGGATGCAATGATAGCAATACCAGGATATGACATATTCAGAGATGATCGGATTGGCAAAAGAAGTGGTGGAGTGGCAATATACGCTTCCAGAAAGACAAACAATATTACAGTTAAATTAAACAAAACCTATAACACAAAGCATGAAGCTTCTGAAAGCCTGTGGCTGGAAGTAAAATTGCAAAACACTAAGTTTCTGTTGTGTGGGCTGTATAGAGGACAGGACTCAACACTAGATCAAGACACAAGATTATTGGAGCAACTTCGCTATGTCTCAGACACCAACACAGTGGTTATACAGGGTGATTTCGACTACCGCGGAGTAAAGTGGCCACTGGAAACCTGCGGATATGTTATACCGAGTGAAGATAACTTCATACAATGGTACAAGAACAGCAACCTTTATCAACTCATAGATAAACACACTAGGTTTCGACAAGGGAACCAACCTTCTTTCTTGGACCTGCTCCTGACTAGTGATGGCTTTTTATCCGGAAAAATACTCAAAATGGATAAATACTCATAAATATCCATTTTTACTCGAGTATTTATCCAAAAAGACGGATAAATATTTTATAAACATGTTTTTTGCTATAACACGGAAATTTATGATTATTATAATAGTAAATTGGAAGTTTAAACCAAAACAAGTGCTAAAAAGTTTTTGAATCTAAATAATATATAATAAATACAACTCAAAGGTGACCGACTGACTTACATAGTGATCTATCAACGCACAGCCCAAACCACTAGACGGATCGGGCTGAAATTTGGCATGCAGGTAGATGTTATGATGTAGGCATCTGCTAAGAAAGGATTTTAATCAATTCTGCCCCCAAGGGGTTAAAATAGGGGATGAAAGTTTGTATAAAAGCTTTGTCAATTTTAAACCAATCGGGCTGAGACTTTGCATGCATAAAACTACTATGACGTAGGCATCCCCTAAGTAAGGATTTTGATAAATTCTTCCCCTAAGGGGATAAAATAGAGGATGAAAGTTTGTATAAATCTTCTCCTAGATTTTCGACTGATTGAACTGAAATTAAAGATCACTATGATGAAGACGTCCGCTTAAATAGGATTTTGATAAATTCAACCCCCATGGGGATAAAATAAGGGATAATGGAGGATGTATATGTATTAGTTTAAACCTATCAGTACTTAATTAAATCAAATTTCACTTACAAAAATTTATCGACTGTGTCATCAGTACTTACCTAATGGAACGAATAAATTAAGACGAATTAAATAACTTTTAGTTCTAAATGTTGCCAATAGATGGCGTTAGTAGTATAAAACGCGCCATCGTTGTGTTTTTACTGAGTTACATATACCCAATGATAAGTGGTCGCGTATCTAAATATTACATACAATACTTCAATTCGGATATCAATGTGAACGTCCATCCGTCATGACGTTATTTGTGTATTTTGACGAATCGTCAATGACGATCCCGTGTGAATGAGCCCTAACCTATCCAAAAAGAGTGCCTATTGACTTCGATTTTTCATTTTTCTCTTCTCCATACGACATGGTAGACTAAGAGATCATGATAGCTGGATGGCGTGAGTATAAAATATTTTGTATCATCAAGTCCACGCGGACGAAGTCGCGAGCAACAGCTAGTTCCATATAATTAG
The DNA here is from genome assembly GCA_949316185.1 of Pyrausta nigrata. Classification (NCBI taxonomy): domain Eukaryota; kingdom Metazoa; phylum Arthropoda; class Insecta; order Lepidoptera; family Crambidae; genus Pyrausta; species Pyrausta nigrata. The sequence continues at coordinate 16,206,839 of OX438950.1, forward strand.
CTATAATCAAAAATAATCGATCTTAATTATTAAATGATCAAGATTTCGGTTTCGACTGAGAATCATGTTGATGCTGCCGTAGGGTGTCCATTTCTGAACATAGGACTACCCCATGGTTTTCCACAACGATCGATTGCAAGCGGTCTGCATTGTGATCCTGCAATCTTTACAAGGTCGTCTGTACATCTTGCCGTAGGAAGTCCGTCCTACGCTGCGCCTTTGATCAAAGGATCTCCAATCTAGATCTTTTCTGCCCCAACGGCTATCAGTTCTTCGCGCTATGTGCCCTGTCCATTGCCACTTGAGCTTACTGATTCGCAGGGCTATGTGCTTTATCTTAGTTCTTCTACATATTTTCTCATTTCTGATTCGATCTCGTAGAGAAACACCGAGCATAGCCCTCGCCATTGCATGAACTTAAGCTTTTTTATGAGGCCCATAGTAGAGATCATGTTTCAGATCCGTATGTGATCACTGGCAGCGCACATTAACTAAAGACTTTCGTCTTAAGGCACTGAGGTACTTAAGACGAGAAGGTGCTCTTGCGTAGATTTCCAAACGCTGCCCAGCCAAATCGGATTCGTTGACAGACCTCTTTTGTCAAAGTTACTACCTTTTGAACCTGTTATTATACTAAAACTAAAAATAATAATTATATTCTGCTATATAGCCGAATTTCAAATACGGTAACCAATCAACAGAGATTAGCCAGCTGCGCTGGAGATATTATAGTGTGCAAGTGTGTGCACAATTCATAAGAGCAGTCAGTTATCTGATCCTTCACTCGATGAGATGGGATGGATAACCAATTTCCTGACTTCGAGTTGTTTCAGTAAAACCCAGAAATCGGATCAACCGGGGTTTGAACCCGGGGCCTCTTAGATAGAAGCCAGCGTGTTGAAAACTAAATCAACAGGCAGTCTCAGTACACTAGAATGTTTAAAAAGGCGCAAACGGAGCAAGCGCGAACATTAATTTTCTCTGGGTTTCAGCATTAGACCCTGACTTGGTGACACTGGGATAACCTCAAAAGTATGCTCTTTAAATAAAAAAACAGTAAATTATGAAAATAAGTCAACAAAAAACGAAGAACTCTGTAAACGTAGATAAAACAAAACGAAAAATATGACATATGGTGGAACATAAAACTTCCTTCCTTTTAGAAATCGGTTAAAAACTTAAATGACAGGGATCGCACCAGTCGCGCTTGGTAAAGTAGGGCACAGACCCAATTAGTTATTTTTATCAGCCATTTCGAGTAAATATCCGATAAAAATTGATAAAAACGAGTATTTATCCATTTTGGATAAATATCCGAGTATATACTCTGAGTATTTATCCACTGCCCATCACTACTCCTGACAAATGATGACTTACTCATAGCCAACATTGATCATCAAGCACCCATTGGTAAAAGTGACCACACTTGCTTAGTGGCAACCATAAAACTACAATCACAAAAAAAAAAGACAGATTTAGACTAAACTTCAACAAGGCCGATTATGAAAACATTAACAAAAAGCTACGCGCAAATCTAGTTGGAATTATAAGTAGTACCAGTTGCGTTAAACTGCAATATGAGCAGTTTCTTTCTGCGCTTAACGAGGCAATCGATTTATACGTCCCCAGAACGGCAATTTGCCAACAAATCACAAATAAACCGTGGATATCAAGGGACACAAGGACACTGATAAACCATAAGCAGACGTTGTGGAAGAGGTACTTGCTAACTGGACTCGACGAACACTATAAGGACTACAGAAAACTTAACAACCAATTAGTTAATCAAAATAGATCAGCCCGAATAAAATATGAAACTGATTTACTTCATGCCGGACCAAAAAAGTTCTACTCTTACATTAGACAGCAAGTTACATCAAAAGTAAGCATACCAACGGTTTTGCAAAATAAGCAAGGTCAAATAGTAAATCAGCCACATGAAATAGCTCAAGCATTTGCCGACCAGTTCGCAAGTGTTTTCCAAAAGGAATCCCATGGTCATCTGCCCACTTTGAACCAGTTATTTCGAGTTAAGGAATCCATAGATGATATAATCTTCACGCAAGACAAAGTTCGGCAAGCTATATAATCCGGTCAATTTAGACCAAAAATTGAGAGTGAAGTTACATAAAGTCCCAACAAGCTGAATTTCTGTGAAAATGTTCAAAACATAATTATAAACAATGTCTAGAAGTTCCCCATCATTCCTGTGTTAGGAAAAAAAATATTTAAGGTCAAAGGTCAAAAAAATGAGTTTTTCGCGATTTTTAGCAAAACGGTAAGTTTTATCATAAAAGTACCTCAGACAAAATTGTATATCATAAAATTATCTATAAAAAATGTATCAGTACTTTTTTTCTTACGAGCCACCGTTTCTGAGATATAACGATTCAAAAAGTTATAAAAGTTGTTATCGTCATAATATGCATGAGTACGCCACGTATACATCTAGAGCTGTTATATTTTATATATTATATATATTAAATGTTTAAATATTTTTCTATCGGTCATTGTAACTTATACTTACAATATAAAATATACATAAGTTTTAACTATAAGAATATCAGGTAAAATGAAACCCAGTCCCTTAATCTTTAAGCCAGTGTAACTTCGAGACATCTGTCTCTTGTTCTATTGTGTGCGTGGCTAGTGGTGCTAGGGTTGCTAGGGTGCTAGGGGTGCTAGCTGCTAGGGTTCCATATCAGTTGCTCCAAACCTTCAATTTGTGTACGTCAATAGAAAATGTTCATCACGCTGAATAACTTTTCTTACGGCGCTGCTTTCATATCTCTCTTAGTTTAAGTGTACTGTTAAGGTTCCACGTCAGGTACTCCGATCTTCAAAATAAGTTATAGCCTAGTATTTGCCCAGACTCAATAGCTACACAATAAAAAAAGTTTCATTCAAATCCGTTCAGTAGTTCCTGAGATTAGCGTGTACAAACAGATAAACAGACAAACAGATAAACAGACAAACAGACAAAAAAATTAAAAGTTCTAGATTCCTATTCTGTTACTATTTTAACATCACTCTCAATTAGTTTTTGATAAAAATACTCAAAAAATATAACAACTCTAGATGTATATACGTGGCGTACTCATGCATATTTTGACGATAACAACTTTTATAACTTTTTGAATCGTTATATCTCAGAAACGGTGGCTCGTAAGAAAAAAGTACTGATACATTTTTTATAGATAATTTAATGATATACAATTTTGTCTCAGGTACTTTTATGAAAAAACTTACCGTTTTGCTGAAAATCGCGAAAAACTCATTTTTTTGACCTTTGACCTTGAATATTTTTTTTTCCTTACACGGGGATGATGGGGAACTTCTAGACATTGTTTATAATTATGTTTTGAACAATTTCACAGAAATTCAGCTTGTTGGGACTTTATGTATATGAAGACAGACTTCGCCAGGGCCAGATGGTATTCCGGTGATAATGCTGAAGAAGTGTGATCTTACTGAGTGTTTGACTGCCATAATGCAGACTTCGTACAACACGGGGACTTTGCCAGAGCTGTGGAAAACAGCAATAGTTACCCCCATTTTTAAAAAAGGCAGTAAATTGGAGCCATCTAACTATAGACCGATAAGCTTGACAAGTGTAGTATGCAAGGCTATGGAAAAAATTGTGGTCAAACACATAAGAAATTTTTTAGCCAGTCACCACATTATACCAGAGCAACAACATGGTTTTACAAAAGTTGGAATTTGTTGGAATACGTGGAAAACTACTTACTAGGATAGAAGCATTCCTACAACAAAGAACACTGCAGGTGAGAGTGGGTGATGTGAAAACGGACCACTTAGAATTACACAGTGGAGTGCCGCAAAGTTCAGTTCTCGGTCCTGTATTGTATATTTTATACACATTTGACCTTCCCCATTGCCTCCAGTGCAACGTCAGCGTCTTTGCCGATGACACCAAAGTATTTGCTAACCCTTTGACAGACTACGATAAACTTCAAAACGACCTTAATAAAATTGCCAACTGGTCTAAGGAATGGCTCATAAGCCTAAATGAATCAAAATGTACAGTATTGCACATAGGCAAACAAAACCCACGTCTATGTTACAAATTGGGCGATACCCAGCTGCAGGAGGTTGGGGTACAGATAGACTTGGGAGTAAAAATTACAGAGAACCTTAAATGGGAAGAACACATAGCAACAATTACCAAGAAAGCTAACAGTCTGATTTACCTCATTAGAAAAGCCTTTGGTACCCTGACGCCAGAAATGATGCTCCAGATCCACAAAACATTTGTAAGACCTATTCTGGAGTATGGTTTTCAAGCGTGGAACCCCTACTTTGTCAAGGACATAGACTGCTTAGAGAAAGTACAGCGCAGATTCACAAAAGTACCACAACTACTAAAAAGAAGACCATATGAGGAACGCTTAGATATTTTAAAGCTAACAAAACTAAAGGAGCGCAGAGATCGTGGAGACCTGATTGAGACATACAAGATCCTACATGGTCATTACGACCTTCAAAACTTTGGCCAACTATTCACGCGTAACAAAAATGACCATCTAAGAGGCCACCATCTCAGACTCTGTACCGATATCTCAAAGTGTAACCCTTACAAGCATTTTTTGAGCAATAGAGTAGTCAAAGCTTGGAATGGGCTTCCAGAAGATGTGATCTCTGCCCAAAATATCAATCAATTCAAAAACCGACTTGACACTCATCTAAACTCGCTTAACCTAATGTGAAGAACTGGATACAGGCAGCTATCAGTTGTCTCAACTGCCTGCCTGATAACTAATAATAATAATAATATTTTGGGGCTTGGTAATTGGTGTGACTGTTGGTGAATATTTTTTTATGAAAATATTCTTTCCTAGAGGGAGAAAGACTCTCCACTCTATCAGGAGTGGTAGGGTAAACAATGCAAAAAGGGAGCGTGTTTACTGCTTCCCAGGCTTTCATAAGATTGCTTATCTGACAATTTTCATTTAGTGCGACAGTAAATATACCTATAATAATATTAAATTGTTCCAACAAACACCAATTACCTAACCCCAAACTAAGTGTAAGTGTTGAGCTATGGTGACTAGGATAATGGATAGGCATACTTATAAACATCCATGACTTAGGTACAAACGCTCATGCTCATCACACAAACATTTGCCCCTTGTGGGATTCGAACCCGCAACCGTCTGGTTTAGAAGTCTGGGGATATTATTAGATATTTTTTAAATCACCTTCTCATAGAATGTGAGTTCCTTCCAAGTGCGTTTGAGGTACTGCAGTGCGGTGGGCAGGCCGGAGAACTCATCCTCGATGATCTGTCCGTCGTCCCCACGGCGCGGGGCACCCATCTCTACCACCAGGCACCCGCCCATCACAGTCAAAGCTCCACCAAATACTGCAAAACTGGAATTCAATATGTTATAATTTGAGACTTAGAGATGAGGTTCAGCCTCACCAGATGGTCATTTAAAAAAAAAGAAATCATTTGCCCTAATGTTGCAATTGAAAGTTGTAAAATCATTCAAAGACAAATAAATAAATAATAATAAGTACATATTCCACTTCACTTTTTTATTGCAAAGGAATATGTTACTCTTTGAAAAGAAAATATAATAATATGTCAGAGGGCAGCCTAGAGTAAGACTTACTATTCCTCTCCCTTTGCAACAGGTTTTTTAGAAAGACATCTAGCAATAAAATATTATATTGTAAGATACATATCAAGTATGTAATTGTTGTATTGATAAATTGTACACTGTAATATGTTTTCCATCTATATTATAATATCTACCTACCTACTTTGAACTCTGAGAGAGAGAGCATAGGTTGATCCTCCTCCTCTAAAGGTATGTCCTCTATACAATGTGTTAATTTTACACTTGATCAAACGTTGAATAAAATACACCGGTTATTTATGGAGAAAAAGATATAAAGCTTGAAAGACTTTCAGTTTATGTGTTTTCGTAATAAGCATATTTTGTTTGATCGAGTGTAAAATTAACACATTGTAGAGCACCTACTTATGTATATTTATATGATCCAAAAAAAAAAAAAATACCCAATTTTCATCCTCCGCCAACTCTTTTCATTTTCCTCTGTTTTTTCTTTATTCTCTTTTTCGAACTGCTCCTGCTCCTTCTTGATCTCCTCTGTCGCGTTGATGGGGCTCTGCGGGAAGAAGCGCCCGAGGATGTCCACCTTCTCAGCCGCTTTATTGTCTTTGTTTTTATCTCCTAAAATTATGACATAAAATTACTCTTGTCTCCATTCAGCAAACAAATATTTGGGTTATAGAATTTGTCAAGGCATTCATTTCCTTACTTTATATTTGTTTAGTAACATATAAAATCTGTTTTTCAAATTAAATAGGCATGAAAAAGTAGATTTACATATTGATGAGAAGACCCTATTAAATAAAGATCATCGAAATATTGGAACGCCATGTATGTAGAATGGTTTCGCGCCAAAAGGCTGTAACATAATTTAAGTCTAGTTAAAGTAGTTATACAACAGGCAAATAAAATTTTTCAAAGTACAGAAAACTAACCTATATTATCAGCCGAATAAAATCTCGCCGAATTCGCAGTAAATAACCAGTACTTAGGTCTTGCAAAATTAGAAGTCTGAACTTTTGCAGTTTTACAACAAACTACTTTAGTCAGAAATAGTGCTTTTCGGAGAGCCATTTTTAAAATAATTCACATTTATTTCACAACAAAATTGAACAAATGTCACCATCTGAGGCTTATTCCCTTTTTTGCACAAATTATAACTTTTTTGAGGGAAAAAATATCAAAGAAAAGGCCTTCCGTCTTCGAAAAGATTTCTACTCTGCCAATAAAAATATAAACCTTAGCAAAACGCTGTAAAAGGAACATGCTCACAATACTTTTTTCAATTTTCCTAAACCCAACATCAAGGTATCTAATATTTCGTCCAAGCAGTACACAATTAATTTCACAAGAAAACCGAAAAAGTAAATTGTCAGTGTCAAAACTGTCAAAAAAAAGTTCTCGCGGGAGTCGCTTACATAAAAAAATTTGCCAATAATTTTATAAAATTGCATTGTTTCGCGATAAATTCTTGGTTGCGATATATTTATAAATGAAAATATGGCATCAAAAAAGCCTAATAACGGGAGTAAACAATATTCGTTAATGAATTTTATCAAAAAAAGTAGTAGAGAAACTTCAAGGAGTAACAGTCCGAGGTAAATATTTTCTTATTTTTTTATTTATGATAACATTCACATAGCAAAAGTGTTGTTCTAACTAAGGAATTTGAATTTTATAAAAGTTTATGTTATTTAATAATTACACAGCTTCCAGACATACAGGTTTTCTGTTATTTTATACTAGTCCTTACCCTGCAGCCCTGAAAACACTCTTCTCACCAATTGTAAATTCTATGCTAGTAGGAATGGGATAGTACTCAAATATTTTTATTAAGTATTTACCTTGTGACCTACCCTATACATTTGTTTTCTGCAGCTGTGAAAACAACGAGCTGGCCTCTGAAAAAAAGTCAAAGTTTGTTTGGAAGTCCAAATCAAACACTTCCAACACGTGTAAGTATAAATTTGAAACTGCACAATATTAAATTTCTTTGTTTAATTTCCATTTAAAAACCATTTACTTTATGTACATTTCAGGGACTCCACCATTCAAAGCAAATATTACTAGCAAAACAATTCCTCATGTTGTGAGTTACTTATAATATTATTATTATTTTATGCTGGAAAAATAAGTTACAATATTTCTTTCTTCTAATATTCTTATTATATTTAATTGTCATTTCTGGGCCAGAGTATGGGTAAGGAATCTCCCAGCCTACTGCCATCACAAGTCAAAAAAGCTGAGCCAGTTGTAGCCACTCAAAGACGTATCCAAAATGAGAAGAGCAAAGATATGGACTCAATGGATGTGGTAAGTTCTATCATGTACAAAAACTACATTAACAAACAAATTGTTTTGTTTCTCCATTCTAAAAGATACCAATATTGAGGTTTTTTCTCAAAGTAAAAAAATTTTTATTAATTTAGGACAGAAAATGCCACTTATAAACATGAATCTTAAAAAAAAGAATAATATTTGCTCATATTTTATTCTGTTTGTAACTTTTATGTAAGTATAGTAATATTTTGCCTACTTTCATTTTTATTAATGATTAAATAAAATATCTTTAATATTTAAAAAAACTGTATTGTTTGTTGTTTATAGAAAAGTAATTGAAAACACATTTCAATGTGTCGTCAGTCTAAGTACTTCAACTAGGTATATTTTTATTGTTACTGTTTTTGAGAAATTGAAATATGTTGTGGATAGCTTTGTTCCATCTAACTATGGTCTGCAATTACATCAAAATCGGTTTTCATTCGGTCATTTTTTTTTCTATCACTTACATATTAAACAACACTATCTGTAATGCACTTAAATAGATTATTTACTTTATTGAAAAGCAAGTTGTATAATTTAGAAGTTTCAGTTTATTTTATTTTATTGTAGGATGAGTTTCCAGATTCTCCTGACATTTTCAATGATAAGTGCAAGACACCATCTCCTGTGTCAAACAAATCGATCAGGATCAGTGCCACCCCCACTCCCCCTAAAACTAAATCCGGTGAGGAGAGAACTTTCAAGAGTCTTAAGACTCCAGAAAAGTCAAGTCCTAGAAAAGACAATGACCCATTGAGAAACATTAAGTTAGACAGTTCACTATCAGGATTTTTGACGAAGATTTCAGAAAATCCAGCTCTTAGGCAAAAGGTAAGATATGCTGTTTTTATGTCATAATATACCAATAAATTGTATTCTGGATCTATTTGTTAAGTGATTAAATATTACAGGATGATGTCAACCCTAAATCAGAAGATATAGAAAAGTGCAAGATGCAATACATAGAATTGTTAGAAAAGATAAGTGATGCCTTTGACAGAATACCAAATTGTATCAGAGAAAAATTCCCAGGTTATGACAAAAGAACTTATGCGAAAATGAAATCATTAAAATCCAAACTAAAACATGTAATTAAAAATAAAAATGATAACAAAAGCACACATCACAAAAAAGAATCAATATCTCCAAAAGTTGATACCAAAATGAATGGCAGTAATAGTCCATCTATGTTGCAAAACTATGATGATGATCTCGGTGACTTTGATCTTGAATCTAGCAGAGTAATCGGCAAGAAACCTTACAATACTGAAATAAATTGCAAAACAACAAGTCAACCGGCTACTTCCACTCCAGACATAATTAATTTTAATAAATTACCCGATCCAAAGAATACAATATACTCAGATTTGATGGCCAAAAAATCTCTATCATTTGACGCGTTTTCGCCCTGTGACGATTCTCCAAAGAACTTGGAAACTAGTATCCAATCAGAAACAGAGAGTTTAGATATGTCAGACAATGTAAATAAAAGCAAAGGCAAGTTTGTTTTTAAGAGGCCATCACGGCTCACGACTGAGGATCCAAATAAGTCGTCCACGCCTATCAAAGATGTGCCTTCTAGTACACTAGAAAGACTGAAAATAGCTTCAGAAAGCCTTAAACCAATAGTCAAAGAGGATCCACCTAAATGTGTTCCTTTGGCTAACAGTTCTGTAGAATTCCAACCGCCTCAACTAAGTAAGAGTTCTTTGCTCAATAATTGTAATAAACCATGCACTATTGTTTCTCCTATAGTTAAAGAGACAATAATTCGGGATTATAGTGATGATGTAGATGACTATGAGGTGCCCATAGATATGGACGACGATACAGATATTATTCCAGTGGAATCCAGGGGTAGTGTGATTAATATTAGTGATTCTGAACCTAGTGGATGTAATTCTCAAATTATGAACATTGAAGATGTACCAATAGGCGACGATGGGTGGCCGGAGTATCGTCCGGAAGATTTTGAAGATGATATGGTGTTGTTAACAAATAAGGAGTCAGAAGTGGTCAATTTGATGGACCAGTCGGTTGTGAAGGAGAATAAAGCCAAGTATGAGGGCATGGGAGACTTCCACGCTGGCACCAAGAATGATGGGATCACAGGTAACACCTTACACCCATTATCTTTTATAGAGTTTATACTTTGTTTTGAAAGGTCTTATTGAGATTTAGATTATTAAGTTTTATTTATTTATTAGTTGTTCCCCGCGACTTCGCCCGCAAGAGTTGGTTTTTCCATATAAACTTTCATCCCCCATTTCACTCCCTTAATGTTTTTATATCGCCACGAAATGTATGTCCTTTCCAGGGTCTCTAACTGTCTCCACACCAAATTTCATCTCAATCAGTTCAGTGGTTTAAGCGCCAAGAGATAACAGACAGGCAGACACACTTTCGCATTTATATTATTAGTATGGATTTAGATTAACTGATAATTAGAGATTCGAATATTCGGAAGCATATTTACCTAAACTTGAGCTTCAAGTCAATAAATGTCCCCAGTGGGTCTACATGCATAAATAAATGACTTTTATGATTACCATAGTGTAGCTAAATATTCATCCTATCCTATTTTTTTATGCTGAGGATCGGAAATTGATATTGATCGCAATTGATAATGATAATGAATGATATAATGTACAATGGCCAGCACTTGAGACAACATTTTTGTTGCAATATGACCCCTATTACGACTGCATAACATACCACAGTCTTTGCCTTAACGCAAAGTCCTTACTAAGCTTTCATAATACTCAAGTTTGATTTTTGTAGGTGAATTCGACGGGTTCTCATACCCGCACTCGGCGTTAATGATGGAAATGTTCAAAGAGAAGTTTGGGCTGAAGTCTTTCCGGCCCAACCAGTTGCAAGTGATCAATGCCACGTTGCTGCGGCACGACGTCTTCGTGCTTATGCCCACTGGTGGAGGTAAGTTAAATAGAAGTACCTCGGCCGAGCTTTTCTCGGTTACTACTACTTAATAATTCCTAAGTCTTGCTTAAAAAAACAAAAAAGCTTTGAACTTGAATATATACACAAAAAAACCAAAGATTCGAACCCACTTCTTCTACGATTCTTCAGACGTCTTACGCATTACACCACGACGCCCATGGTGACCGGGACGAAATAAGCTATCTAAATCTGCGTCGAACAATTACGAAAGAAAACGTATGAGAACTTGAAAACACGCGTTTTCCCAAACATTAGACTAATCTGGATCGATTTTTCAATCCAGATAACTCCTACATACCAAATTTTAGCAAAAATTATAAGCTGTTTCCGAGATCACAAATACCTATAATATAAGTAAATAAACTTGCATGTGGAATACTGTAGGTCCAGTATTCCTTAAACCGAAGCGGGGAGGTTATCCTGGCCACCATAGCATAAGCTAATACTTAATTTAGAAGTAGGCAAATGGTGTAATTAGTGAAATATATTCATATTATATACTGACTAAAGGTGGCTTTCCAAATCATTGATTCATTGTTAGTCTAGGCTGCTTCACATAACTTTAGACTTCTCAAAGAGTTGAGTGTTATGTTCTCTTGACAGGGAAGTCGTTGTGCTACCAGCTGCCGGCGATTCTAACGCCAGGCGTTACTATCGTCATATCGCCGTTGAAATCGCTCATCTTGGACCAAGTGAACAAACTGCTCTCTCTCGATGTGAGTGCTGCTTCTTCCGTTTGATAAACTTACCAACTTGTACATAATATCGATGATACTGTATCTATGTACATACAGCCGCACGTCACTCTACCCCATTTTGATCTTGAGACCGCCTCTATTCCCTACTTAGTAAAAGCAGTTTTTGTAGTTCAAATGGGTCACCGACGTGCTGCTGACTGTACATTTCATGAATTTTCTAAAATTACAACACTTTTAAGCTTTCTAAAATAATTGCTGAAAACTTTGGTGAAGACGCTAAAAAAACTAAAGATTATATTTTTCACTTAACAAAATCTGTTCTTTTTGGCTAATCTATAGCCCGACTGCCTAACTGGGTCTTCTCCTGCGGGGGTAGACGAGAAAGGGGACCATGAAATGTAAGGGCGGCCGGCGTTCGTGATTTGATTTTGAATTTTCAAACACAAACTCGTTCTCGTCTACCCCTCGCACCCCTGTTCCCCGCAGGCGAGGACTCAGTTAGGTCGGACTTTAGTTGGCGAGTATTGACAGGAATTGAGCAATTTTAGGTGCCTGTATAAACGCACCTTAAAAGCAGTGGTCACTTCATGGCCTTGAAATTTACGATTAGATCAGAGTCCTTAGGAGTGTTGTACAAGCCTCGAGGCGTCCAGTTTATTTTTGAAGCCGCGAGGCGGAATGGCAAGACTCAGTGAGCTCGGGTGGCTCGAAGTCCCGAGCCTAGCCGAGCCGCGAGCTCTTGGAGCCATGCCTCAAGCCTTCAAAAGAGCCGTAAAACAATGTCGAGTCCTAAAATGAACGCAAGCCTTCAATAAACGCTCAAGTTTATGTTGATGACTTTAATATCTCCGTAACTAATCAATAATGCGCGGTCGCAGTGCGGTATCCATCAGCATCGGTGCTTTTGGGGATATGTTTAACAATTTTTATTTCATACATTTGTTGATAAAAAAATTAATTACATTGTGGCTACCATAGCCAGCACTCTTCACAGAAACACTGAAGAAAACAGCCCCGAAAAGGACTATCCCTCAGCACGGAAACAGGATTGAATCAGCCCTCAAAATATCAATATAATAGGGCTATCATAGAAACAGGATGGTATAACAGAAACAAGATATCAGCCCTGAGAAGAGCTTTTGTTTGTTTGTGTGCGGCGCCGTCCTCCGATCGTCGTGACGGGCAACGCCGTGGCTCGCCCGATGCGCGCGTCTTGTCCGCTCGATGGCCGCCGCAGCAATGAGCGAGCGCCGATTTGCGGGTTCTATTTATATGCTCCGCGCGCCATCGGTTGACGATGCGCACGCAAGACATAAGTAACAGCTACCGTGCTCGACACGTGTCGGCCGGCGCCGGAGCCGAAAAGGGACAGTGTGGTGTAACAAAGATAGATAATATTTAGTTCGTTAGGTTTTCCTATTGGTCAAAATGTAAATATTTCTATTGGTCGCTATTGTTATTGTTTTTATATAAATTTAAGTTATTTTCCTATGTAACTACATTCAGTACTCAACCTTCTAAGGAGTCTTACTACCTACTCACCTCTACTGGCCTACCTTCGCCAAAACATCTTTAGCTTTGTATCATGTAACTGAATCATAAAAAAAAGTGCGCTAAAAATGCTTCGAGACCGATCGAGTGTTTAAAAGGCCTTGAGCCTTCAAATGATCTCGAGCCTTCAAAAGAGCTCGAGTCTTTAAAAAGGGCTTGAGCCTTCAAAAAAGCTCGAGCTCTGAAAATACTCCCGAGTCGTCGGGCGCCATACAAACGAGGCGAGCCCTGTAAACGAAACCGAGCCCTAGGCAAAAGGACTCGGACGCCTCGAGCCTTGTACATCACAGATCAGGATCCACAAATAGAACTAAATCCAAACGTCCCCAGATTCCCGCAGCCCAGCTATCGGGAGACGTGTCCCTCGCGGCCACGGACGAGATCTACCACAAGCTGTCGATGCGCGAGCCACTGATCAAGCTGCTGTACGTGACGCCCGAGAAGATCAGCAACTCCGCCAAGTTCCAGGATATGCTGGATAACCTCTACTCGAGAGGGAAGATCGCCAGGTAATTGAGACTGATTAAAACATACAAGATCTTACATGGACATTACGACCTTCAAAACCCCGACCTCGATTAAAAAATGTCATCTTAGAGGTCACCATCTCTGAGGTGAATATATCTCAAAGTGTAACCTCACACAACAGTAAAACATTTTCTGAGCAATAGAGTTGTCAATGCTACCACTAATAACTGAAATAATAATAAACAAATAATTTATCCCTTAGTCATCGAGATTCTGCAGGAACAAATTAAGTTTTTTTTCAAACTTATTACTGACTTGCAGTTCCCCGCGACTTCACCCGCGCTTAAAATCGGATTTTCCATACTAACTTTTGTCCCCCATTTGACCCCACCACCCTTTTGATGTTTTCATATCCCGAAAAAAAGTATACATATTATAAGGTAGGCTTAATACATTCGTGTCTGTGAAACCATGAAAATACACACAAAAAAAAGTTGATATACCGACAGCAGCGCCACCTACTGGGTCCAATTATATTTTTAAATCGTCCAGGGAACCTTTGACATACCCATATAATATAATTATTTTTATAACTTAAGCAATTATTTTGTAAGTTTTTACGAAATCAAATTGATTTTCGCTCACAAAAATTAATCGACTGTGTCATCCGGTGGGACTCGAACCCACGTCCCTTCGCTAAATCTGGCGATAGAGCGAAGGGACGTGGGTTCGATACCCATATAAAATTTCAACCAAACCAAATTGGTTCAGCCGTTTAGAAGTTATGTGGCAAGATAAGTAAAGAAGGATAATTCTTACTACCCGTTTTCCCGAAAATCCTTTTTTCTGCAGAGATTTTTGCTCCCCGTAAAAAAGGCATTACGCATTCCTGGTAGATGCATGGCATCAGGTTATTTAGGACTCCTTGACGATTGACCAAGTATACCCACTGAAACCTGTGCGTGGTTTCTCAGTCGCTTATAGGGACGACGAAAGATCGTTATTCGCATGCCTGTCGTTCCAGGCTGGAAAGCATCAAGTGTTCCAGGTGGCCAACATTCTCTAGGCACTTCAGAGAAAAAGAGAAGTGCTTATGGAAGTCCCCTCTTAGGTTGACGTTGCAAAAATGTTTTATGTTTCGTTTCTTTGCTGTAAGGAAATCTTTAATCTATTAAATAGGGTTAAGTTATTTTAGTTAAAGAGATCTTTTACATCATCATACAATTTTCCCTATTAGATTCGTAATAGACGAAGCGCACTGCGTGTCCCAGTGGGGGCACGACTTCCGGCCGGACTACAAGCGGCTGAACATCCTGCGGCAACGCTTCCCGGACGTGAACATCATGGCGCTCACCGCCACCGCCACGCCGCGCGTGCGCATCGACATACTGCACCAGCTCAAGGTACGTGCCGTAGACAAGGGGCCATCTATCAATTACGAGAGTTGGGGGAAGGGGGTCAACCGAGTCATTGCTTAATAAGGACGGAGTAAAATAGTAAGCTTTGTGACGTCATATCTAAATCATTTTCCGAGTTCCGTAGTCCAACTAGGAACTCTTACGGTGTTATTACAAAAAAAATAGACCAGGTTTTAAATGGGTCTAAATATTAGCCGACAACAGAGGAATGAATGACACATTCGTGACATAACCTAATAGACAAGCGCATTTCTAAATTGGCTAGCTAATCCTGTCTTAAACCCGGTACTAAGTTTTTGGAATAACGGGGTTATAGTATTGCCATGTCCGTCTGTCCGTCCGCGACTTAGCTCAGAGACCTCTTTTGGTACTGGAAAACTAATTTGGCATGGATATGTATTCCAATCATGCTGTCAAAGTGGTAAAATCAAATTTTGACAAATATTTTTTGAGGTACAAGTAAAGTGAAACTGATTATTTTTCTGTCTATCCCATCAAGTGAAGTGTCCCTACCCCGACTTCAGTTCGATTTTTTTATGGGAATTTAACCTTTTGAAAACTTTGTTTTTGGATATGTGAAAAATTCCCGGCAATAGCATATATACATAGTCAGGTCATAAGTTCTGTCTCACAATAAAAACTTTTGAATTTAGAATGCTGGCCACAAAAAAGTTTATTGAATTCGAATTTCGAATTTTTCATGAAAATAAAAATGTGTACGTTTAGAATTTTCCTCATTTTTAAATATGGAGTAGACACTTAAAGAAGACCGTGTCGCGGTTATTGCGTTGCATCGTTGCGGTTACGCGCCAATTCAGATTTTCGACTTACTGAAAAATTTGAATATAACCAAAAGATTCCTTTATCGTACCATAAAACGGTACAATGAAGACTCTAGTGTAGATGACAGGTCAAGAAGTGGTCGCCCTTGCTCTGTTAGGACTCCAGCAGTGATAAAAGCTGTGAAGGCCCGAATTCAAAGAAATCCCATACGTAAGCAGAAAGTGTTGACCCTTTAGATGGGGTTAAGCAGGACCACTGTGAAAAGGGTGTTAAATGAAGACTTAGGGCATATCGAAGAAAACAAGACATCGTTTGGACGCTCGTTTAATGGACCTGATACTGAAGAGATGCCGCGCTATGTTATAGCGGTACGCGGGAAAAACCATCGAGAAATTCTTTTTTCAGATGAAAAGATTTTCACCGTGGAAGAGAGCTACAACAAACGAAATGATAAGGTGTACGCACACAGCAGTGAAGAAGCGAGCAAACGTATTCCGCGTGTCCAACGAGGTCATTTTCCATCCTCGCTCATGGTTTGGTTGAGAGTTTCTTATTGGGGCTTAACTGAGGTACATTTTTGTGAGAAAGGCGTAAAAACGAATGCAGTTGTGTATCAAAATACAGTCCTCAAGAACCTTGTGGAACCTGTTTCTCATACCATGTATAATAACATGCACTGGGTATTCCAACAAGATTCTGCGCCAGCTCATAGAGCGAAAAGCACACAAGACTGGCTGGCGGCGCGTGAAATCGACCCGGAACGAAGTCTGGCTCTCCTCCAGTCCAGATTTGAGTCCGTTAGATTACAAGATATGGCAACACTTGGAGGAAAAGGCCTGCTCAAAGCCTCATCCTGATTTGGAGTCACTCAAGGTATCCTTGAATAAGGCAGCCGCCGATATTGACATGGACCTCGTTCGTGTTGCGATAGACGACTGGCCGCGCAGATTGAAGGCCTGTATTCAAAATCCCGGGGGGTCATTTTGAATAAATTTTATTACCATATGAATCTATTTTGTATTAAGTTCATTTTGCTATATAAATGGTTACATAAATGATAAACATGTCTAAATTATTTCATATTACATATGTGACAGAACTTATGACCTGACTAGGTATATTAAAACGCAATTAAAAGTTTTTTTGGTAATTTATTTTTTATTTTTGAGTGTAATGGAAAGGAGATAACGGCCTCACAAATGTGAGCTTTTGTGACAAAAATGAGAGAGGTCAAAAATGATGAACTTTGTGTGACCTAACTAATTTATGGATGGCCCCAAACTATTAAGCGCCAATGACACGCACGTGATTGTCAAAGCCATTCATCTTCCCCGAAACATCACCCGTCACCCGCTGACTTCTAGCGTGACTCGCCCCCCGAACCTCTGGCAACCGCAAGAAGGTTGCGCATGAACTTGTAAGTCTATAAATCCGTTGCTGGCGCCGCCTACTTAAGATTTTTAAGTTACATCGTTTTTTAGCAAAGTCATACTTGTTTGCTTATATTCAAAATGTTCATATTTTCGAGTCTAGCCTTCTCGCTCGTTCCGGTCAGAGTAACAGGGATGGCTACCGCCAAAAATACTGACATCTTCATCCGAAGTCGTCGTCTTTCTATATTGTTTCAGATGTTTTTTAATTCATCGCATATTCTTGTACTGCCAGGTTTCTGACTGCAAGTGGTTCTTAAGCAGCTTCAACCGGCCCAACCTGGCGTACAGGATCCTCGAGAAGAAGCCGAAGAGCATTAACCAGGATGTCGCCAATATTATCAAGGAGAAGTTCTTTAGGTGAGTAAACTGATTCCTAAAGTTAGCTATAGATTTGACTATTTCTGGTTTAAATAATACCTATTATGAGTCATTCCTACCGTAGCTAACAAACGAGATGATAACCTTGAAACGGTTAAACCGATTTTGATAAAAACATATCTAATAACCACATCTAGAAAACCAAGCGGGTTTTTTTAGAGGTGGTTATTAGACATGTTTTTATTTATTTGAAATAGGTTTGCTCTCGACTCTAGACTAAGCCAGACGTGGCGTAGACAGAGTCGACAGTGGAGCAGGCTCTCCCACTCCCAGTCACCGCTTTCAGATAAAAAAAACGCCTCCAAATCGGTCCATTTGTTTAGAAGCTACGATGTCGGAGACAGAGACAGATACAGACACGTCTAATTATAATACCCCTACTCTACGTCTACATAGATCGACCTCCGCGATCAAGTGGTTCGCATTCCGATTTTAAAGGTGTCTATCTTTGAAGTCCCGGGTTCCATCCCCGGTCGGGTCAATAAAGAAATCCATATTTTTATATTGTCTCTCGGGCCTGGATTTCCATGACACAAGTGCTTCAGCTACTTACTTTGGGATCGGAGCAATAGATGGTGTCAAATATTTATGTGATCCAGGGCATTTATCCTGGACCATTCCTCTATCACCGGGCATGTTTGGCCTTTACGTGGTTCTTGAATGCCGTGTTGATTGTTCCATTTGACAAACCTACAAAAGCCCAGGGCCAGTTAGTCTAGCCGATGAGACCTAATTGTGAAACTCCGATCGCAGGGACTCCGGCATAGTGTACTGCCTATCCCGCAAAGAGTGCGACAACCTTACGAAAGACCTGCGTAAAGTGGGCATCCAAGCGGCGGCCTACCACGCCGGGCTGTCCGACAAACAGCGCGAGGCCGTGCAAGCTGGATGGGTCGCTGACAAGCACAAAGTGGTAAGTTTATCCTGATTCTTCTTCTTTTTCACTCTTCTCAATCGCTAGGGTGTAGGCCTTCTTTAGCTTATGTCATCTTCTTCAGTCTTGCGCAGCTTTCAACCACTTAGTACCGGCCAGTCTTTTGATGTCATTATACCACCGCATCTTTGGTCTTCGTATACGTTTATCGCTCCACAGTCTACACTCCACCACTGCCTTGCAACACGAGCCTTGCTTACGGGCGACAAGACCAGCCTACTTCCACTTCAAATTCGCAACCTGTTTAGTGACGTCAATTTACTCTGTCCCCTTATCCACTCATTTCTTTTGCGGCCTCTCAGCGTAACTCATACCAATTTTCTCTCAAGCCACGAAGTTTGTGGTAGATCTTCCTCCATACGTGAGAACCAGTAAAATGCACTGATCGTGGTAAGCTGTATAAGCCCTGTTTTTAGACAGAACTAAAACTAATAAAAGACCTGTGTAAAGTGGGCATCCAAGCGGCGGCCTACCACGCCGGGCTGTCCGACAAGCAGCGCGAGGCCGTACTTCAGCCATTCTGAACCGCTAGGGTGTAGGCCACCTTTAGCTTATGTCATCTTCTTCTGCCTTGCGCAGTTTCTAAGACAAGCACAAAATGCTGAGTATATATTCATAAAAGTCATTTATTTATGCATTTATACCTACAGAGGGCACTTATAAACGTCCCAGCATATATTTTTTAAGCTCTACCACTAGTTCGAGACAAATAGTAGGGCTAGTACTGAGGAGAAGCAGCGGAAGAAACTTATTCACTATTGTCAAAGCCTCTTTTAAAAAGGTGGTTTTTAATACAGAAATTGCGCTGGTGCGAGCTTGTCCATACATTTTCATCAATCCAAGTAGCCCTGATTTCCGATAGTACTGAGACTAATTAAGGACCTGCCTTAAGTTAACATCCAGGCGGCCTACCACGCCGGCCTGGCTGACAAACACAAAGTGGCGAGTATATACCGTACACACAGGATCTAATCCCATCCTGTCTTAATAGGGGCTATAAGCGATAACGCACGAGCACCTCGACCCAATAGGATCTTTTGTTTGTCCCCATACCTTTAAAGTCTGTTTTCTTTGCTTTTCAAACATTGTTAACTACCTTGATATTTCTTTTTAAGGAAATTATTTATTTAAAAATAACAACGATAGACACAAAAATAATAACTTGCTATCTTAATTTTATATTTTAATATATACAACTACAGGTCCCCTGCCTTTTTTTTTACACCGTTTTCGTGCCATTCCCCAGATCTGTGCGACCATAGCATTCGGAATGGGGGTAGACAAGGCGGACGTTCGGTTCGTGATCCACCACAGCATGCCCAAGTCGGTGGAGGGGTACTACCAAGAGGCGGGGCGCGCGGGCCGGGACGGGGAGACCGCGACTTGCTTGCTCTACTACTCGTATACAGATGTCATACGGTACCGGCGGCTGTTTGATAGTGAGTAACATTAACTTAATTCTTCTTTCCTTTTGGCAATAATCTTTATTATGTTCATATAGCCGAATTTCGAGTACGGTTGATTTTGCCAATATTGCGTTTAAAATATTATAGTGAACAAGTGTGTACACTAAAGCCATCTGTTTCTTCACTCTCAAAGTGCGGTAAGTGAGACGGCAATCCAACATCACCGAAGAGAGTTCAAGCACGGGACCTGATTCATCTAAGTGCAGGACCAACGGCTTAACGTGCTTACCGAGACACGAAGGTGTCAAATTTCTAATTAGCTGTACACTCTGGGACTCTAAAACTATTATTAACAATGTATTTAACCCATTCGCTGCCAATTTCGAGACACAATAGAAAATCAATTGTTATCTTGCACCGGTGCGTGCTGTGGCATGGAACCAGTTAATTAATTTTTATTCAGGTATTAACAATGTAATTTCCTCCTAGCCGAATTTCGACTACAGTGGCCAATATCAACAGGGATTAGCAATTTATATTGCACAAGTGTGTGCGCAATACACAGGTGCCCGCTCTGTTCCTTCGCTCTCATAATACGGTGAGACGGCAGTCCGACATAACCGTAGAGAGATCAGGCGCAGGACCAACGGCTTAACGGGCTTTCCGAGGCACGGGCACAGATTATATAATAGTTACTACGTAATAGATAAATCACTCCATAGAAAATCGTCCATACCTACTTTTATAATAGCCTATAATTTTTGTAGCAGACCGCTGCGCACGAAAATGTACCATAAGCATCGAACATTACGTTATTATTCTTCTGCAGCTGCGCGCGGCCGGTACGGCGCGTTGGTAATAATACGAGGGTCAAACTGAAAGTTCTTAGAAAATCAAAAACTGATTACATTAGCCAGTTATTAGTTTTATTATATCTTTTCAAAATATTGTCCATTGACGTCAATACACCGCTGCATGCGATGGAACCACTGGGAAAAGGACTTTGCCCACTCGTCCTTAGGGGTCTCTTCAATGGCATCGCGATACGCAGCCACCGCTTCTTCAGCATTCATAAACCGCTTTCCTTTAAGTTTTTCTTTAATTTTTGGAAATAAATAAAAATCACAAGGCGCGAGGTCGGGGCTATACGGCGGGTGACCCAGTAATTCAACGTTTGATGTCGCCAAATAGTCGATCGTTCGCTTGGCGGTGTGCGACGAGGCGTTGTCGTGGTGAAGGAGGATCCTACTGCGAGGTCGTTTCTCTCGAACTTTTTCCAAGACAAGTGGCAAACAATTGGTAGTGTACCATTCTGCAGAAACTGTTTTTTGATCCTCTAACACAATTGATGCGAAATGACCTATCCTTCCAAAGAACGAGGCCACCATTTTTTTTCCCGCACTTCGATCTCTCTTCACTTTAGTTGGCAACTCCTCGAAAGGAAACACCCACTGAGCAGATTGTCTTTTGGTTTCAGGATCATAACAGTAAATCCAGCTTTCGTCACCTGTTAGTATGTCGAACACAGCATTTGAGTCACCTCCGTTAAATCTTTCAATCATTTTACGGCACCAATCCACACGATGGAGTTTTTGAGCCTTAGTCAAATTATGAGGTATCCACCGGGCGCAAAGCTTCCTGACCGCTAAATGTTCGTGGAGGATTTTGTGCACTTGACTCATACCGATGCCTAAGCTTGTCCGAATCTGCTGATAGGTCACTCTTTTGTCAGTCTCTATCATACGCCGCACAACACAGATGTTATTTTCAGTCGTCGCCGTAGAAGGCCGTCCCTCACGTACATCATCAGTGAGATTAGTGCGACCACGTTTAAACTCATTAAACCAGTTGTAAACAGTCGCACGAGATGGGGCTTCATCGTGAAAGGCCAATCGTAGTCTATCATAACTTTCTTGTTGACTTAAATGACATCGAAAGTCATAAAAAATCATTGCACGAAAATTTTCTCGTGTTAAATTCATTTTGACGTGACACAGACAATTTTCAATTTGCCGCCAAGTCGTAAAACAAATGACAAATGAATGAAATATATACTCAGTAATATTGGCAAAGAGTTCTATTTTCAAATTTTAGAATATTTTTTTTATTATATTGTTTATAAGTGGCCAGTTCTAAGAACTTTCAGTTTGACCCTCGTAATTAAGTCAGGATTGCTTCTTTAGATACAATGCCTTTTTATTTGTAGATTCGCTTAAAATGTTTTACATTGATCTAGTGTTTTACAAAATGTTTACCTGTGCAAAATTCCTGGTTGTCCTGAAAAAAAACGGACTAGTACAAAAAAAAATAATAATTAAATAGTCATGCGGAAAACAAGTGCAAGGTAGGATCAAATTCACTTTTTTTATAAGATCCAAAACGTTATATTTATTTTTTAATTCAGCAATTTGTTTGCAAGTTTTAACGAAATTAAATTATATTTCACTCACAAAGATTGATCGACTGTATCATCCGGTGGAACATGTTGCTCTGGGATAACTGATTTTCAAAAATGTATACATACATAGTTATAAAAGCATCTACTTTTGGCCTGCCGTAAAATTATGACGACTGTAAAAATATTTAAAAAGTGCAAACATTCGAGACTGATAAGTCCAGAATCTTATTTAAGTCTTAGACTAATTCAGGACTTGTAAGCCGGATATGGAAACCATATTACTTAATTAGTTCGCTTAAAAACGAATCGACCGTAACCCAAATAATTCAACAGTGCGCCCTACCGTTGTTGGCAGCCTGCTGATTTACGCACCGACGTCGGTGCGCTCGAGAGTAGGCTATTATCTCGCGCAAGTACATCGAGTGAGTGATGCCTGGCACGGGGGTATTAACATCACCAACTTCCTGACTGTGAGCTGTGTCTGAGTTAATTCATGACAGAAAGACTAGACCACTAGACCAACGAGGCAGTCAATTAACAATGTATTTTATTAATTTTCATTGAGTAAAAACATGCAATTTATAGTCCTACGGGGCTGGCATAGTGACCTATTGAACAGTGATTAAACCTATTATAGGCACCAGTTTCTCACAAAATAGTTATTAAGAAAGTTAATTTAACTGTAAGGACTTCTTTGTAATAGGGAATAAATATAGAGTATGCTTATTCTTTAGTATTTTTTTTTATTCTTTGTCCCACAAAGCAAAAATACGAGGGTGGATCGAAATATTCGCGGCCTAACACATAAATACTTGAACTGTTTTGATGTAACTGACCTCATTCAATTTTTTTACTCTCTGGTTGTCACATTGTAAAATTCTATCGCAATAGCATTATCTGTTTTTAAATTAGACTGCATTTTGTGAGCCCAAGTGCCCAAGTGCAGTGTTTTTAAAGAGAAAATTGAGCAAAATGCGGTCATCAAATACCTGTATAAAAAAACCGAACCCCAAAAAAGATTCACGAAGATATGTCAACAACATTGGGGGAATTTGCTCCGTCGTATACGAATATGAAAAAGTGCGTTGCAGAATTTAAACGCGGACGAGAGAGTATTGAAGATGACCCTCGCTCTGGCCGGCCTACGACGTGTACGACTAAAGAAAACATCGGGAAAATCTGTGATCTGATTTTGGCAAATCGGATATTGACCAGCAGGAAGATTGCGGACACTATGGTACACTTGGTATCTCGTATGAACGAACACAAAACATCATAGTCAATGAACTTGGATTTTTTAAGGTCTCTGCGCGGTGGGTGCCCAGATTGCTTTCAGTTAAACAAAAACGAAAACGGCTAACGATTTCTCGTGACTGTTTGGAAATGTTTGAGGCTGATCCACAAGATTCTTTGGCCAGATTTGTGACAGTGGATGAAACCTGGGTTCACCACTACACTCCAGAGTCAAAACAGCAATCCAAGCAGTGGAAAAAACCTGATGAACCGACTCCCAAAAAAAGCCAAAACAATTTTGTCAGGCAAGGTGATGGCGTCAGTTTTTTGGGATGCTAAGGGTGTCATCATGATGGACTACCTTGCAAAAGGTAAAACTATAAACTTACGTCGTTTGCGTGAAACAATCAAAGAGAAAAGGCCAGGATTACTCAGCAAGAAAGTGTTGTTCCATCAGGATAATGCACGTGTTCACATGTCTATTTATTCTATGGCTCAAATTCGTAATTGTGGCTGTACTGCCCCATCCCACCTATTCCCCTGATTTGGCACCTTAAGACTTTCATTTATTTCCAAACCTAAAAAAAACACCTTGGACAAAAATTTTCATCAAATGAGGAGGTCGAAGCTGCGGTGAGTGACTTTTTTGAAGGCCTCGAAGAAACTTTTTTTATGACCGGCATACAAGCATTGGAAACCAGATGGAAGAAGTGCATTGAGTTAAGTGGAGATTACGTGGAAAAATAAAATTACATTTGTTTATATTTTATATTGTTTTCTTGCCGAGGCCGCGAACTTTTCAATCCGTCCTCGTAAGTTTGACGAATAATTATTCCAGGTTAGATTAAAGTATTTCTGTTAATTGGTAGTATATTTATAATGGCAACACAGACTTATTGTTGTTAGTAACAATAAAATAAATTAGTAAATTTGGTGTATTAATAAGTGCCCACGCCACAGTTGTTAAAAAAAACTTGTCTGTCTCCTATCCGCAGTGGAACGCAACACAACGCCCGACGCTAAACGCGTTCACATCGAGAACCTACTCCGAATGGTGGAGCTATGCGAGAGTGTGACGGAGTGCCGTCGCAGCCACGTGCTGGCCTACCTCGGCGAGCGGTTCCGACGCGACCTGTGCCTCGCCGACAAGCGGACGGCCTGCGACAACTGCCTGCTGCAGCATGACTATAAGGTATACATATGTCACCGAGCACATGCTCGTTGGGATATGTCAACACGATTATCCAAACCAAAGACAGAGACGGAGTTAGCTATAAGATACGAGCAGTTCCACGCACTTCGCCCGCCTATATGTCGGATTTTCCATATAAGCTTTTATGTCTCCAACTATCTTTATACCTGTCATCTAAATCTGTTCGGGAACCGAACACCTATAAAGTGCGTTCCCCCTCTTGACCGCGACCCCTCTACTGCTAGACATGTCCTGTGGGAGAACGGACCCTTACCGCCTGCTCCCTTCGTTCCTCCTTCCGAACATCCCCCTCCAGGATACAAAATGGCCCACTTAGAAGTTCCAAGAAGTTTAACAGACTCCGGTCCCATGATCAGGTGGGGATTCTCCGATGGAACCGATCTGTTCTGTGTCTGCGGGTCCACTCCACAAGACATGTCCCATCTCTTGTCTTGTCCTGCGTGCGCTGATTTCTGCTCTCTAAAAGACCTTATGTGTGCAGACGACAAGGCAATCCGCGTCGCCAATCACTGGGCACAATAAATTTGAGTCGCTTTACCGTCGACACGATAAGGAGAAGATTATTTATTAATTTATTTATCTTTATTAGGGTTTGGCGCAACTGGGTTAGGAAGGCAAAGGGGAGCGCTTCCTACCGACCGGTTGTTATGGTCGGGGACCAAGGTCCAATGGTCACCGTCTTGGTTTATCTATATGTAGTCAAGCTCGTGCTAAATCTTACATATCGCGGTTTGTGTTGTATGGAGCGGGCTATCAGCGCCATCTAGCCTGTAGGAGCCGAGTTAGGGCGTCGCGTCTTGAAGTTGCTTGCTAGTGTGGGCGACAGTGGTAAGATGTCGCTACAAGGGAAACAACGGAACACAATTTATACGGAACAAGCATTTAATAATAATTTATTTCGTAAAAATAAAGCATTCTAATTTAATTTACACATATCCAGTTAATTAAAATCAAATTAAATGTAAAAGACGCTAAGTTTGTCGGGTTGGTTCCCCAACAGATTGTTTTGGGAAGTTTAAAAGAGGCACCAGTCAGTAGCGGTGAAAAATTCAGGAGACTGTTTATCTTAGTAAGGGCATGTGATGAGGAGAAAGGAGAGACATGTGACGATAAAGTGATGAGTGTACTTGTGGATAGCTTAAGAGGAAAAGGCCGCTGTAGAAAGAGTTGAGGTGGTGGATTGTATAAAACAATATAATATGATTTTGTTTTCACAAGGCTCCTTTAAGTAGATGATTCAGTATCGAGTGAAAGTATTGTATGGAAGAGAAAAACATACTTGTGGATAGCTCAGCTATTGTGTCCTACCTACTTCCTACTTCAGAGGTTCAGGTAGATAAATAATACTAATGGTTTAAAGAATGGTTTTTTACTGTACGTTATTATATTAACAAAGCAATGAATGGTGCGGCGACAATGTGATCGATTCGCGAAGGAGCCACTCGCGAGCCGCGCGCGAGCTTATATACGGTCCCTACGCGTAGCCGTGGCGACAGAGGGGCGCAACCGCATACTGTGCTGACCCCAGATATGGAAGTGCTCCGGCAATCCTGATCGCCAATCGATGTTGTCTTCGATAGCTCTTGTCAAACTTAACAAACCAAAGTCTGACAAGTCCATGCGCAACCCTCCTGCGGAAAGAAAGATGTGTGGTGGTGAGGAAAAGTCAATAACTCGCGACTGTCATGTGAAATTCTCTTTCTTGTAACACCAATTGACATCTAGCAAGCCTCACCCCGCCGTGCGTATTTCGTTCTGCAGGAAGGTCGCGCTTGAAAATGTAGGACAATTCGCTATGTGCGCGATAACAGCGCCCCTGGTGACCACAATTATTTTGGACCAAAGATCTGTAAAAATATGGCAACTGGATGGTTTGATAACGATTTTCGGATTATTTTTCAGCGAAATTAAATGAAAATATCTAAAAAGCTTGTGCATATTATTAAATTAAGTAACATTGACGGGAATATTGTTGGAACGTAGCTGGGGCTCGCCTCTGCATTAAACTTTTGCCTCCGATAAAATGTTTTCGGGTGCTTATTATTATATTATATTTTGTATGTATGTTACTCTATAAGGTATTTATTATACGGGCCAAAATTTTGTGTTAAAATTTGTTGCCTTAAATAAAAGTTATTATTATTATTAGCACTAAAACAAATTAAAAGTGTTGTAATTTTGCAATTTTATTCAGTAATATCATACTAGATTAAATTGCTTACTTTTTTCTCTTCACAGCAACAATATATTGATTTCTTTGCACCAATTTTATTTTAATATTGGAAACAAATAAAACTTGCACTGACTGCTTTTCGTGTTGTTTCTACACTTATAATAACACAACACGTACTGTGACTTATAATCCGAATTTAAACGTTTTTACTTAAAAATACAAAGGTATGGAACCGTAACGTTTGTGGAGTTCTATGAAAATATAGCAATTTAACACATGACAATTCAGGGTTAATGCATATTTCTGACACATCGCGCGCTGCGGTCGATATAACGGTCTCCGCCATTCACTTAGCACATATCGTATAGTAAAGCAAGTCTTCGCCTTTATATACGCCTTTGACTGCCACGTTGGTCTAGTGGTCAGCACCCTGGGTACTATCCACGAGGTCCCGGGTTCAGCCGAAAGTTCCTGGGTTTTTCTGTCTTGAAATAACTCAGACAAAGCTCCGGAGTCAGGAAGTCGGTGGTGTTCCCCGTGGAGCCCTCGTGCCTCGGAAAGCACGTTAAGCCGTTGGTCCTGCGTCTGATCTCTCTACGGTCATATCGGTCATGCCGTCTCACCCAATTATGAGAGTGAAGGAACAGAGAGTTCACCTGTGCAATACACAGGTGCACTCTCTGTTCCACAGGCACACACTTGTACACTATAATATCTCCCGCGTAGTTGGTTAAATCTCGGTTGAGGTTGGTAGTCGAAATTCGGCAAGGAGGACATTAATGCGTACAGCTAAAGAGTTGAATGCCCTGCCTGCTTCTTTTTTCCGTATAACCCACAACTCTTTAAGGTGTGAGTAAATAAGTTTCTCTTGAGCAAGCTCGCCACCATCGTAGATCTTATTGAATTAAAATTATTTAATAACTCGATTAACAATTACTCGTGTTGTTAGTATTAAGGTAGGTACAAAAACTATGTTAGCAAAGATAATTAATATTAAAAAACAAAATAACTGAAAGGCTACAATTTAAAGTGTCCACGTACCACATGTAGGAGCTAGCATCGTACATTGCATCAAGCACGGCGTCAGCGACCTACATCCAGCGGCTGACCGGTGAACCCGCAACCAGCACCGTCGGTACTCTACACCGATGGCACACAGCCAAAAACCTATGCATGTTTACTAGCAATAAGTTTATTATAAATACATGTTCAAAACAAGCAATAAATTCAGATATCAACCGTCCGTGTTGGTTCTCATTTTCCTCCGCTGCGGCCGAGACACCCTTAGCCGTCACTATGATCAGTCTGGTGAGTCTGCCAGACTGGCAGCGGGTCTACGCCACCTACCTACCGTCCTAACGCTGCTATCCTGGGCGACCTGGGTGCAGCTATTCCACAACAACATCCTTATTATATCTAAGTATCTATTGTTAGGCGGGCTCTCGAAATGGCACAAGAACGGTTTAAATTTGGCAGTTCAGTCTACCGGCGATCATATTCAGTATGCCGTTGCCGCTAGTCCGCACCCTGCGCACTAGGGACGCGCACCTCATCTTCGCCCTCGCTAAGTTGAGATCGAGAGCTAGCCCATCATTTATTAAAAAAAAAACATGTCCGTTGAATAAAAGAAAACGAGGAGTAAGTGGTGTTATCTAGTCCGTTGACATACAAAGTGCACTCTCTCGCCGGTGGAGCCGGTGGACGTGACGGAGGAGTGCCGGCTGATCGTCCGCTGCGTGCGCGAGACGGGCGCGCGCTACACGCTGCTGCACGTGGCCGACGCGCTGAAGGGCTCCATGCAGCAGCGGCTGCAAGCGCTACAGAACACCGCTGTGTTTGCCAAGTGAGTTTCTCGAGCTTCATAAATAATAATAAACACCAATTACCTAGCCCCAAACTAAGCGTGAGCTTGTGCTACGGCGACTAGGATAACGGATAGACATACTTATATACGGTTATAAACATCCATGACTTAGGTACAAATTCTCGTGCTAATCACACAAAAATTTGCCCCTTGCGGGATTCGAACCCGCAACCGCTGGTTTTGTAGTCCGGGGTGCGAATCACTACACCAAGACGGTTGTCGGTTCGTTCTTTTATCTTATTTAAAATACTTATACTACTGGTTCATTGACCTCTATAATACAAGTACGCTGGACTGTATACTGTCAACCTTAAAATGACATTTGACTATCACCATTTTGGCGCTGACGACTGTAGTTAGCTTGTGGTGAGCGTCCACGGAACTAATATGAGTTGACATAAACTTATGTAAGTTACTTTATTTTAGTTCCCTGGACATTCGGTGGGGGCGCTTTGATTAGGCACAAACATTTGCTGTCATTTCTGTTATTTCCTACTCCAAAATACAACCTTGTATGTATATTTCATACTTAGTGACAGATATTTTGTTAGGACTCGGCAGATCGTCATTTCTAGTGCCATGATGAAATTATAAACAAAGTTTTGTTGATGTACAATCGGCAGCACGTTAGTTTACCCACGTGAACTACGAAACCAGCTTTTATTACGTAGGAAATAATAATAAATAAATTGTTTCAACAAACACACCAATTACCTAGCCCCAAACTAAGCGTGAGCTTGTGGTATGGTGACTAGGATAACGGATAGACATACTTATATACATTTATAAACATCCATGACTTAGGTACAAATGCTCATCACACCAACATTTGCCACTTGCGGGATTCGAACCCTCAACCGCCTGGTTCAGTAGTCCGCGGCGCGAATCACTACACCAACACGGTCGTCAGAATAAAGGTAGTCTCAAGGTCAAAGTGGAGTAGTCTAACATGCGGCCGTCTGTACATATTTTGCCACCAAACCATCATAATATTTAGTATTGCTTTACCTGTTTTTTACCTGACTGCGGAAGGAGGGTTATGTTTTTCGAGAGTGTGTATGTATGTATAATTGTTTGGCACGCCCTACAGCCGAAACGGCTGGAAAGTTTTTGACATATGAGGTGTCGTTGAATTTGTCAAAATTGTGAGAGTGACATAGGCTATATACATTTTAAAAATGGCGCCCGAAAATGGATATAAAGGGGGGAGGGGGGATTGTTTTTTTTACCATAGCAATATGAGTATCAAATGAAAGCCAGTAAAAAGACCATTTCAAAAATATAATTTTTTTTGCAGTCGGGTGTTTTGTTTTTTCAAAAATTATGTTAACTTGCTTCTTATAAGTAATAGGTTAACTCTTGATCTTCATTTTTGCCTGAGAACAAAGATAAGGTCTATTAATTGCAATATTGTATTCAGATGCAAGTCATGGCAGCGCGGCGACCCGCAGCGTCTACTGCGGCAACTGGTAGTGCGCGGGCTGCTGGCTGAGAAGCTGGTCGTCACCAACGACATCGCCTCCGCCTACCTGGTGCTAGGGCCTAACGTCGACAAGTACGTATACAGGGAGTCTAGACTCTGCTGGCTGAGAAGCTGGTCGTCACCAACGACATCGCCTCCGCCTACCGGGTGCTAGGGCCTAACGTCGACAAGTACGTATACAGGGAGTCTAGACTCTGCTGGCTGAGAAGCTGGTCGTCACCAACGACATCGCCTCCGCCTACCGGGTGCTAGGGCCTAACGTCGACAAGTACGTATACAGGGAGTCTAGACTCTGCTGGCTGAGAAGCTGGTCGTCACCAACGACATCGCCTCCGCCTACCTGGTGCTAGGGCCTAACGTCGACAAGTACGTATACAGGGAGTCTAGACTCTGCTGGCTGAGAAGCTGGTCGTCACCAACGACATCGCCTCCGCCTACCGGGTGCTAGGGCCTAACGTCGACAAGTACGTATACAGGGAGTCTAGACTCTGCTGGCTGAGAAGCTGGTCGTCACCAACGACATCGCCTCCGCCTACCGGGTGCTAGGGCCTAACGTCGACAAGTACGTATACAGGGAGTCTAGACTCTGCTGGCTGAGAAGCTGGTCGTCACCAACGACATCGCCTCCGCCTACCTGGTGCTAGGGCCTAACGTCGACAAGTACGTATACAGGGAGTCTAGACTCTGCTGGCTGAGAAGCTGGTCGTCACCAACGATACGCCTCCGCCTACCGGGTGCTAGGGCCTAACGTCGACAAGTACGTATACAGGGAGTCTAGACTCTGCTGGCTGAGAAGCTGGTCGTCACCAACGACATCGCCTCCGCCTACCTGGTGCTAGGGCCTAACGTCGACAAGTACGTATACAGGGAGTCTAGACTCTGCTGGCTGAGAAGCTGGTCGTCACCAACGACATCGCCTCCGCCTACCGGGTGCTAGGGCCTAACGTCGACAAGTACGTATACAGGGAGTCTAGACTCTGCTGGCTGAGAAGCTGGTCGTCACCAACGACATCGCCTCCGCCTACCGGGTGCTAGGGCCTAACGTCGACAAGTACGTATACAGGGAGTCTAGACTCTGCTGGCTGAGAAGCTGGTCGTCACCAACGACATCGCCTCCGCCTACCGGGTGCTAGGGCCTAACGTCGACAAGTACGTATACAGGGAGTCTAGACTCTGCTGGCTGAGAAGCTGGTCGTCACCAACGACATCGCCTCCGCCTACCTGGTGCTAGGGCCTAACGTCGACAAGTACGTATACAGGGAGTCTAGACTCTGCTGGCTGAGAAGCTGGTCGTCACCAACGATACGCCTCCGCCTACCGGGTGCTAGGGCCTAACGTCGACAAGTACGTATACAGGGAGTCTAGACTCTGCTGGCTGAGAAGCTGGTCGTCACCAACGACATCGCCTCCGCCTACCTGGTGCTAGGGCCTAACGTCGACAAGTACGTATACAGGGAGTCTAGACTCTGCTGGCTGAGAAGCTGGTCGTCACCAACGACATCGCCTCCGCCTACCGGGTGCTAGGGCCTAACGTCGACAAGTACGTATACAGGGAGTCTAGACTCTGCTGGCTGAGAAGCTGGTCGTCACCAACGACATCGCCTCCGCCTACCTGGTACTAGGGCCTAACGTCGACAAATACGTATACAGGGAGTCTAGACTCTGCTGGCTGAGAAGCTGGTCGTCACCAACGACATCGCCTCCGCCTACCTGGTGCTAGGGCCTAACGTCGACAAGTACGTATACAGGGAGTCTAGACTCTGCTGGCTGAGAAGCTGGTCGTCACCAACGACATCGCCTCCGCCTACCTGGTGCTAGGGCCTAACGTCGACAAGTACGTATACAGGGAGTCTAGACTCTGCTGGCTGAGAAGCTGGTCGTCACCAACGACATCGCCTCCGCCTACCTGGTGCTAGGGCCTAACGTCGACAAGTACGTATACAGGGAGTCTAGACTCTGCTGGCTGAGAAGCTGGTTTTCTGGAGGCAGCTCGTTTCCGAGCCACTGCTGCACTTGTAGTAGGTGCGTCAGGATGACGTCTGCTTGGCCAGCTAATAAGTTATAAAGCAGTAGCTAATAAGTTAAAAAAACTAATTTTCGAAAAGGTGTAACTTGAAAACGGTAGGACATTTTAAAAATGTTCTAGGTATAATTTGTAGATAATTTTATGGTCTTTCAACAACTCTTTGAAAGTTTTTCTCTAACGCACCAATTATGAGATGTAAGCGAAAAACACAAAAATGGGCCCTTTCCCCCCCTACCCCCACTCCACCAGTTCTCCTAGTGGTCAGGACTTTTAGTATGTTTATGAACTAGAGACTCTGAACGTGTTTCCGAAAAAAAATTTTACGATCCCGCTCACGCACTCTAGAATTGCTTTATTCAATGGACTATAGTTTCAAAATTCAATACTTAAAAATCCGCTAGATGGCGGTGAACAACATAAGGATTTTTTTTATTTATGAAAAAGGCTGGTTAACCGCGGCCTAAGTAACTTATATAAAAAAAAATATTATTAAATCCTTGTCCCCAGACTAATGACAGGCAACCTCCGCATCGTGTTCCCGATGAAGTGCGACAAGAAGGCATCTCTAGTGACTGCTGCTGCCGCGCCAGCCGCTAATGAAGATAAACCTATCAATGCACTGATTAAGAGGATTGAGGAGCGCTGCTATGCGGACCTGGTTGAGGCTTGCAGGTGAGTGAGAGAGAATGATATAGAAACACAGGTAGATAGAGTGAGATAGTAAGTCGTCTTATAAGGAAGTCAGAAAGGATAAACCTATCAATGCACTGATTAAGAGGGTCGAGGAGCGCTGCTATGCGGACCTGGTTGAGGCTTGCAGGTGAGTGTGTGTAAGAGACAGAGAGAGAAGTATACACACGTACCTTGTCACACTCTATCTACACATGTAAACACATAGGTAGATGGAGTTAGAGAAAGAAAGAACGTTATAAACACGGGTAGATAGAGTGAGTCAAATAGGCGTCTCTAGTAGCTAATGAAGATAAACCTATCAGTGCACTGATTAAGAGGATTGAGAAGCGCTGCTATGCGGACCTTGTAGAGGCTTGCAGGTGAGTGAGAAAGAAAGATATAGATACTCAGGTAGATAGAGTGAGACATAAGGCGGCCCTAGTAACCGTTGTCGCGCCCGTCCCTAACGAGGATGAACCTAATATGTTGAATTTTACTATTCAAATATTCTATTCCCATATCTTTTGTGCTAATTAAATATTTTAAAATACGTTTAACAGCGTTAACATGTTCCGTACTAGGATTGTTTACATATCTGCAAACTACATTAACAGCAAAAGATATGTCAGGCCTTGATATACAAGACAAAAACAAAAGTGAACCTACAGCCTCTCTATACGGAAAGCTGCATTCAGATTTCTCATTAATATTAGTTAAGGTAACATTAACATCAGCGGGTACTTTACAAGGTGAAGCATCTGTTAATCTAAATTTAGACAACATTTGTTCAATACAACTCTTTTGATGAACAAAGATAGAATCGACTCGTTTATCAATTTCTAGTCCAACAAAACAAGTAAGTGGTAACAACCTCACTTTAAAACTCCGCTTCATATCATTAATTATTATCTTTAATAAATCACTATCTACTGATAACAATAAGGCATCATCAACATAAAGTACTAATATTACCTTCTTGTTGTTAAAATATCCAACAAAAACGCAATTTTTATTTTATCTTTATCTTTATTGGAAAACACAAAAGATTACATCGTGGCTTAAAACTATGACATTCATGATTATATATAGCAATAATCTGACTGACATTGCTTAAAACCATATGACTTAAGAAATCCTGAAAATTTCTGGTTCCAACATCTTGGGGCCTGTTTGAGTCCATACAATGATTTAATTAACTTGCATACCATACTGTCTGAACTAGTCTCAACTCCCTCTGGAACTTCCATAAATATTTCCTCATCTAGTTCACCATACAAAAATGCCGTTTTGACATCAAGCTGGCGAATACTATAATTATTCTTAACTGAAACAGAAAGAAGAAGTCTTATAGAGTCCATTCGAGTTGTAGGAGCAAACGTTTCATTAAAATCCACCCCCTTCTTTTGATTAAATCCCCTGGCACACAATCGAGCCTTATATCTAATGGATTTGCCATCCTCATTTTCTGGAACACCCACTTTGAAGTAATAGGCTTTTTATCAATAAATATAAATAAATAATATTATTAATATTTTTTTAAGAAAACAAGTTCAATATAAAAATTTATTACATTACAATTCATATCATTTCATTACATTCAATTCATTTATATTTTACAAAAAATCGATAAAAAAAAATTAAATAATAAATAAAGTCATGATATAATTAAGTTGGAATAAAAATGAAATTAAGTTTAAGTAAAATTAAATTAAACAAAGAAAAAAAAATTAAACGGCATGATAAAATATCACAATAATAATAATTAAGTTTTAAAATTATCAAACAATCAAAAATTATTAAATTAATATAATTAATAGAATCAGGCGTTACTTGGCGGAAATCCATTAATTAGATGTGAAAAATAAAATACAATTATTTTGCTTTAAATTTCCGCTAAGAGACGCTAGCGCAGGCACCAAAACCACACAAACCGCAACCGCGTTGAGTACCAGTTTAGGCAAATGCAGAATGCATGCACTACAGCTAATGCAGTTGTTAGTCACCAAAACCAACGTGCAAAAAACCTCGACGCGTTTCGCCACTCCACGCGGCATCCTCAGGAGAAGTTGTCGCCTCGGCTGAGCACGGACGATTGAAATGAGTCGCTGGCGAACAGGTCTTTTATACCGTTCCCCACTAATGAGCTGACGTAATCGTTACGTTAACGCGATCGCTACGTAAACGTAAACAAACAGTTGAAGTTAAAAAATTAAAAAGATAACCGTTGGTGACTGACGGTTATTAAAAATATTTTGTTGATTTGAAAATAGATTCAAAAGTGGGGAGGTGATATAACTGACCTGTTCGTTCAACAATGTAAGCGTATTATCTTTATTATGTTTTATGATTTCTAATTGTTCCACAAATGTGAAAAAAGTTTTAAATTGTCCGCAATTTAAAACTTTTTTCACATTTGTGTAAAATGGAAAAAGTATGATGAGATGTTTGGCGAAGTGTGACTTTTCAGGATGTTTGTGTCGATACGCGGAAATATGTTTAAAATTATTCATAAAAATCTATGCAAATAATAAAGAAGTAATGGTTAAAATTCTTCCAATAGTAGAAAGATACATTATATTTAGGGTATAAAACTGTAAGTACCCTATATTTAGCTCTTTATCTTCACATTATTTTTTCGTCTCACATTATCAAATTACACGATAATCCACCTAAATTTATTTAAAAAAAATGCGTATTTAATGTATATACATATGTTTATGTATTTCCCAATAACGTACTTGTTGATTTCGTTTTGTTTTGTAATCAATTTTATAAACAAATAACATTTAATCTTCTCTGCATTAGCCATTTGTCCCATAGCAGTGATAGGGTCTACAAGTATGTTAGAATGTGTATAAGTGCCCCCTTATGCAGACCCATATATGTATTCACCAATAAAACTCTTTTCCAGAGAGATGGGCGCAGCTCGTGGCGCTTCCCTAGCGGCCGTCCTGCCGCAGGCGGCGCTCAAAGCCATGGCCTCCCGCCTGCCGGACACGCCCGACGACATGATGGCCTTGCCGCACGTCACCAGGGCCAACTACGACAAATATGGCGCTGATCTACTGAAGATTACTTCGGCGTATGCTGTGGAGAAGATGGGTAAGTTGCTTGGACATAAATAACTTATTATGTTTGGCCTCACACCAGACACGTCTGACGACATGATGGCCTTACCGCACGTCACCAGGGCCAACTACGACAAATATGGCGCTGATCTACTGAAGATTACTTCGGCGTATGCTGTGGAGAAGATGGGTAAGTTGCTTGGACATAAATAACTTATTATGTTTGGCCTTACACCAGACACGTCTGACGACATGATGGCCTTGCCGCACGTCACCAGGGCCAACTACGACAAATATGGCGCTGATCTACTGAAGATTACTTCGGCATTTGCTGTGGAGAAGATGGGTACGATGCTTGAACATTAATAATTTATGAAATTTGGCCTCACGCCCGCCAGACACGCCCGACGACATGATGGCGTTACCGCACGTCACTAGTGCCAACTATGACAAGTATGGAACTGATAACTTCTAACTAATTTCTTCGGCTTATGCTGTGGAGAAGATGCCTTTAAATATGGCTAAGATAGGGCTTAACAAGCCTGACATTATGGTAGCCCAATCGCACCTAGTGTTTTCTCAATGTCTACTCTTTATACCGACTAAATTAAAGACACAAGACACATAATATTGTTATTTACTAGTACTACCACATTCCTCATCATAAGAATTACTAGAGAATTTTCTACGAATCAAATACTATGTTCCACGTCCAAACATTTTCCATTTATTAGCCAATTTCAAAAAGTAGTCGGAATCTTTTTTCGATGTTTGTTCCGAATCTTTACAGACACCTTAACCAATTAGTATTTTTTATTTTATTTTAAAGCGTATACTTCCCATTTATCAATGCCCTTTTCACAGGCCTCCTAATGCAGTACCAAGACGAGTTAGAAGAAGAAAAACCTACCGAAGATTTCGCAGACGAATCCGGCGCAGAGTCCGACACGGACTGGGCTAGTCTCGGCCGTCGCGCAGATACTACTAGCAATACTTCTAGCCAGAGAGGGCGGAAGACCTATCGAGGAGGGGTTAAGAAAAGGTCAGTAAAAGTAGCCCTGGCTCCTGGTTTATTTATTTATATGAGGACAACCAACCAAGCATACATTTCACAGTCAAACTATTTGTTTAGAACATATATTTTTTTTAAAATTGATACGGGGCTGATTACGTAACTCTGTTGCTAACAATTCCAGATCGAAATCATTTAAAAATGATCGGTTTGAAAGTTTCAGTTTCTCTGTTAGGCCGGCTAATAAAGACTCCACTCACTAGCTTAAAAAAAACTCTAAACTGGCGAAATTCAGTGTGGCCAAAACGGAACAGCTTCCAACGCCATGGGGACTTATAAGTTTTTTTGCAGCAAAGGCAAAAAGGTCAAAAATGGCATTTTTTTTATGTTCAACAAACACACCAATTACCTAGCCCCAAACTAAGCGTGAGCTTGTGCTATGGTGACTAGGGTAACGGATAGAAATACTTAAATACATATAAACATCCATAAATTAGGTACAAATGCTCGTGCTCATCACACAAACATTTGCCCCTTGCGGGATTCGAACCCGCAACCGCCTGGTTTAGAAGTCCGGTGCGCGAACGACTACACCAAGACGGTCGTCAACGGCCTTCAACCGGTTTATTTTAGAAAAATATGATAGCGTTTAGTTATTATTTTAGTTCTTATACCCGCAGCCAAGATTTTGGTTCTGATATTTTAAACATTAAAATTATGTACGTACGTCAGTGCGACTGACCAGTTTTTAACTGATCGTGAATGGTTAGCTTTAGCAACAAAACATTGATTGAAATAATTTCAATCAAAGACAGAAGGACCTTGTATTGGATTATGTAACTTTGAATGAAATTATTTCAATCAAAGTCTTGTTGCTAAAGTTGGCTATTCACAGCCAGTTACACTAATTAGTCGGTCTGAGGTACGACCAAAATTTTACGTTTTCAATATCGATAGTAAAAATCTAGGTGATATGCATAAGTACTAAAAAAGTAACTTACCGTTATTATTTTTTTCCACAATTGCCCATATTTTACCGGTTCTAAGACCTTCTCGCCCATTTTACCCACTAAATTAAAAAAACTAAAAGTCCCCTTTGCGTGGGCCCACGTTCTAGCAGCACTGAATGAAAGTCAGTTTTCACATTATTTTTATGTTAGTGAGTGGAGACATTTTTTTAACTGACCGTGAATGGCCAGCTTAACAGACTAACTGAAGTTGTCAAATGTAACATTTTCAAGCGATTTCAATCCTGAGTTACGAATTAGACCCCTTAAGTAGGAACTGGGTAAATTAACTGACTTAGTATTACATGGATCTCACAACTTTTTGCAGTAGAATAACTGAGTTACGAGACTCCAGGTCTTTTACAAGTTTGTTTTTGATGGTTAAACAATTTATATCATCTTGTGATTGAGAGTTGCCATTATTTGTAAGGCGTAGTCATATCTTAGTGTACTTAACTTAATTTAAGTTTGAAACACCAGCGCTCAAAATATAAAATACAGCCTAAAACATCTCAACGTATTTCAGATACAAACGCAAAGGCACATCTTCAGCCAAGAAGAAAGCTTACCGCGGGTCTTATACTCGAGGGCGAGGGTCCTCCGCATCTACCAGTTGGGGAGGGGCCAGTACAAGTAGGGGTGGGGCCAGCACCAGTAGGGGCGGGGCCAGCACCAGTAGGGGCGGAGCCAGCGGCACAGGCAAACTGGCCAGGACTGCGGCTACTAAGGCTCCTAGTAAGTTTTTAACATTCTGCGTACGGAATTGTTCGTCTCTTAATTTTTGTCTTGTCGTTCTGAAATAGTTTACGAGTTCTTTAAACAACTCAGTATTTTTATATGTAGCATTTTTTTTGTATGTGCACCTACCTAGTAGAGGCGAAATGTCATTCATTTTGTTTGAGAAAAATTCCATCAAATCCGAACCGAGTCAATGTCAAGCATCGTATTAGTGTTGGTCAGTCAGATATTAGTATCGATAGTCGATTTTAGAAACTTCCGTATAACTTTTCCTTTTGATTTTATTTTCAAAACTTGTTAATATTTCAAAAACATTGAATTTACTCAAAATATTTTTCTTAACATTGTTTATTTTACAGTGTCGCCTTTTTACTCTAAAACGATGCTTACGGCCCTTACACCTTGTATAAGATAACTTTTGTTAAAGCATCTGTTACACCATTCTATTTGTAGCATCCTACTTAGTCAATAGAAAGATTTCATCGCAGTTCACTACTTTGGTTCCTACTTCCTACCTTCTTGTTAAGATCTTACGTTTTCCTGTTAGGAAGATTTCATCGCAGTTACCTAGGAATCTAAGTGGTGTACTTAGGTTCCTACTTCTTACTTTCCTGTTAGGATCCCACGTTTTCCTGTTAGGAAGATTTCATCGCAGTTACCTAGGAACCTAAGTAGTGTACTTAGGCAGACCTGTGTATCTCCCCGCGGAGGTAGCAAAAACGTACCTACGCGCGGCGCACCTACGTAGGTGCTAAAACAAGTTGCGTGTCGCTACCGGCCAGAGCCACGCTCGCGCGTTTTATTCACCGGCGGCCGCGCGGCTACGTTGCTGGCTGGACGAGAATGAATAAAGTACTAGAAAGAGGCGCTAGATGGCGTTAGAAGCTTCTCGTAGCAGTCAACCCTATCGCGTCGCGTGATATTACGTCACTGAATAGGTTTAGTGTATTATGAATCATATTCCAGAGCAATAAGTATGAAATTATCTTGCAATGGATTTTTGTAGGTGTCTACACGAAAATGTGCTTGACTCTGAGGCGAACTAAATTACGCCATATTGTTGACGACATTGAGTAGACATTTCTTTGAATACAATTGCTAAGTCATACTTCTGTACGAAGTACTAGTATTCTGTGACTTAGGTTCCTACCTCTTACTTTCTTGTTAGGATCCCACTTTTTACTGTTAGGAAGATTTCATCGCAGTTCACTACTTAGGTTCCTACTTTCTACCTTACTGTTATGATCCTACTTTCCTACCTACTAGGATGCTACCTTCCTACCTACTAGGATGCTACCTTCCTACCTACTAGGATGCTACCTTCCTACCTACTAGGATGCTACTTTCCTACCTAGTTAGGATCCTAACTAAGAAGCTACAAATAGGAAGGTGTAATGAGTGCTTAAACCTTGTTCGCTTGCAGGCAAGCTGGGCAGCATGCCGGTCCCGCGCGCCAGCACCGTCATCAACACGCGGCCCGGTGTCTTCAACCCCTCGCGGCTCAACCTGCTCTAACGGTAATATTATTTGTCTTATACATCGTCTGAAGTACTTATCACACCATCCTATTTTAGCTTCCTAACTAGGAAGGTACTCTCTAGTTAGGATCCGCGTAACCACGAAAGTCGCATCCTACTAAAGATCCTAACTAGGAAGGTAGGATGGATAGGGGAGCTCTACTCTGATAACGCATTTTCCGTATTTTCGCGTCTAGCCGTCGTCTTCGTCGCACTGAAGTGCTGATAATGCCAGTGACAGGAACGGCTGCAGTCAAAACTACGGATATCGTCTTAGTGAACTGCGATTTCATCTTCGCGTAATAAGTGTTTAAGCTATACTCCTTATAAGCTGCATCCTATTGTAATCCTAATCCCACAAGCACATACAAAATCAGCGAAAAATCATATTTTTATTCTAGACCACTGATCAGCAGAGATCGGTGTAGGTAGATTGTAGACCGCAAGCATTGATATTAATATGGACATGCCTCCGGTATTCCGGAATCTCAATGGTATTCAGTCGTGAAAATAAAAAGAACCAAGTTTTGTAAAGTGCCAAACGAAGTAAATTCAGGTGACATAAAATGAGTAAGATATTATGATATAAACTGGAATTTTGCGTTATCGATTCTAAAAAACAAATATTATTTTCGCACTGTCAAATTATATCAAATTGATCTACCTACTCCGATCTCTGCTGATCAGCTGATAAATTTCTTTGAGAACACGATGTTGTCCTTGACTAAAAGGTATTGTGTTATAGCAGCAAGTCACCCCTGAATGGAATACAATTAGTAAAGTTAGATCTTATACTTTCATGCTAATTTTTATTTGGAAACATAATAACAATACGATTACATTATACAGCGGCCATGAGGGGGCAAACTTTAAACTATGTTATTAATTTTAAAACAAATGAATGCCTATATCACAGGCGGCCTTTAAGAGGTCACGGCACAAGATATAATATTGGCGATAAGGTTATAAGATTCGTTTTATTAAGTAAACAAAAGAGAAAGAAAGCCTATCGTTTTAAGCTGCCATTCTAAACTCTGTGAGAATCGCTATTGTAGTTATAAAGCGAATAAAAGCCGGGTTTTAAACGGTATGTCTATATTTTAAAAGTAAATGTGCTTTAATATTGCTATCTCAATAAGTGTGACTAACAGAACAGATAATATACCTAATGCATAGATTTCTCGTACCTGATATTCAAAGTAATATATAAATACAATTTGCCATATGATTACGTTTTTTCCGATTTAACTTGAGGCAGTGCCAGTTATAATAATTTACATTAATTTTTATATTTATCATACACGTAATACTTTTAGAACTAATAGTTATGTATTGATAAGAATGTGATAAAATGTTGTAAATAAAATAAATGTTTTTTTAATTGTCATTCGCAATATTTCATTTTAACAATATATTGATTAATCATTTCTAAATACACAGTCGCTTTAATGTGGCTATTTTTTGACGTCATCAAAAAATAAGTAAAATTGTATTTTGGCAACTCTTCAAAAGTTCGTCAATTTATCATTTGTGTCAAGTTAACGAGTGTATTCTTCAAACCTCAAAGTCAAAGTAAAAGTCAAAAATAATTTATGTAATTTAGGACAGAGAATGCCACTTATGAACGTCAAAAATTTTAAAATCAGTCATATTGACCCTTAGGGCCCAATGATAGGTATTACCATTTTTACCATAAACTTCAGAGAACATACACATTTTGTTGTGTGTTAAAAATAAAAATCGTGTGCAATATTTGTATAATAATTTATTGATGTTATTAAAACTAGTTAGTCTAAATGTATGATGATCTTCATGGCGTTGCCGCTCTTGGCCAGGTCGAGCGCTTCCCTGCTCTTCTCTATGGGGAAGTGATGCGTGATGAACGGTTTTAAATCTATGGCGCCACTCGACATCACGTCTAGTGCTGCTGGGTACCTAGGATAAGATATTGATTGTAATAGAACGTAGAAGAAGGGGCATAAAAGCTGCGTTCCCACCGGGATACGTAGCGAGGATGTGTTTGTTAAGAAGCAATAATCAACAAATCTATGGTACTGGTATGGGAGGAGGACTATTCAACAGTAGGATATTAAAACGTTTTTTATCTTATTATCATCTAGGCATCTTAATTAATATTCTTTCTCCATCGATTTACCAACATTGCTGGTCTCGTGCATCATATCGGCGAGCTATCACAAAGCACTAGTTGTTTGCTAAGCACGACATAATCAAAAATACATGTTATGGAACTCTTTAATTGGCTTAAGTGATAATGTGTAATTTATTTGTGTTATGAAAACTGTAAACAAGCTGTTGAGTTTCTGAATAAAAAAATATATTCTAATATTATAAAGAGGAAAGATGTTTTGTTTGTATTGAATAGGCTCCGAACCTACTGGACTGATTCAATGAAAGGTACAGAGCACGCAACCTCTGATTTTGTGGTCCGGAGCGCGAACCACTTCACTAATACGGTCGTCATCATAGCTCGCTTCTTATGCCCGTTGAATTCTGGAATCGCAGATTCTTTAGCTACATTGCAGTGTGGTGTAGATTTTGTATCGATAACTCGTAAAAAAATATCACATTGGTAACGCACGTGTTAGCAATCCGATAAGAGCCCCTGATGTCGACTTCTCTTAGCAGCGCGCCCGTTAACGGCAGAGTAACGGACTT
Organism: Pyrausta nigrata; assembly: GCA_949316185.1. NCBI lineage: Eukaryota > Metazoa > Arthropoda > Insecta > Lepidoptera > Crambidae > Pyrausta > Pyrausta nigrata. The sequence goes on from OX438950.1 coordinate 16,249,871, forward strand.
GCCGCCGATGCCCACCACCAACACCGTTCCGCCTGTCCGAGTTACCTACAAAAATGACATTGTTAGCATATAATGACAGTGGCCAGCTCATCAGAGACCGTACTCTGGATGACGACAACCGAATTTTCAAATTTAGCCATTCCTATCACTCATACCGGCATAACAGCACAAACCAGCCTGATGGCTACCATTTAAAATACGGACTTCGTCAGCCGGAGTTAGACAGTTATACGACCGGCAACGATGAGTGAGAAGCTAGTTAAGCTAGAAACGTGTTAGCGAGCGGCGGAAAGCGAGTGCTTGGTTCCGATAGTTTTGTCGTTGGGTTATAATCTAATGTTCTTGGGCGACTGGCAATTCTAATTTAGAATAGAATTTGGCTGCTAGTTGTGGGTTCTTTGATCGCCAATCCAATTCCATTACGATTGTGCAAGCGAAATTTTAGCAGATTTGGGTCTCTAAAAACTGCAACTATTGTAATTTGAATGCAATTGAGTTATACGGTTGCCGGTTGGTATGCTGATTTGAGTTTCTAGACTTCTGACACTAAAGTTGCGTGTACAAAGTCCAGAGCAACCAGTCAACACTAGAGGTGGGCGTTATTCAACATAGATAGTTATTTAACTATCTATTTAGCTGCACAACGATCACTCGTTGTCCGGCGTCATAAAAACTATCTATTTTTCACAACGCTTATTTGCAGGTATGAGAGTCCATTATAGATTGTTTTTTTTTGAACTATTGACACTTGTTATTAATGTTGGTATAGTTTGACGTTGTGCAAATAGATAGTTATCAAAAATAGACAGTTTCTATAACGTTATTTACAAACGGATAACGTTGGCGTTGCGTGATTTCAAAAACCGATAACGACACATGTCTAGTCAACACCGTATTACAGTACGGCATCATGTTAGGTTAGGTTAGTTTAAATGCGTAACTACGAAAACAGATTTTATTACTTAGGGAATACATGCGGTACCAAGTTTAAAATGGGGTAGTCTGACGTGTGTAAAAAAGAAAACATCCCTACCATCAAAGCGACCCTCTGCGCAGAGGGGAACCCGCAAGCGTCAATAGACACATCGGGTTCCGTACCCAGGGCGTCCTCCGCCACTATGCGCGTCACGATGCTCTCGTCATCTTCATCAGGCGTCACCAGGAGGGTGTAGTCAGCTCCCAGCGCCTTGGCAGTATCGAGGCGGGACTGCACCGTGTCTAGAATTATATAAATGCTTTTACACTCAGAAGGCAATGGCGTGACGAGCTGGGCCCCTAGCCAAATGGCTATTTATTTTCAAGCGAAGTTGGTTATCGCTTACAAAATGTATGAAACTGACATAAGCTACCGAAAGATCACGTACTTGCATACATATTTTGACATTTCGTTGGCGATAGCGAAGTTCGCTTCAGAAAGATTGCCATTTGGGTACGGGCTCCTGCTGTCAAAAAAAAACCGTGGAGAGTGGAAAATTCACAGGGAAGCCTTTTCCATACAGTAGAACATCACAGGCTCGTGATAATAATAATGAGAATTACTAGACAGTCAAGTCGGTTTGGAAACAGGTCCGGAATTTCAATAACTCTATCGACAAGAATTTAAATCTTAAGTTTATGACGATGATGAGAATATATTACCGTAAATCCTGTATGTCTTGGGGCCACTCATTACTGAGTTCACGATTCAGTTCTGGAACACCTATCTTATTATTAGCATTTAAGTAAATTGTTACTAACCCTACCTATGGACTTGGTCTGAAATAAAAATTATTATTATTTTGCAATAAGGTCCTTACTTACATATCAAGTTTTGTATAACATTCGGCGTTAGTAGATTTGGTGGGTCGAACATTGTAGGCTTTGTAGGTTACCAAAACTGAATTCAACTGCGGCAATTAAGCTAAAAAAGCTCACCCATAACGAGTAACTTGGAGATTCCCATAAGACCTTGGCAATCACAGCTCAAGGAACCCCAATGGGCCTGCACCCAGAATCTTATGGCCTAGCCAATCTAGCGCGCAGTGTCTATAGAGCGAACTAACTAAAAGAAGCTTACCAGTAATAAGTATCTTAGAGACCCCCATGGCCTTATCAGTCATAGTGCAAAGAACTTACGAACTTAGAATGAGGAGCAGCTTGCCCAGCTTGTGGCTTAGCCAAACCAGCGCGAAGTGAGTGTCTATAGAGCTGATCAATGAAAGAAGCTTACCAGTAATAAGTATCTTGGAGACCTCCACGGCCTTGGCAGTCATAGCGCAAAGAACTTACGAACTTAGAATGAAGAGCAGCTTGCCCAGCTTGTGGCTCAGCCAAACCAGTGCTAAGTGAGTGTCTATAGAGCTGACCAATGAAAGAAGCTTACCAGTAATGAGTATCTTGGAGACCTCCACGGCCATGGCAGTCATAGCGCAAAGAACCGCAATGACCTAGGATCATCAACTTGTGCACCAACTATATCCGCGTGCAGTGCTAGGCGACACACTTGCTAGTCAAAGAAACTCACCAGTAATAAGTATCTTGGCGACACCCATGGCCTTTGCAGTCATAGCGCAAAGTACCCCAATGGGTCCCGCGCCCAGGATCACCAACTTGTGGCCCAACTGGACCTGTGCCCGTTTAAGAGCATGGATGGCTATAGCAAGAGGCTGGACGGCCGCACCTTCGTCCATTGACAGGTTTTCAGGTATCCTAAAGGTAAAAGACGAGTTAAGTCTGGAAATGATAGTATTGATTTTGTTGGAACCGTTATGTAACATCAATTAAGACACTGTATTTGCATATCGGCAGCAAAATCTGGCTATGAAAGAAGGTAAGAGGAAACTCCCGAGACTGATCGCAGATACAACCCATCTTAACACTGTCATTATACACGCTTGTGAAGAAACAGTACCCACATGCATCTTTTCAATATCTACGAAGGTGGTTAGTGGAGACGCATACAGCTTATTTACGCCTGAATTTATTAAACCAATTCGTAATCCAAAATTCAAATGATTTTCGGCTATTTGCGTATCTATTAACTGTTCTTCTACGGTAGCCATGCCAACGTGTCAAAATACGTGTTAACCAACCAACCGAAATCGACTTAAATGATCGATCTCAGATCGTTTATAAACTTCGGCCCTAAAGTAATCAGCTCGCCTACACGAGTGTTATCTTGTTTATTTTGGCGAAACTTAAAAAAAAGGGCAAGAGAATTAAGACGATTGGAGCGCGTTAAGTGATCCTATGTTTATCAGTGGATTGCTAAAGCTGATAAAGATTCATAAAGGGAGTAGGAATAAACGATGGATCCTCACTTGTGGCAGAAGTCGGCAACGTGCTTGTAGTAGTGCGTCAGGTTGCCGTGCGTGCCGTTGCTGGCGCAGTACACGGGCAGCGGGCACACGTTGTAGCGGCCCGCCTTGCATAGAGAGCAAGCGCGACATGGCTGCGTCGGCTCTATGGCTACGCGGTCGCCCACTTGTAGTTCTGATACTTTTGAGCCCACCTAGAATAAATATTTACCCACTTACTGATAATGATTTTGACATTGCTATAACACTTGAGTTTGACTTGACTGCCTCAATAGTCTAGTGATCAGCACGCTGGGTACAATCCAATCCTCGGGTTCGAATTTCGGGTAGGGCCGAAAAGTGTTAGGTTTTCCTATCTTGGAATAACTACGGCACAGCTCCGGAATCAGGAAGTTGGTGGTTTTAACACGCCCGTGCCTCGGAAAGCACGTTAAGCCGTTGATCCTGCGACTGATCTTTCTTCGGTCATGTCGGATTGCCGTTTCACCAAACTGAGGGTGTGAAGGAACAGAGAGTGCACCAGTGTATTACGCATACACTTGTGCACTATAATATCTCCCGCGCAGTCGGCTAATCTCTGTTGAGATTGGCCACTGTAGTCTGAATTCGGCTAGGAGGACATTATTAACACTTGATTTAATGAGATAGCTAATTTGAAATGTTTGTCTCCACTGTGTCAAATCACCTTCTTCTCTTCTTCTTCAGCATGTATCTGCCCACTTCAAGGCATATGCTTTGTTTGAGAGTTTAGGCAGTGGATTACACGTGGAGGGCGACAATGATAGGTGTAAAATTGTTATGTCTTCACGCTTATAGCTAGGTACTTGCCACATCAGCTTTCGGGTTTAACTTCACAGGCCACAATCACTCGAAATGTCTGTAAGGAGCTTCACAGGATACACACGCGGCGAAAGCGTTATGGTCGGTCTAGTACATGTGTCATAGGTAACGTCTCGGTGACAACTGGGGGCTCCGGGGTTCTCACGGTACGTTTTAAACAAATAAAAATAAGGCAGGTACGCGTGCGAGTGCGCGCGGCGCAGTATCAATAGGGTACACAAACAAATCAAAATATTGTAGTAAACATGCTTCTCCAATCTTCTTCCACGAAACTCTGTCACCAGTACTTTTTACCAGGTTATACCGGCATGATCTTTAATGTCATCGGACCATCTGGGTGGTGGTCTGTCAATACTCCTTATGTCGATTCTCGGCTTCCATTCACATTCATAGGTCATGCCACTTATCTGTCATTATTTCCAAACTAACCGTCTCATATTTAACCAAGTGTTATAGCAGTAGTAAATTCATTAATAGTAAGGGGGTAGATAGATAACTCTTTATTGCACACCATAAAAGAAACAACAATAGAAAGAGATGTACAAAGAAGGTCTTATCGTTAAGGACAATCTCTTCCAGTGAACCTTTGGGTACAGATGTTAACGCTTTCATGAAGTCATTAACCGCTTAGGTAAGAATTTATCTTGGACTCTGTGATCCTACGATGGAATGGATATTGTGTAATGTACATGCACGTCAACGAATATGCAGGGCATAAAGTGCACAGGGGTGTGCGCAACGCACTCTTTGTTCGGTGAGACCGCAATCCAATTTGACCGGAGAGAGATCAGGCACAGGACTAACGGCTTAACGTGCTTTCCGAGGAACAGGGTTGGTAACACCACCAATAACCTGCAGTTTCTGAGTTATTATTTATACAAATTTCCTGACCCGGAATTTGAAACCGGGACTTCGCGGATAGAAACCAACGTACCGAACACCAGACCTTATAAGCCGCAGTAGGAGGTAGAAGTTTAGGTATGCAGGAGGCCGGAGCTTATTGTTTCTGGTTACCTTGACAACGGTCCCAGCGCCCTCGTGGCCCAAGATCATGGGTTCCTCCAGCACCTCCAGCCCGCAGCCGCCGGTGGTGTACAGCTTCACGTCTGACCCGCAGATGCCGACGCTTGACATCTTAACCAGTACCTCTGCGGGCAGAGATGAGCTTTGAACGGGACAGAAGTGTAAAAATGGTGTGGAAGAGAAAAGTCGGACTCGCGCATTGAGGGTTGGTAATTTAACAAAATCTAGACTCGAGTCCACGGTTAATTTGACAGGACTACCATACCAAATATGTCACATCATATTAATTTAAACAGGTGTTGGTGAACCCCGGGTAAAGTGACTGGCTGACAGTTGTTAGTTTTTTTTTGTGTTCATGGTTGTATTCAGAATTTCAGTTACAGTTGCAGTTGCATACAGTTCATACAGCATTGGATAATCGCTAATCTATAGCTGTAATAATTCTAGAATTTATTGAATTTTTAAGCGAAGTTTCAAACAAGAACAGAATTGTTAGCAAGATAGTAGCAGAAAGAGGTGTAGAACAATATTGATTATAATTTGAAGAGGTTGAATGATGGTAAATAAATATGAACTGTATGGAACTACAAAGAAGTTTTAATACTTAAAAATATATTTAAAGATACAATCCTGATTTGGTCAACTGATTAAAAAGTAAAAATCTATCAATACCATTATCGTTGATTTCAGGCACCGGCCATTTTTCCTGAAATGACAAAAACAGTACATTTTATGATCTTTCTCATAATTTTCTATTACTTTAATAAAAAATATTATTTTAAAAAATATGTAACTTTTATTATAATAACAAATAAAATATAAATTCACTTAAATGATTATCTTTTCAAATCGTTTCTTCAACTTTTTAAGTTTTTTTTTTTTTTGTAGAATTTTATCTTGAAATAATTTTACCGAGTAGTATTTAGTTAATTAAATTATGTAATTGAAAAATTACTAACCACTCTAACATCGTAGGGCCCATATAAAACGGCTGCATAGTTCTTCGACATGTTTTTTCACTGTGTTTGATGAACAACTGATTTGAACTGAAATGATGCCACCACCAAGACGAATTATATGCTGTTATAAGATAAATAATTAAAATATAGCGAGGTGAACCACCTTGACACGACAAAAATTATGAACTCAGATTAGATATCTTTAGTTTACTACATGTTTACATACATCTCAAATCTCTGAAATATTTTTTGGACCACAATGTAATAAACGCAGTAGAACCACATGTCGCACATGCTCATGCAGTGGCGGCAGCGCTTTGGTAGTGATACCAAAAGTGAAGCAACCCACGCCACGGCGCTGTCGTGATTGGATGGGTGACCATTCCGACCATTTAAATGACGTCCATGACAAGCATCTCCGTGCTTCGGAAGGCACGTCAAGCAGTTGGTCCCGGCTAATATCTGTTGGTATTAGTCGGTAAGCCTAGTCAGGGGCCCTAGGGCTGCTTGATAACATCTGTCAGTAAGGTTTGTCACTTGCCTTACAGACACCCCTCCACCAATCCGCACTGAGCCCGCGTGATTGAGTATGGCTCGTACCTCCTCATAGTTGAGGTGAGGCCTTTTCCCAGCAGTGGGATCTATTTGGGCTGACTTTACAACCACATGTCACGAAGCAGAGACATATTTTAAAGATGGCAGCGCGGTGCATGTTTAATGCTTAAGCAATCACAGTTCACAATTTCACAATTTGAGGGTTTGGTACCCATCAGATATTGTCAATGGTTTTATTTACAATTTTACGGTTGCTCGTACACTAACCAACCAATATCTTTGAATGTGTTTCTTTACTCTCACAATCCAACAAGACGACAATCCGACACAACTGTAAAGATTTTTTGTTCCATTTCAGTACCAGAATTTATCTCTTTGCTCTTAGAAACGCTTGCAAAGTTATTGGGAATGAACCTACTGACTGTGCCTATCAGCTCCGCATCTCTTGAGCAAGTTGTACACAAGTACACAAAAGGATTAAATTTTATTTTGTTTATTTTCTTAATCTGGGACACCTTGTGATGATGTATTTGTCAATGCCTTTCACGAAAGGTCGCTGGATTTTGGCGCTAGTTTCGACATCTGTTGTATATTCCATACATTTTTACGTTAGTTTCACAAAAATCCGTCGACCTTTCGGGAAATACAGTAATTTAAATGTTTGTCGCCGCTTGCAAAATACTTTAATGATGTAGATTTCCGATAAAATTTATTATCATTATGACGGGGCACGGGGGGGTATTATGAAATTCTGAGTAAAATTAAGTATGCAATAGAAATGCGTATGCACAAAGCTTAAAGAATTTTATATCGTAGGTACCTACGTATATGTGCTACATTTATCTCCTTATTAGTAATAAACCATTTTGTGGGCGTGCCAAGTGTGCCTCCTGCAGTTATGAGCAAACGCTCATTGAGTTAAGAGTATGCATGCACGCACATACACTTACAAAGTTAAGAGGGCTGTCACAATTATTTTTTACTAGTGGGTTTTAGAATAACATTATTTAAACAATTAATAAAAAAGCGGAGGCCGCTATGTCGCAAGAAATCATAAATTTTGAACTTAGAAATAACTTCAATACTACAAAGCACCAAAGTGATAATCTATAGTCGACTGCTTATCCGAGACTTTGCTTGCGGGGGTAGACGATAACGGGGGGTCCTGAGCAGTGCGGGGCGGCGGGCGGCGGGCGCTTGTACTTTGATTGGGTTCAAATCACCCAATCAAATCCCTGTTCTCGTCTATCCCCGCACCCCTCTACCTCGCAGGCGAGTTCTCAGATAAGTGGTCGGACTATATTAGTTGCACTTTCTAATAATTATTTGTTTCTTACGTTTACGCAATTTGTTGAACTCATTAAAACACAATTTTACGGATTACTTCGCGATTTATTTACATTTTATTTTAAACCTGACGATTCGAACACTTTACAGCGATCGTGGTCACAGGGAGACTAAGGTATTATTTGTGCAGTGCTAGGTGTTGCTTTGGTTTTTGCTCCTATTCCTTGGATCCTATTCTAGCAAAAACCAAAGCAACACCTAGCACTGCAAGATCTCAAGACACGGTTAGCTCTTTCTGCGTAAATAGGAACGTAAATTAATATTATTGAGTGACGGTAGTTAAAATTTTTCAAAACTTTGTAACGACAAATAATACCTTAGTCTCCCTGTGACCACGATCGCTGTAAAGTGTTCGAAACGTCAGGTTTAAAATAAAATGTAAATAAATCGCGAAGTAATCCGTAAAATTGTGTTTTAATGAGTTTTCTAATAATTGTCTGTTTTTGCAGAAGTGATTTATATTGTCATTAAAAAGTGTAGAATGAATGAGTTTCCACCACAATGCGTCATCCAAAATATAAACATAGGACCTCCTCCTGTTTTGAAGTCGGTTAAAAAACCGCAAATCGATGTACGGGATAGAAATTTGGTGCTTTAGGTTTAAACTATCAGTTTGACTGGTAGTTCTTAAAAATATGCCCATAAGGGGGCATTTGCAGTTTCCCATCAATATTTGCTTTGTAGTGTCCACATCTGTACTGTGACGTTGATATGTGTAGGGTTGCCTCGCCCTTCGATACAGTGTTAAAAAATATTTTTATTGTAAACAAGAATTTGGGTACAATGTAAGCAGTTACATTTGCTTTTAGGGTATTTTCGCCTTTTTCGCCATGTTATTTTATTTAAAAGGTGTATGGCTGCTTAATCTCTAGTGACAGTCTGGCGTGGCATTTTTGGACACAAAGTGACATTATTTCCCAAATCAAAAGACTATCTTATATTTATAGACTTATCTGAAAGGGCTATCTCTACTGTTAGTCTGGCAGGCTCTTTACGGGAGACCCTGTATAAGATTGATATTTATTGTATCTTTTAAAATGTGTCTCTCAAACTATAAGATAATTTAGATGGAATTAAACACAAAGAATAGCAACAAAAACAATTTATTACAAAAATAAAATTATTTTACAAGATGTATATTTTTGTACATCGCCCTGTACTTCCAGTATATTTACATATTCAAACTTACGTCTAAATTATGGTGTAAATATTATTATACTAAAAATTTCTACATTGGAACTCTGCCTATGGGTCCAATATGAAGGAAGAAGGAATCTATCAACGTCAAGTTATATTTCATTTATTTACCGAGTAAAGAATATAATATATAAATATTATGTAGGTAGTATTGCAAAGTTAAAAAAATTATAGGACCGCCAATTTTTATTTGTGATACAAAAAACACGAAGTTTTCTTTAGATACAACAGCACATTTAAATATCTACCTAATTAATTAGTCTAACGTTAATTAAATTTCTTTTACCATGTCTACTAATATAAGTTACTTATTCATTTTATGCAATAGCATTTGATCTTTTCTTGTTCCTATTAATTTCAAACAATCAAGTTATACTCTTAATGCAATGATTTTATAACGTTTCAGAGGCTTCAGTCCGGATGATGATGTCCGGATTTTCGACTGTAGCTGTCCTTGTCAATCTTGTCAGCATAACAGCGCGTACGAGCGTGATGGCTAGATGCGAAAATATGGACATCGTCGTTCGGAGTAAGGCCGCAAGTTCCCTAGACAAGACACAATCTATTCTACAGCGAAAATTGGAATCGTTTTTTTGTGGCGGTCGTGCTTCGAAGTGCTAAGAAATGCATAAAACTGACATTATATTAGCTATCGAAACATGTGACTTTGCATACAAATTTTGAACATTTCGTTGTGCATGGCGAAGGTTGCTCTAGTAGTATAGATTGCATATTGTCAAGAGGTCCTAGCTTTAAAATAGTCGGAATATTGACCCTCCAAGTTTGCTGCACTTTCACGACCGCTGAATATCATCTAGAACGTTCTAGAACTTCTTAGGGTTGTTCGCATCGCGCGGTTGAACATGTATCATGACCTTGATCCCGTCGCCGCGGCGCGCGACTTCGTACGCGGCGAGCGTCTCCTCCAGCGAGAAGTGGTGCGTGACCAGCGGCTTCACGTCCACCTGCCCGCCCGCTACCATGGCCAGGGCGATAGGGTATCTGTGGAAGGGTAGATAGAGTTGGTATTGCAATGGTAAAATATGTTTATATAAATTAAAATTTGGAGGTCCCGACATATATTTTTAAGACCTACCACTGTTTCGGGACAAATTGTAGGCTAATAATGAGAAGCTAATCATAAAGAATGTTGAAAAACCGGCCAAGTACGAGTCGGACTCGCGTAGAAAGGGTTCCGGTTACCATTATTTATACATCATTTCATTTGACACTTTTTGTTTAGTTTTAAAAACTACAAATAATCACGTTTGTTGTAAGGGAGTGAATATTTTAATTTCATTATTTGTTTTAAAAAATACATGTTTTATTCCCATAAAACAAACATGTTGTATTCAGTTTTTGTAATTCATTACTTATTAATGTGGGTGCGACAATGAAACGACGTGAAATGAAATATTATTCCTTCCGGTTGAGCTTGGCTGCTCTCGGAAGAAAGAATATTTTTATTTATCAAACAGGATATGCCAAAAAACACAGACCTTGGAAGTATTATTTATTATACGGCCTACAAGTAAAAGGAACCGAGTGGCGCTAGTAAAAGTTACACCACTGACGGACTTCCCCGCATTGACACACTCCTTTTTTGGGCAATCCCACCACCTCCTCATCATGGTCTTCTTTGGGCAGTCGTGTAAAAAGGAATAAAACCCACTTAAAACAGTACTCACTCGTTGACGTATCGGAAGATGCCGCGCACGTCGACTTCCCGCGCCAGCGCCGCCGCCAGCGGGACCGTCTGCTCCGGGCTGCCCATGCCCACTAGCACCGCCACGCCGCCAGACTTCGTCGCCTGAGGAATATGGAACAAACTATCGTTAATATTATATTAACGAGAAACGTATTAAGGCCCAACTTTACAATTGCGTCGTCGCTGCGCAGATTTTGCACATGAAAATGGAAGAAAGAAAGAAAAAATATTTATTTAGTATCAAAAATAATATCAAAACAAATAGGCTACTAACTGCCGTACTCAGAGACGTTAATTAAAGTTAATCCTTCACTTAGCTATAGTCCGTGCCATTTAAACTTGCACAAAAGGTTATTGACCCCACCTGTACCGAAATGATGCCTAAACTTTACGACACGTGTCGCTCATCGTATAAAATAGCGATAATCCCGACCTATCGCTGATTTCATAATACCACGGCTCGTCCGAGAACGAGACAACTCTAAAACATTAAAATTTAAGTAATAGTTTCGCAATTTTGTAATTAAAACACAGATTTAGTTATTAAAATCAATTTTCTTTTAATTTACGTATTGAAAGTCTTTAAGCAGTTACTTAGTTTTATTTTAAATACTCGGTTAATTGACATTACTTTTACCACAAATATAAACACAATAATTAGAAATTACATTTTTTCCATAAAGAATTAACAGTAGTTGACCATTCATGGATATTTATCATTATATAATTTTGACTCCCAAAATGATATGACTTATTGCACTTAACCGTTAGTGGTTTGAAAGGTCAGGGGTGCTATACCTGTACGCTATTTTGTAATGGTTCACCTAGTGCGGCATAATAAAAAAAAAAAAATTACGAATTTCGGAAGTGTTCACGTGTTATTATTTTTTTATAAGTTTGTGTTATTGTTCTTTGTTACGTTTGTGTTTGTTTTATTTTGTTGCTGTTTTCTCCATTCTTTACTTATTATAAGTGAAGATGAAACCTGAGAAAAATAAAAAGAGGCGTAAAAGAATCCTCAAACCGCAAGCAGGTTAGTTTGTATAATTTACCTTTACAATATGTTTTGCTATCATTGTAGGTAATTCCATTTGAACACAAGTTTGAACGATGTTTTTAAGTATAAAGTGATTGTTAGAGCTTTAACACACGAACAGCAGTTTGATGTCGACGTATGTAACTGCATCCGACGATAGAAGTCGGCGGCTAGTTGTCGACATGCCGTCGACGTGCTGTCGACGCATTGGCAGCTGCCGGCTGATGTTGACGGCTAGCCGCGTCTGTCATTTGACCGTCGAATGCAGTTAGTCCAGGAGCTAGGACGTGCAAAAAATGAGCCTAACACTATTCCAGTTTGATTTGAAGTTATCCTTCTCCTAGACAAAAGAACCAATGCTGTTGACGCATATCTCACCGAAATGTAACTCGTCAAAGTTTACCTATCGATGCTTCAGACTCAAAACATCCAATCTCAATAATTATAATCGCGGACTCCAAGAAAACCCCTTTTCTTCACAGTCGTATACCTCATGACTGAGGGTCGTAATCCATGCATTGTCATCCAAACTCAATGCAAAATTTCAGCTCAATCGGTTAAAGATATCTGCTAAAAAAATTAATTTTTGAATAATACATACCAACTGCTTCCGCGATAATAACGCTGGATATATACATTTTTTTTTAATTAATAATGAATGATGCAACTATTTTTATTTCATTATTCATGTCCAGTTACATAAAATGTCGGCTGTCCCTCAGCATATTGTTTGTTTTGTAATGCAGTAGCCAAATGCTTGTAATACATGTCAATTTTTCGGGTCAAGGTCGTCTCGTACCAATAAACGTTTGTTTAAAATAATAATAATAATAATAAAAAACTTTATTTACGTAAACAAGTACATTTTTAAGGTTATTAATTGATGTAGTCTCCTATTAGGCATTACAGAATGCCTGTGCCAGGAGACCACGCTCTTCCATAACTAACACTACATTAACATAAACAAATATATAATATAGTGGTCTTAAATTGAATAAACTATTTTTGACTTTGACTTAATAAACTACGTTGTTTACACAGACTTCTATCGCTACGCCTTGTGTTTTGGTTCGCTGCGATCCCGTATCGGCGTGCAGTGGTAACAGGGGTGTCAATGACCTTTTGTGCAAGTTTAAATGGCACGGACTATGGCGTGTTTGTTGAAACAATTTATTTATTATGCCTCATGCAGTCCTTTTCTGTTTCATTGACAAAGTGACAGAACGAGACTTAATGAAGGGTTAATTTTAAATAATGTGTCTGAGTACGGCATTTAGTGCTAAAAACTGATATTTTGGTACCAAAAAGGCCTTCGGTCAGTATGTGTCAAAACTCATGTTTGGCCGTGAAACTTTTGTAAATGATAGATTAAAATATTAGAAATTAAGGCTTGGCAAGGCTATTCATAGATTTTATAATTTAGAATATCGTTTACTGATTTGAAATAGTGAGATAAATCATACACACCAGCATACATAACCGAACTGTAGCATTAGCGCCGCTTGCGTCGAACGACACGTCAGGGTGGCTGCCCAGCAGCTCGTGCACTTTCTTCACCATCTCAGGCTCGCTTGCGTCACGCGTCACCAGCAGCGTGGCATCAGCGCCCAGCTTCTTGGCGAAGTCTAGGCGAGACTGGAGCACGTCTGGGAAAGAGAATTATTGGTCAAAGCATGTAAAAATAACGTTTTTGATATGAGTAATAGGCGTCTAGGACCGACGACTACTATGGGCAGGCCTATATAACTCCCCGTGTAGGTAGCAAAAACGTACTACCGCGCGGCGACCCACCGTGGTGGGCTAATCAACTTGAGTGTCGCGAGCGAGCAGCGACATACAAGCGCGTTTTATTCACCGGCGGCGCGCTGCACTACGTTGAAGGCTGGACAAACATGAATAAAGTGCTAAAATGTTGCGCTAGATGGCGTCAGTAACTTCTTGAAGCAGTCAACTCTATCGCGTCGCATGATAGTATGTCAGTGAATAGGTTTAGTGTATAATGAATAATATTCCAGAGTTATAAGAATGAAATTATCTTGCAATGGATTTAATTATGTAGGTGCATAAACGAAAATGTGCTTGACTCGGAGGCGAGCAAAATTACACCATATTGTTGACGACATTGAGTAGATATATCTTTGAATTTCATTGTGTTGTGACTCCTGTGTTATGAGTAGGAAAGAGGACCCTGTGCTTTGAAAGGACGCGCTAGAGCTACCTATGACGAGTATGGTGCTGGCTGCTGTTGTTGCGAGTAGGGAAGCAGATCCCGGGTTCTGAAATGACGGAACTGGGGCCACGCTCGGATGATAATGATGTTACCTGTGACGAGCACGCTGGCGGCACCTATAGCGCGCGCAGTCAGCATGGTCAGCAGGCCTATGGGCCCGGCGCCCAGCACCATGACGCGCTAGTGTTACCTGTGACGAGCACGCTGGCGGCACCCATAGCGCGCGCAGTCAGCATGGTCAGCAGGCCTATGGGCCCGGCGCCCAGCACCATGACGCGCTAGTGTTACCTGTGACGAGCACGCTGGCGGCACCCATAGCGCGCGCAGTCAGCATGGTCAGCAGGCCTATGGGCCCGGCGCCCAGCACCATGACGCGCTAGTGTTACCTGTGACGAGCACGCTGGCGGCACCCATAGCGCGCGCAGTCAGCATGGTCAGCAGGCCTATGGGCCCGGCGCCCAGCACCATGACGCGCTAGTGTTACCTGTGACGAGCACGCTGGCGGCACCCATAGCGCGCGCAGTCAGCATGGTCAGCAGGCCTATGGGCCCGGCGCCCAGCACCATGACGCGCTAGTGTTACCTGTGACGAGCACGCTGGCGGCACCCATAGCGCGCGCAGTCAGCATGGTCAGCAGGCCTATGGGCCCGGCGCCCAGCACCATGACGCGCTAGTGTTACCTGTGACGAGCACGCTGGCGGCACCCATAGCGCGCGCAGTCAGCATGGTCAGCAGGCCTATGGGCCCGGCGCCCAGCACCATGACGCGCTAGTGTTACCTGTGACGAGCACGCTGGCGGCACCCATAGCGCGCGCAGTCAGCATGGTCAGCAGGCCTATGGGCCCGGCGCCCAGCACCATGACGCGCTGTCCGGCCGTGACGCCCCCGCGGCGACACGCGTGCACGGCCACCGACAGCGGCTCGAGGAGCGCGCCTTCCTCCATAGTTACATGATCGGGTAGTCTGTAAGTTTTAATATTAGACAAAATCACATCTCTGATCCTTTCTTATTCTCACAGTGTCCTTTCTTATTTATACAAGTTTTAAATAAGACACCAAAAATTCGCACACGGTTAGGATTTGAACCTAGCCAAAGAGTAGCCAAAGATCGTAGGTTCTCAGTAAGAATATTCCGACAAGTTCTTGTGTTCAGGAAGGTGGCTTCCTGCCTTGCGCCAGACGTGCGAGAGGTGAACCATACTGGATATCAGCGGAGACGCTTTTTGGTAATTTCGGCCAATTCGGAGTTTATTGATTGAATAACTTAGCAGCAAAAAAAATAATGGTGCTACTAATTTTCTAAACGTGTGTCAATTATCTTAAGTATCGTAGGATATCTTTCGATGCTCATTCCTACTTTAGGAGCTGAACAGAGCAAAATATGCAGAATGTGGTAGGTACATAGACTTTATCGAGACACTCGAAAAACCACCGCAGCAAATGGCTAGGTTCCCACTAGATGCCAACTCTAGGGCCTGTACAAGATACATAACATACTCGTATATCGGTGCCAAACGTGCTTATATCCTATATTAGTAGCTTATAGTTGTAGTACTTACTTATAGCAAAAGTCCGCGGCATGCTTGTAATACCGGACCAGGTTTCCGTGAACCGGTGGGGTGGCACAGAACTGGATATCCGGACAGAGGTGGTAGCGACCGGTTTTGCAGAACTCGCAGTAGCGACACGGCACGCCCGGCTCGATGGCTACTCGGTCGCCCACTTTCAACGTCTTTACTTTGGCACCGAGCTGGAAAATAAAACATAGCGTTAAATGCTATAGACAACAGCGGATAGATAAACATCACCTTTGTGGAAATGCCTTGTTCATAGACTGATCACAGGCCTCTATCCGTCCCCCTAAATGCTCTCTCTCTCTCTCTCTCTCTCTGATCAAGGGATTTTTTTAATATATAATTGGGTACTATGTATTTACCTTACCCAGCATCGCTTTTAAATATAAATATTTTAGTAACCACCGTTATTAAGTTTTTAATTGTTACTAACCTGGATATGGATGTTGTTCAAAATAAACGATTTTTTATTTTTATGGAGATGACAAGAAGTTTAAAATGTTCAGAAAGGCATTACTAACTTTCAAAACCTTCTGAAAATTGAGGATTGTTGGCGAGAAGAGACGAGAAGAGAGCTCTTAATTATAGATAGACAGGAACCAAGGCTAATGCATGGTTAGAAGTGTTGCTTAGTCATCGGGTTACCTTAAGCCTAGTAAGTTTCGGAGCTCAAAAAGCTCTGTTCTCCCAAGCTGGTTCACTCTTGGCAGAGTGGTAGTGGTTGTTATTAAAGCGATTCGCTCGGTTTAACGTGGTGGTAAACTCCTACTCTGCAAGTCGTCCCACTCACTTCACGTCCCACGCATGCCAACGTGAGCGAAAGACGCGTAGGTATTGTCGAAAATGAACTTGATACGGAGTGGGCCTTTGGTGTGATAAAATATCCTGCTAGCCGAATTGCATCCACGGTGGTCAATCTCAACCTACACTGAGATTAAACGACTGCGCGAGAGATATTAAGTGCACCAGTATGTGCCCAATTCATAGGCGCATCTGTTACTTTACTCACAATGTTCAGTGACATGGCAGTCCAACATGACCGGAAAGGGATCAGGCGCTTAAAGGGCTTTCCGAGGCCCGTGGGCCTCTGTTGACACCACCAACTTCCTGACTCCAAGCTGTTTCAGAATTAAGAAACAACCCAGAAACAAATTTCGAACCAGAGCTGAACAGATGGCCGGAGAGAAGATAGAGTGCTGACCACCAGACTAACAAGGTAGTCGTGATAAAATAGCGGTCATAAAACTAAACTCTTCGTCACACAGAAGACGCGGGTGTGGCGCAAATGGGCGTAGCGTAGGTAAGTAGGTACTTACATAGCGATAGCACGGTGACGGAAAACTAGCGAGCGTTCAATGTGAGCGATGTGATTGACCGGGCGACCGGACTTGGCGCCCGAACATTTGATACGAGTAGTAAGCAATAATGAATGAAAAGGTCAGATCACCTTCAGGAATATTTGCGATATCCATTTACAAAAAAGTCACAATTATTATATTCTAATAAATAATTAGTAAGAGAATTACTAAGACAATGCTGTCAGAGAAATACATAATGCACCCAGATACAGAGTACCTATTTCTCTATTTTAACTATTCTGTATTTTAACTTTGTTACATCAAATAGGCATGTTTTACGTTATGAGTAGTTATTCTATTGTTTGTGTCTACTGTCCATTCGCAAACTTTCAATCATGTGGTAACATCATAGAGTTCAATATCATTTGGAGTCAGCTGTACATAGGTTTACATTTAAAAAAAAATAGAATTTTAAAAAGGTATTTTGAATTTTCCAGCGACAAGTGTAGCGAAACTGGTTAGTTGAACCGTTTTATTACGTAAATGAATGTCGTCTGGCGTCAAATAGTGAAGTTCAAGGTCGTGTGGCGCCGCGTAAATAGCTCGCGGGTGTGTCGTGTGTACAGTTGTCTACACATCGCCTTACCCGATTCTGTCTAAATATCCCAAAACCATGCTGAATTGTTGTGATTGTAGAGTCACTTATAAACCGACAAGTATAGTTTGTTATTCGTTTTACTTTAAATAAACACTATACGGGTTTGTATCATTTATGTATATTGCCTTCAATAAATGGATGAAATAATTGAATAATTTATATACCTTAGCGTCAGTGGCTGGCGGGTTGCCTTTCATGCGGGAGGTACCGGATTCGATTCCACGTACCGCCATGTACTAATGACTTTTTCTGAGTTATGTAAATAAGCCTGGAGTTCACCAACACATGTTGAATTTTTAATAAACCAGTTTAGCATTATTCGTCGAGGTTGACCGGCTGTATAAAAATTGGTGGATTCGGGTCTTAATTGTTTCACTAACCAATGCTCTTACGGTGAGGGGAAACATCGTGCGGAAAACTGCAAAATTTGACGACCGAATGTGTAACCATCATCCATTACACATTCGGTCGTCAAATTTTGCAGGTTCCCCTGTTAACAGCGTCACGGAGGTCAGATGGCAGTCGCTCCACTGTAATTATGTGAACTCCCATATCCTGGATCATATTCCAAAGCGGACCCTGGGCCCTCGCGTGCGAGTGCAGAACCGGGATAGCGCTCAGACGATGATGATTCACGTTACCTTAGCGACGACGCCGCTGGCTTCGTGGCCCATGATCATAGGCTCCTTAACCACGAAGGGGCCGCACGCGCCCGACTGCCAGTAGTGCACGTCGGAGCCACAAATGCCAACGCAGTCCATGCGCAGGAGCACCTCTAGAAAAAAAAGTTTAAGAATAAATTATATAGTTTATTTGAGTACTTATAGCAAAAAGAAGTAGTTTAATCCGATTAGGGGGCTACATTGAGTAAAAATCATGCCTAGCCGGGGTGGTATTAAAATGATAGCGCTATTACTGATTACGGTACCAGTATTATACAGGGTTAAATATTTCCATCGGATACACATGGGCATATTCCCCAAGTATTGATGAAATCGAACGCCGGCTCACTGGCGGAGTCAGTATTCACAAAAATTCGTCGACTGAATAACTTCCTCCATTGCTCAGTTGGTAAAGCATTCGCCCGGATAGAGAAAAGTCGTGGGTTCGAGTCCCACCACATGACGTAGTCGATTAATTTTTGTGAGCTAAATTTAATTCAATTTCGTAAAACTTGGAAACAAATTGCTTAAGTTATAAAAATAATTACCTATATGAAAATCCACATAAATAAACTACTTCCATGACCACGATAAATAACGTTTTACTTACCATCATCGGCTATTTGTGGTATCGGCGTTTGTACCTGAAAAATATTTTTTGTTATTTTGATTTATAATTTGTTGTATTTTAAAATTAATTATGTTTGTTTCAATTTTTTGGAGTTTAACAAATTTAATTACGAAAGAATAACAATAATTATTTGTTAACATAATTATGTAACTAGTAACTTTTTATCAGTTAATGTAAATAGTAAAGCAAGAATAAACAAGAACTATAAAATGTAAATCTTAATAATATTTCTGAGGGTTAATTCAGATAATTAATGCTCATATAATTTTATTAGACTGATTAAGATATTAAAAATTGTTAGCAGTTGTTGACTAGAAGTTGTTTTTTGTCCTTATTTTTGTTTTTACACAACTGTCCAAAAAAGGTGAAAAATGTTTTCAGGGTTCATGTATGTAGGTAATATACTTTTCTTTATTTATTATAAGTAAACAAGTGCCTAATAATTAACGGATTAAGATGACATCAACCTCATCACCGTTGCAAATAACAATACCTACACGATAGGGTAATAAGTAGGTACTAATAATTTTATGAGGAAATAAACTACAACGTACGATACACTTAAACTTAGTAGTTTAAGTAAGTAAGGGTATTACTGATAATCTTATAAAGATTTTATATTTCTTATTTTCATGCTTTAAATATAGTTTTAGGTTTGTTCTTGTCGTACACTAAGGCTCTAAACTTTGTTGACGGCAGAATAAATAATATTAACAAATTATCGTTTTACTTATCAATAACAGATAATTGAAGTGGAATATCCGTAATTACAAGATAAAATTCATTATGCCATCATAACGTTATCCGTAATTTACGACGATTTTAATCATTATAAAATAACAAGTTTAATCAACGCTAAAAACATACTTTAAGTTTAAAACTTCAACTCCACTACAAGCTAAGTCTACAAGTCGCATAGTAAACACAAGTTATTGAAGTTACTTAAAATCATAATTTATTCTTGTTTATTTAAAAATTTACCATCTAAGATAGACGTGGAGTTCGAGCATTATGTATATTTTACATAAGTACATAATATATGACTTAGAGAGCACTTGACATTCATTATTCTCACTACACGACTGTCATACGTTTATCGAGCGCCACTAGCGGAACCAATAGTGCAAATTATTCTGCACACGTCAAAGAGAGCATTTATTTGCGAGCTAACCCCTCACAGGGTCACAGTAATATAGTTTGTGTACAAACAGTACTTACAAGTTGCATATCTTTTGTCTTGTACAGCATTGCGGTAAGGTTGTCCTGCGCCATATTGCGTGCGTTTGGTCCTGCGGTCGATTCACAACTGGCTTCTACTACAGCGCAAAGGAGACACGATTATGTCATAATGGAGCTGAAACACAGTAGACTAACTTTGCACTATGTATGAATAAACAGCATTTTCATTGTGATAAGATCAGAACACAAAAGTATCAAGATGTAGCCAAAAATTGAATATTTTATTTACTTACCCTAAAATGTCATTTTCAAGTGTTAGCAGGCTTATAGCGTGGCAGTTATTCTTTGCCTCATGGGACCTACTCAATGTGTAGTAGATGCAAAACTTTTATTGGTTTCGTCACGTGACCTGGCTCCCTGACACATTGAAGGCCCTAGGAATCTTTTAGGTGTCACAAGTTTGATCCCCGGGTGAGTTTTAAATTAGGAGCACATCCTTACTAAAAACCACCACACGCTTTGCCTGGTTGACCTCAAATAAGTTCTGCACAAGGCACGGCCCGTCCCATTGATCAATGACCATTAAAGTACCTAATTGTACGTAATTATGTATGTTTTTTCGTCTTATTTAATCGTTTTGCCCTCTCTTTCTTCTGTTGCACAGCCTGTAAAACAGGAAACTGTTTAAGACTTATGGTTGACTGGTAGAGAAGAGCTTTTGCCACTAACTGTAACTTTTTGTGCAGAAAAATATAAATTAAAAAAATAAAGAGTCTACTGTATCTACGTTCTTTAGTGACTGGATTGGCATAACGACACGTGCTATCGTACTGAATGGCGGACTCATGCGGACAACAATGCCGAAATGCTGACCGGTAGGGGGTGTGTGCAAAAAATACTACACTAGTAGGTACTACGAGGGTCAAACTGAAAGTTCTTAGAAAATCAAAAACTGATTACATTAGCCAGTTATTAGTTTTATTATATCTTTTCAAAATATTGTCCATTGACGTCAATACACCGCTGCATGCGATGGAACCACTGGGAAAAGCACTTTGCCCACTCGTCCTTAGGGGTCTCTTCAATGGCATCGCGATACGCAGCCACCGCTTCTTCAGCATTCATAAACCGCTTTCCTTTAAGTTTTTCTCTAATTTTTGGAAATAAATAAAAATCACAAGGCGCGAGGTCGGGGCTATACGGCGGGTGACCCAGTAATTCAACGTTTGATGTCGCCAAATAGTCGATCGTTCGCTTGGCGGTGTGCGACGAGGCGTTGTCGTGGTGAAGGAGGATCCTACTGCGAGGTCGTTTCTCTCGAACTTTTTCCAAGACAAGTGGCAAACAATTGGTAGTGTACCATTCTGCAGAAACTGTTTTTTGATCCTCTAACACAATTGTTGCGAAATGACCTATCCTTCCAAAGAACGAGGCCACCATTTTTTTTCCCGCACTTCGATCTCTCTTCACTTTAGTTGGCAACTCCTCGAAAGGAAACACCCACTGAGCAGATTGTCTTTTGGTTTCAGGATCATAACAGTAAATCCAGCTTTCGTCACCTGTTTGTATGTCGAACACAGCATTTGAGTCACCTCCGTTAAATCTTTCAATCATTTTACGGCACCAATCCACACGATGGAGTTTTTGAGCCTTAGTCAAATTATGAGGTATCCACCGGGCGCAAAGCTTCCTGACCGCTAAATGTTCGTGGAGGATTTTGTGCACTTGACTCATACCGATGCCTAAGCTTGTCCGAATCTGCTGATAGGTCACTCTTTTGTCAGTCTCTATCATACGCCGCACAATACAGATGTTATTTTCAGTCGTCGCCGTAGAAGGCCGTCCCTCACGTACATCATCAGTGAGATTAGTGCGACCACGTTTAAACTCATTAAACCAGTTGTAAACAGTCGCACGAGATGGGGCTTCATCGTGAAAGGCCAATCGTAGTCTATCATAACTTTCTTGTTGACTTAAATGACATCGAAAGTCATAAAAAATCATTGCACGAAAATTTTCTCGTGTTAAATTCATTTTGACGTGACACAGACAATTTTCAATTTGCCGCCAAGTCGTAAAACAAATGACAAATGAATGAAATATATACTCAGTAATATTGGCAAAGAGTTCTATTTTCAAATTTTAGAATATTTTTTTTATTATATTGTTTATAAGTGGCCAGTTCTAAGAACTTTCAGTTTGACCCTCGTACACTTTGGAAAAAAAGCAACATGCGTGCGTTATTATATGTGGATTTACACTACACACTAGCTTTGCGACTCAAGTGATTTTGTGAAGGGAAAAAACAAAACAGATATCAAAGCAAGAAAAAAATCGTACCTGCACATTTAGGTTGATTATTCAGATAATGTTGTTTCCTCACTTATACCTACTTAGTAAGAGTCAAATTGTAAGTAACAAAGTTTATATAGTTAAATAGGACAATGTGGTCTTCAAAATTGACGTCGCCCAAGTGTAGGTACACTTGTACAAATAACAAAGAGTTGAGTAATAAAAAAATACCTACGACTTTACAAGTCAAAAGATCGTGTCTAAATATTCTACAGTTTAAAAACAATACGTCAAACTAAGCAATAGAGCAGGTAATAAAATACTTAGTATACAAGCATTAGTACCCACGTTAGCAAAAAAGTCATCATACTTTACTGAATTTCTGATTGTATTAAGTCCGATTAGTTCAAAGGACCAGCTATTGATAAGTTTACCCCAACATTGTTCTTATTTTAGAGGCCTACTCAAGTCACAAGACGCGGAAAAATCACGAAATTGCTAACCGGGCGATGCGAGGGTATTTAGGTTCAAATCCCACCAGAGAGAAGACTATGTATGCATTTTTTTTGGGAGCGAAATTTATTTCGTTAAAACTTGCAAAGAAAATGCTAAAATTATAAAACAACCAAAAGATACCTAATCAATTTATCTATTTAAAGTGGTATGTAAGTAGGTAACTAAATAAATGTAAAGTTTTTTCACGCTTAAACCATTAGAAATTTCTATCTGCCGTAATCAGAGACGTCATTTAAGTTAATCCTTCGTTAAGTCTCATGCCGCTCTTTTCTATTTCGTTGACAAATAAAGTGACAGAACGAGAGTTAATTATAGATTAAATTTAAATGATGTCTCTGAGTGTGGCAGTAAGAGTAAGTAAGTAGATTGGAACTTGCAGTAATTTAAATTTTGTAAAGCAATTCTCAAAAATAAAATTTGTAGACAGTGCAATCTGTCAACTCGTTACTCGCACGATTTTCATCCCATGACATGAATGCTATTTGCAAAGGGCGACTCCGATGATCGCTTGGACCACACACAACAAAGGTCCGACAGCTGGTCACCTTTCTATTATATTATTAACAATGTGCAATCTTTCATATCGATTTGTAGTCAGAGTATTGGGATCGTGCGGTTGCACTTTTCATCGGAATATCAAATCTAATTTATTAGCTCATACTTTTAGTAGTTTTATGAAGTATTATGAAGATTGGAGACCTAATAAAAAAACTTGTAAATACTTAAGTATATTACCTAGTTACTCTATACTCGTATCTGTAATAGCACCCACTTATCGTTAAGAGGGAGTAAATAACATAATCTTTAACTTTATCATCTTGTTATTGCCAGAACGTTAGGTATTAATATAATCATGTTTTGTACGTTTGAAGTAGGTACTTCTTACTACCTAAAATGGGCCGTCCCTTAGGTAATACCTAATTAAATTAGGCTTTGCTATACTTAGGCCTGATTTTTTAAACTGTCAGATAGAATGTTACTGATTTTATACAACGACCTATTTAAAATGTCATTCATTATGAGAAATCTAATAAAAAGGTCAATTGTTGTGTGTTACACAACAATGCAAAAGATGTTCATTCTATTGGTACAGTCGGGCCTAAAAAGTGGTTTTTCACCCTAAGGTTGAAAATCATTCGCGCGTCATAAAACTACAGGGTTGATTTTCCAATGCAAAAATATTCAGACAGAGTATAAAATAATACGTCATATGCATTTCTTTAATTGTTAAAAAGGTAATAAGTCCATTAGTGAGTTCAACCTTATCGCTATTTACTTACACATGACATTTTGTCAAAACTGTTAGACCACTTTCTTGGCCGACCGTACAAGTTTTAAACGCGCGTTACGTCTGAAAATCAAGGGCAGATAGCAACACACGTAGTATTAGACTCGCGCAAACGATAATTAGGTCGACGGCCTTCTTATCGGTCGAAAAAAAATTATAAACATCACCAGGAACTTACAATGACCGATACCTATAAAACTTATTCCCGAGGGTATAATTCCACATAAAACATCTGCATTTTGGTGTCAAGAAGACACTGCCTATCTATAATCCGACCGCCCTGAGACCACGCCTGCAGGGTACCAGGGGCGCGGGAGACGAAAACGGGGACAGTGTGCCGCGGGTGCTTATGATTTGATGGGGTAATTCGAATTTTGAAATTCAAAATTCGATTTCGAATTTGGTGTTTTGAATTCGATTCGATTCGAATTCAAAACACCCAATCAAATCGTAGCGCCTACCGTCCGCACCGCTCACTGTCACCGTTTTCGTCTACCCCCGCACGCAAGCGAGAACTTAATTAGGCGGTCGATCTATAGACCTAATACTGCTCGTTCTGATACCATTTCAATCAGCAAATGATACATTAATATGCATGTAAGATTAAAAGCGACAACGATCATCATCATGACATAATCAACACAGCACACATTAAAAACGTATTAAACACACATTATGGCGAGATTGTTTTCATCTGGTCCACATTAGTCCGTCAGAAATGACTTGCAGTCATACCGACTTACACCGCTCAAAACACAGTTCCTTCTATCATCAGGCTACCAGGCCCTTAGCATTAAGGATATTCTTCGTATCTTTGGTGTTAACATTTCCACAACCATCCCAGGGATCCCCTCAAGGAGCTCCAACAAACCTGCTGGCAACCAGGATAGGGCCATGCGGTCGCGAGAAGAACCCAGTCGTATCTGTGTCCGAAATGGCAATATACACGAAAATATACGACTCCACCGTCACAGGGAGATTCAATATCTCCATGAACATTTCTAATGGGTGGACGATCAAGGTAATTATTTGACAGCCTACTTTGATCCTCGTTCATGTTCTGCCACACCTTACAGTTCCCAGCCAATCCCACGTGAGGCGGCACGATGCTGACTCCCTCTCCCTCTGTTAAGATTATAATAAGGTTGTTCCTACGTGACTACCACGTTAGTCTTGTGGTCAGCACGCTGGATTCTATCCACTGTATCCCGATCTCTGGTTAGGCCGAAAATTGTTGCTGTCTTAAAATAACTTAGAAACTGCCCCGGAGTCAGGAAGTTGGTGGAGTTTACTTCTGAGACTGATCTTTCTCCGGCTATGGTGGACTGCCGTCTCACAAAACTATGGAAGTGAAGGAACAGATAGTGCACTTTTGTATTTCGCTCACACCTATGCAATATCTCTTGCGTAGTTGGCTAGTCTCTATTTGAGATTGGTCGCCGTAGCTGAAAATATTATTAATAAACTCGTAATTACAGTCGACAGCACGTAAGAAAACCTCATTTTGACCTTGAGACCGCCTTTATACCCTACGTAATAAAAGCTGTTTTCGTAGTTCACATGGATAAACTGACGTGCTGTCGACTGTACCAAATCCATTAGCTTATAGGCTACTATTAGGAATAATTATTATTATTTACAAATTGTCTTTTATATTATTTACAAATGCTTAAACTTAGTTAGATTAGAAATAAATAATAAACAGGTATTAATATACAGTTCATATGGTTCTGTATATTTCATAGATTACATTTATTTACATAATAGGATTTACTAACTAACTACATTACACTACACTTACTAACTATACATATTAACTACGCGTAATAGCCATCAAGTCGAAATCATAGCATCACATATTATTGCGCGTGCATATCTATCGCGGCGCGATGCAATGGACCGGTCGCCTGCCGTGCTCTTTACTACGTCACAGCGGCGGCCTAAACTGGACACGGCGAGCCGCCGCGAGCGCGCATTCGTCTCCCGTCATCAGTGCGAACATAGTTACTACGCGGAGCGCACGCTCGCTCGCCCGACCGCTATACCTATCCGCTCACGCGAATTTATCAAGTAGAGCTCGTTCTACTCAAGGTCGTTCTCTGCACCACCCCAAGCAGAAATACAATATTCTAGTAAAGAATGACTCAGAGCAAAATAAACCGTCTTAATTACCTTACGATTAGCGACATTCTTAAGGGATTTAAACACAAAGATGAGTTTGCGCATTCTGGCTGCAAGTAACTCAATGTGGGGTTTGAAGCTAAGTGTGTTATCAATTAACACTCCCAGGTATTTAGTGCATTCAGACCGTTGCAACTTAGGGCAAAGACACTCGTTTGGAAGGGATTGACCACAGTTATGGGCTATAACACCATAAGTCGAGGATGGTAGATAATTTGACCTCATGGCAAATGGAACATATTTTGTCTTTGCAACGTTGAGGGTTAATACATTATGCCTTAACCAATCACCAACCCTATTGAAGCCCTCTTAAGCGTTGGTGAAAGCTTCGTCCCAGGAGTTCCCAAAGAACAACAACGCCGTGTCGTCAGCAAAGGTATACACAGAGCCCTGATGAAGCTGGATCTGACAAAGGTCATTGATATAGATGAGAAATAGGGTTGGACCAATGATGCTGCCCTGGGGTAGGGGTACCCCATACGTGACCTCAGCCTCGTCACTAACCCAGAGGTCAATTTTAACTCTTTGAGTTCTGTGAGTCAGGTAATCTTTGAGGAGCTGAAGCGGGAGGCCTCGTACTCCAGTCCTTTCAAGCTTGCACAAAAGACGAGGGATGGAGACCGCGAAGGCCTTTGCGAGATCTAAAAATATTGCCACACATTTCTTTTTATCATCAAGAGATGTAACTAGAGAGTCAATTAGATCATGGACTGCATCATCAGTCGACCTACCTTTGCGAAAACCATATTGGGAAGGTGAAAGAATATGAAATGTTTCAAGGTAGTTGATAAGTCGTTTGTTTACTATGCGTTTAAGGATCTTAGAAAGCGTTGGCAGTATTGAGATCGGCCTATAATTGTTAACAAGGTCCTTCTCCCCACCCTTGTGGATAGGCTTAATTTGAGCCCTCTTAAAAGCCCTCGGAAGGACTCCGTTAGATATCGCCAGGTTGCAGATGTGAGTGATCGAGGCAGCTAACGCAGCAGCATATCTTTTCACAATGGTAGTCGATATTAAGTCTACTCCGACTGCGCATTTATCTTTTAATCCAGCTATGATTCCTAAAACTTCATACTCATTGGCGAGGGTTAAGGCAAAAGAACTTGAGGAGATCATGCCAGAAGTAGTGTCCTCGGGGTGCGCCATGGTACTCTGGTCAATATCCTCCGCTAATTTCTTGCCGATGTTAACAAAAAATTTATTGACCTCGTTAAGACTCTGTTGTGGGTCACGAGGAGAGACGAGCAGAGTCGAGTGATCGGAGGCAGCTTTACCAAAGCCACCAATAGTTTTAAGGGTATCCCATAGCAGCCTTTTATTATTTTGAGCTTTATCTATCAGTTGTTTCTGGTACAACTTCCTAGCTTTTTTTAGTATTGTCGTGCAGAAGTTTCGGTAACGCTTGTAGGTGGTTATGAGTTGTTCATTATTAGGATCCTGTTTTATCTTCCTATGCAAATTGTCTCTATTTCTCATGCAGCGAAGCAGGCCGTTTGTGATCCACGGTTTGTATATCATTTTTCTTCTGGGAGTCTTTATAGGTTTTGTGCATTCTTTGATAGCCTCAGTTAAATATTTTACAAGTAAATCGGTTGCGTAATTAGTGTCTGTAGAAGTTAAAATGGGACTGAAGTTCAATTTTCGAAAAGCGTTATCCAATAGGTCGTAATTGATACGGTGAGTTAAAGTATTCTTGAAAAGCAGGTTTGATTTAAGATTAAGGCTAAGGGCAAGAGCGTCATGGTCAGTAATAGATGCGTTAATTAGAAAACAGGTAGTCTCTTGCTTGGTTTTAATGAACATACGGTCGAGGCATGTTTTGTGATGTGTGGCTTCTGTTTGACCAGGAAGCATTAGATGGCTGGCTAATAAATTCAAGTAATATAGCATGTATTTGTCTTTACTATCAGGGTGAATGTCTATATTTATATCGCCACATAGTATTATGGTTTTGAAGTTTCTAAGTTTTAAGAGTACTGTGTCAAGCGAGTCTAAGAATTTACTAACGTTAGAATAGCCTGGGGGTCGATAAATTCCAATGATGCATGTTTCACTGTTTAATTTTAATATAAGGCAGTTGGCCTCTTCTATTACGGGCTCCTCTATGTATCCGTTAAGGCAGTTGGCCTCTTCTATTACGGGCTCCTCTATGTATCCGTTAAGGCAGTTGGCCTCTTCTATTACGGGCTCCTCTATGTATCCGTTAAGGCAGTTGGCCTCTTCTATTACGGGCTCCTCTATGTATCCGTTAAGGCAGTTGGCCTCTTCTATTACGCGCTCCTCTATGTATCCGTTAAGCTGTTTGTTGTAATAAATGACAACCCCTTCATTTTGCGTCAAATTGTTTGATGTAGCTGCACGCATGTAGGTGTTAAATTTAGGTATGAATTTAGCCGAAGGGAGCCAGCATCCAGATAACACTATAACGTCCCATGGTATCTTAGATCTTTCGTATAGGGTTGTAAAATTAGGGAGATTACAGTTTATGCTGCGTTTATTTTGAGAAATTATATTTAAAGTCTGATTGTTTAAGGTAATATGTTTCTTGACCTCGTCCACCACACAACTGATCGCCCGTGCGACTGACAGGGAGTCCAGTTCAAAGTTCATCGTCTCGATATTTTGCATATTTATGTGTTTTGCTAGTTTTATGATAATGTACAAAATTAAATCGTCACGTCAACGTGACGTTATAATTTTATGTAGTAGTTAGATGAAACAAAGAACTCGAAAATGGACCCCCCATAGGCTGAGTTTGAGTTATGTGTGCTGTAATTTGCTGTAAAGTGTAAAAAGGTATGAATATGTGTGTGCACGAAAGTATGTGACGTAATTATTATGTGACTCAAGGACTGAATGAAAAAAAGTAAACAATACAAAAAAACAAAAACATGCATTATTAATAATAAGATATGCTGGAAGCGAGAGAATTCACGAACTACACTGATCACAAGCCGCTCAGTTTTGCCTTTCATACGCGAAAGTCTAACTGTTCGCCTCGTCAGTATCGCCATTTAGATTTCATCTCTCAATTTTCTACCGACATACAGCACATATCTGGCAAGGACAATGTAGTCGCGGACACACTTTCGCGTATTGAAGAGTTAGAAGCCCCTGTAGATCATGATTCTCTCGCCAAAGCTCAGGACGTAGACAGCGAGTTAAAAAATATTATTAACGGCGGTACTTCACTCCGATTAGTAAAAATGAAAATACCTGGTAGTCGTCATGAACTGTTTTGCGATGTCAGTACACCGGCTCCCAGACCATTCGTACCCAAAATAATGCGTCGTCAAGTGTTCGATTGCTTACACTCGTTCAGCCACCCTGGACCCAATACCACCGCCAAGCTTGTAGCTCAGAGGTACGTTTGGCCGAGTATCCGCAAGGATTGTAGGGAGTGGGCACGAGCATGTCTAAACTGCCAACGCGCAAAGGTGAGCCGTCATGTGTCTGCACCATTGGACACATGCGACTTACCACGCGCCAGATTTAAGCACGTCCATATTGATCTCATAGGTCCATTCTCTGTATCCAATGGTTTTCGGTATTGCCTCACGGTAGTTGATCGTTTTTCGCGATGGCTTGAAGCAATCCCCATAACTGATTTCTCTGCGGAGACGGTCGCAAAGGCATTTATAGACGTATGGATAGCACGTTTCGATTGTCCAGCAATCATAGTCACAGACCGTGGTAGGCAGTTTGAGTCGGCGTTATTTAGCTCTCTGTCTCAACGAGTCGGATTTCAGCATCATAGGACCACAGCCTATCATCCTGCGTGCAACGGTCTCGTTGAACGTTTCCACCGACAGTTAAAAGCAGCCATAGTCTGTCATGCCAAAAGTAACTGGACAGAATCCTTACCGCTGGTACTCTTAGGTATACGCAGTGCTCTCAAGGAAGATCTTCAAGCTTCACCAGCTGAACTCGTTTATGGTGAGCCGTTACAACTTCCGGGAGACTTTTTTCA
Organism: Pyrausta nigrata; assembly: GCA_949316185.1. NCBI lineage: Eukaryota > Metazoa > Arthropoda > Insecta > Lepidoptera > Crambidae > Pyrausta > Pyrausta nigrata. The sequence goes on from OX438950.1 coordinate 16,280,311, forward strand.
GCCTGACTTATCTGGTACCACTGACATGACCGACTTTATTGCTAGACTCAAATCTTTCGCTCAAAAACTTAGACTAGTCAACCACTGGACCCGAAATGACGGCTTATTTTCTATTGCCCCCTTGGGCAGCCGAGCTTTTTAGCCTCGCCTAACTGTGACGTCGTGTCAGAGCTCGGTGAGGAATATTGCCCGAAAAAATGGGTAAATGTGCTGTATTGTTTTGTAAAAATTATAGTGGCAAATCAAGAAATATTTCTTTTCATCCGTAAGTAACTTTTTACCCCAATAATGTTGTTAATTTTTATTAAAATAAGTGAAACGTGGTTTCCTAAGAAAACTTTATGTTGCCATTTTGAAATGTTGTATAATCCCTACAACAATACAACGAAGTTCAAGCATACGTAATTCGGTCGGATCAATCATTCGTTCACTTGTCAATTTACTTTTGATAGTGCTTGAAAATATCGTTAAATCATATCGATAAAAGTAATTAAAAATACTTTTCAACAAAATTTTTATTAAAAAGATCAAACTGAGACAAAACTTGAGATTTGATTCATTCGATATTGAGAAATAATAATTCGCCTTTAATTTTTTTTAACTTTAAATGGTAATACATCATAATAATACAACAACTTTTAGATTTCCTGTAGATCCATGCAGAAAAAGAGAGTGGGTAGAAGCCGTCGGTCGAGAAGACAAATGTATCCCAACCAAGTACCACAGAATATGTGGTATTCACTTTCGACCAGAATATTTTAATGCAAATGCAACGAGGCAAAAACACCTGTACAAAGATGCTGTACCCACATTGCATTTGCCAAAATTTGTAAGTAAATAGATGTTAAAAACCGGCCAAGTACAAGCTGGACTCGTGCACGAAGGGTTCCGTACTATTAAAATACAAAAAAAAACCATTTTGTATGAGAGTCCCCCTAAAATATTATTTAATTATTTTTTAAAGAGAATATACATATTATTATTCTCTGAATATTGCAAACGTCTACCTGTTGCCATCATCAATATCGAGCAAAAAACGGCAATAAAATCATTTTTGTTGTAAAGGAGCCCCCTTTTAAATATTTATTATTTTCTGTTTTCATTATTTGTTGTTATAGCGGCAACAGAAATACATCATGTGTAAAAATTTCAACTGTCTAGCTATTAAGGTTCATGAGATACAGCCTGGTGACAGACAGACAGACAGCGGAGGCTTGGTAATAGGATCCCGTATTTACCCTTTGGGTACGGAACCCTTAAAATTACAAAAATAATAAAGAATAACGAGGATAATATTTACAGCAAAACTAATTAAATTAATGTTCATTCCATGTATTGTCATTGTTTCCAGACATTATATAATAAGAATGAAATAATAACGGAAAGTATGGAAGTTACGCAACAATAAGATACATAACCAAGCACTCCAGTAAATGTAAATTGGATCAACTAACTTAATCGGAATTATTTACTTACTTCAAATACTGCAATATAATCTACTTGTTTTACAATTTTTTTAGGAACTAGGCATCCTTCTTCATCTTGATCCTGACACTCCACGAAAATTACGATTGAAACAAAAGATACATGAAAAAAATAAAAAAATAAAACGCCTGCAACATAAAAACCGACGTCTTACAAAAAAAATAGCTAGCTTGGAAGAAATATTAAATACCTTAACCAACAAAGCTTTAATAACTGATAAAGAGAACAAAATGTTGCTAGAAAAAATTGGAGGGAAAACTAAAGACTTATTGAAAAGAATAAAAAGAAGTATCGATACTGGAAAAGTTCCACGAAGTCAATACTCGCCAGAACTAAGAGCATTTGCATTGACATTACATTTCTACTCTGCTAGAGCCTACAAGTACGTTAAGAAAGAATTCAAAACCTGCCTACCATCAATCCGAACTCTACAAAAATGGTATAGTACGATCGACGGTAGGCCCGGATTTACGAGTGAGGCTCTGAAAGCCATTAAAGAGAGAGTTGGGGTCGAAAAAGTATACGGGGCTCTCATTGTAGATGAGATGAAGATAATGGGGTCAGAAGAGGCCCCTCCTAATACTGGCAGAACTTTTGGGTTTGAAGATTACGGCTTCATAGTGGAAACTGACGGCAACAGACTTGCACGAGAAGTCTTAGTATTTCTTTTGGTAGCGATTAATGCTTCTTGGAAAATTCCAATAGCTTACTTTGCTACTTATGGCGCTTCTGCTGAACAAAAGTGTAGTCTAATACTTACTGCTATTAGTCTGGTTCAAGAGTCCGGAGTAGAAATAAAAGCAATTACATTCGACGGCCCAAGGGTTAATTTAAGCGCATGTAAAAAATTAGGTTGTGTTTTAGATCCAGATAATCTAAAAACTTATTTCAATAATCCTGTTAATGGTAACAAAATTTATCTTTTTCTCGATCCATGCCACATGCTTAAAAACGTCAGAAACGCATTTTAGGCATATGGTATATTTCAAAATTCTGATAATCTTGAAATTAAGTGGCAGTTCTTAGAAGATTTACATAGGCTACAAGAAAATGAACTATTTTATTTGGCAAATAAATTAAGATCAAACCATATTTACTTCAAAACCAAAATTATGAACGTCCGCCTTGCGTCACAACTTTTTAGTCAAAGTATCGCAGACGCACTCAGATTTTGTAATAACGAGCTACATTTACCTAACTTCAGTGATGTACAGACTACGGCTGATTTTATTGAAATAATCAATAACTTATTTGATATTTTAGACTCCCGAGTACATCAATATGGGTATAAACGGGCATTAAATATGGAGAACCACCACCGAGTCTTTAGTATGCTGGACAAAGCTAAAGAATATTTAAGCACGCTCAAATATGACGGAGACAGTATAATGAAATCATATCGTTATACTGGATTCTTAGGATTTTGCGTATGCATTGAAAGTGCAAAGGGACTTTTCAATGATCTTATTATGCCCGAAAATGAAACTATGAAGTATCTTCCATTACACAAAGTATCTCAAGATCACATCGAAATCTTTTTCAGTAATATTAGAAGTCATGGCGGACGGAATGACAATCCCACTGTTCGACATTTTGAGTCTATTTATCAAAAAATGTTAGTCCACCTGGAGCTGATAGACGTTGACACTGGCAATTGTATCCCGCTGGAAAAGTTGACAATTCTAAATTGTTCGTCTACTTCACCGGTAGATAGAATTAATAAGACCACTGCTCGTCATAATAGTGATCGTGAGTTTGAAATTGTATGTAACGATTCGACATCTACCAGTGAGAGTGCGGATCCTCTCCTAGATGATACTCCAGCACTTTCACCATTTGGTGAAAAGGTTGTAAAATATATTACTGGATTTGTAGTCCACAAATTACTAAAAAGAATTCGATGTGACACGTGTATAACAGCTCTACTATCAAATACAACCCAATGTAGTCTGATCCGGCAAAAGGACAAGGGAAAATTAATATATCCTTCCACAGACACTATAACCATATGCACCTCTTGTGAAACAGAGCTCAGGAAAGGTATTCAGAATGGGAAACTAAATAAAGACTATTCTACAACCTATTTGATGCCCCAAGTTTGTGCAAAGTTAAAGTCGCTTCATCTTTTTCCCGAGATAGATTTCCACAGATTTGAAAATGAGGACGTGAATCATATCGATAAAGTGACTTATGCTGTTGCACAAATTTATCTGGACACAAGAATAGCGTTTATAAGGAAACAATCTATTAAAAAAAACTCAAAAAAGCACGTGTATAAAAAATTAATACACAATAAAAGCCAATAGATACAAATCAAACTAAATAAATATTTTTTTCGCTGGTCATTGGGTGGGACATATAGAAATCGAATAATTCGATGCCTATTTACCCTAAATAGTATTTGGCTAACATAACTATGCAAATAAAATGCTGAGATTTCGGGATTTCATATCATATTCTATGAGTCTATACAAGGTGTTACTGTAATAAACAAACTTATTTTATAAGGAGTCAAATATAGCCATCGATACCTACAACTTTTACTATTAAGACATCACCAAAATCTTGAAAAAAGTCTTACCGCTCTGCTTACATTGCCGTCTAGGTTACAGAATGAAGTTTGTCAGTACAAACAAATTGTATGAAGAACCTGAATTCGTTTTGTTTACGATCATGTCCCCATAGTAAAAGTTGTAGGCATTGATGGCCATACACCCATTGCATTACGGGATGCTAGTATTGAAACTCTGTATTTAAATATAAGTAGTATACAAGAGTGTGATACTCATTACCAGTTAATAAAGTAGTATTTTTAATAAAGTCGGAATGATTACCGATCCAATTAAGACCGTGCCCTTGCTTTGATTATTATCACCACCTAAATACTGTTGCATGCTGCTGTTGTTAGATAAATGCTGTTATACTTGTGCGCTTAATTATATATTTACTTGTACTAAATTTTTACATGCTGACATTGATTTATGAATTGGAATGGAAAAGATGCATGTAAAATTCTTCTAATTTATAGTACCTACCTACTCTCTGCTCAGTGGCTGAAATCCGAACCCAAGTCTTAGGACGTAGGGCTGAGTGGAGTAAAGATTATGTACAGACTACCCCACTTTGTACGTACTTAATAAAAGCTGTTTTCATAGTTCACATGGGTAACCTGACGCGCTGCTGACGGTACCGAGAGACTCTTAGTTAGTTCTAGATAGATCTAGATGTGTTGCTAGAAATACTTTAGAAATTAGCGTAATAATAATTATTAGAAAATCCATGGGTTTAAATGTGATGCCTGCCCTAAACATGTTTATGTTATAAGTATATGTTTGTGTTGTTGTTGTTACCCATTTGAGGCGGCGCGCTGGTTTCATCCACTGTGATTAATATTTTATGTAAGAATGTTTTTTTGTGTTTGTTTGATACATTTATACAATCACAGTTGTGATTGTATAAATGTATCAAACAAATAATAAAGCCATTTTTAAATCTCTTCTCGATTTTCTCAAACATTCAATTGGAAATCCTAAGCCAATCGTTAGGTATAAGACATATTATAGGAGCATGTATCGAAATAGGTATATTGTTGTATAAGAGTCGGTCATTCATTTGTTCAACACATATCGATAAAAAAGTATCGACACTTTCATGCACTAGATGTCAATAATTAAAAAGAAACTCTCCCCTCGCCCCGCTAAAATTGGTTGATGATGTTTTCATACATTTGCTTTGGCGTTTTGATCCAGTGGTTAATTCATCCAAGCTCAAAAACTCAAACCTTGTCCAGCCTCCCGACACAGTTCGGATTTTTTTTTTATTTTTAAGGATTTATCTACCTGTACCCATGTATTTTTGCGTGATGACACTGTTCGGGGCACTTTACAGCCTGCGTATACGGGGCCGTACAAAGTGTTAGATAGAGGTGACAAAAGTTTTAAATTAGATATAAAAGGAAAATCGGTTACAGTATCAATTGATAGGCTCAAGCCAGCCTATATATTGTCACCTGATAGTACTGAAAATGCGGAAAATCCACTTCCATGCCAAAACAACATGAATGTTCATCCTAATTTACATATACCTAATACAGTAGCCCACACGCCAGAACAAAAAACAACACGTTCTGGCAGAACGGTCCGCTTCCCGGATTATTATCGCCCGTAGTGACGGTCTCTGGGGGGGCAAGATATAGGCTACTATTAGGAATAATTATTATTATTTACAAATTTTCTTTTATATTATTTACAAATGCTTAAACTTAGATAAGAAATAAATAATAAACATAGCTATTAATATACAGTTCATATGGTTCTGTATATTTCATAGATTACATTTATTTACATAATAGAATTTACTAACTAACTAAATTACACTACAAGCTCAAACCAGATTCCATTTTCAGGGCACGATGCAAAAGTGCCAAGACATTCGCAATCTACAGACGTGCGACCACTTCAAGTCGTTCGAGGTCGTGAAGAACGGCTGCAAAGACGAGGCCTCTGCAGATGAACAGGACATGTGCAGTATGTTCTTCCACCATACCACACCCAGGTACATTGACCATGGTTTTAGGACCTTTAGATAAATTGATAACCGATAAACTCTGACACACAAGATCACACGACCCCTTTCAGTTTAGCCTCACCTCAGTTATCAAGTTTTTCAATTGATAACCGACTTTCTTTGTGTACTTTTTGTGACTTTATATACAGCATAGGTGTTTTATAACATCGATACCATTGTGACCTTTTAAAGAGTTACTTAATCCAACTATTACATATCTTGTCTTTCAACTTGTGATAAGAATATTATTTTTATTAACTTTCTGTTGCGTTTACCACTGCTGCACTAAAACCAGAATTTGTCGCGGTACAAAATGTTGTTTTAACTTTTTAAGGTAAGTGCCCAGTCCCAGTACACTTGTGCTATTATTTATTCTGTGCCTGTTTATGTGCTATGGTATAGTACGGTGCAGTGGGCATAGGTCTTGTAGTCCGACAAGTTCGTGCAGGGAACGAGGCATGCTAGATGTCAGCGAGAACGGGTGGTGTGGCGGGGAAGGAGATACCTATATGTATATGTGCTTCCGCCCTTTACACCCACTATAAAGGTCTTACTTTATCAGTCCGGAAACGGTCGCGCGTCACATTGGCTATTGATCTTGCATCGACTACTTTCGCATAAACCTATCCTTGATTGCAGCTAAAACGTTTTATGTCTTACTGGGCATTCACGGATCCGCGGGCGCACTGCAGTGTCGCTATTTGTACTTAGATTATCTCAATACATAATATGTGGATAATGTTGTTAGATGTACAATTATATAAGAATAACTTTGTGCTTAAGATGGATTGTACAACTAATTTTTTATCCCAAATAAAATCACTACCCATAAACCCCCGAAACTCATATCGAACCTTCCTAGGTTGTCTTGCCCCATCGAAGCCGGCAAATACCGCGTGCAAGGATACCCGTTCTACAACGAGGACAACTACCTCTCCGTCTCCGAGTCCAAGATATCCACCAGCCTCTTCGGCTATACATACAAACTCGAAGGATTCCTGGAACGTCGCAAGGTATACCAGAAAATGCTTTACGCATACACGCTAATAATATAACCCTCTCTTTAAGATGCGTGTAAATAGACTACTCCTGGGCACGCTCGCTCTATCGTAGACTTTATCTTTGCTCTCGGGCTAAGATGAAGAAGTAAGTCCATTACTAAGTAATACTAAAAAACCCGCTGCAGATGGAAATAGCAGCTTATGTCGGACTCCTTTTAGACCAGGTACTAGGTACCACCACTAAAACCTACGCGAGTTCCCTCAGAACGTTTATGACGAAGCGAAAGAGGTTTGTTCAACGCATGCACTCCAGTGGGCCTGGGCCCGTAGCCAAATGGCAACTTATTTTCAAGCGAAATACGTTATCGCTAACAAAATGTTTATACATTTTGTTTACTGAAATAAGCCATCGAAACATACGTGACTTTTGCATACATATTTTGACATTTCGTTGGCGATAGGAAGGTTCGCTCCAGAAAGATTACTATTTGGCTACGGGCCCTTGGGCCCTATTTTTTAATCACTCTTATGACATACTGTTGGCGAATGCGGCATACTTTTTACTTAATACATACAATTCTAGCATTAATTTATTTGCTCGCCTTCTGTAACGAGTAGGTAAGGGCACTCCTTGCGGTTTCGAGTGGTCAAATGCAGTCGATCAAGTGATTAAAAGATGCGGAGTTTTGAATGAATGAATAATTTATTTATTTATGTCAACAAGGGGACCAATTACAAATTTTAATTAAATACAAAACAAATTAAATATAAATCAAAATAGAATGACGATATCAGCCCGTGCATGTACCATGTTACAGTGATACATGTACTGGCAGTCAAGTTTTAGATGACGAACGAAAATCAGTAGCTCTATTTTTGAATCATTCGCGTGACATACTGTTGACGAATGCGACTTAATTTCACTCGTCTAAACAAGTCGCATGACTTATTTCATATTGGCTGACACAAAAAATGACAGTTCAAGCGATTCAAAAATGCGGATTTTTAGATGGCGAACGAAAATCAGTCGAAATCTGCACGCGAGTGATTAAAAAATAGAGCTCCAGAAGAGATCTGCAAGATCATTAGAGGAGTTCTATTTTTGAATGGCTTGTATGACATTTGTTGGCCAATGCAACTTAATAGCACTCATCTACCAAGACGCATGACTTATTTCATATTGACAGACACGAAAATGACAGTTCGAGCGATTCAAAAATACGGATTTTTAGATAACGAACGATATTCAGTAGAAATCTGCAGGCGAGTGATTCAAAAATAGGGCTCCTGGCCAGCACGCCACAACGTCAATCTACAGCCAAGGAGCTCTATTTTTGAATTACTCGTATGACATTTTGCTGGTGAATGCGACTTAATTCCACTCGTCTACCAAGCCGCATGACTTATTTCACATTGACAGACACAAAAAATGACAGTATGAGCTATTCAAAAATACGGATTTTTAGATGACGAACGATATTCAGTAGAAATCTGCACGCGAGTGATTCAAAAATAGAGCCCCTGGCCAGCACGCCACAACGTCAATCTACAGCCAAAAGTAAATTCGATGGTTCATCTGTGTCTGCGCGGAGCCTAAGGGAGTGAAATGGGGGATAACAGTTGGTATGGGAAATCTAGCATTTGCGTAAGCGAAGTTGGTATGTAATGTTTTATAATAACTACTATTTCTTGCAGCTGTTCTGCGTGATTGCGTACCTGCAACTGCTTTACGTACGCGAGCACGACTGGAGCGATGTTGCGGCGAAGAACACGCCCGCGCCCGACGACGACACTTCCCAACGCGACGACGACGACATAAACGAATACTAAACGCGGGACAACTGATTGCTGATTTCCAACAGCCCTCTCTAAAGCACTTATTACACTATCCTATTTGTGTAGCATCCTACTTAGGAAATAGGAAGATGTAATCGCAGTTCACTACTTAGGTTCCTACCTTCCTGGTTAGGAAGCTCGCGTCCAAACTAGGAAGGTGTCTAGAATCTCACTCTGAAAGACGATATAAGAAGAATTATAAGAAGCAAGAAGTAAGTAGGATCCTAGTTAGGAATTTAAAAATAGGATGGTGTAATAAGTGCTGTAGGGAGTTTTTAAAGTCGTGCGGATTCGCTCACACACGCGTGATTGAGATACATAATCTGTGATGCCAAAGAACATTTAAAAATTTCACTGCGCCGTCGCGATAGCTACGCATCACAGATTATGTATTTATATGCTGCGTGCGAGGCCAAATCCGCACGACTCTAAAACGGCTCTAAGACTAGTTTTCACTTTCTCTGCTGAAGTTCTGTGGGCCTATGTTTACCAGTAGACATCTTGCAGTCGACTATGGGCTCAATTTCGAGCTGCCACGTACTATGAATGTTGGACCCTTAGTTTGACGTCGGGCTTCCTCGGGAGTGTTCGCGTGCGCCGGCCGCGGCGCGCACTCGTAGGCGCTCGTCGCTCAGCTGGCACAGACCCACTCGATCATCGTCGGCATCGGACGCGTTCCTCCCTAAATAAGCGCGGTTCAATATCTACCAGCAATAAACCTATGTATTTTACTGTCTGCCTTATCATTTATGAAGTTCAATAATAGGACCCTTACAATAACTAAACCTATTTATAACGTATAACCTATGCTGAAGAAACGAAATGGGTCAGACTACAATAATTCAACAATCTAAACAGCTATCAGTTGCTATAAAACTACAGAATCATCATTGGTGGCGGTCGTCTGTGGCCCATCTGCGCGGAGCCTTACACGTCAAAGTTTAGTAAAATACGTAATAAAACGAAAAAAAATATATTAATATATTTATTCATCCCACCCCCACAACCCATGGCTTTCTCGAATAGTCTCTCTGTTATCCCTCCTCTGCCTCGTGACCGCGCTCGCTTCACCCTTCGCTATCGCCTTCTTTCGCTCCATCTTCTTCTGTCTATCTTCTAGATTCTTCTTAACCTGCTGCTTCACCACTTCCGGGGCTATAGTGCTTGCTGACGTGTACGTTCTCATTGATCTCACGTCTGACAACGCTTTCTCTATCATCGCCAATCTGTATTTCTGAGAATTCTTATCCAGTTCTCCGACATTGTCTTTGTCTTCTCCAATATTGTCTTTGTCTTCTCCAATATTGTCTTTGTCTTCTCCATTGTCCCGTTTAGGTGCTAAGACTAGTTCTGGTATAGTCTCTGTGTCGTAACGTTTGTCTGCTATGGTTAATGTGACCGTTTTGTCTGTGATTTCGGATAATTGTTTAGTCTCGTCGTGTCTTATTGAGTCGTCCACCTGAAAAGTTATTCGAAGTTGAATTAAAACGGTTGAGTTAAGATGCAACCTATCCCAACCCTCTGTCTCGAAGCACTAGTAGGGCCCAAAAGATAAGGAGACATGTTCGGGCCCCCTAAGGGCCAATATTATACTGATTTTAAAAATTTTGACGTTCATAAGTGGCATTTTCTGTCCTAAATTGAATAAATTATTTTTGACTTTGACTTTGACTTTACTCTTGTTCTTCTATTCTGCTATAGCAAAACCGCAAATATATTTTTTCACTTCGCAAAACTTTATATTTTACTCTCAACTACTTAATAACGAGCAGAATCTGTAGTAGCCACCCAATCTAACTACATTCCTAACTACGTAAAAAAGAAAAATACTAGTAATAAACTTACATTCGTATCATTTTTATTACAAAATGTTTATGGAGTATACAATTTTGGTGATGTCTCTATACTTGTATGTTTTTGCGAAAAGATAATCTTATCTTTGTTGCATAAAAGTTCAAGAGCGCATTCAGTTTCAAAATGTTGAGCTGTGATAAAACTGCTGGAAGTTTCCTAATTCAACGTAATCGCAAAAGAATAAACGAAGTTGTACATTTGTCATCAGATATGACGAAGCAGACAAGGTGACTCGTCTCGTCTATCATTATCTCTTTATTATACTCTTCAAGATTTAACCACAGGTAAAAATTGCTCATTTCATATGTATACGCTTGAAAAACTGTGTAAGTCTTCAACTTCTGTAAGCCGAACTAATCGCAGCACCTAACTTTTACTACAGAATTTAACAATAGTACAAGTACAGAAGTACCTCTCCGTAAAGTTATTTAAGTGAAAAGCGACTCTTGCTACGACATAATAAAGTGCAAAATGAGATCGCGGCACGCCAATAGCCTACCGCTATAAGCTCTTCATATTTCCCTCTCTTTCTATCGAGTAACCTCATTTCACCTGACAGCGTAGGGTCGACCAAAGCGACACCAGGTGCGCGCGTGAGTCGTAGATCTTACATGCCATGCGGCCGGCTTGTGACATCCACTACGACCAAACGCCGACGATGGCGGACTCGTTATATTCAATGCACTTTTACAATATGGGTATCAAATGAAAAGGCTTGCTGATAACATATCCATAAATAAGGTGACGTCACTTGAAATCCAATATGGCGGACTATGATTTTATGATTTCTTACAATATGGGTATCAAATAAAAGAGCTTGCTGAGAATAACTCGATATAGAAGGTGACGTCACTCTTAATCTAATATGGCGGACTTCTAAACATAGCGGCCTTAGTTTTTTGTGCTTTCCTACAATATGGGTATCAAATCAACGCGCTTGCTGAGAATAAGTGGATAAAAAAGTGACCTCACTGTAAATCCAATATGGCGGGCTTAGAACGATGGCGGACTAAGTTTTGTATACTTTCTTACAATATGGGTATCAAATGAAAGGGCTTGCTAAGAATTACCTAACACATAAGGTGACGTCACTTCAAATCATATATGGCGGACTCCTAGAGATGGCGGACTAAGTTTTTGATGCTTTCCTATAATATGGGTATCAATATCAAATGAAAGGGCTTGCTAAGAATAGCTCAATAACCAAAGTGACGTCACTCCAAATCATATAAGGCGGACTTCTAAAGATGGTGGACTAAGTTTTTTTATGCTTTCTTACAATATGGGTATCAAATAAAAGGGCTTGCAGAGAATAAGCATGCAAGTTTAACTCCGTTGCTCCGATCCGTTTAGGAATTTGGTGTATCGGATTTTCTTGGCGTGAAGAAAAGGCGTGATAGCCGAGCGAAGAAAACTTCGCTCGGCTAATTAAGGCTACCCTAATGACAAAAGGTTATTATAAAGTAGACGATTATTTGAATGATGTAAACGTGTGGACTAGTACAATTTCTGTATTTAAACATTATTTTTAAAATAGGCTTTGACAATAGTGACTGAGTTTCTTGCGCTGCTTCTTCTCAGCACTAGCCCACAATTTGTCCCGAAGCAGTGGTAGGGCTTAAAAATAATATGTTGGGACGTGTATAAGTGCCCCCTGTGGGCTTACATACATAAATAAATGACTTTTATGACTTTTACTTTTTATGACTTCACTTTTCATCCGTGAGATCATGAGTTCTATCACCGCCTGTACCAATAAGTTTGTACAAAAACTTAAGTACCTACAGTCTTTTTCAAAGATACTGCTGCCTAACGGTGAAGGATAACACCATGATGAAAAACCTGCACACTAGCCAAACAAATATTGCCTAGAAGTCGTTGTGTGTGTTTCATTCCACATAATGATCACGACCCTCAGTCATAAGGTATACGACTGTTAAAAGGGGGTTTCTTGGAGTCCTTGATAATAATTATTAAGGTTGAATTTTTTGACTCTGTAGCATCGGTAGGTAAACTTTGACGAGTTTATTTTTGGTGAAATATGCGTCAACAGCATTGGTTTAGCAGAAGGATAACTTCAAATCAAACTGGAATTGTGTTTACGCTGCGTAAGGCTTATCTTGAAGTTACAATAATTAGCTTGAAGCTTATGCCTTACGCGGCGCATTTCTCCTAACACTCAAGACAAGGTGTTGTACCTAGTCGGGTGATAAGTTATGTAACAAATACTTATTGCAGCCCAATTTTAAAGCAAATATCTTCAACCGATTGAGCTGAAATTTTATATACAAACCTGTATAGTTTAGATTACAATGCATGATAAGCTATGTAAGTAAGCTTTTTGTGTATTGATTATACTGAAGTTTTGGAGACCTTGCAAGTAAAAAATAAAGTCGAATTGTTGTAGTCCGTAGCATCCGATTGTTTAACTTTGATCTGTGTAATTTTGCGAGAGGCGTCAACAGCATTAGTTTACAACTTGCAAGTGGCATACAAACATTAAGCCTTTAATTGTTCAACATAAAAGCAAGCTTTAGGATGCTCTCCCTTCGCGCCTTCGGCCTTTAAATTTCACTGTTTATTGGGCAGACTAGTACCACAGCGAAGACCACGGCAAGTCAAGGTTAAAATAATTGGTTTTCCTATTTGCTGTATTTTTGAAGGGATTTCAATACTTCAGGGTAATAATTAGTGCTTTTTAACTCTTTGGTTTACATTAAATTCGTATCCAAGCTATTTTACTCGTCGCCTAGCCATTATATTAGACGCCAAGCCGTTATTTGTTGTTCCCTACTTACCTATGTCTTTTAAGTAAGCGAGCTTAAAACCTTCGCAATCTTTAAGTCACAGTCGTATTCAATTTTTAAAATAGGCATTTGAGAGGATTATCTAATTTAATTGTCACCGAAATAATATTTTGATAAACTGATACCAAGGAATGTTAGATATTAGTTGCACATAGTTACCATTTCAGTTTTTAGTCGATTGAAAAATAATAAGCCCATCGAATTTTACCGACAAACGCCCTTGCCTCAATGATGCGTTGAATGAGATAAACAGTGAGATATGCCTACAGACTAAGAAATCTGTCCAGCGATAGCTAAAAAGTAAAAAATAATTACAAGTAAAAAACCTTTTTAAAAACAAGCTTTTATGTCAATGCGCTAAAAAGTATAAAATAAATTTTCCTTTAATCCTTTAACGATCAAATATTAACATCATTACACAATTTATATTATATAAAAGCTTGTATTATATTATATTTATATTATATAAAAGATATGATTGACTAAATTTTCTTAAAATCAAACTACTAAATACGCCAAGTGAGTACTTAAATCTCGCGACAAGCTTTTATATAATATAAATTGTGTAATGATGTTAATATTTGATCGTTAAAGTTTTAAAGGAAATTTTATTTAATACTTTTTAGCGCATTGACATAAAAGCTTGTTTTTAAAAAGGGTTTTTACTTGTTATTTATTACGTAATTAATTTACTAAGTAGCTTCACACACCTTTTTTTGGCACCTGCAAGACATTTTGCAAGGTTCCCAACTTCCCACACTTTTCCTTTTCGAAATTTCAATTTTGTATCTGATGAGCAAATTTGCAAGGTTCCCACACATTTCTTCCTTGACTAAATTACAATTTTGTAGGTAACTTCTTACCTGCCGCCTCAGTGCCGCTAGATCATCCTCAGTGTATTTCTCGTTGATCTTTTTCGATCCGTCAGTTTCTTCTTCAGAGCCTTCTTCGTCGTCACTCACAGCAAGACCGATGCCCATTTCCTGTAAGAAAACATTTCATTTGCCAATTTACAATGTTTTTTTCACGTCAAACAAGGCTTCTGTCACTCCTAAATAGCTACCTATATAAGAAGTTCATACGGAGCGGGAAGTTATCTAGAGCGCTAGAGTAAAATAAACTCTCACGCGTGGCAATACGACTTTTTTTCACATGCTAACGTAACTCGTGAGATTGTCAGCTGCTTAACAGCTTATCTCAGAACATGAAATAAAATACATATTTGTACTGCACTCTATTACTTAGTTATGTGTATGACAAGTTATGGTTAAAGTATGACAACTTAGCTCAATCAAATACTGGATAGTTTCGAGATACGAATCGAACCAAGATTTTTCATTTTTCGCAGTTGTCCTATCAACATACCATCTAGTATTTAATTGATCTAAGTATGACAAGTTTTCAATTGATTTTCGTCATTCGCCCAAACACCTCCGTACGGGGAAATCAAGAGGATTGTAATGAATATAATCCCTTCCTGTGATTAAAATATTTCCTATACCCAAAGGTTGTCTGGAAGAGATCGCTCCTAGCGATAAGACCGACTATTTGTACATCTTTCTTTGTAAATTGTATTGTTCTTACATTTATGGTGTGCAATAAAGAGTTTTCTATCTCGAAACTATAAATTATGATTTGTGTAAAAATAGCGTCGTAAAATTATCGATTTATGGCGTTGAGGAAGATAAAGGTCGATCGCGACTTACCTTAATTTTGACAGTTGAGTCCTCGACTCGTACTCAACTCCAGTAAGGAAAGTGTCAAGTCGAGGCCGGATATGTCAACTAAAAATACCAAAATCCTTAACAGAGGTTGAGTGGAGTGGAGGAAATCTTGAGGAAACATCTTAGAATACGAGTGATAATAGCCAGTTTCGTTTCTGTTTCTCATGACGTATGGTATAATCTTATATATTATTGATTCCACCGGCCCCTTTCTACTATCTGGACATAAGACGCAGGAGGGGGTTCCACCCTTATGTCATTGACATACCACTAATACGCACCAAACGTTTTAATTCTTCGTTCCTCTTGCGTACGGCTAGAGAGTGGAATTCGTTGCCGGCTGAATTGTTTCCTAAACAATACGATTTGGATTCCTTTAAGAAAAGAGTGAATAGGCTGCTCCTAGACAGACATGTCACATCCTCGACCGAATGTCTGCCTATTAAATATTTAAAAAAAAAACTACCTCCAACAGCTGATCCTCCACGTCTCTGTTCCGCTTGTATCCCGAGCAGGCGACTTCAGTGTCGAGCTCGTCGTCGCGCTCGAGGTCACTGAACTTCGGGTACAGGTCGCTCTCGTACCCGAAACGCTTCTTGAAGAACTCGCGAACGCACTTCACGTCGCGATCGAAGTACCTGAGAGAAAAAAATAACGTTACAAAAAACGAACAATTGACGATCTTGACCCTTGAATCGTTGCTTTGGGTCCATGACAGTTTTCGACCTTAAGACAAAGATATTAAGTTCAAAGTATGGCTCTAATGATTCTTGACTCTGTGTAGAATTGTAGACAGACAATAACAAATAGAACGACAGCAGAGAACCTAATATAATGGCTGGAGGAGGCGTTTGCCAAGCAGAACTCTGAATTGCGTAGCTTACTAGCAGGGGTATAGTCTAAACACACCCCAGACCATATAAAGAAGAGATATGAAATAACTCGGTAGTCCTTCGCAAACCTGTGTAACAAAATCTATTTTCATCTCACCTGTTCGGAAAGTTGAACTTTCATGTGTAGATAGCCGGTGGGAAATAGCTTTTCCCTCCTACTTTATACTCTACTCCTACTATTAAATCAAAGGCCACTACCGAGAGTATCGATAGTTATTGCAAAAGTCAGAGCTGTATCAGCTATCGATAGTGATTTTAGTATTAAACTTTGATACTATCGATAGTATTGCTATGTGTCGATAGTATTTATATTAACGGAACTATCGATACTATCATTATTATCGGTAGACTATCGATATTCTATTGATACTATTGCTTTTGCCAAGATAAGATAAGATAAATCTTTATTTGCATTAAACATGGTAATACAGATTAAGTTCTTACATTTATAAAAGGGCTTTCATGTTTAATCGATATATCGATAAGCAAATCTATTGACATCGTCATGCAAACAAATTATACAATTAAATCAATTGAATACATATAAATTACAATAAAATTAATAAAAAAGAATGTCAGTAGACTAGACTATCGATACTATTGCTTTTGCCTAAACTATCGATAGTCTATCGATAATATCGATATTTTATCGATACTATTGCCTTTGCCTCAACTATCGATACTATCGATATTTTATCGATACTATTGACTTTGCCTCAACTATCGATAGTCTATCAATACTATCGATATTTTATAGATACTATTGCTTTTGCCTAAACTATCTATAGTCTATCGATATTTTATTGATACTATTGTTTTTGCCTCAACTATCGATAGTCTATCGATACTATCGATATTTAATCGATACTGTTGCCTTTGCCTCAACTAGATAGTCTATCGAGTATCGACACTATCGATATTTTATCGATACTATTGCTTTTGTCTCAACTATCGATAGTCTATAGATATTTTATCGATACTATTGCTTTTGCCTCAACTATCGATAGTCTATCGATACCCTCGATTTCCTCACAGTCGAAATGAAAAATAGTATGTTTAACTCGGGTGAAAGCACCCATTCCACTCTCGAGCTATTGGCGCTCGAACGAAGTAAGAAACTCCTAGAGTGGAATGGTCACTTTCGTCCCTTGTACAACAATCTACTATAGTGTGCGTTACAACTACTAAAGGCTCGCTTGCGCACGTTCGGATTAGCTATTCCGGACCTTTTTAAGACCTATGATCTGAGTTGAAAGTCCACTTGCACAAGTTCGATCAGCTAACTCGGAAGATCCACTGGCGCCAGTCTAAATTATCTAATCCGGACGGGCCCATGTGGGCTTTCAACTCAGACCATAGGCCTTGAAAAGGCCTCTAGATTATAAGACAAATTAGTTGTATTTATTCTAATAAAGGTTAAAATTTGCACGTCTGCATGCAGGCTGAATACATTTACTACTTATGTGAACTTTAAGACCTTAAAATCATGTATAATAAGTCAGCCTATTAGATCCCACTGCTGGGAAAAGGCCTCACCTCAACTATGAGGAGGAACGAGCCACACTCCACCACGCGGGCTCAGTGCGGATTGGTGGAGGGGTGTATGTAAGGCAAGTGACAAACCTTACTGTCAGATGTTATCAAGCCGCCCTAGGGCCTCTGACTAGGCTTAACGACTAATACCACAGATATTAGCCGGGACCAACTGCTTAACGTGCCTTCCGAAGCACGGAGATGCTTGTCATGGACGTCACTTAAATGGTCGGAATGGTCACCCATCCAATCACGACCGCGCCGTGGGTTGCTTAACTTTTGGTATCACTACCAAAGCGCTGCCGCCACTGCGCCACAGGCACCTCAAAATAATGTATGTGTTCTGGCAAATAACCTTTTTGATTTCTGATAATAGGCCTTGAACAAATCCAACTAATTATATTTTTATAACTTAAGCAATTATTTTGCAAGTTTTTACGAAATTAAATCTAATTTCACTTACAAAAATTA
This sequence comes from Pyrausta nigrata, assembly GCA_949316185.1. Taxonomy (NCBI): domain Eukaryota; kingdom Metazoa; phylum Arthropoda; class Insecta; order Lepidoptera; family Crambidae; genus Pyrausta; species Pyrausta nigrata. The sequence continues at coordinate 16,298,481 of OX438950.1, forward strand.
CTGTCATCCCGTGGGACTCGAACCCACATCCCTTCGCTATCCGGGCGAGTGCTCTTACCAACTAAGCTACGGAGGACGTTAGTCAGTCGACGAATTTTTGCAAGTGCTTGCTACGCCAGTGAGCCGGCGTTCGATTTCATCAGTACTTGGGGAATGTACTCGCATGTATCCAATGGAAATATTTTTACAAATATTTAACCATCAGTTAAGATGAAATCAGCTTAACTTATTATATTTTTATAACTTAAGCAATTATTTTGCAAGTTTTTACGAAATTAAATCAAATTTCACTTACAAAAATTAATCATGCATGATTAATATACACCTTATGAAGTTTGAATATCGTGAAAGCATTCATCATACGCATATGTAGCATAATAATAATAAATTGTTTTAACAAACACACCAATTACCTAGCCCCAAAATAAGTGTGAGCCCCTTGCGGGATTCGAAACCGCCACCAAAATCAGAGTTTTGTAGTCCGGAGTGCGGACCACTACACCAAGACGGTCGTAACAATAGTTTTCAAAGTGTAGTTATTGTAATATATTTTTGACACTCACAATTCAGCATTAGGATGTGAAGTGGAGACCATCTGCGGGAAGTCGATGATGATGGGGTGTCCTGCCTCGTCAATCATGATGTTGAACTCGTTGAAGTCGCCGTGGATCACGCCGCAGTTGCCCAGGCGCACGATCAGGTTCATTAGCTCGTCGTATAGGGACTCCGGGTCTTCCACTGATGTTACATGTGTCCTGTGCGAGACACATTTGTTAATAATAATCGCGTACGTCGGTCACGCGTCACTTCATTTGACGTTTCATAATTGTAGTTTATGTTCCGTGAAGTTATTGGTTCGGTATACTCACAAGGGCCCTCCAGACACCAGGTCCATTACAACACAATGTCTGTTGAAGTCAATAGGCTTTGGAACAGGGAACCCTCGGTCGTACAATGCCTAAAATTAAAAAAAAAAATAAGCTGAATTATATTACCATAAAAAGCCAAATTGCAGATTGGGTTAAAATGATAGCTGCAGCATACAACTGCAGCTGTAAAGTGACGAGTGTTTGTTGAGACCTGGTTAATCATTTGATGGACAACATTTCAATAATTGGCAACAGGCTGTTTTTTGTATGGTGTCAAGCAGATGCTTGGTGATGGGTGTCTATCATACCTATCAATTGAACCCATGTATGTTTAGCGATTCATGGTAGTTATTGAGATATTAACAATTTCAAAATCAAAATTTTAACGGAATCACTCATTTTAATGCTGATGATAAAATATTAAACTGAGAAAAAAATCATAACATAAGTTATGGACAACCATACCTTCATGTAAGCAAACTCCTTGGTGGCAGATATGCGAGACAAGTAAAGCCAGGAGGCGCGGTTGCGGTGAGCGTGGTAGTCGCGCTTGTCTTTCACGTTGCGGAAGCATGTTCTGCCTAATCTGTAAAGGTATAGAAATACAATTATGGCTTATGTACTGCAACAGTTTATCTAGCTAAAAACTTCATGGTCTTGTGACCACCAAATCAACTTTTACTACAGTAATAGAGGCAATCTTAACGTCAAAGTGGGGTAGTCTGAAGTGGGGCCGTGTGGCCATTTGCGCCTTACCACTTTGCAGAGAAATTTGCTTGGCAGTGCTCAGATGATTTCCAAATTCAAATCAACCGGTACAATACTCAACAAAATTAATGTCAGTGTAACTGCAAGCAAGTTTAGATACCTAGAAGTGATTTTATTTGTCCTTAGTAAACTATGATGCGATGTCCAAATGGTTTTTGCCCTAAGACTGGTAAGGCGCACTTGTCCTCTATGTAACATACAGCAAGATGAAATGTGTTAAAAGCCTTTGTGGAAAAATGAAATATGTAAATTAACATATTTTATTACCTATGCAGCTTCAAGCACAGAGGGTTGCGGTCCTCATCAGCTACTGTGTAAATGTTGGACTCCTTCCCAACACCTATCTGGTTACCAAATGAAGCAATCACTTTACGGTTGGTCAGCGCTTTTAGAGCCAAGTAATCATAGCCAGCATTTGTCAGACGATAACCATCATCTGAAAAGAACAATATTATTAAAGTTTTGTTATTTTACACAACAGTTCTTTACTCAGCTCCAAAAACAAAACCAGAATGATATTCATAGGTTAATAGATAAATAACATATTAGACTAATAAACTGATTTTTGCATATCCGCTTGAACGGCCGTGGGTACTGGTAGTACCCAAAAAGAAAATTGTAGTTGAGCGGCCATGGGTAGTAGTAGTACCCAAACGAAGTGTTTGAATATAAAGCCTTATTGCTCTCTCAATATAAATCATTTCGCCTAGCAAAAATTACGTATCGTTCCTCATAAATCACCAGTTATTTTAAGGTATGACAACACTAGAAATCATTCACTCAACTCAGAAAAAATATATTTTTAAACTGACATTTCATTGTTTGGCGTGCGCGTTCAAGTGACACAAAGTTTTCTTCTATTTTAATTGTTTTTTCCGTTATAAACACGAAAAATTTTAGGTGAGTGTTAATTAGTTACTATATAATTAAATTCAGTGAAAGATTCAAGTCGGTAAGTAACTTTTGTACTTAATTTCCAATATATTCCGCAACGTGTATGAGGATGAGTGATTGCACTAGAGTGCAATTCCAAAGCCGGAGGCTGCTCTCCCTCCGCACCTCCGGCTTTGGAATTGCACTCTAGTATCAGGCAGACAATTACTACGGCCAAAAGACCACGGCAAGTCGGGGTTAACGCAATTCGGGCATAATACCTATTTATAATGGAATTGACATTTGACTTTGTAACTGAAATAGTAAGGGAAATCGTGGACACATAATCTAAATGTGAACCCCCCCCCCCCCCAACCTTAATTCGTGGACGCATAATGTAAATATGAAGCCTTAGTATAATCAGTACTGTTACAAAAACAAACAACAAAACCACTTACATTGTTTTCCACGTTCATAGGTTAAGAGCCTGTGTTTACACAGTTCCTTCATAAGTTTGTGCACGCCGCCGTGACGAAGGTTCGCAATAGATGCTACGAGAGACCCAGGCACTAGTTCATGGTTCTTCATACCCATTTCCACCTAGCAATCACAATACAAAAACTATTGAGGTTACACATAAAACACAAACTGCCATATTACAACAAATAATCTTTACCGCAGTGAGTACACGAAAATCTTCGCTAGTTAAATAGCGAAGTATAGCAACGTCAAGTTTTCCCATTGTTACAAATTAATAGTTGTATTGCTGTAAACAACGTGAAACCACTTCTTCTTATTTAATTTATGGCGACAATAGTGACTTGAGGGTGGTGTTTGTCGCTATTCCGCCAGTGTCACGTGTGTAGCCTTTACACGGGTCAGAAAACTTTAAACACATTACAAAAGATAGAGCCAAGCTAACTTGCGTACACAAATCTAAAACAAACACAAAACATGGAATAGGACAACACAGCACAGGACAGCACAAAACAGTACATAATAATTTACTAAAAGAAAAGCTATTTACAATTTAATAACGTAGTACTAGACAAACAAAGAGACCCGGGGTGGGAGAGGAAATGACGGAATAAAACTGGAAATGTAGAGTGGATCATAAGTGGATATTTTTAATAATGATAAATTTGGAGAGAGATTTAAGAATAATTGGGGAATTAATGGAGTTAAGAACGCATTTAATATTGGAAGGGCGGGGGAATTTTTTGGGAAGGAAATCGAAAAGAGAGGAACCGATAGAGGGATAGTTAAAGAAGATATGGTTGGTAGATCCTTCATCTAGGCCACACTCACATATGGAGGAGTCTTTGATCCGCATCTTCGCTAAGTGAACTAGAGTACACGCATGTCCAATCCGGAGTCTACATATAATGGATATAATTTTCTTTGGTAAGTATGGGTGTTTAAAAAACCATGGTTTAGGTGGGATCGTCTGTTGAATGTCCGCGTAATACTTACCAGATAGCCGTTTAGAATTGTCCCAGTGAGTAGACCATGACTTAAACAAGTGCATACGAGGAAGGGAAGAAACGTCGTGTGAAAAGAGCTTATTGTAGTTTAGAGCTCCCGTGGAGACCGCATTTTTGGCGCAAGAGTCGGCAGTTTCATTGCCAGGGATACCATTGTGACTTGGAATCCAGGCTAGGACGATGTTTAATCCCTTTTGATTGCAGTCAAAAAGTGCTTCGCGGATCTTAAGAACAACGGGGAACTTTGTTTTAGATTTAAAGGGATTAGCTATAATGGCTTGAAGACAACTTAGAGAATCTGTTAGTATTAGGGTGTTGTTTAAGTTGTGAGACATGGCATACAAAACTGCTTCTAAGATCGCAATAGATTCTCCGGTGAAAATCGATGTTACCGGGGGGCATTTGAAACTTAATACAATTTTAAATTTAGGAATCCAGACTGCGGCACCCACGTGACCACCATCAGCGAATTTAGAGGCGTCAGTAAACATTGTGAGCCAACCTTGCCATTGGTCGGAAATTATATTTAAAAATTGAATAGGAGCAGAACATGAGTCTTTGGGTATACCAAAATCGAGGATAACTGGTGGATGGAAAATTAATGACTCATAACTGTTTAAAAAGAGAGGGTTTGCAAGAGACTTTTCAATGGGGTAAGGAAGGAAGCTAAACTTTCGAAAACTAAGAAGAATGCATGGGGTTTTTTTAGATGGGGTTGAAGGGGGAATTCGGCAAGAGAGAGTTTGTAATTTAGCTAATAAGGGGTGAGAAGAATTTTGAGCGACTTTAATGTAGAAGCGATCACTAAGATACTGTCTACGCAAATAAAGAGGGGGATCCACACATTCAATTTGAAGGGAATTGATAGGAGAAGATTTCATTGCTCCCAAAATCACACGTAAACATTTCGACTGCAATTTCGTAAGTTTGTCAAGGGCAGATTGAAAACACGGGTCCAACAGGAAGGAAGCGTAGTCAAAGTGACTCCGAACTATGGCATTATATAGCAATTTTTGCGAGTAAGGGTGAGCACCCCACCAAGTACCCGAAAGAGCTCGGAGGATGTTCAGACCCTTCTCCGCCTTTTTCAAAACATAGTCGAAATGAGGAGCTCCAGTTAATTTGGTGTCTAAAATTAATCCTAAAAATTTTACTTGTGAATTGCAGGGGATTGACACACCGTTAACTTGTATATCAACATCCGGAATGATACGCTTTCTAGAAAATACAACGCAGCAGCACTTTGGGACAGATATCGAAAGGCCATGGGAGTTCATCCAGTCAAGAAGATATCCAAGGGCAGAATGAAGACGAGAGGAGGCATCCGATACAGATTGAGACGAAAAATATAACGCAATGTCATCAGCATATTGGAGGATGCTGCAGAAAGAATTAACAGTTCTATCCAGGTCATGAGTATAAACACTGTACAGAAGAGGACTGATCACAGATCCCTGAGGTAAGCCTTTCCAGATCAAGCGGGGGGGTAATTCGGAGTTCTGATACCTTAATATTATTGTTCTGGACAATAATATATTACAAATGAAATTTACAAACTTCTCCGAGACGCTCAGATGGAGCAATTTTTGCCTGAGCACTGGAAGTAATACATTGTCGTATGCAGACGATATATCCAAAAACACCCCCACCAGATACTCGTTATTTTTGAATGCTAACCTAATATCAGTGGTTAGTATGCTCAGACTATCCAGAGTGCTGAATCCCTTACGGAAACCAAATTGGGAGTTGGACAGAAGACCATTAGATTCCAAAAACCACTCAAGACGATTTTTTATCATATGTTCAGTAATTTTGAGTAGGACAGAGGAGAGGGCAATGGGGCGATAAGAATTATGATCTGAGGGATCTTTTCCTGGTTTGGGTATGGGAATAATAATCTGCTCCTTCCAAGAACTGGGGAGGGTACCCTGGTCAAAGAAGGAGTTAACCAGATTAAGGAAGTATAGTTTGGCTTGTACAGAGGATTTTATCAGGAAGGAGTATGGGATTCCATCAATGCCGGGGGATGAATCGATAAGACCATTGATGGAAGAAAGAAGTTCTTCCATGGAGAAGAAGTTGTCTAATTTATTTGGCGTAGAGGGAACAAGGATTAGGGAGGAAGGAAAGCAATCAATAAAGGGAACAAAAGGGGGGGCTAGTTTGTCAGCAAAGGAGTTGAGCCAAGAGGATGGGTCATTTGAAGATGGATTAGGAGATACAAGTGACCGGCGAAATCTCCTGATTTGGTTCCAAACTATCGCAGACGGAGTGCGAGGGGACATGCCTTCACAAAATTTGAACCAACCTTCTTTTTTCTTTTTGGCAAAGAGTTTCCTTGCTTGTGCAGATGTTTTTTGATATAGAACGTAATTCTCCATGGACATATTTCGATTGTACCTTTTTTCTGCCTCCTTACGACTCTGGACAGCAGCAGAGCATTCAGCATCCCACCAAGGGGAGGAGATTTTACGATGGGGTTTTTTTTTGGGAATACAGGAGTCTGCAGAAGAATTTAAAATGTTAATGAACTGGGAGTATGCATCAAGGGAATTAGAATTACCAATATTTGGTAGTGAGTCTAATTTTTCATCAACAGAAGAAGAGAAGGCAGCCCAATCAGCTTTAGCTAATTTAAACTTCTGAAGGGGGGGAGGTGGGGTGACCGGGGTGGATGGATCTGGTAAGGTTAGTAAAATAGGAAAGTGGTCACTACCAAATGTGCTTTCAAGAGTTTTCCAAGAGAGTAAGGACATAAGGTTCGGAGAGCAAAGGGAAAGGTCAACAGCAGAAGCTGGGTTTTGAGAAGGGGAGCACCTTCTCGTTGGGCTACCGTTATTCAAGATACACAGGCTTAAATCGTCTAAAAGGCCCAAAAGAATTAAGCCCGGAGAATCCGTTTTATGGCAGCCCCAGTATGTATGATGGGCATTCAAATCGCCCATCACGAGTACCGGGGGAGGAAGTGAAGAAATAGCAAGGCGTAACTCATTTAGTGAGGAAGAATTCGGGTGGGGTATATAAACAGACAAAAGGGATATATTAAGGATTCTCACAGCCACAACATTGATGTCTTGGCTGTGATCGGGAAGAGGAAGTTGGGAGTAGGCAAGGGAGCGCTTTACGAGTAAAGCGCTCCCAGCATATCCGTCGCCCCTATCATCCCGGAGGCATGAGTATCCCGAGACACGGAAACGTGAGTCGGGAATTAGCCATGTCTCCGATATTGCTAGGACCGACGGAGAGAACTTATTGATTAGGAAAGTCAGTTCATGTTTTTTCCGTCTAATGCTTTTGCAGTTCCACTGAACTGCTAGATTCATTGTTCGTCTTTTTAGAGCGTAGGGACAATTTGGAAAGTTTTTCAGCAACGTTGGGCGGTAGAAGACGGCCACTTGGACCGGAAATTATGAGCATGATTAGGGATAGGACAAATTCTAAAAGATCTTCACTATCTTCGTTGTCTGAGTCCGGAGGATTTGCGTTTAGAGCGCATCCATTTGGGAGAGTAGAGGCACAGTCTCCTACTATGGCTTGGTGTGCCTGACGATCGTAACCTTTTCCCAAAGGGAAGCGCGGACGAAGAGGGGTACGGGAGAGAGCTTGTCTATAAGACATAGGAAGTTGGAGTGAAGCGGATTGAGATGGTTGGGATGATTGAGATGGTGGAGAATGGGAGAACGGAGGGTGTGATGGGGATTTAGCTATGTCCGCATATGATCTGCGGACTGCGGGGTAGAGGAGGGAAGCCTGCTCATAAGAAATATTGTCCTGTGACAAACGTGAAACCACGCCATGAAATGAAAGCACTCGATCAAAAAAAATCAGCTGTTGCTTAATGTCAAATTGACAAACGGTCCATACGCGTAAAATGGAAAAACGTACCTAAAAATTCCTTTGAAAATGCCTGAAAAACATAAATAAACTGCTGTATAAAGAAAACAGTGTAAAATGAGTATAATTAAAAGAGTGAATTTTACTTTGCTATTAACAATACCCAGGGAAATATTTGGAATTTTTATTTAAATTCGTGCGAGAGCCCTACTGTATACAAAACAGTCGTGTAGTAACTATTATATTATCTGTGCCATAGCACACCTGTCTTTTGACAATGACACTGACAGTTTTTAGACAAACGTAAAAAAAAAATAGTCGGCATTTTGATTTCGACTAAATTAATGTGTTGCACTTGCATCGTGCTTCCCTGAATTTTTTTCTGCATAAGTATTTTTGTGTGCTATTTGTGTTATCTTCCAATATAGTTCTGAACTATTTCGACTAGGTATATCTATTCAAGTACTTGATGTCGTAAGACCATTTAGGAACTAACGTCTCAACTGCATTCCTGTCATTGGATGGGTGCTTAAACCTTCACGGTTAGTAATGTATGCTAATGTACCGAAACAATACATCGTAGTTTCCGTTTAAAGTTTAATATTCATCATTTTTATTTACTAATATCAAAGATGGACATGTAGTAAAGTAACCGAGAGTACCTGGTATAAAAAAGATTTACTTAATTCGCAGTTACCGGTTTCTTAAATTATACTGCAGCTATGGACGCCGGATTTGAAAACGGTGCTATAACACTGGACCATGCTAAAGGCATATACTACCCTGGGCAAGTGATATCCGGAAGTGTGAAGTTTCGGTTGGAGCAACAGGTTCCAGTAGCAGGTATATTGTAAAATGACATCTAATGCTTAAAAATAAGGATCTTCTCTTGTTATTAAATTTATTTATTGTTTTTATGAATGAAAACATGCATGCTGTAGTAGTATTACCTACTTCTTAGAATGATGGTGCTGTTGAAAATGGTTTTTGAGTTTGATTTCTATGTCTATTCTAGCAATTTCTTAAGTAGCCATTTTCTATCACTTCCTGATTCCTTTTGACTTCTACATAGATAATGAATTGTAATGACAATATTATATCATTTATTCATAAGTTTAACCTGTCTAAACTCCATAAAACCCGTGGGCAGGCCCATAACAATTAATTTGGCTCACATTTAGATTATGTGTCCACAATATTTGATGCAAAGCTATTACCATTGGAAAGATACTATTTTTCTTAATTATATTACAAAGTTTCACGAGTAGGAAACGCTAAATTGTCCGCCATATTTCCCTTACTATATCAGATACAAAGTCAAACATCAATTCAGTTATAAATAGGTATTATACCTGAATTGCGTTAACCCTGACTCGCCATGGTCCTTTGGCCGTAGTACTTGTCTGCCCGATACTAGAGTGCAATTCCAAAGCCAGAGGCGCGGAGGGAGAGAAGCCTCCGCCCACTGTAACAAAGCACAGACACCTGTGCGAGCCGAAGCGGCTGAGGTGAGCGTGGGTGACTGCGATTTGATACGTAAGGGCGAAGAGGCTGCACTTCCCGCAGCGCCGGAGACGAGGAAATCAAAATTGTGGCAAAAACAACTTTGCTGGAAATAGGTTTCTGGAGGGTCAGGTTTTTTTCAAACCATCACGGGGGGAGGGGGGAGACTCCCCATGCCCCCCCACCCTAATTCATGGGTATTTAATGCAATTTCTTAGCATTTTGGGGTTAGAAAAAATATTTTCAAAAATTTATATATCAAAAACTAGGGTTTTCCTAGAGGGGGGAAGGGTATCAGGGGGGTAGCCCCGCCCCCCTCCCCCACCCCTTAATTCGTGGACCCATAATGTAAATTCCTTCCATTAATTTTCTTTTGTGTCTGGAACCATGATATGTGAAGGTTTCAAAATGTTAAATTCTGGCCAAGGTTGTAATTTTAAATGTTGTGGGTTTTTCTATTAGTCATAGACTATCTGCCATGTGATTATGAGTCTATTGTGGGTTTCATCCAGTTGCTTATCTATCTGTAAGTACTAAGGTACTAATGATTCATCTGGGGAATATGGAATGTGTGTTATTTAAAAATATGTATTTATAGTACAAACAATAATCACTCAGACCATTATACCTATTACTCTACAATTTGATCTAATGTTTTCATCTATTGTTATAAAAAAAAACATATGAATGCATCTGCATTGATGATAAAATTAGTTATACTATCAAACTAAAACAATAGTTATACTATCTGGTATCATAATGATCCAAAGTTTATTATGATAGCTAAGCCTGGTACTGATTGTAAACTATTGAGTTAAACAAAAAAAGAATAATATAACTAATCTTATCAAAATGAATTGATAATATTTCCTTGCCTTAAAATAGCAGACCCATTATATTAGGAGAATAAATTAATAATATGTATTAAAAAAGTGGATATGTATACCATACCAATGCATATGGATTTATAATTTGATTTATTATTGCAGCAATAAATATCCAGTTTTTGGGCGATGCTCGGGTGCAGTGGACAGAGCGAGAAACACACGAGAGGCATGGGAGGTCCATTGAAACACAAGTGGACTACCGGGCACAGGAACAATATTTTAACTTCATGCAATGCTTGTTTGGGGGTCAAGGTAATACAACAGTTATATAGAAGAATCACTGTGCAAAATAATTTAATAAAATAGTGTTTTTTTTTTACTTAGCCATTATTGTCTTACTGCTAGGCAAAGGCCTCCCCCAAACTTCTCCAGTGGTCGCGGAAAAAAGTGATGCTTTGATAAAATTCAATCAATCAATTAATAACCCTTTATCCTGAACATTTCCTGTTACAATTTTAGTTAGTATTATAATATATCTCTTAGTTCAGGGGGCCTCATGGCAAAGGCCTCCTCTAACTCCTTCCATGACTTATACTGTCGAAGGCCTTAGAATAGTCAATGAACGCTAGGTACAGCGGCTTGTTGTATTCTCTGTACTTCTCTATTATTTGTTTGACAGTGTATATATGATCAATTGTTGAAAAGTTTATTCGAAAGCCGGCCTGTTCCATAGGTTGGTTTTCATCTAATTTGGTAGTCACTCTGCCTAGGATGATCTTGGAGAACACTTTGTAAATATTTGACATCAAACTAATTGGTCTATAGTTTCCTATGTCTTCCTTGGGACCTTTTTTGTATATGAGTAGATGTGAGACATTGCCCATTGCTCTGGGATCTGACCTGATAGCAAGATGTCGTTGAAGATCTTGGTTAGCAAGGGAACCAGTTCATCCAGATTTCCTTTCAGTATCTCGTTCGTAATCTTGTCTGGGCCGGGGGCTTTGTCTAACTTCTGGCTCAGTATTGCCTTCCTTACTTCGCTAGGTAGGATTTCAGGTTCGAGTTCTAAGTGTGTAGGGTCGATATGCGAGTCTGTGTAGTTTTCTTTCACGTTTTCGGACTCACTAGGTTCGGAATATAGATTACGATAGAATATAGTTGCTTCTTTATTAATGTCCTTCCTATTTGTGACGTTTTTGTGATTATGTTTCAGCTTTGGTATCCAAGAATTCGATTCACGTAGTTCTTTCTCGTTCCACCGGTTGTCACAATGTGTTTTTCCAGTGTCTGTAGTCTTTTAATTTTCCGATCTTTCCTGATTCCATCTTTAATTTTTTTACTCAGCTCAGTTATTTTTTGGATGGCATATCTTTCCATTCGGTTTCTGAAAAGGATGCTTTTTTCTTGTATGAGTTGCAGGGTTGTGTCACTTAAGGTATATTTTTGTCTTGCTATGTAGTTTGCATGGTATAAGCTGGTTTTGTAGTTTGCTGTATGTTGTTTTTAGGTTTGATGAAGCACTATTAATTATTTCTCTCTCGAGTTTTGCTATTTTCCTTGCTGTTTGGTGTTATAAAGTGCGCTCTGGGTTTTTTGAGTCTTGTGGTCTTTATTGTTGCTCTTACCATGCGATGGTTGGTGTTAAAATTTAGTTTTGATATTACTGATGTATCCATAAACAATCCTGGTTGGTTGGTAATGATGTAATCTATTTCGTTTTTGTATTTCCCATCTGGAGAGATCCAAGTCCACTTGTTGTGGACGTTTTTCTTGAAGATACTGTTTGTGAGGGTGAGGTTGTGTTCTAATGAGAGGTCTATCAGTCGTTGTCCGTTTGCGCTTCTCTTCCCATGACCAAAGTTTCCCAGGACATATTCATCCTTGTTCATTTTGGCTCCAACTTGGGCATTAAAGTCTCCCATCAGTATGATTGTTTTGTTTGGGTGGTCACTAAGGGCTTGGGATAGGTTGTTGTAAAACGAATTGTGCTCTTGTTCATCAGCTTGTTCTGTTGGCGCATAAACTTGTAAAATTGACATTACTCCTTTGAGGCTGGGTAAGTTCATGTTAAGTATGGCGATTCGATCTGATATTCCTATGAAGTCTAAAATATATTTTTTTAAATGTAATTTGACCATGAATCCAACTCCCCTCTGTCCTCCTCTTTCTCCCTTGTTAAACAATATATAGTCTTGGCGTTCTTCTACAGATTCCCCAGCTCTTCGCATTTCACTGATACCTATTATGTCCCAGTTGATTGTCTTCAGTGCTTCTTCTAATTCGTTAAGTGATTCAGGTGTTCTGAGAGTTCTAGTATTCAAGGTTGCAATGTGTATTTTGTTGTTATTCTTTGTTAGAGGGTGGTGGTCTTTATCTCCCGCGGTGACCAGCCGTAGTGGGAGAGGTTTTGTTTTGTTGCTATCTTTTGTTTTTTGTGTTTTGATCTGGTTCCGGCTCTTATTGATGTTTATTAGTTTTTTGAAGGTTCGGATGTTGAGGATGGTTTGGCACGTGCTACATAGTTTAGTATGTTAGGCTTAATTATTTTCTTTGAGTTAGCTGCCGACGTGTTATCATCTTTTGGTGGTGTGTTTGATGGCAAGCGTTTTCTTTTAGTAACTGCTGTGTCCCTATCACTATGAGTTTATCGTATTTGATATAGGCTATTTTTCCATTTTTTTCTTCCTGGTCTTTTTTAAGTTTTAATTCTTTTCGCTTAAGAAGAACCTCCTTAGGGTAATCTTCCGTGGCATATACATCTAAGGGAAAGCTTCTTTTGTTTTTGAGGAGTTCGTGTTTTCGCCAAGAGAGTGTTACGGTTAGGAGGATGGGTCTCTTGTGTCTTGTTTCTTTCCAAGCCTTCTCAGGTTGCTAATTTCCCAAATGTCCCAATCCTGCATTCCTTCCACTTTTTGGCTTATTTTGTTAAGGGTTTCTAAGACAATTTGCGTAAGTTCGTTGTCACTGGGTTCATTTTCAGCAATGCCATGAAGTACCAAGTTATTTTTTCGAGCATCTCTTTCTAAGTGTTGTACTTTTGTTTGTAGGTGGTGAACTTCTTGTTTGAGTTTTATATTCTCTTCTACCAATGGTCTCAGTTTTTCGTCTATGGTGTTTGACAGGCTTTGGTTGAATTTTTCGACAAGCATTTCAGTTTGTGATTTAAAATCTGCTTTCATTTCCTCCATCTTTTCTAGAAGTATTGTCAGGTCCATTTTTTCTTTTTTTTTAACTATCTTCGTATATGTCTTCTTTAATGATATCAATAACATTATCGTTATTGATAGTTTACTATCCGTGTAAATGCTCTTCTTGGAACTGTCTTCCTAAATGTTCGTCTTTAATGTGGGTATTTGAAAATTTTATTTTAAAAGTTGCAAATCACAGTCACTTGAAGTCTATAATTCCTATTTTGGAATCACTAAATATCACCAAATATGCACTGTTTTCGCAAAATTTATAGCACAAAAGAAGGTTCTTGTTGTTTTTACGCGATGTTTTCACTGTTCTTGCGGTAATTGTGTTTATTTGGAATTAAATACGAGAGACGAGAATTCTACGAGTTAAGCTGTCAAGCGCTGGAACCGGAAGGATTGATAAAATTGCTATGATACAATTAAAAGTCGTGTCTACAATTAAAAGTCAATGCCTACCATTAATTCTCTTTAGATATTTGCCTCTCTTTCTACCGCGAACATACTTTCACATTTATTAGTAGGATTCTATCTGTGCTTCTTCTATTCCAGGTATAAGCCAACTGAACGCAGGTCCGCATGACTTCCCCTTCCAGTTTCAAATACCCGCCAATATACCCTCTTCATTCCAAGGGGAGAAAGGGGAGGTGGAGTACGAAATCAGGGCATATATGGAGTTCCCGGGGCAGGGGAGGGAGGTGATAGAAAAAGTTTATACAGTTGTTGCACCGATTGACTTGAATAAAGAGGATCCTGAAATAGCAGTGAGTATAAAGTAAACTTGGGTCTACAGTAGACCCAAGTAATAACAGTACCTGTTTACATATTTATGTAAACCGCACGTCTTACGGATGCTATAGTCTTTTCACGCTTACTTGCGTAGACACTAACAAAACTCGGTCCACAAAGTGGCAACGTCGCATTTGTAGTCGGCCACAGTGTTGAGTTATAACAAGGAAGTCGCGTCATTCCTAACACAAGTATTTGTTTTACTTACTGGGATGACTCCGCCACATATTTTGTTAAGATTTACTGAAATAAAAGCTATTTTATTTCAGTAAATCTTAACTTATTTACACTGCGGGACTAGCGCGGGCGCGACTTTTAAAACATGACAACGCCAATGTCGCTTTCCGCTACTATGGCCACAACGGCGCTTTTAAGACGTTTGCTAATTCGCGCCCAAATATACAAAATACGCCTTCCGTCCTTGCAGCTTGCATGCATTCGGCAAATGACGCCAAGGTGGACAGCTAGCTAACCCAATTATCAAACATCTGGCTGTGAGGCATTTTGAAAGCCTATCAATTCTCTTTTAACAGTCACCCTGACTCAAACATCTTTTGTCCAAGCTAAACTGTAAGACATTGCTTTTACATAACTATTCTTCTCTCTGCATCAAAAATATGGTGCTTTTTGTGATAAATGTGTGCTCACTGTCATAGAAAATACCCTTCCTCGCGACACCAACTATCCCCACTCAATTCTAACATCTCCGCCTGTACGTCTTTCGATCAGAAAGGTTAGTGCGCGAACGTGCCGGATTACCGCCATTTTTTAATCTTCTCCAGAAACCCCTATCAATGGAGTTCGAAGAAGTGTACAGCTGCGGCTGCGCTTGCAGCCCGAGCCCGGTCACCGTCGACGTGAGCTTGCCAGTCGCGGGGTACTGCCCCGGGCAGGTGGTGCCGGTCACCGTGGATGTACGGAACCAATCGAACATCGAGGTCAAGAAGGTGGTGCTGCAGATTGTTACTGTGAGTTTGATGTTTATGATTATTAGTAAAGGAGAGAAAAAAAATAAGAAAAACTACAATAAAAAAATAAATGAACAATATAACTTACCTTATATTATTGCACACTGACTGCCTCGTTTGGTCATATAAGTAAAGCAAAAGTCAAAAAAGACCCTCGTTCTCGTCTACCCCCGCACCTCGCCACCCCGCAGATGACGTTTCAGATGGTCAGACTATAGTAGTCAGCACGCTGTGTACTATCCACGAGGTCCTGGGTTCGAATCTTGGGTCGGGCCGAAATTTATTTCTGGGTTTTTTTTTGTCTTGAAATAACACGGAAACAGCTCCCGAGTCAGGAAGTTGGTGATGTTAACACCCCCGTGCCTCGGAAAGCACGTTTTGCCGTTGGTCCTGCGCCTGATCTCCTTACGATCATATCGGATGCTGTCTCACCGAACTACGAGTATGAGAGTGAAGGAACAGAGAGTGCACCTGTGTATTGCACTTGTGCACTATAATATCTCCCGCGTAGTCGAAGTTCAGCCAGAATATTATTATCATTGATAATCATTGGACTCGGGGCTTTAAAGGGAACTTCGTTTCCCTTTAAAGCCCCGAGTCCCACTAATTTTGGGTGCTCGTCCGGGCTTTGAGCCCGGTACCTCTCGCAAACTAATCTTTATTAATCCTAGCGCACCCGGTACCACAGCCATCAGCCCCCCGCTAACTTCACGACGCCGGAGGAAGTGCTAGCGTCGGCGAAGACCAAGCCGGTGCTGAGCAACATGGAACGCCACTACTCCTGCGAGCTTCTCATACCCGACATGATCGCTCCTAACCTGAATAGGTGCAGCATCATCGATGTTGGCTACTTCTTCAAGGTATATATTTTTCCTTTTTTGTTCTATGTACAATATTTTAATTTGAATGGGTTTGCTCTTGACTCTAGACTAAACCAGACGTAGCGTAGACAGAGTCGACAGTGGAGCGAGCTCACCCAGACGGTTCCTGGCACTCCCACTTACCGACGGGACACAGCAAGCTGCTTGGCGCCGGGCTCCGGTGGGAGGGTGGTAGCTACTAGGCGGCACTTAACGGAGCCTACCACCGCGGTCAGGATCGGTCAGCCGCCCTCCCGTCACTATACCCCTAATAGTGACTGGGAAATTCCAAATTATTGTCCTTTCTACGAGAGTTGTGGCTAACTGAACGCAACCGATGGCAGCTAGTTGACAGAGTCAGAAGGAGCCACGATCCTCAGCAGGTAGAGAAATTACTAAAGAGAGAGAGAGATACTGATATGTGTATGTGTATTTATATGATGTTAAGTAAACCGCTTAATTGGTAACGACAACGCCTGGTTCTCTCATATGAGAGACACAGATAGGCGTCACAGATAATTTAATATTAATTGTTATGTGACCCTCCATGTTTGAAACGTCCTTTGCTGTCGGGTGGGTCCTAACGTCACAACAGACTACTACTATTTTTTGCGCTGTACTGAAATCGAACCCACTCGGATGTCTAAATCATGTAAATCATATCAATAATCACTGTGAATTTACTGTCTGTGGAAATTGATTGTAATAGTTAGACAATTAACAAGTGAATACTTATTTCAGGTAATAGTATCATTATCAGGTTGCAACGACGATTTGGAAGACACGTCAGAGATACTCATTGGCCAGATACCCCTGTGCAACTTCGTAGATGGGCAATACGTACATCCCATGGCCCATAGCCTGCCTGAAAGGCCAATACCCGAGCAAATACCTTATAATGCTCCTATCGTTAATACTCAAGCTAACTCCGTAAATGCGTATCCAGGTTTTCAACCACAACCGAACCCCGTAAATGCGTACCCAGGTTTTCAACCTCAAGCGAACCCCGTAAATGCGTATCCAGGTTTCCAATCTCAAACAAACCCCGTAAATGCCTACCCAGGCTATCCGCCTCAGCCATCAGCCCCTGCTTGCGAAGGTTATCCGAACCAGGGTACAAACCTCAATAATGGAATAGGGTTTAGGGTAGATGCACCTGTAGTCAGCCAGACGCCAGGGCAGGTATACCCGATGCAAAATGTGGGGTGTTAAAAACCAATTCTTATTCCGTAGGGTGACCTACGAGGTATTTCGTGAGAACTAAATGCTGTCGATTATTATAATATCGATATTTTGATTCTTTAAATTAAACCATTATTCAACTATTTGTTAATGTATACAAAAGTTTAAAGAAGCTAAATCATACTTAAACCGTTATATAGGGTGATTTTGCAGTGCCATCTTGTTGTAATGAAGTCATTACCAAAATTCTGAATCTCTGTATAGTACAAGTAATGCGTGTACGTATAGTAAAAGTATGAAAGAGACCTATTTCGACGTTTATAAGGAAAGTATATTTTACTTATTATAATAAGAATGAATCGTTTAGTGCAGATATATTGTGCCTTATAGTTAATATTGATTGGAATATTATAGTATTATAATAAATGTTTCTTATTGAAGATGTTACAAAGTATAGTTTATACATATTTTTATACTACAAACTAGCGACCCTCCACCACAGCTTCGTAAGTGTAGAAGTTAGAATGGGTTAGTTACAACAGCAAAGGCATTTTAGATAAGCTTTGAAATATATTGTTTTGTTAATCTCGAACGCATCAGACAACGGCTTGAATGTCTGGATTTGAACGGCTTGAATGTGATAATTCAATATTCTTACTTAGGCACTGCACGAGTTTTTTTGTTTTTTATGGTGCGATGTGGTAGAATATTGCAAAATAAATTTTGTGTAAAACCAAAAAACATCTTTTCACATTCCCATAATAGGGGTGTGCAAAGAAATACTACCCATACAATTTACAACACATACTTAGTAACGTACAAGACTGATTATATTTTTATATTATCAGCATTTTATAGTTTATTACTAAAATGAAATTAAAGTATTTACGGTTTTAAAGATTTTAGAAGATATATAACGTTTAAACTTATAGTACAAAGTCGCACAAACATTATAATTGTTTAGCAAGAGAGTAATATTCAAATATACTGACTTATAAATATAGCATTTACTTGGGTTTTTTTTTTATGGCTTTGCTCGACTCTAAGACGTGGCGTAGACAGAGTCGACGGTGGAACGGGCTCACTAAGGTCGAAAATTGTCCCTACAAAAATATTAGACTTTTTTATCAAAAAATGTGTAATCAAGGCTATCTTGGTTAGTAAAGGGCCGAGCTAAAGTGATTAGCTACTAAAATTTATATAAAATAGATTTTCGCTTACAATTATTAATCGACTGTGTCATCCGGTGGGACACAGTCGATTGATTTTTGTTAGCGAAAATCAATTTTATTTCCTATAAACTTGCAAAATAATTGCTTAAGTTATAAAAATAATTATAAAATTTATATTTTCTGTTAATATTGTATTTTTTTATATTAAGGATAATCTCGCTGGTTAGCCCAGTATATCGCGAGGTTTCTGTTATTAAGTGCCTAAGTGGACACTTCAATAGTGTAATATTTCGTATTTTTGATGATATTATTATATACAATGTTATTGATTTTGTAATTAATAGTGACTAAGACTAGTCAGTTAAGTACTGTTATTGATATTATGATATTTTTCACACCTCTTTTTATCGCAAAGTTTAGTATGTGAGTCTGTGCAGAAACTCAATTTCAATAGTTTAATTGCAACTATTTTTGACAATAAATATTTAACCAAATATACTAATGTTTTTCTTGAAAATTATTACGAATCCTATCCAATATTTTTGTTGGTACGATTTAGTTAGTAAAATAGTGAAGCATTTCAGTTTAAAATAATGTTTATTTCTAAAAATTCTTATCTGATAATAATAAATGTCTTCAAAATAAAATATACATTTACAACATTAATCTTACACGGTAGTACATATTTTAATAAACATTTTAACTCTTAACTGTGACTGAGAGTAAATACAAAAGTATATTATTATGCTTAAAGCGCTTATCAAATATCGACGGTCTCGTTCTAAAAATCACATTAAATATAGGCACCCTTTTTATTTACCCAGCTGTCTATAAACTTACTTAAAAATATATTATTTAGAGGTTCAAAGCCTCTGCAGCAGTAGATCATAATATCGATCAAAATAGCTTGATTTCCTTTTAAAAATGGCGATTGTTTAAACAATAATAATTTTTAAGACAATACAGCATTGAGATAAAAAATTGTAAAAAAATAAAAAATGGCATATGGGTATTATGTAACTAATCTGTACTTACTTCATTTACGGGACAACCTGTATATTATGTTGCAAAATGACCCCTATTACAACTGCATAAGATACCACAATGTTTACTTGACGTGCTGTCGTCCGTACGTGGATCAAGTTGGTGAAGCAACTTAAGTTTTATAAAACTTATTGGTAAAAAAATACTTACCTAGGTATGGTATGAGACGTGTATATTTATAAAATTCAAAAAAACTCTTAAATATTCTGCTTTACTACGATACGCACTGCGTTGCCCGAGAAAAATACAAGATTTTGCGATCATATAAGAAAAGTCCGTTTTTCTTTGCGTGTCAAACATTGTAAACAATCTTTTTATGATTTTTAAAACTAACACTGGTGAAAAATAAAAATTACTAATAGCTCTAAAATGCTGCATATATAAAAGGAAAAAAATACCATATTAGGATGTAATTTTTGTGTCTATCTTATTTTTAAATGAATAATTTCGTTAAGTTATAAAAATAATTATAAAATTTATATTTTCTGTTAATATTGTATTTTTTTATATTAAGGATAATCTCGCTGGTTAGCCCAGTATATCGCGAGGTTTCTGTTATTAAGTGCCTAAGTGGACACTTCAATAGTGTAATATTTCGTATTTTTGATGATATTATTATATACAATGTTATTGATTTTGTAATTAATAGTGACTAAGACTAGTCAGTTAAGTACTGTTATTGATATTATGATATTTTTCACACCTCTTTTTATCGCAAAGTTTAGTATGTGAGTCTGTGCAGAAACTCGGAAATATTCTGCTTTACTACGATACGCACTGCGTTGCCCGAGAAAAATACAAGATTTTGCGATCATATAAGAAAAGTCCGTTTTTCTTTGCGTGTCAAACATTGTAAACAATCTTTTTATGATTTTTAAAACTAACACTGGTGAAAAATAAAAATTACTAATAGCTCTAAAATGCTGCATATATAAAAGGAAAAAAATACCATATTAGGATGTAATTTTTGTGTCTATCTTATTTTTAAATGAATAATTTCGTTAAAAAGGAATGTCAAGATTGTTTACGATGTTGGACAAGCAATGAAAAACTGATTTTAATGATAATTATTATATGATTAGCAGTAATAGTAATTATTAGGAAGACTGATGAAAGATTTAATACACTGTTATAAAATGTGGTACATGGCACTTTTGGAACTTTTTAATAATTTATAATTAATTCTATTGTTTATTATTCGATTAGGTACACACTGGCCATTGTATAACTTTGTTTTTAAGGTAAAGTGGCACACAAAAGTTACAATTGTACGTTTGCATTTGCTTAATTATTTTATTTTTTATTTTATTTGTATTACAAAATTCAACAATATTAAACATTATGTAAGCTTGTACTTTGTTACGTATTTCTTTTCGAAAGTGTTGCGATACAAAAAATATAGCGTGAAAACAAACCCTGTTAATATATGGGACTTACTTAGATAGCTTTTTAGTATAAAAAAAAAATGCTATGAGAATCTATATTAAATGCAAAAATATCATCATAAGCCCAAAAAACATCATTTTTTTTTGTTTCTGTGTAAGTAAATTACTAATTTAAAAGACAAATGATTTTAATCGTTTCTCTTTAAATATGGCACTATTAAATAACCGCGCGAATTATCTAATTTTAGCCAGCATGTAACAAAAATATACACAGACCTTATAAAAAACCTGTCTGGCAAAGAAATTGTTTTATTTTATTCGAAATGGGTTTGCTCTTGACTCTAGACTAAGCCAGGCGTGGCGCAGACAGAGTCGATGGTGGAGCGAGCTCACTCAAAGTAAAAAAGTAGTAAAGCGAGTACAGAGATGGATAGAATCGCAATGCAGAAATTAGGTTCCAGCATAGAAACTTGTCATAACACAAAATATATGCGTATGCTCCGTAAATATGTAAATTATAAAAATAAAACTGTGTTTGTATAATATATATATATCAATTTGTGCTTAACAATTTTTGTGTCTAACAAGTAACAACTTATAATAAATAAAATAAAATGGATGACACATCGATTACATTTTACCAATTTTACGAATCAACTTCAAAACGACAACAATTTCGCACGTGTGCCAAATATTCAACGCGTGAAGATTCAATGTCACCGCCACATCTGTTGGCTGTGTAATTACGAAAGATCATTTTGGACTTTATGCTATTCGATTATGGACGAGAAACAAGTTTTTGTATGTATAAATTAATTTGTACCTAAATTTTTACTCTAACTTCCGCTAGATTTTAAATGGTTCAGACTATGCATTGTGCGATTTTTCTTTTGTTTATGTAAATGCAAATGATGAATGCATCATTACATGTTTTGTATCATAGCCAGCTTTTACTTAAACCATATTTTTTTCTAAGTGTTGTTACTTTAAAATGATGCTGACGCTCGCTGGTATTCCTAATAATTATTCGGCTAAGGCACAAACATTTTGAACCATTACAACAATAATTTTGGCCAATTGTATAAATAGTAGAAAGATCTTTAAAAAACTTGACTGTTACACGGACTACAGCCCGAAAATACATCATTTTGTTGAAAGTTATATCGATGGTTACTATCAAATTAGCGCGATAGCCCAGCGAATACAAATTAGCTAATTATCCGTGAGTTCGTGAGGCTGTACCAGTGAGTTTGTACAACTAAAGTACTTGCTGTCGCACTCAGAGACGTCAATTAAATTAAATCTATAATTAAGACTCGTTCTGTCACTTTCTTTGACAATGAAATAGAAAAGGACGGCATGAGACTTAATGAAGGATTGACGTCTCTCAGTACGGCAGTTACATTCTTTTTTCGAAGATGTCACTGCCTTAAGGTGAAGGAAAAGATCGCGAGGAAACCTGCACAACAGTGGTTGGATTAAAATTTCCAAGAAGGTAGTCGTGTTTCATTTTACACGGTGATCACGCACGAGTCACGACCCTCAGTCATGAGGTATACGTATACGACCATAGTCGTAACTCGTGAATTAAAATAGAATGTCTTGCATTGATCACCACTTATGCCTAAGTTACATACTTACTTTACGTCGCACCATACATTCGAGGTAGCTATGTCTTATCATATATTATGTAATTGCAAAATAGTTGTGTACTAATTCTTATTAATAAACTCTGGGTTGAAAGGCGCATTGTTGGGGTTATCTTCCAGTTTGACTGCAAATAGAAAAAACATAGTCAGTCAACTATTTACGAAACGATTCGTTTTACTAAATGTTTACCAATTATAGACAACATTGCATGCGTTGTAATAAAGACTGTAAAGCAAATTATGTACCAAGGTTTACTTGGGGCTAAGAAAGATTGATCGAATAAAATACAGCTATACTGATTTTAAAATGCCATCACTTCATTTGCGACACCTCTGAATGATTGACAGGGTGTTAGGAAGATTAGTATGACGCTTTGAAAGAAAGCGAGACATGCTTATCTTCGACGAAGTCTGAACTTTTTTTTTACCTTAGACAAATATGACTCAAATGGTTCTTGGTGAGTAGTAAAATATGCTAGTAAAATATATAGTTCGACAAGTTCGTGCGCGTCCCTACTTGAACCCCACAAGACGTGTGCTTTGCGGGGAGCGAGAAAGCGCAAATCACACACGATTGTCAATGGTGATTCTATTCCCCGCAACAACGTCACCCGTCACCTGCTGACGTCTAGCGTGTCTCGCCCCCCGCACCTCCCGCGACCGCTGGAAGGTCGCGCATGAACTAGTCAAACTTGCTTTTCATCTATTTACAACCTGTACAACAACAAGGATTGCTTTTTACAGCTAGACATAGTAGTATGCACTAGATACAGTCTCCAACACATAAGACTATACGTTGTTGTTGCATAATGACCCATGTTGCAACGGCATAAGTTATGTTTAGCTGTAGTCCGTATTATTTAACTCACGTTGATCTGATCCTGGAGTTCCTGGCTCAGGGGCACTGGCAGTGGCGTAGGGACTTGTTACCTGATAAAAGAGCTCAATATTACTACTATTATAATAATAATATCTCCTACCAAAACTTTCGGCTTCGGCGGCCAATCCTTACAGAGATCTACCAGGTACGCAGGAGATATTAGGCGATTGTCGAACCGGCACCGATGAGCTAAAAACGAGTTGTTCTTGGGTAGGCTATAAGCGAGTGTTTTTGGGCGACCGGTAATTTGGATTTCACCGCTTTCTAGTTGGCCGCCGTGCGAGCATTGCCGAGCCAGTGTTATTTTTGATATCTATGTCACTCAGCGAGTAAGTAAGGTAAGAGCGCCTTATAAGGGCATAGTTTTTGGAAATCGTTATAAATCAATTTTGGGACGTGCGGTAGTTTGTAAGACACTATGATCATATTAAATGTTTATTTTAAAAAGCGACATATCGCTTCCCGGCAAGAAAAGTGTCACAACACATATTGGGTACACAATGAAATTTTTGCTGTTATATTTAAAGCTCTATAAATATCATATAAATAAGTTATTTACTTAAAAGTACTGAGTTATCTAACTGTTTTAGTTTTAAATTATTGACAATTAAATGAACGAAAAACTATTAAAATTACATTTTCTCGAAACAGATATTTTTGTATTGTGACTTTTCTTGCCGGGAAGCGATATGGTACAAAATCCTGGCATTAATAGCCATTTTCTTCCAAAATAGGGATTTTTAAAAGCTAGTCTGCGGTCCTTATTGGGCACTAGGGTTCCAAATAAAGTCCATTATTGAACTACGAGTTTAAAGAGTTTGTTTACTAGAAAAATCACATCTTTTAAAAGTAACGGCTTTAAAATACTATTAAGTTCGTTGTCCCGAACGATGTAACAGAAAATCTTGTAAATTTGGGTCGTGGCCCTTATAAAGTCTAAGACAATGTATATATGCTATAATTCATCTATTTTATAGTAATAAATAAAAAAAGAAAGTATATAAATGCAGTATTTTATTATCTCTTGTAAAGTAAATCACAAAATGTTACTAAACAGTATTTTTTTCATGCTTAGCTCTTGGACCTTATTAGGTATAATACTTATTTATGAAGAGTCTGATCCTTATTAAGTATATGAAAGCAAAAGAAGAGCAACCATTGCAGCTTAAGTAAAGGAGATCAGTATGCACGTATATTCCAAGTGTGTTTTATTTGCTTATTCTAATTATACGTAATATATTTCTTTTTATTCAATAACAACATAACGAAATACTAAGTTAACTTGTGAGAGAAGGTATAAAATTCCAGTGATTAACAACTTTAAACAAAGAATGTATCGCCTAATAATGAGATAGTATACGATAATATTTACTACAAATCAATTAAGGAAAACTAAGTCAACACTCATTGCGAATGTTACACACAATCAGGACAAAAAATATATAATTAAAATATCAGTCTTTGCTGGGATCTACTTTTTCTTCGTGATACCAGAAGTTGCAAGTTCTTACTTATAGTTATTATTTTTTTTCGTTTAATCATCAACATAAATGTTTTAATCAAAATACACGCATGTAAATTTAAAAAATGGCACCATTTCACTTTATAATTCGTTGATCTTATTACTTCGTAGCTGTAATAAGGACCGGCTCTTATTTGAAGACAACATAGTGGACCTTATTAGGCACTTAGATATGTTCTGAGAAAACCAAACAAAAACTATATAAAAAAGCAATAATTTTGGTAACTCAACCCGTCAGTCCACACTCAGAAAGTATAATTACACTGCTATTGCCGAATTATTACAAAACGTGCGGGATGTATCACTTGACAAAGCAAAAATGAATATTTGGATTTTGTGAATTGCGTCACGTCGACCGTCCTTGAGAAAGACACGGAGCTACTGACAAAATGGCCGGCGCGAAAGCTATGAATGTTGTTGCACTTTTGTGATTGGTAACTGGGGAGGGGCCGCGCGATATCCGTTTTGGTTTAAGTATTAAATGCGGGAAGTTTGAAGTGGTGACCCTTATTTGGGGTCGGCTCTTATTAGGCGCACCTACCTTAGTTAAGTGAGTTCACGCCGGTAGTGTGAACAATCAGTGATCAACTATTATTGTATGGATTTCTTTTGTTTACATGGAATGTATGTCTATTTATACAGGGTGTGGCGTAAATAGTGGTCCAAAGCAAAGGTGTGGATACACTGTACACTGAAGCACCACATACCAGTATTTAAAAAAAAAATATGTACAGGGTTTTCAAAAAAAAAATTTTTTAAATTTTTTTAGAAATCGTTACCTTGCCTTACAAATTTGGTTATAATTTCCAAAAATGACGGTTTTTTTTATCCATTTTTTTATTATTATTGCTGATCACTTGTACTTAGTACTCCATTCGTTTTTTTTTTTTACAAACTGAATTTAATAAAAAAAATAAGTTTCTTTCAAAATTCAATACTCACTGCTAGCAAATCGTTTGACTTTCAATGCTTTTGGTGCAAAAAAAATGTACCACACTGTCAGTGCCCATTGTTTAAAAAAAATGCCCATCTTTTGCAGATTCTAAAATGGTGCAACAATAAGTGTTACGACTTACAGGAAAAAAGTTATTGCTTTTCGAAACAAAAAGGAGCCCAATTCAGAAAAACAATTTATTTGAAGTTCAAGGGTTTACAAGGGTTGTAATTTTTTTCTGTGTGGTCCAAAGCAAAGGTGTGGATAGTACACTGAAGCACCACATACCAGTATTTAAAAAAAATTATGTACAGGGTTTTCAGGGTTTTTTTTATTAAATTCAGTTTGTAAAAAAAAAATGAATGGAGTACTAAGTACAAGTGATCAGCAATAATAATAAAAAAAAATGGATAAAAAAAACCGTCATTTTTGGAAATTATAACCAAATTTGTAAGGCAAGGTAACGATTTCTAAAAAAATTAAAAAAAAATTTTTTTTTGAAAACCCTGTACATAATTTTTTTTTAAATACTGGTATGTGGTGCTTCAGTGTACAGTGTATCCACACCTTTGCTTTGGACCACACAGAAAAAAATTACAACCCTTGTAAACCCTTGAACTTCAAATAAATTGTTTTTCTGAATTGGGCTCCTTTTTGTTTCGAAAAGCAATAATTTTTTTCCTGTAAGTCGTAACACTTATTGTTGCACCATTTTAGAATCTGCAAAAGATGGGCATTTTTTTTAAACAATGGACACTGACAGTGTGGTACATTTTTTTTGCACCAAAAGCATTGAAAGTCAAACGATTTGCTAGCAGTGAGTATTGAATTTTGAAAGAAACTTAATTTTTTTATTAAATTCAGTTTGTAAAAAAAAAAACGAATGGAGTACTAAGTACAAGTGATCAGCAATAATAATAAAAAAATGGATAAAAAAAACCGTCATTTTTGGAAATTATAACCAAATTTGTAAGGC
The DNA here is from genome assembly GCA_949316185.1 of Pyrausta nigrata. Lineage (NCBI taxonomy): Eukaryota > Metazoa > Arthropoda > Insecta > Lepidoptera > Crambidae > Pyrausta > Pyrausta nigrata. The sequence continues at coordinate 16,325,194 of OX438950.1, forward strand.
AAGGTAACGATTTCTAAAAAAATAAAAAATAATTTTTTTTTTTTAAAACCCTGTACATAATTTTTTTTTTAATACTGGTATGTGGTGCTTCAGTGTACAGTGTATCCACACCTTTGCTTTGGACCACTATTTACGCCACACCCTGTATATATTATACGTTTCTTGAGCGAGAAAATCGCCGATAGTTCGACATGTTTACTCGTCGGCAGTGTGACAACCGCTTTATAGTGCAAAGTGTGAGTGCAATACACACGATGGGTCGGGATGCTGGGTTTTATCTACGAGATCCCGGGTTCGAATCCTGGGTCGAGCCGAAATTAACACAAAAACAGCCCCGGAGTCTGGTAGTTGGCGGTGTTAATACGGGACGATTGCCTCGGGAATCACGTCAAGCCGTTGGTCTAGCGCCTGATCTCTCTTCGTTAAGTCACCGAACTATCAGATAGTGCTAGAATTTATCGACTTCTTTTAGCCCAATATTACAGGAAGGGTCTTACTTTTAGAAAGAAAGAAAGAAAGAAAGAAACAGTTTTTATTTGGTACACATCAAATTACAAACATAATAGAAAAATTAAAAATAAAACATCAAGAGAAGTTAACTTAAATACAAAACAAAATAAATAAAATGTCGATGTGTAACCAAATTGGTCCCCACTCAGCTCTTTGCCATGGCAAGCCATTGGCGCTGGTTTTCTGTGGAAACCATTATGATTGAGACAGGGGTCACCACCGACCCGCATAAGTCTATAAAAGTATTCCACCCTTATAATTTTAATATCGGATAAAAGAAAGTATAATTATGTATAGTGTGCTTGTGTGAGTGTTTGAAAGTATGCGCGTGTGTGTGCTTGTGTGTGTGTGCGTGCGAGCATGCATGTACACAGCGGCTGCTTATGACATAGCTCTTTGGTTCTCGATAAGAAATACTCTGAGGCGGTATTTAAAAGAGTGAATAGATTTAGAGTTTCTAATCGGTGGCGGTTGATTGTTCCAACATTTCGTGGCAGCATAACGAAAGCTTCTACGAAAAGCAGCCGATCTGTACTTTTTTTTTTTTATTTATTTGAAATGGGTTTGCTCTTGACTCTAGACTAAGCCAGACGTGGCACAGACAGAGTCGATGATGGAGCGAGCTCACCCAGAAGAAGCCTGTTCACTCTGAGTTTGAAGGACTGAGTACTGTGGACTCATAAGGGGTGGTGCAATTCTAACAGAACGCAGAGAAAATAATAATTTGTGATACAGGTAAGGTGGTTCCTTATTTTTAATGATACCGAAAAGCAATGACGCAAAATGCAAGGTGTATCTGGAAGACATGTTTAGTAGATTGTTGCGGTTAAGAAATGGAGATATGTGTGAATGTCGAGGTACCGGGAAACAGTAACGAGCGCAAGCGTTCTGGATACGCTGGATGAGTTTTTTTTGTACGTGCCAATAAACAACCTCCGAAAACAGTATCGGCGTAATTAAGTTTCGATAGGATGAGCGATTCGCATAACTTGATTCGCATATCCACTGTGATGTAGTCACGGACACGATATAAAACCTTAAGGTGGTAGAAGCAGTTACGCATTAATTCGAGCATGTGCTCCTCAAAACGGAGCCTTCCGTCCATGAGTAGACCCAAGTTACGAGCTTTGGAACATTTTCTAGGCGATTACCCATCACAGAGACAGCAGGGCATTGTGCAGTGATGCGGGATATGCCCTGTTCTGTACCCAGGATCATACATTTAGACTTCGTGGGATTTAGTACCAGGTTGTGACGATCGCTCCATTGATTAATACGATCTAGATCTTCATTCAACTTATTTACTGCTGAGGAAGTTTCTTCGGGTTTGAAAGAAATGTAAATCTGAAGATCATCTGCATATAAATGGTATTTGCAATTTTCAATGTTTTGGACAATATCTGCTGTATACAGTATGAAGAGAATAGGACCCAATATAGACCCCTGCGGTACCCCTCTTGCTACTGGTGTGGTTGTGGAACAAGATGTGATGCCATTATCGTTACTTATTTCAACATATTGTGCTCGATCTGACAAATAACTAGCAAACCACTTCAGTGCCGTTGTATCAAAACCATAATAACTTAACTTCGAAAGTAGGATCGTGGGGTTAATAGGTGTCAAAGGCACGTGAATAATCTAGCAAAACTAATATAGTTCCTTCACCAATATCCTGCGCTGATAGCATATCATCCACAACATCCATGAGCGCGGTAGCAGTGCTACGTCCTTTTCTAAATCCGGACTGCTTTAAGGGTAAGATACTTTGTTTTTCCAAATATTCTGTTACTTGGGTACAAACAACCCTCTCAACTATCTTAGAGAGAAACGGAAGGATACTGATGGGTCTCAGATCTTTGTATTCGACAGGGTGTTGCGTTTTTGGAACTGGTCTAACAATAGCGGTTTTCCATTAATGAGAGAAGACACCAGACTCAATAGATTTGTTAACTATAGCGGTAATGATGCTTAATGTACGTGGCAATGTAAGCAAAATCATATCCAGTGTGATCCCATCATCTCCTTCTGCATTAGTTTTAATATATCTAATTATGTCACCTACAACGTTCTCAGTTATAGAATGGAGTGACAACACACCAGGTCCAAAGAAACTAGACTTAAGGTTTTTGATGACAGTAATACTACTATCATTGCTTCCAGGGGCGTTAAGAAAGTGCTCATTAATAGCATTTGGATTATTTAGGTGAGGTGGAAGTTCGATAGTTTTATTGTTAAAATTAACTATGTTACGTTTTATATGTTTCCACAACACGCGAGGATTTTTTGAATAATTATTAATATAGTGATTGAAATAAGCAGACTTCTCACTTTTTATCGCAGAATTTACAATTGCTTTTAAATCTTTGTAGTATTTTTTATGTATTTCCAGTCTGGTAGATCTGAATCTAACGTGTGCTTTGTCTCGTAGCTTAATCATTTCTCTGACGTTATAGGTTATCCAGGGGTAAGAGTAAGATTTAATATAGACGCGCTTGAATGGAGCATGCTTGTCAAATAACTTTAGTAAATAAATATTAAACTTCCTTAGCATAGTATCTACCTTACAATCATGACAGTCATCCCAAGGGATTAAATCTAGGTCCTGGTTGAATTTTTCTAAATCAATGTTCTTCAATGGCTTGTATATTATCCATTTGGGAGATGGTTTTTCTACTTTAATGTCTAGATTACAAGTAACAAAGGCGTGATGACTAAGGTCAGGTATGTAGTCAACTACCAAGTCGGTCTACCAACTACTAAGTAGTTGACTACATACCTGACGTATGTAGTCAACTACCAACTTTTACTAATTGTTTCTTTTCGGGGATGAGCAGTTTACTTTCCACTGTTTAAGATTGTGTTTTTGTTTAATAAATCAGGGAACTATAATTAGTCAGGACAGTGGCGTAGCTTCCCTCAGATGTAGTCTGTATCCTCATAGTTGGTCAGGGGCCCGAAATGACAATTTTGAAATAATTGCTGTATATTCAACGTTGTCCCTATTATTGATACAGGCGATACCGTAGTAGCCCCTAGATGCTCTTACCAAAATTAATAAGACACCTTTTGTGTTAGTAAATATATATTTTTTACTTACATTAAGTGGGTAAGGAACCGCCGCGCCTTCCGGAAGTAGGGGAATACTCGCTGAATCTTTAGCTCCCATGAAACCCACAGTCCCGGTCCTCAATCCACCTCCAAGCATAGGACTGGGCTTCGTGGGGTAAGGACTCGCTCCTGGGTACGGCGGGTTTTGCCCAGCAGGAGCAGGGTTTAGCCCTGGGTAAGGTGGGTTAGACCCTGGGTAAGGTGAAAGGTTCGGAGTGCCGTTAGTGTAAGGTGGGTTACCGCCTGGTACTGGCATCGTGTTGGGATAAAGTGGATTTGGTGAAGGATTCGGAAAGCCGTTGGTGTAGGGTGGGTTGCCTTGAACTGGTGTTGTATTGGGGTAAGGTGGGTTGGAACCAGGGTAAGGCGAAGCAGTAGGGTAAGGTGGGTTCCCGTGTCCTGGTGTTGAATTGGGGTAAGGCGGGTTAGCTCCAGGATATGGTGAAGTGTTAGGGTAAGGCGGGTTTGCTCCAGGGTAAGGCGGATTGTTGGGTAAAGGACTCGCTCCAGGGTAAGGATTACTTCCGGGATATGGGGACACAGCTGGGTAAGGGGAATTTGTGCCTTGGAAATTATTAGCCGCAATGGGCTGGTTTACGATAGGTTGTGGATAAGGGTTATTGGCCACAGGGAATTGGTTAGTTTGGGGCATTTGGTCTTTCAAGCCAGGTAGGTTGTCTTGGAAGCCCACTATTGGGACTGTCCCGAAAATGATCGGGCAAGAATCATCGCTGTCACTGTGGCACCCTGAGGTTTCTACAGAGACCTGAAATAAATGATATTCTGAGTATGCGAAATAGTAAAGCCATCCTATTTATTAGATAATAAATAAATAATAAATACTTCTGTACTTGTCCTAATATTCTGTGTACAGTGGGCCCCACATAAACCTACCCTGTCAAATTTCCGCAACCATATTTCAACCTTATATTGATGACATTAGAGCTCCATATCATATATTTTGACAGATTTGGAAAGGTTGATGCGAGACCCACTGTACATAGGTAGATTTTGTTCACGAGAGACTTACCTTAAAGGTGTAGTGTATATCGATGAAGGAACAAGATTTCAGGTTGTGCACGTCCATCTCCGGCACCTCCAGCTGAACCGTCCAGTTCTTCTCCGTGTTGCCGGGAATGGGACCCTTGCAGATCTCCAATATTGTATCGTGGTCGTACTTTTGGCCAGGTTTCTGTATTGCTCTGTATGTTGTGTCCTGTAACATTGTTCAAGTTACAAACGAGAACTAGGCTAGTGGTGGGTCGTTATCAATTTTTTAAATAACGAAACGCAACCGTTTTCTCTGAAACGGAAACTAATTGTCGAAAAGGATAACCGTTTATACCGGTATAGAGTAAACAGACGATAACGTCCGCAACTGGTTTGGAGACGGCCGGGACGGACAGCGGGCACGACAACTAGCGCCTAAAAGAAACTTCGTCGTCGTTAGTTTCGTCACGGTATATAGATGTAGTTTCGTCGAGAGAAATGGTTGCGCGTTGCGATAAGGAGATGAGACGTCAACTTGACAAGTAATCGTTTCATTGCATTCTCGACTGTATTTAACAATACGAGAATTAGGTCTTCCAATGCGGAACAAAAAACGCGTCTTTAAAAACAGTTCGTCGTTGCAACGCCCACTCCTAATCTAGGCTAATTAGTTTTGTACTTATACAGTTCGGATTGATTTGGGTTATTCAGAGGATGTTAAGAGTAAGCAAATATTGCAGTCAAATTCATCAACTGCCTTCAGGTAAACTCGAACCCACAACCGTTAGCTGTCCGGAAGAATGCTCTCCCATCTCGTAGGTTCGAGTGCACTTAAAGTGCATCATTAACTTTTAAATTATAAAAGAAGTGTAAATAAAACTGGCACGCGAAAACAAAAAAACATGATATTACCTTCTTGATAGAGAACTTGATCTGATCGATCTCCACGGTGCTGGAGTTGGCGCAGCTGACCTCCAGCGGAATGGTCTGCCCGGGGCAGTAGCCCGTGACCGGCATCTTGATCAGAGTATGCGAGGTTCCCGCGCTCATGCACCAACAGCAGTACGACTGGTCGAATTCGAAGTGTCTTGGCTCCTGTTTGGGATAGCAACAGTTAGTAAGTGATAGTGTGTGATGGGAATAACAATCGCAGATCAATACTTAAACTTTTCAAGCGCTCCAATGTTGTATGCCTCATATCATGAGTGAGGGTTGTATGAATTTGTGAACAGAAAACACAAAAACTGCCTTGGCAATTTCAATGAAGTGATTTTCTATTGCCTTCTTTAATTTACACACTCAACGATCAAACCAACCAATTGTGTGCAGGTTTCCCCACCAAATTTTTTCTGCACCTCTAGGCAACATATCTTAAGAAAACCCAATAAGAATTAGAAGAAGCAGTGTTACAGAAGAGCAAAGTTTAAGCAAGAGAGCAATGAGAGCATTCAAGGGAAGTTGCTCCAGAAATTGGGCGTAATTGAAATGGGCTCAGATTACTTCCATTCGTACTCACCTTACAGTTCTGATAGTTGAGATCCAGCGGGGCGATGACACGCAAAACGTGGCTGAGCTCCTGATCGACCTTAAACGGGCGGTCTGCTACTGCCTTCAGCTCGTATCTTACATGTCCGTACGTGCCCTCGAAGGACGACGGACAGTTGTCCGGTATTTGGAAGCTGAACGGATACTCGTACTTGCCAGGGTTTAAGTGATGTTCAGCTAAGAACAGAAAGGTAAGGATAAAGTTTTGCTACTGGTCATCTAAAAACCTGTCAAAGAGGCCGAATAAAATAAAACATTTCATTTCTGATTCAAGTAATCCTCGTGGGAGACGTGCTACACTGTGTACTGCTCCGTGCGGAGTCGTCGATTTTACGTGCGGTCCTGTCAGCGTGTAACATTTCACTGACCAGTAGAACCCGCTCTTGTACTTGTGGCTTCGTACCTTAATTGCGGAGATGTGCCAGGCCTGATACTGTATAGGTATACCGCCAGGGAGGTACAGGCACATGGGTAGATGTTCAAAGTATGCTATTCATGTTATTACCCTTCTTACCCCTTACCCCAGCGGGTAAGACGAAAATGGGGACCATGTGAGGAATTTTGACAAGAGTGCGTCTGCCGCCCACACTCATCCCAGACCCCATTCTCATCCTAACCTCTCGCGCTTGAACCCCGTAGGCGAGGACTCAAGTTGTTTCCTTCTAGCTACTTCTCTCACCGTTCTTGCTGCCGACGACGTACATCTTCAAATTGAAGTACTCCTCGTTGGAGTCGTGCGACACCGTGTAGTGTTCCGTGCGGTCGTTCACGCGCCGGCTCTCCTCGCTCGTCCAGTGCACGGCGCAGAAGCCTTTTACCTTCACGAATATGCCTGAAACAGATTGTCAGTGAGATCAATCCTGCTAATATCTTCCCTAAAGATTACGACCTGGGCTCTTTAAGCAAGAGTGAATAGGTTTTTAATAGGCAGGTATGAACCACCCTAAACCGTGTCTACACCTCGTACCAATCTTGTATGATCAGTGTGACTATGGTCAAATATCTGCTTAGAATAGTATTTAAAAAATCAAGCAGGTACGCAGGAGATTTTATAGAGCACAAATCAATCATTTATTTGCCAGAATACAATTATATCTTGCAAATTTAACATTGCAGATCTTATAGCTAGTATTATTGACGACCGTCTTGTCTAGCACGAGCATTTGTACCTAAGTCATGGATGTTTATAAATGTATATAAGTATGTCTATCCGTTATCCTAGTCACCATAGCACAAACTCACGCTTAGTTTGGGACTAGGTAATTGGTGTGTTTGTTGAAACAATTTATTTATTTATTATTATTTATTCCCTTGTATACAGCTTACATGCAGGCGTGCAAATGTTTATAACAATATTGGAAATATTAATTCATCCATTATCACAATTAAATATAATGTCTACAATAAAATATAATAATTAAATCATAATGTATGACTTAGCAATTGTATTCAAAGAAATGTCTACTCAATGTCGTCAACAATATGGCGTAATTTAGTTCGCCTCAGAGTCAAGCACATTTTCGTGTAGACACCTACAAAAATCCATTGCAAGATAATTTCATACTTATTGCTCTGGAATATGATTCATAATACACTAAACCTATTCAGTGACGTAATATCACGCGACGCGATAGGGTTGACTGCTACGAGAAGCTTCTAACGCCATCTAGCGCCTCTTTCTAGTACTTTATTCATTTTCGTCCAGCCAGCAACGTAGCCGCGCGGCCGCCGGTGAATAAAACGCGCGAGCGTGGCTCTGGCCGGTAGCGACACGCAACTTGTTTTAGCACCTACGTAGGTGCGCCGCGCGTAGGTACGTTTTTGCTACCTCCGCGGGGAGATACACAGGCCTGTCATAATTAAAATTTAAATATCATATACATTGGTTTATTTATTATTAAGGTTAAAATATTCATTAAGACTATAAAAACTCTCACTCAGCAACCAATCCACTAACTTTTTTAAAATATATTTCCTTCGAGTTCTTTCAACTCTTCAGGTAAGTGATTGTATATTGCTATAGCCCTATTACAGATACTTTTCTTATATATTACCTTATTTATTACACTGGGGTTGGTAGAGTAAATTCCTAAATTTAAAATTATTAAATCCAAAAGTCCGTGCACTCTGTTCTTTCACTCTCACTCATTGTTCGGAGAGACGGCCAATCCGGCATGGCTGAAGAGAGACCCAATCCGGCATGACTGAGGAGAGATCAGGCGCAGGATCAACGGCGTAACGTGCTTTCCGAATTCAGAGTCTCGGGGGTGTCACCAGCAACTTCCTGACTACGTAGCTGTTTTCAAGTTATTTCAAAAGATAAAATTTGGATATCGGTCCGACACGGGCAAGGGCTCAGATGAAGTCAGTCAGGAGTTCATTGTGATGTTACATTATTTCTTCTCGATAGGGAAAAAAGCACAATGCTGGGTCTACTGCTGCAATACTTGCTACTAGAAATCATATTGGGTTTTAGTGATATTTATTGTTATTTAAGAAAATAAAAAGAATTAAAATTTTATCAACAAATGAGAACAAATTAAAACACTTAGTTCCCAATAAGCCAATAATTATATATTTTTTTAAAATCAAATGTAAGCCAAATGGAAAGGGAACACGGTGTTTCAAAAGAAAACGTGACAACTTCAATTTTAAATACAGTGCATTGGTTTTGGCAAAATGTTCGGAGAACATCAATCATGGAGTTCCAGGGATTCAATCATGAATACAAATCAAGTAACCTGTCTGTAATATGTTCTTTTTTAGACGCACATGTTCCCATTAATCGTGTCAAGGACAACCCGCCATACAAAATGGACAAACAGCTTTTTGTTTTTCTCGCGAAAGTGTAATTCGCTAAGGTTACGTAACCGACGATAAGAAATACATATTGGTAGTTCGTAGCCGAAATAATAAAATGGAATTTATCGTTTGAACCTCGCTTGACGTTTCATTAAACAATGAATACGCTAATGGTATCCACGGCCTTGACAGAGGAAGCGTAGACCAGGGATGTTATGGATATGAAATTTTGGATCTGGATACGGATATGGATATCAGAATAATATTATTTCGGTTTTGGATACGGTTACGGATATGTAATTATTTCAGATTATCCGTTAGTTTCGGATAATTTCGGTTACGGATAATAAATTTTTAAGAAATGTTCAAATAAAAATCAAGTCAATCAAAAAATCTCCAAATTTAACTCGACTTAGGGCGCATTTTGTTTTGAAAAGTCAAACTTTTATATCGGATTCGGTTACGGTTACGGATAGATTTTTATTTCGGATATCCGATAGTTTCGGTTACGGTTACGGAGCTCCATAACATCCCAACATGGCGTAGACACTTTGGCATATACCTACATATCTATGTAGTTAGTACTACCTATCAAACAAAGGAACGTTGGAAGCGACACGCCTAGCTTTAATTTGTTAATTGCCTAAATAACTATCAGCGTCGTTTGGTTAATGTTGTTTGTGATAAAGTATAACGGTTCTCTTCATTGAGAAAGTAGTCGTTTGGAGGTTTTTTAATAAATCTGAGCACTTCTGTATCTTAATAAGAAACGACAAAAATTCGCACACGGCCAGGATTTGAACCCACGACCTTTGGCTGTAAGGATTAAAAAAACATTAAATACTAATGGTTATATCAGTCAAAGCACTCTGAGTGAGAGAGAGAAGATACAAAATGTCAAACCCCAGGTAGCAATCCTAAGATGCACTTTGGAGTTGTAGCCTGCATCACACACACGGCTCTCTTATAGGTACCTCCTTAAGTCCATAGCTGGTTTGCAGTCATACCAGCAATGGACTTATGGACTATTTTCGACTGAAGGAGAGCCGATTGACGAAGGCCGCAAACCGAAGAGCACCTTAGGATTGGTTGGTACCCAGGGTTTGAAATTTTGTATGTTCTCTAATCTCTAGGAGATATTACTAGAGCTTTGACTACGAGTAATACGTTACATGACCATACTTCTAAGGAGGCTTAGAAACACTTTATGTTCAAATTGATAGCATTGCAATGCATGCAATTGCCGATTGAAAAGATTATGGGCTGAAAGCCATTTGAAGAGATAATAATCTTACCTCCTATCTAACTATACCGAGAATAAATTTTCTAGATTCGTAAGGTTCACTGACGATATGCTCCCGCCTCCCATTGAGCAGAAATACGTACTACTGTCCATTCCTCTGTGTCATACTCAGTTTTGTGTGACGGTAATCAGACATCCTAAAATGACTGAAGGAGAGATTTTTGGAGTGTATGTAAAACAGCTTCCAGTTTGTTCCAGGGATTCAGACTCCAGAATCCTTTGTATTGAGACACATAACCCCTACTGGACCAGCGAAATTAATTGTCAATGTTAACTGATTATAAGATTCTATGGAGGAAGATAAATCGTAACAAACTGAGCACAAAAGTGTGCGGATATTATCTCTTCGGCAATTTATCGTAACAAAAACTAGTCTGAAGGCCACTTTGCAGCGCCGCTATAAATAAAAGTGAATACGAAGCTTGTATTCCTATTTTATTTGTAGTTTTCGTAAGGAAGATTTGGTTTATGTAAGCGTAGGTAGGCCATTCAACAGCCTTATCTTCGCCTTAAAAGTTTTGTGATAGACGACGCAAAATATTAGAGCCTCTGTGTAAAATTAACTAATTATTCTAAAAGAGAACCTATAAAATTCAAGATTTAAGTAGATAGCAAGGTTACAAAAACCACATTATTTATAATATTCGCAAAGCAAATGTAGTAACCTGGGGACGTGATTAGCATTTCAATTTTTATCTGGCAGCAGCAATAAATGTATGTACGCATACGAGTACTGTAGGGAAATATTATTGGTCTATCCAGTTATTATTATGACTGTAGACTATCGTGTATTATGCACTTTTGAATATCATAGGCATGTTTATTGGTTATACAAATCAAATCTATATGGGTACGATAGCTAGCCAGAACTCTGTATTAAAACCAGGAGAAGTATACTTTTCTCCTAAACTAAATACTGACCTTGTGCAATATAGTGTGTGAGTACCTAAAATAATGTGAAGCATTGTTTCAATTAAAGTCATTATTGTTTATGGAGCATTATTAATTAATTTGTAAAATTTACTCTAGCAATGGATAGGGATCGCTGGAGAAGTTTGGGGCAGGTTATTGCCCATCAGTGGGATGACATGGGCAAGAAAAATATATCAAATAGCTAAATGACTAAAAAAGTAACTGGATTTAAAAAGCTGCCTAGGCCTAGATGTTAATAATCTAGTCTTTATTATCAACTAATATTATAAAGAGGAATGACGCGAGGAAAACGACTGCCTCGTTGGTCTAGTGGTCAGTACGCTGGGTAATATCCACGAGGTCCCGGGTTCGAATCCTGGGTCGGGCCGAGAGTGTTTGGGTTTTTCTGTCTTGAAATTACTCAGACACAGCTCCGGAGTCAGGATGTTGGTGGTGTTAACACCCCCGTGCCTCGGAAAGTCCTGCGCCTGATCTCTATACGGTCATGTCGGACTGCCGTCTCACCGAATTATGAGAGTGAAGGAACAGAGAGTGCACCTGTGTATTGCGCACACATTTGTGCACTATAATATGTCGCGCGCAGTTGGCTAATCTCTGTTGAGATAGGCCGCCGTTGTCGAAAATCGGCTAGGATGAAATTATTAAAGAGGAAAGATTTGATTGTTTGTATGTATTGAATAGGTTCCGAATACTTACTGGACCGATTTTAATGAAATTTGGTACAGAGATAGTTTGAGACCCTGGAAAGGCTTTTTGTTGCGATATAAAATCATCAGGGGGGTGAAATGGGGGATGAATTTTTGAATGGAAAATCCGATTAATGGCGCGAGGGAGGGGACACATTGAAACGCATAATGTTAATCCAATATTATCGTCATAATTTCAATTGACATACATCATATGGCATATAAACCTAAAAGCATAGTAGATTTTGGCAAACTTATTACTAAGCATAAACATAATAACGCAGACTTGTTCAAAGACATAATATTAAAAAACCATAATCGTTAAAATCCATATTATTCTTAGTCATAATTTTATAAAGCATACATTAAAACGCATAATTTTACTAGGCATACATGCCATATTCATAATTTTATTTGACATTATCTTACAAAGCATAACTCACTTCATAACTTAATGTAACTTATAACTATGTATTAATTGATTATGAAATAAAATATTTTTGAAGTTATAATAGGTAATAAATAAAAGTAGGGAAAAGTTAGGTTAGGTTTGATTACATCCACTGTGGACGCCATCCTTAGGCTGAAGAGTTTGGCGGAGGATGCGGTCTCCGGTGGCGGAGTAGTTCTGGCGGTGTCTCTTGACATCGCCAACGCATTTAACACCCTGCCCTGGACATGCATCATGGAGGCGCTCTGCTATCACGGGGTGCCCCCATACCTCCGCCAGATGATCGGGGCCTACCTGGAAGGCCGTCGCGTCTGCTACCCGGGGCGCGAACAGTGGCATTCCCACGCCATGTCCTGCGGTGTTCCGCAGGGGTCGGTCCTAGGGCCACTCCTGTGGAACATCGGGTACGACTGGGTGCTGCGGGGGGCCTTCATCAGAGGTGTCGAGGTGATCTGCTACGCCGACGACACCCTGGTGGCGGCCTGCGGTAGGGACTACAGGGAGGCCACTGTTCGCGCAACGGCTGGTGTGGCGCAGGTGGTAGGCCGCATCAGGCGACTAGGCCTGGAGGTGGCCTTGGAAAAGTCCGAAGCCATCGCTTTCCATGGGCCTCGGCGGGCGCCGCCGGCGGGTAGCGGGATCGTTGTAGGTGGGGTGCGCATCGGGAGTACGCTCAAATACCTTGGGCTCACCCTCGACGGCAGGTGGCAGTTCACGGCCCACTTTAAACGTCTGGTCCCGAAGTTGGTGGGGACAGCGGGTGCGCTGGGGGCCCTCATGCCCAACGTGGGCTCCCTAACATTCCGCCTGGTGCAGATTCTCTCGGGACATGGCTGTTTCGGGAGGTATCTGCACCGAATCGCGGGAAGGGAGTCGACTGCAGTGTGCCACCACTGCTCGGGTTGCTCCGAGGATACGGCGGATCACACATTGGTCGAGTGCCCCGCCTGGGACTCCCAGCGTGCGGCCTTAACGGGCATTATAGGTGCTGACCTCTCGCTCCCGACCGTGGTGCGAGCTATGGTCGAGAGCGACAGGTCATGGAGCGCGGTGCAGGACTTCTGCGAGGAGGTCCTGCTGCAAAAGAAGGCGGCGGAGCGGGAACGAGAGATTTCCACTTCCAACCCGATCCGCCGCAGCCGGGTGAGACGCCGGCCGAGGGCCGATCCAGCCATAAGACGTCCACCATGAGGCCTGCGGATGGCGGACTTAGGGGAGTCCGCCATCCGCCACTTAGTGGCCTGAGTAGTGTGTACGTGTTCCTGCACACTACTCACAAAGAGCGAGGAGGGGCTCGAGGAGCCATCGCCGCCAGGGTCGCGTAGTGAATGCGCGGAGCGATCTCGTGGCCCTGGCACAGGCGAGCTGAGGGAACATCGTGGTGGTTTTAGTGGGTAGGACGCCCTTTTGAGGGCGGGAGTCCCACACAGGCCCTTCCCTTTCCCAGGGGGGGGTATCGCGCGTAAATGCGTTTCCACCACGCCAAAAAAAAAAAGGTTTGATTACATTAGGTAGGTTAGGTTAGAAGTGTTGACCACAACAATCGAAGCGAGCGGTGCCGCGGCAGCAGCCAGCGAAGCGCCAAAAAATAGTTTTATTTATTTATTTATTTACAGGATGTAAAAAAAGTATGTGCAAAATTCAAGGGGGTGGTTAAGAGATGTCTCTACAATACAGAAAAACTGTTATAAAGAAAACTTCACCATCCATTTATCCATAGTTATTTTTTTAGAAATAATTAAAGCAATTATTAAGAGAAACCTCATTAAAATCATCAATCCACACTTGCATTGGCATTTCGTTGGCAGCAACATAATTCACACATAGTGCTGTGCAATAAAACGCGCGGGCGTCTCGTTGCTCATTCGCAACACCCAACTTGTTTAGCCTCTCTTTAACTCATATATAGTACTGTACTGTATTTCTGGTCAGTGTACAAAATATTGTTGAAGATATATATAGTATGAAAACATACTATATTTACAACACCAACATGCATGTTGGTGCTAACAAATATTTTATTATAAAAAATATACATGAATGGGCCTCTTCTTTAACTTTTCGACATTAACTTATAAAAATAAATATGTACCAAATATATTGTTGTCTATATTTTGCATGTTTCATAAAATACTATTTTATTTTTAGTGTACTACTTTTTTTAAAGCTTTTTTGAAATATACTATATTTCACTAAAGAAATGTTGGCAACTACTCTAGACTTATAAGTTAAGCAGTGAATATTAGGTAAATATCCAAATTTCTGGTTTTTACTCTTGAGATAATATCTTCAGCATGAAGTTTGAAACATATACATTTTTTAACTTCAACCAACTTAAGCTAAACAAACTACTGTTTCAGGGTTAGCACTAATGTCACTAAGTTAAGTCACTATGCCTATGCTAGGCATAATTCAAAACAAATACACAAAGCATTGATGATAAATAAATGTAGATAAGGTTGACTGCATGCTGCAGTTGTGGTGAGGCACAATGGCCAAGTAATCGTTGTGATAAGAGTTATGAATTGCTGTACGTTCAATGCATTTAATGATTTTACATAATAAATACCTAAATTACTACATAGTGTTTTATTTATTCCATAAAAACATAACTTGGAAACAATGCCTATTTCTCCTAATTGATAAAAATCAATGAAAGGTTACCTCAAATTATATTATTATAGTAAAATGTATTTCCAATTTTTTTGTTTTATTTAATAGTTTATCAAAGACTACAGGAGCCGGTTTTTAATATTTCCGCCACGGACCATTCGTAGTCGTAGTAAAGATAAGTAAGGTTAAAAGTTGATTAGTGGATGTTTGTCATAGTTAGGTATTGAAATTTAAACACCCGGAATAAATACAAATTAATTTTTTTTGTATACTGACCTCGCACGGTCTTGACTTTGTTTAGCTCGAAGACAACTCGGCCATTCACATGTTGTCCAGAATAATAGGCGCCGGTGGGGCTGTCCAGCTTGATTTCACCTTCTTCGAATCCCATGATAAACTTTAAGCACAAACTAAAATTAATTTGAGTTAAAAATTAAATAAACACCACACCACACAGGTAGGGAAGGCGGTTCTTTTCGAAAAACATCGATTTTTAAATCGATTCGAATCGTGACCTAATAAATCGATCCACAAAAAAATCGAGGCCAATAAGATCGATTTCTAAAAAATCGATCTTTTTCTCAAGTTTTTGTTTATAATGTAATATAAATCTATTTTTTTTAAAAACAAGATACATATTATAATTTAACGATCTCTCATCAGTAAAAATCAGGAAATTCGATGATAAAAAATATATAAACGTAACTTTTTTTTATTAATGAGAGGTGAAAGAATCTAAACATACAGCCATCTCGCGAGTTTTTGAATAATTAACTCTTTAACCGGCAGCCGGCAGCACTCTTATAATACGGGAATATTCAATTAATTGTAAATACTTTTTTGGTTTATACCGAAAAATAAAATAAAATCGAATGTCGATTTTCAAGGGTAAAATATCGATTCACTGAAATCGATACAGTACTACATATCGATTTAAAAAATCGATCTTTTTGGCTACAAAAATCGATTCTTCGATTAATCGATCTCAGATCGCCATCCCTACACACAGGGCCCAACACCCAATTTTTTTTGACGTTGATTGACGTTTAAAAATGGAGTAGGGATGCTCGATGATTATCGATATTTTAACATCGATTCCATGGATACATAAGTATAGTCTGACCAAAAATATATAAAGGGACCTCGCCACGTTGCGGAAAACAACTGAAACTAATTTCTTTTACCGGCAACAGAAACCACAAATCGTCATAGTCATGTCATTGATTGTCATAATGAAAAGTGTCACAGTGAAAGTGTTAGCGACGAGAAAACTTAGTTTTAAGTAGCTTATTAAAAGGAAAAATTATGATTTTGTTAACTTAGTTAAGAAGGCATGTATTTGATAATGTGAAATGTTTAGGTTTAAAAATGTTTCATGCTTTATACATAGAACAAGTTTTCCAAGTCAGAAAGTTAGGAAAATATCGGGAGAAAACATATCTTCTAGTCCATTTACACATATATAGCTATTTCATTCACACATCTTCTTGAAAATGGTGGAAAATTCGAGATACGGATAGGGAGGGGATTAAAGCGCTGGAAATCCCAGAAAGAAAATTCTAGAACATGAAAGGCAGATATGTTTCGTCCCTTTCCCGCACGAAAGGTCCCTTGCAAGCGGCAATACCGTAAAGAAAGCCGTTTCAGTTTTTTAGCTATAACTTCTAAACTAATTAGAATATTGTAATGACTTTAGTGCTATTAGATAGCTAAAATAATGACTCAACTTAGAAAAATAAGTTTCTGTAAGAATATTAACTGCCACCCAGGAAAACTAAAGAAAAACTGATTTCCTCGCATTAGAAGGAGATAGCATGATCCGAGGGAGGGAGAAAGAATCCCGGAACCATATAAATATAGAAAAGGTTTTCCGGATGGCAAGTTTTAGTTCTGAAGTTTTAGTTCTCAAGTTTTAGTTCTGAAAAGCTCTCAGAATACTTCTGAAGAGAAGAAAGTGAACAGTGAATACCAGTGCAATAGTAGTGACAATAAGTGCCATAGTAGTAAATAACAGCTTTGTAAGTGCAAAAGTGAGTGAATAAAGTCTGCAAGTGCATAGTGCAATAGTGTTTCAATCAGGACCCCATAGTTAGTGCCCAGTACATTCAGTTAGGCAGCTTCAGACCGGCCAGCACACCACACACCCAAATACAGTCCACTACAGGGGACCGCACCGGATTAACCGACCTGCCGCACCCCGACAACACGCTACCAGTTTCAGAAAGCGTGATAATTTTCGAGTATGTGATATTTTTATGTGTTAAAAACGCCGGAAACTATTCGCTATCGTAGAAGAAAAGTGGTTCCACATGCGTTGTAATAATTTTCGGCAGGAAAATCTATGTGATCAAAATAATTTATGTATGTGTACTACCGATTTAGTTGTCATATCAGATATTTTTGGTACGTCTTATAGTGCAAACAGTGAGAATTGGCTATTGAAGGCAACGGAGAATATTTTAAGAACAATTTTGATAAATTACAATTATTTAAACTTGTTTTGAGAGTTTTATTTTCTTTGTTATAACCCTGCTTAGATATTTAACTGAAATAGATCGTAGAAGTTTCAAAAATGTTATATAAAATAATATTATATAAAATAGTCTAATATCTTGATAAATAATACTATTTAGAAGAACAATAGGTAATTTATTATCTATCCGACTATGGTTCAGCGATATTAATTCTAATTTGTTCCAAATTTTAAAGCCAATATTACAAAGAGCCATTAACTTTAAAAGTGCCTAATTTGCGAGTGTTTTGTCTTGTTCTTGTATCGTAGTATCTGCTATTATCAGGCCTGTGTATCTCCCCGAGGAGGTAGCAAAAACGTACCTACGCGCGGCGCCCCTACCTAGGGGCTAAAACAAGTTGCGTGTCGCTCGCGCGTTTTATTCACCGGCGGCCGCGCGACTACGTTGCTGGCTGGACGAGAATGAATAAGTACTAGAAAGAGGCGCTAGATGGCGTTAGAAGCTTCTCGTAGCAGTCAACCCTATCGCGTCGCGTGATATTACGTCACTGAATAGGTTTAGTGTATTATGAATCATATTCCAGAGCAATAAGTATGAAATTATCTTGCAATGGATTTTTGTAGGTGTCTACACGAAAATGTGCTTGACTCTGAGGCGAATTAAATTACGCCATATTGTTGACGACATTGAGTAGACATTTCTTTGAATACAATTGCTAAGTCATACTTCTGTACGAAGTACTAGTATTCTGTGCTATTATCAGACTTAGAAATGCGACATTAAATGCAAACATATAAAATATACATTTTGTATGTTCAGCCACAGATTATATAATAGTTACTACGTAACAGATAAATCACTCCAAGGAAAATCGTCCATACCTACTCTTATAATAGCCTACAATTTTTTGTCGCAGACCGCTGCGCCCCAAAATGTGCCTTAAGTTTCGAACATTACGTTATTATTCCTCTGCAAATACGCGACCTTGGAGTAAAACTAATAATGTCAGGGTTGCCTTTTTCGATACAAGTTCTATTTTATTTGTAGCTTGGTTTGAAATGTTTTGCAAAATGTTTACCTGTGCAAAATTTTCGGTTGTCCCGAAAAACAAATCGGATTCGTACAAACAGTTTTAATACGTAGTAGTAATGGGGAAAACAAGATCTAAGATGTTGTTCTGTACTAAATTATTTTTGAAAATGTATTCATACATAGCATAAGTATCTGTGGCAACTTTCATTCTGCCGTAAAATTATGATGACTTACTAAAATATTTTAAAAGTTCAAACATTCGAGACCCTGATAAGTCCAGAATTTCATTTAAATCTAAGACTAATTCAGGGCATATTATGCTTCTGATTGCATTTGTACATTAAATACTAGATGTATAAATCATATAACTTAATTAGTTTGCATAGAAACGAATCGACCGTTACACAAATAATTCTACAGTGCTTACGCGCGCGCCGGTCGGTTGTTGGCAGATTTACGCACCGCCATCAGTGCGCTCGAGAGTAGGCTATTAACGCGCGCAAGTGCATAGAGTGAGAGATGCCTGGTTCAGCTGCCACTCTACACTGGCATGATTATATCAAGTGTTGTCATATAAAGAGGATTCGTAGAGTCCTTAATGCAGGTCCCATATATTCCTGGTCAGGCTATATCTGACTTCTATTCTATTTTTCTTAGTCTTTTGTATGTGTAATTGTATATAGATATTATTTTATTGTAGTATTAATATAAAGTATTACATTTGATTTTTTAAAAATATTGGACAACATCACATACATTGCTCAGATCCCAAATTTGGAAGCTTAAGCACTTGTGTTATGGAAATCTAAAACAACGATGGTATTACAACACCCAGAGTAGACCCGAGACGATATAGATAATATGAATTTCTATATTGACCTCAGGGATTGCGGGATCTCAGAGATCTCAGAGATGACACCTTGAAAACCGGTGTGCGTGCCACTCCACTACGGAGGTCGTCAATAGTTTCAATTGTCAAATTTTATTGGGAATTTTATTCTTTATTTTGAATGTACTTTATTAATTATGGGGTATGGTCCTGTAATAGATGTTATTTATTTATTTTATAATCGAAATTTGGTCGCGAACACATAATCAAAATCCATTAACACTTTAAAAATTAAATAAGACAAGAAAAAACGCAAACAAAACAAGAAAAAAATCATTTGTCTCGTACATTCTGAAGTGATGCCAACATCGATGTTTTTGCAACATCGACCAGCCAACCACCCAAATAACATAGTTTTTATTTATTGACGTTAATCAGTGCTGCCAGAGCCAAGAATAAACTTGAAACTGCGTGCTGCGTGTTTTTTTGTCAGAGGGCTTAGTGCGAGTTTTCATTTTTCAGTCTCACGCGCTCACAAACGACTGAGTGTCGGAAATTTCTATAGAAAAAATCGTGTGATGCTCCGCCGCAGAGCCACCACCTTAGAAACCAATCATTTAAATCCTTAATCAATGAATATAAAACGGACATAATGTACGTGTGGCCGATATCGCTGTACGT
Organism: Pyrausta nigrata; assembly: GCA_949316185.1. Lineage (NCBI taxonomy): Eukaryota > Metazoa > Arthropoda > Insecta > Lepidoptera > Crambidae > Pyrausta > Pyrausta nigrata. The sequence goes on from OX438950.1 coordinate 16,345,151, forward strand.
GCATTAGGTTTCAAATAAAATAGACATTGTAATGTAGCTCTACTGCGGAGCATACTCCCTAGCAGAGCCACAAAATATTCGTACTTAGGAAAATTAAACGCTACTGTTTATTGATTAAAACTGTTTTACGTATTGTGTTTATTACGTACGTGATGAAAAATGTCATTATAAGACAGTATTTTTATTCATTTTAACTCAAATAAAGTTTTCTTAGAAAGCGCCTGATCATTTTATGTCAGCAACATTTTCTTTTTCCATGACTTATACTCACTACTTATACTCACCGCCCACCATTCATGTCTGCTTAGACCAAAGGTATGATTGCTACAGAATGCCACTTGGCATTAAGTCCGCCTTTTGTACAAAATTTTCAGTTAATTAATAAAGCTTAATAAATAATATAATAAAACAGTAAAACCGATGCGTCTGTACATTGAGTATTTTCACCAAAAACTAATTGAGGGTGATGTTAAAATAGGAACAGAATAGGAATCTACACCTTTTAATTTTTTTGCCTGTTTATCTGTCTGTCTGTCTGTTTGTACACGCTAATCTCCGGAACCACTGAACGGATTTGAATGAAACTTTTTTTATTGTGTAGCCATTGAGTCTGGGCAAATTAAAGCTTAAATTTATTTTGAAGATCGGAGTAACTGACGTGGAAACTTAGCAGTACACTTAAACTAAGAGAGATATGAAAGCAGCGCTTTAAGAAAAGTTAGTTAGCGTGATGAGCACTTTCTATTGACATACACAAATTGAAGGTCTGGAGCAACTGATATAGAACCCTAGCAGCTCAGCTCAACCATAAGAGATATGAATAGAGCGTCTTAGGGAACATTGTTTAGCCTGATGAGTATTTTCTATTGACGTACACAAATTGAAGGTCTAGAGCAACTGATATAGAACCCTAGCAGCTCAGCTCAACTATAAGAGACATGAATAGAGCGTCTTAGGGAACATTGTTCAGCGTGATGAGTATTTTCTATTGACGTACACAAATTTAAGGTCTAGAGCAACTGATATAGAACCCTAGCTCAGCTCAACTATAAGAGATATGAATAGAGCGCCGTGAATGTTCCCTAACATTGTTCAGCGTGATGAGCGTTTTCTATTGACTTACACAAATTGAAGATCTGGAGCAATTAATATGCTAAATTACTTTAGACTGATTTTCAAACTCCCAAGGTAATCCTGCTGTCTCCAAGTTACGATCTGATGTCGGAAACCTGGAGAAATCGAGAGAATCCTTCAGATTTTAAAGGCATGTATACCATATATTTGCTACAGCATTAATTTAGGTATTTGAGCGTTTACATTTAGGACTCATAATTTGATGGTGCTGACCTTTTAACGCTAAGTAGTTCGTGGATATTTTCACCACAGACATTATGTCGAAATTTTGTTGAATTACTTTATTATTAATGAAAGATTAAATTGAATTGGCCCTTTTTTATACTACTCATCACTAACTAACGTAAATTGAACTATGTACGAGTGTAAGAATAGTCTTACTTACTTAACGTTATAGGAGAAAGGGTATGGAAGGCCTTTGACCTGCAGTGGGACACGACAGGATCCTAATAATAAGAATAACTTTACGATCGATAGTATAAACTTACAAACTGACCTTTGAGTAGGCTAGGAACACAATAAATAAATGCTAAGCCGCATTTATCTATTGTGGTAGGGAGGTTTAAGTCTGACTTTTTTCTGAACATAAAAACTAAAGTTACTTAATATTTTTTTACAAACGAATAAAACTGCCTTCAATAAAGTAAAATAAAAAGTTGAAAAAAACTCTTTACACTTTTACTAAAAAAGATATACGACAAAATTTAGTTTTGGAGTCGGTATCACTGCCATGTGAAATTTTCTTAAGAGGAGGGTGGCGAAGTGATAGTTACCTTAAAAATAGTGCCTATTGACCTTCATTTTTCATTTCTCTACGACATGGTAGACCAAGAGATCATGATAACTGGACGGCGACGGGAGTATAAAATATTTTGTATTATCGAATCCACGCGTACGAAGTCGCGGTAACAGTAAGTAAGCAACAACTAGTAATTGTTCTAATTAAACACGACATTGAAGTTAACTATTACAGTCTGCTGATAATTACCTCCTATTATTATATGGGCACAACATAAATAACCAGTTTTTGGGAAAGGCCAGAAAACAAAATATTATTTGGTGAACGCAACAGAACGTTAAAAGCATCTATCTTCGAATACTTTCAATGTCTTTTTTGGCAAATACTGGGTACGAAAATGGCTTTTCCCAAAAAACTGATTACCTAGGTATTTGAGTTATGTCCATTATTAGGTGTGCTATTATCTTTAAGATTTAGTTAACTACAAGGTCGTGCATAATTAGAACATCCTTACGGGCCATACACAGCCTGGAGAAATGGCGACATAGACTGGAGAAACACAGAACTAATAAAAGCCATGTGTAAAGAAAATGTTGCTGACATAAAATGATCAGGCGCTTTCTAAGAAAACTTTATTTAAGTTAAAATGAATAAAAATACTGTCTTATAATGTCATTTTTCACCACGTACGTAATAAGTACGTATTTTAATTAATAAACAGTAGCGTTTATCTTTCCATATATAGTGCCAAAATGAATTACATGATTTTAGAAACTAGATAAAAAAAATTGATTTATTAAAAATGGGAAAAGACATTATCTTATTTTGGACACCCTCGCATATAGGGGTGACTGGTAATGAGGAAGCAGATACATTTACTAAGACTATAACAAGTACATCAGAAAAAGTTCCTGTTAAAAAATCTAATTGCCGCATTCGGATTGTATAACCCTATTCAAAGACTCATTGCGTAGAGGATGGATAGACCATTGGCACGAAACCCTCGCAGCTAAAGGAGCATGGTACAAAGAAATAAATAATGAGATAAGAGCGCGCTGGTTTGAAAAAGGTACATTTAGAAATAGAAAGTTTTATTCATGTATTTCACGCTTGAGAATTGGTCACGGTCGATTTAATGAACATCTGCATAGGATGAACATGATTACCTCCCCGTCATGTACTTTTTGTAATCAGGCTATTCAGTCTCTTCATCATATTTTCTTTGAGTGTTCTGAATTCTCACTGCAGAGACTCGTCTTAATTGAAGATCTATTAGAAGTATACAAACAGCCTGAAGACATCCCGCGCCGTCTACCGTCTACAGGACCTTCTGAGAAATCAAGAATGTTTTATCGCATTGTACAAATTCGTGTGCTCTACTGTTGAAGTAATCTGAATCCACAGCAAATAACAAGATCTTGAAGATTTTACCCATGAAAATCTCTATCAAAATAACACATATAGAATAAATACTGAAGTCCAGGCTGTATAGTGAAAACCTTTGCCTTTTCCGAAGCGGAAAGAAGAAATGGTTAGTCAGTCAGTCAGCCCAAGCAAGCAGTGAGCGAGCAGTCAGCAGTTCAGTCAGTTGTCAAATTGAGAGTCATAGTACAAGTCGCGTCGCGTGTGCCTAACTATTGTATTATCTGATTTGCGCGCGTTTTGGGTGCTTAAAATGTTCTAAACTGATTTAATTAAATCTTTACATGAATAAAACACCATGTTAATGACTTCAGCACAGTTCCCTAACTTGTGAAACCGGTCTGTGTATTACTATTTACACCGCATGGTCTCCGTGTCACAGTGTTGAAATTTGTGTTAGTAGCGTTTCGAATTTAAATCGACTCGTTTGATTGAACTATGTATACTTTAATGAATTAAAAATTACGAGTAGTAGAGTTTTGTAAATTTTAAGATGAGTTCGACGCAGAAAGATATCGAATTGAGCCCGGTAAAGGTGGAAGCGACACCGAAGCCTGAACCTGTAGAGACTCTACACGTGCCTGTAAATGATGAAGAAGATGTAATTATTGGTCGGTTTAGGAAGATAAGCTCTGCCAAGTCTATGGCAGCGACTAACGGCAACATCCAGTATCCGTCTGAAGTTGTTCCTAAGAGTGATGATGTGGAATCGGGTTTGCATTTCAAGAGTAAGGAGGCGGGAGAAAAAGACCGTCTTTTGGCTGAGCCGGTGTCAAATGGGGGAGTGATCATACAGCCAGCTAAGTCCCCCATGACGAAGAGCAGTTTCCGTGACATGGAGAAGCCCTCCCGATTCAAGGATCAACCTTCAACAACTAGATTCCAGGTGAGCAAAAATTTATCTTTTTGTTATAGTCACATTATTGCTAAATTACGCTTTACTTCGAAAATAGTGTTGTGAAAGTATACTAATCAATACTGTCACTGGGATATTTTGGATATAATAATTCTATGTATTGTATATCCCTAGACAGTGTTGATGTGTGTACTAGTAGACATAGCTAAAACTACTATTCAGGTTTTTTTATTTCTAGTTTACCCCAATCAAAATGCATGCACAGTAATATGCATTAAAACAATAAAATTGTATGATGCTATTAGAATATTAAATATTTCAACACAAATTAAGATTCCAAAGAAGTTGTAGGTATGTGTATAGTTACCTCGCAATAACTTGATAGTATTTAATAATTGTATTTGTAAGATATTCATAATTCTTTTAATGCTTAATGAATTATATTTCTAGAGTTGGTATTGAAAAAATACTGCATTATTTTAAAATATTTCCAGAAATATGTTATTATTATATTGCACAACATAAGTGTTTAATTTATCCATAATGCAAAAATGTGTCTGCCTGTCTTTAACCATAATCTGCTGAACTGTTTTAGATGAAATTTGGTATAGAGATAGTATAGACCCTGGAAATTCTACTTTTTGTCGCAATATAGAAACAATAAGGGGGTGAAGTAGGAGAAAGTTTAAATGGAAGATCCAATTATTGCACAGGTGAAGTCGTGAGGAACCATTAGTAATAAATTAATTAATTAACTTGTTTCACTACCAAATAATATTATCAAATCTATAAGAGGTTTGTTATTGATTTAATAATATTACTTGGTATAGTCACCCCGGCTCTCGCATGATATAAGCTAAAAAACAGGTTTGTTAATATGGTTTCTCTGTCAAAATGTAAAAAAGTAAGGCTCCTAGCTAAAGCTTTGTATCTTCTTTCTTTCATACTTCACACCTTTAGACAATTGTGTACCAAATCAGTTATATGTAAGTGTATTTTATTACCCTTTGTTTTCTCACAGTATCAAATTTTTATATACCATGATGATGATCTCATTGCCCATATTACAAGAGGAATAGTACACAAAGCTTTCTGCTCAATGCACCTACATATTGTCCACATGTTAGATCAACAGATAATGCTACAATAGGTGCTCTGTTGTCTAAACAGTAATTACTAATTAACCATGGATTGTTTAATTTTAGATTTCCACCCACATGTGTTGGTTATTAATTATTTGGTTATAGAACATAAGATTAACATGACATAATAGCAGGTGCCCTATTACTAAGGCTCTGCGCAGATCGGCCACGGACCACCGCTACCGGTGGTTGTTGCGCGCCGCGCCCTTTGGTCCCGCGCAAACGAATGTGTTCGGTGGCCGCTACATTTGACACTCATCTGCTAGATCCTTTGACAGATGTTTTGTCAAAATGGCAAGTTCCCGCCACTTGCTTCACGTCTGTGGCGACGTATTAAAAATAATGTAGCTTTTCGCTAGCCACCGGTGGCTGTGGTATCGGTGGCCCATCTGCGCGGAGCCTAGGCAGGCGTAATTGCGACACCTTATTATATACAAAGTGGCACCTTTGAAAAAAAGAATGCTTGCCTTAAATGTGATTGATTCTGGTTAGATTCAGTTCGAGTTGGTTTGTCCCCTTCACGGCATCAGCTCTTGTTTCTGATGTCTTTTCCTGTCAGCTTTGATTTAGATGTAGAGCAGTGGCTACATCAGAAGCGATCTTCTAAAGGCAAGAAGCTAAGAAATAGCATAGGAAACTCGAAGAAGTAACCTTTCGGGGCTGTTCTGTAAGGCGAAAAACGTACTAACTAATTGGTTAGATATCCAGAGATCTGTGTGGCCTGGCCTCAGGGTTTCCATTACTGAACCCTTCTATTGTGTAAAAACCACCATGCCCTTTCTTACGTGACGTGGTTTGTGTTTTAAACTCCTTTGCCGCAGCGTTTATGGGCTTTTTAGTCCGCCAAGTTCATGCGCGACCCTCCTGCACCCCCGCAAGAGGTGCGGGGTACTAGAAAGCTCAAAGCGCCAATGGCACGCGACTGTCATGGGAAATGCCCTTCCCCGCAGCACCGTTTGTCCTCGCTGACAGTGCTGACACGGTATACTGTGAGTTGACATTTAGCATGCCTCACCTCTAGCGACCTCAGGAAAGAAGGAAGGTCGCGAACTAACTTGTCGGACTACATAGCGCTACTTATCCTGTTCGTTTAGACAGATGAAAATTCAAATATCTTTTCCCTATGATATTTAGGCTGGGTATCGAAACACGCAAGCGTCTCGAACGTAACCCGCGTTGACAAATCTTCAACTACGGCTTTAAGCAAGGTCTAGGTAATTCAGGTTCATAATCCAAGTACCTATTCAAGCATTGATGAAATTGAACGCTGGCTTACTGGCGTATTAGCACGTAAAAAAAATTCGTCAAAGTCGTGTGACTAATGTCCCCGGTGGCTCAGTTGGATTCGCCACAAACGTTCGCCCGGATAGCAGAGGCTTTCATTCAGTCCCACCTGAAAGCGGTCAGTAAAAACTACCAAAGGAATTGCTTAAAATCATAAAATGAATTCGGGTCCATTTGTGATCATTAATAGAGATGTGGTCAGAGGTAGAGTCGAAATTAACTAGCTAGAAAAAGTATTATAAGAATCCGTACAATCGCACACGAGTTCTAATCGAGCGGTCTAGGTCAGAGGCGCCTACTTGGTTGGACGCACCAATAAATCATAATAGCGGCAAATTGGATAAGTGCATGGGCGGCGGTGACTTCCTATAGCCTCGCCCGACGTCTTAGGGACCGAGCAGGAGGACCACCCCTTGGCTTTTTAATTCTGATTATCTGGTCGCCACGTGGTTCTTTAAAACGCTTTAACTGTTCTGTTGGGCTTTGGGGTGATGTCATTTGGGCACAATGAGCCACCACACACGTACCGTGCAGCGTGCACGTATATGCTCTCTCTCTCTCTCTCTCTCTCAACAGACTGTCTTGACCTTCAGGATGTGGGCTGCCTTTAATATACGCCACTCGTCGGGATCTTGTGCAACCTGAATACAATTTTTCACTACGGTCCTTTTCATGTCATCCTCCGTTTAGTTTTCAGTTTAGGTCTTGCGTGGCATATGTACTGCCTATTCCTAATTTAGTCTGGCTAAGTGCTTGACGACATCAGTGACCTTGCTGACCTTTGCTGTCTCAGTACCTTATTGGGTTTTACGGTCCCTAAACGTGATCCCAGCCAGTTTTCTCTTAAGCGTGTAAGATCATCTGGTAATTTCTGTGACCTTAGTCGGAGTTTAGGTAGTTTACTTATACAGCTTTTGTTTGACAACTTTGCACGAAATATATCCCACTGCTGGGCAAATTCCTCACCTCATCTATGAAGAGGTATGAGCCATACGGATACGGATATACGGATTTTTAGAGGGGTGTCTTTAAGGCAACTGAAGTGACCAACCTTACTGTCACATGTTATCGAGCCGCTAGGGCCTCTAGCCACAGAATAAGAACTAGTACTTCGTACAGAAGTATGACTTTGCAATGAAATTAAAAAAATATCTACTCAATGTTGTTAACGATATGGTGTAATTCAGTTCACCTCTGACTCAAGCACATTTTCGTGTAGACACCTACAGAAATACATTGCAAGATAATTTCATTCTTATAACTCTGGAATATGATTCATAATACACTAAACATATTCAGTGACGTACTATCACGCAACGCTATAGGGTTGGCTGTCACAAGAAGCTACTTACGCCATCTAGCGCATCTTTCTAGGACTTTATTCACGCTCGTCCAACCAGCAACTTAGTGTCGCGCACCGCCGGTGAATAAAACGCGGGAGCGTGTCGCTGCCGGCTAGCGACACCCAACTTGTTTAGTCCCTTACCAAGGGGTCACCGCGCGTAGGTACGTTTTTGCTACCTACGCGGGAAGATACACAGGCCTGCTCTGGCTAGGCATGACGACTAATATCAATAGATATTAGCCGCGATCAATTCCGAAGCATGGAGATGCTTGTCATAGACGTCACTTAAATGGTCGGAATGTTCACGAAATAACACTCATATTTATATTATGTTGAATTTACATCTCAAACAGTTCATAAAAAGAAAGGAACGGAGAATGCACTTGTGTATTGAGCTTAATACTATCTCCTGCGTCTTTGGCTAGTTAAATATCTTTTGTGATTGCTTTGGCAAGATGGTATTACGTTTGCCTGTACTGCTCTACATCCAAGCGTTTATTCAAACTGAGCTTATTTACATGTGTAAATCTTCGGCTAACCTTATTATCTGTAGATAGATACCAGAAGATAAGACAAGTTTTCCCGCCTACCGACCGGACTGATGAGTTTTCCCTCTTCCGAGTACCTTTCTCAAAGAAAGTGATTTTGTCGCCTGCTAAATGATGACGACGATAACCTCTGATCCTCGTTTTCACCTTGCGAGGAAATTGATTATGAGAAGTTCAAATGTACACGGCCGCACGTCAAACTACCTACATTGACCTTAAGGGCTCTTTCAATTTATGCGTTTCTTGACGGCCGGCTGCGGTGCCGGTGCGAAAAAACTCGGTTCTCGGTACCGACGCCGCACTGTTGCCGCACTGCGCGTTTTGTATGAAAACAAACGACCGTCCGTATGCGGTACGATAAACGCACCGCTTTCGCACCGCAGCCGGCCGTCAAGAAACGCATAAATTGAAAGAGCCCTAAAGCCGTCTCTACTTTCTACGTAATAAACACGGTTGTCGTAGTTGACATGGGTAACCAGTCGAGCTGCTGACTGTACCTACAGTATTAATAATCGTAATAAACAGTACAAAGGCTATCTCTCAGTGATTGGACTTAAAAATATACCAAAATACATTGGTGAATGTTGATTTCAGTTTGGAAAAGTTACAATCTTTCGATATTATTGAAATCCATGACCTAGAAGGTTCATTTAAACATACCAACATCTGACATTCTTTGTACGTATTTACCTACCGTATGTTATGTCTTACGCTAGGGTAGGTATATTTATATCGGAATGTTTTAGTAGAATATTCAAGGTATGTTACTCATTTGAAAGAAATGTTAACTTCTATAGACTATACTAGTCATATACTTCTTGCTGAGTTACATCTTAAATTACATTTAAGTATCAGCAACATATTTTTGGCATCCTAGTACTCGTACATCAACTGAATGGGATGCTGGGATGCCAAAAACATTAGTCCGGAAGTTCCGATGATAAATTGCAAGATATGCGATACTTTGTGTTCCAAGAAACTATATACAGGGTGTTCGGTTCTGACGAGCGATAATTTAAGGTCCTTTTTTTTACCAAATTTTAAAGACATTATTTTTTGACAAATTTTTTTTTCTAATAAATGCATTTTTGGGTTTAGTTTTGTAATAGGTTTATAAAACTATTTTACTGTTAAATTTTTAGCAAGATTTATTTTAAAAAAAACATTATCTATGACTGTTAAAAATTTTGAATTGATCTTTGTTTCACTTGATAAGCCATAATGTTACTTTCCAAAAGAATCATTTTCATAACTTTTTCCACCTCTAGAAATAGCATTTTAAAAAAATGGCTGCCATTTCAAGAGTTAGACCCCCAACATGGGGGTTTTTTTGTTTGGTTGTAGCCCATAAATTATCGCCGGTCGAAACCCGGACACACTGTTTATATCTAACATCTAGTTTTATCAACTAGGTACTAGCAATTTCCGACGACTTTATCCGCGCAGCACCCTGATTCACAAACTCTCGGAAAGTTTCCGTGTCGGATCCTTACCCAATTCGAATGTCAAACATTCTTTCCGAACGGAGTTTTCGAAAGCTAATGTCATTATTTGTGCCTAATGGAAACGTCAAAGTTTTCGATTCCGATGTTTGAGAATCGCATTTTTTTAATGTCTTCGGAAACCAGCCTCTCGGATTCGAAATCTGTAGTTTCCGACGTTTGTGAATAAGGGTGCAGATGTCAAGTTTCCTCTACAAACTTCCACCCCCATTTTCACCCCTATAAAAGATGATTTCTTGGCTTAAAACTTTCCTACGTCTTTTCTCGACACTCATTATCACATCTAGGTCACTAAATTTCCACCGGAGCCCGGCGCCAAGCAGCTTGCTGTGTTCCGTCGGTGAGTGGGATAGCCAGAACCTTCTGGGTGAGCTCGCCTCACCGTCGACTCTGTCTACGCCACGGCTGGCGTAGTTTAGTGACTCTAAACTACGCCAGCCGTGGCGTAGAGCAAACCCAATTCAAATAAAATTAAAAAAAAAAACAACATCTTTTGTTCAGTGGTTGCGTTAGGATTAGGAGATAACAGACATACCCACTTTCGCATTTTTAATTTATAGTATGGATCATGTGTTCTGCAATTTTTTTTAACAATGTACTTAAAACTACTAAAATTATTTCCGCCAAATTTCTGCCTATAAATTAAGAAAAAATAAATTTGAACTACAAGGTTACTCACTTTCGTTATCCAAATAAGAATCCGCCGTAAAAGGTATGATCAATTGGGGTTCCTTGGCCAAAAAAAAAGTAACATAGTCCTACGAATTAAAGCTGTATAAGCTTCTGCTGGTTTGTGGCCAATTTAAATACTTTCCACTTGTAACAAGAATATTCCATACAGTTCTTAGTCACCACCGACCGAGTTTACAAACTTTAAATATTCTATTTCTTCAGGAATTTATTGCTTATCATTATGTTGCAACCACAATTGTCTAGTAAACTACGTCGTGACTAGAATTGTGTTTATCTACTGTAACATGCAAATGAAAATATTAATGTTTCCATAATAACTCACAAAGCAGCAGTATCCACGGGTTTGGTTTTGTGAATCAAGTGATACTCTGTGATTTAAATAAAAGCTTTTTTTCTATCAACCTATAAATCATGATTGTATAACATATGTATAGTACAGGCACAGTCACTTGGAATTAAATAATTAATATTTTTAACCGACTTCAAAAAAGGAGGAGGTTGTATGTTCTATCGACTATACAGTCGATCAATCAATCAGTAAATATACACATACGTGATTTTTCCTGATTTCTCGGTTAGTTGTGTACCGATTTTCAGGATTCCGTACCTCAAAAGAAAAAAATGAACCCTTATAGGATCACCTTGGTGACCGTCTGTTCATCTGTCTGTATATCTTTTTTCTCAGGAACGCGTGGAGGTATCAAGTTGAAATTAACATCAAAATATTGATAATGGAGTTAAATCTCTAAAGATACGGCCGTTCTTGCCGTATTTTCAAACATATCGCAGGGGAATAAAAACCTATAAGGTATTTCCCATAGACCTAGAATCATGAAATTTGGCAAGGAGGAAGGTCTTAAATAAGTAAAGGAAAAAGTCCTAAAACTGCATATTTATTTATTTATATCAGGCTGCAGATTACGGACGTAACCTTAAAGACTAACATACATACAAAATATTATAGAAAAAAAATAAACAATTAATTCACACGTCAGGTCGATGACGTCTTTATGTGTGGTGTCGCGTAGCCTTCCGCGAAAACGACGGAACACGACGCCCGTCGGCCAAAACTCCTCCTTCATGAAAGTTGCCATCTTCTCAGTCATATTCATATTTGTAGTTACATCGTAGAAAGGAATCGTTTTACGGAACTCTCATCGATAGTCTGACTTGCACTTGCCTGGTTTTATTGTAATTATAGTAATAAATGTTTATTTCGGACATATTGATCAATATAGGTTAGTTACAATTGATTTAAAAACTAAAGTTAGTAATCCATACTAATATTATAAATGCGAAAGTGTATCTGTCTGTCTGTTACCTCTTGACGCTTAAACCACTAAACCGATTGAGATGAAACTTGGTGTGGAGACAGTTCGAAACCCTGGAATGGACATAGGCTACATTTTGTCGCGATATAAAAACTTTAAGGGGGTGAAATGGGGGATAAAAGTTTATATGGAAAATCCAACTCTTGCGGGCGAAGTGCCGGGGAACCACTAGTATACAATAAAAACAAAGCAAAATACACTTCGTACAACAGACGTAGCACCCTCCGCTGCCAGCAGTAATATTAGGTCTCAATCGAATGCGCTTGCAACATATTAATGCTCGTGACTTCAAAAGAAAGTGGCCTTAACATGTTTTCTCATAATTTCTGTTATTTCAAGTATTCCATCTTTCTCACCACTATGTTCATATGCTCCAGCTGTAATTAGCTGCCTACTTGCGCGCAATCGTAAGTGCTCCGGAATTATAGCTTCCTGTTCTTATTTACTGGTCTGGGTTCTTAATCGACTGTACAAGCTATGGACTAGTTGCATAAAACGATTTCCTGCCTATAGGCCTTCGTATTAGATCAGTAACTGCCCTAATGGGATTGCGATCGTGCTACTCTCTCATTTTGTTCTTTCTACCTGGGCGTTAAAGCTTTGCTCGGTTACTAATATTATATGCTAATATTTAGTTAAAAAAGCTTCATAATTCGCTAATCTCATTTAAAAACTAAAAAAAATTATAAACTTGAACAAATACAAAATGTTTACAGAATGTGTATACAAAAGTAAAAAATTCTTCGTCACCGAGTAAGATTCGAACTCTGACCTCATGTGTCAGTCCGACGTCAAACGCATTCGGCCACGGCGCTCTTGCGTAGTGGGACGAAATTAGCGTCTATATTCTGCGTCGAACAATGTTAAAATAAAACGCATGAAAACTAGAAAACACTCGTTTTTCCAAACGTAAGAGTAATCTAGATCGATTTTTCATCCCCGATATCCCCCACATAATAAATTTCAGCGTAATCGTTAAAGCCGTTTCCGAGATCGTTTAAAGTTATAAGATTTTTGTTTTATCGTTTTTCATTAGTGGTTGTGTAATGTGGACCGTCATATCGAAATGCAAATTCATATAATTGTCATCACAGGTGGTAAAAAGTTGACAGACAAGATTTGTTGTAGTAACTCCATGATGGGCCACGAATGTTATACGAATATACTCGTAGTTATCTTTTGATGTCAATGCAAATTATTATTCATATTGCACTACAGTATTTGTATTCCTTTATAAAGTATGGTCACTGTATACAGTTTTTTTTAACTGACAGGTGGTAAAATCGGCCCATAAACAAAAAGAGGAGACACGGCATCATGGAGATAGAGTTTTCATGATAGAGTCAATATTTTCACGTTCCTTATATCGACACTAACTTAGATGATAGCCTGGACAATTAATTCGTCCACGATGTTTTGATGTTTGGCTATAAACTAACATCAAAACAAAAACATACATACCTACAGTCGAACACATAGAACCTCCTCCTTTTTTGAAGTTGGTTTAAAGTGATTGATAGCAAAATTGTGAGCTTAACCTAATTTCGTCGGAGTCTTCTTTAGGCGCTTATGCCGTATCATCACTTTTTGATTTAATATGTAACCACTTATGGTTGTCAAAGTTAGCCCTGTGCCCTGCAGTACACAGCCACTTCTTTTTATTATTTCGCACGCAAAGGCGTGATATAAAAGTGCTTGTGAAATCGATGTCTTGGCTGGATTTCTTAAAAAACGAAACGTGCTTCGAACACAAATACTAAACCTTTTGCAACTGTATTGAACTTGCTCTGACGCATACGCATCAAGCTTCCTCGCATTCCTCGGCCTTTGTGGTGCAAATGGGCCTGCGATTGACCAAGACCACGATACACCGATTTAAGAGATACATCCTCATAAAGGTACCACGTAAAAATAACCAGTCCAGAGAGATCCAGTTCGTGCGACTATTTTTAGCACAAGTTAAACTAAGCCGATGCAATTTAAACCGTAATTTGTTGGGCAAGCAGAACATTTTGCAATGCAAGGGCTATTAATGGATAAGTTATGTGGATTTGTTAAGACGCTAGCTGAGGTGATGACCGCGGTTATGATTGGATATTTATTTCGAAATGAAAATTCATTTATAGAATAGAGAAAGGCGATGGTATTTTGTACGGCCTTGCCATGCGAGGACCTCTTTTAATAACACGATTGAATTAGCATCCCTATTACTTGTTTATTAGCACTTGGCCCAACCATTCTTAGGTATTGCTTGCTGCCTTAAAGGCGCATAGGCGTCTGACAAACTAATATTTAAACCCAGTTCTAACTAAACTTCGAATCCGAACTTTGAACGTAACAACAACACCTTAATAGCGCCTTATAACACTTAAAACCTATTTATTTACTAAAAAGTATTTTATAAATAAAATGCTCTGTATATTGTGGTAGCGTATACATTGTGTCCGGGTTTGGACTAGCGATAATTTATGGGCTACTAGTGGTTCCCCGCGACTTCGCCCGCAAGAGTTGGTTTTCCATATAAACTTTCATCCCCCATTTCACCCCCTTAATGTTTTTATATCGTGACGAAATGTAGCCTATGTCGTTTCCAGGGTCTCGAACTGTCTCCACACCAAATTTCATTTCAATCAGTTCTGTGGTTTAAGCGCCAAGTGATAACAGACAGACAGACAGACACACTTTCGCATTTATAATATAAGTATGGATTAGTTCATCGAAAAACCCTCATGTTGGGTTCTAACTCCCCCTCTTGAAATGGCAGCAATTTTAATTATTTAAAACAAAAACTATTTCTATGGATCTGGAGGTGCTAAAAGTTATGAAAATGATTCATTTGAAAGGTAACGTTAGGCTACTATCAAGTGAAATAAAGATCAATTCAAAATTATTAACCGTCATTCAGGAAAAAAAAATTGAAATAAAAATTATGATAAAAATTTAAAACAGTTGAATAGTTTTTTAAACCTATTACAAAACTGAACTCAAAAATGCAATTTTTGCAACTCATGAATGCAATTTTTCATTAGTCATCCTGTATGTATACATTCCACGCTCCACGCCCTATAAAAATATGGCACTATAACAATTATGCATAAAGTTTTTGTCTAATATATTTATTTAGGCTGTACACGTTCCGGAAAACGCTTTCACCATAAACCGGCGCACGCGCAAGTCGCAGCGATTGTTTTAAATTCAAACAGCTACCCTGTTGATGGCTCATTGTGCAAATAATGGAGATGATTGTATTTAAAACAACTACGTGATTAATATGAGCTGAGACTCTACTGTGTAATACTTTTTTTATTTCGTTTCTAGCGATTGCGCTCACTCGCACTGTCAAGCTGATTTAAGAGAAAGAGACGATTAAATTTTAAAAGACGGACATCGTCTTACAGAGTGGGATTGCGGTTTACGCACGTGGATGAGTAAAATTAAGACATTGTCTCGTTTTTAGGGTTCCGTAGTCCGCAATCCAACCCTTATAAGATCGTTCAGTCCGTCCGTCCTAATCTGTCACAGCAGAATATCTTCTACGTTTATGAACTGATTTGCATGTAACTTGGGTCGAGGATACTTCACATATAGATTTCAGTTTTAAAAATACAAAAAAATAGAATTACCCCTTTTTAAGGGTACCTCCCGATACATGTAAAGGGGGGGTGAAATATTTTTTTGAGTGCACCCCCTTGTGTGGAGTATCGTTCAAAAGAACTATGAAAATAAGGTAGGGTTTCCATACAACACTTTATCAGCTTTACCATTTGCGAGATATAGCCCGCCAAAGTCGTTTACACGGTGTCCCCCCCCCTGTAATTTCTAAAGTCTTGGACCTATAAACTTCGAATCACTGACGTAAAGAAACAGCCGCGGAAACTCTTATTTAAAATTGTTTCGGGTATCCTGTAATGAATACTTTTGAAATTATGAATAAAATAAAAATATATACTTTTTTGCCTATACTGTCTAATGTTTTAAGTAAATGGTACGGAAGCCTTCGCGTGCGAGTCCGACTCGCACTTGGCCGGTTTTAAATAAGAATAGGACAGTCGTTATAGGTTTTTTAGTTGTTTGAAAGTAGATATTTCTATGGATGTTTTGGATTTTATAATGAACTAGCTGTTGCCCGCGACTTCGTACGCGTGGACTCGATGATACAAAATTTTATATACTCCCGTCGCCATCCAGCTATTATGATCTCTTAGTCTACCATGTCGTAAGTAGACGAGAGGAATGAAAAATCAAGGTCCATAGGCATTCTTTTTTAGATAGGTACACTATTACCTGGCCATCCTCCTCTGGTAAGAAAATTTCGCATGGCCGTGACACTGACTCCAAAACTAAATTTTGTCGTACATATCTTTCTTCTTCCACTGCTGGACATAGACCTCTCCAAGACGGCGCCAACTTTCACGGTCCTCCGCTTCTCGCATCCAGCCACCACCGGCCACCTTCCTCAGGTCGTCGATCCACCTAGCAGGGGGGCGTCCAACACTACGTTTCCCGAGACGTGGTCTCCATTCGAGAACCTTCCTACTCCAACGCCCGTCGGTTCTGCGACAGGCATGACCAGCCCACTGCCACTTCAGCTTACTGCACCTCTGAACGATATCTATGACTTACGTCTTTTGGCGGATGATCTCGTTCCGGATTCTATCCCTTAGCGAGATCCCCAGCATAGACCGTTCCATGGCTCGCTGAGCTAGCAGATATCTTTCTTAGTAAAAGTGTAAAGGAAAGGTTTTTTTACCTCTCAGTTCAGTTTACTTTATTAAAGGCAGTTTTATTCGTTTGTAAAAAAATATAAGTAGGTAACCTTCCCTACCGCAATAGATGAATGCGGTTTAGCATTTATTTATTGTGTAGCCTAGCCTACTCAAAGGTCGGTTTGTAAGTTACTAATCTCGTAAAGTTATTATTGTTATTAGGAGGCTGTCGTGTCCCACTGCAGGGAAAAGGCCTCCCTACACTTTCCTTAGTGATAAGTAGCATAAAAAGTAGTGCCAATTGACTTTGATCTTTTGATTAATAATACAGTAATTCAACAAAATTTCGACAAACTGTCTGTGGAGAAATTATCCACGAACTACTTTGCGTTACGGTCAGCACTATGAAATTATGACTCCTGAATGTAAACGCTTAAATACCTAAATTAACGCTGTAGCATATATGGTATGGTATACATGCCTATAAAATCTGAAGGATTCTCTCGATTTCTCCAGGTTTCCGTCACCAGATCGTAACTTGGCGCCAATAGGATTACCTTGGGAATTTGAAAATCAGTCTAAAGTAATTTAGGATATCAATTGCTCCAGACCTTCAATTTATGTACGTCAATAAAAAGTGCTTATCACGCTGTACAATGTTCCTTAAGGCGCTCTATTCATACATATCTCTTATAGGTAAGCTACACTGCTAGGGTTCCAGGTCAGTTGCTCCAGACCTTCGATTTGTGTACGTCAATAGAAAATGCTCATCACGCTTACTAACTTTTCTTAAGGCGCTGCTTTTATATCTCTCTTAGTTTAAGTGTTCTGCTAAGGTTCCACGTCAGGTACTCCGATCTTCAAAATAAGTTGTAGCCTAGTATTTGCCCGGACTCAATAGCTACACAATAAAAAAGTTTCATTCAAATCCATTCAGTAGTTCCGAAGATTAGCGTGTACAAACAGACAAAAAAATTAAAAGTTGCAGATTCCTATTCTGTTACTATTTTAACATCACCCTCAATTAGTTTTTGGTAAAAACACTCAATGTACGGACGCATAGGTTTTACAGTTTTATTATATGTATAGATATTTGTAAGAAAAAAGGTGCATACGTCTTCATGCAAATATTTTTAAAAGTACATTTGCTTTTGATTGTACCCAATGTCGTAGTTAGATAGTTTGCGCTGTGCGTGCTAAATAACGCGGCGAACAGCGAATTACTTAGCATCAAGTCAAACCTCCGTGGTTTTTAGATGTCAAATATGTATACCTATATCTGTATGCAATTGTTTAATCAAAAAAACCGTGGTTAGCGATTCGCGTTCCCGCACGAAAATGCGATGTTGAAGCGGGGTCATTTTCTCACTAATTTGCCATTTCGCATTTCAGCATTGTCATTGACTCGCCATTCAAGCATTTTTCCCCTCGCTGCTTCTTTTTTATTCTTATAATCAGGATGCCCCGATAAATATCATAAAATAAAAGAATATGAAAGAACAAAATGAGAATAAATAAAATAGTAAGAAATATGGAACCCTTAAAATTAATGGTGGCAAAAGATCGTCAAAACTAGCCAAAGTTTTGTTGCTGTTTAAAAATTAAAGTGAAGATCAGAGTGTAAACCTAGAGCATAAAACTCATTTTACCCTCGAAAAATAGCTCGTTTTATGCTCTTACTATTGTATGTATACGGATGAAAATAAAAGCTGTGTTATTTGTATAACTATATAACATCAACAGTAATAATAACGTAATCGTGATGCTTGTTTTCATTTGCTTTGAATGGCCAATTAAATAGTTTATTTAACAAGTTTTTTTCAAGGGTACATTCCTCGGTAAAGTTCCGTCACAACACAATAGACAGATTTGTTTTCAAAGTATATACCGTGGTTCCGTGGCTTAGTGTTCTGTCACTATTAAAATGCTTAGTAATTTTTTAACATTGTCACCAAATTTCATTTGAATCGGTTTAGTAGTTTTGGCGTGATTGCTTAACACAAAGAGTTACCATCGCATTTATAATATTAGTTAGGATTATGATCTCTCAGTATTAAAGTTTCGAAATACAATTGATAAAAAATAATAACGAAACTTTGTTGTTTGATTAGCCGTTATCGTTAAAAAACTCGTGTGATTGACTGTACCTAGTTCACCACCACCCGGAAGCTAGCTAGTCTCCAATACTGATAAAAAATAAAACATTGACCTGTAAATATCACGACTGTAACATATTCGCATAAAATCGTGATCATTTATTTAGCAGTTAAATTTTTATGTTATAGAGTTTATGTATTACGATATTTTGCTCCGCACTGCCTTGACATAGTTATGAAGAATTCCTGTACTGATAAGACTATTCGATAGTTTGAATCGATTATTAATGTACATAATAATAAGAAAAGAGCATGATACGAATTATTTCAGACACTAACCCTCGTATAAGAACACATTGAAACGGGGGTTAACTAACTCACGATCACGATCAGACCACAAACGGTGCAACCCGGTCGAAACGTCAGGCAAAATTAAAGGTAAATAATGTTTTACCTACTATCAGTCGCGTTAATCCCCGTTTTAATGTGTTCTTATAATGAAACGCGTAAGTTAAGGAGTGATTACTAACCCTCTTATTACAAAAAACTTCGTACCAGGTTTGAACCACGACTAAATATTAGCCGACCAATCAAAAAAGCGTTTCTTTATTAGGTAATGTCACGTATGTGTCATTCATTTCTAATATGTCTGCAAATATTTAGTCCTAGTTTAAACTAAGTTTTTTGTAATAACGTTGTAAAACCATGCTGCAAAGCCTCGAACGTTGGCGTAATGTCGCGTGCCTTTCATTGTTCTACAGGCTACATTTCGGCGAGTGTGCAAAGAAAATGCACATCTTGATTCCACCAGCCGCTTTTTCCTATGACACAAGACGTAGCCCACCCTTATGTCGATGACATGCCACCAATATGCACCAAGAGTTTCGAATCTACGCTTCTCTTCGGCTAGAGAGTGGAATTTGTTTTTTCAAGAAAGAGCGAAAAAGCTATTACTAGTCAGGCAGACAGCAAGATCCATCCTGGTGCGATTGCTATAAAAAAAAGATCTGTCTTAGATAGAAAATCCTCTTGCCCTTTTCCCTTTAGATCCCATTTCCCCAAATTAAAATCGTTTTGTGGTCACTATTCTTTATTATGAGAAGACCTTCGGATTTCGCGAAAGACTTCGGTCCATTTTGGCTTAAGCCAAAGCTTTCGTATTTTTTTTAAATTGCAGCGGAATCAAGCAGAAGCTGCGGTCGAACGCTTTAAATTTAAAAATATAAATCCTCTTATATTCTATCCTACATATCTTTCCTACTGGTATTATGAATCTGGCGGTTAGAGCGAAAGGTCGGAAGTTTGTTACTCATTCACGCAAAAGCGATAATGTATAAACATCACAATGGGCTATAAACTCATTCTATGTTAATACTATTTATTCGTTAACTAGCAGTTCCCCGCGGCTTCGCCCGCGCCAAAAGTAGGATTTTCCATACAAACTTTCTTTCGCCATTTCACCTCCCTAATGATTTTATATCGTGACTAAAAGTAGGCTATGTTCTTCCCAGGTTCTCAATCTATTTCATTTGAATCGGTCCAGTAGTTTCAGAACCTATTCAATACAAACAAACAAACAATCAATTCTTTCCTCCTTATAATATTAGTGTAGATAAATATTAGATAGGTGCATGCTTATGTAAAAGGATATTGCAGTAAAATGACAATGCTATGAACACGTAACATACCTCCTTGTCAGGATAGTAATGTACTAGAAACAATGCAATAATACAATAAATAAATCAAGTAATGAATTAAAAGACTTGTCAAAATTATTAGTTGTGCATTGTTAAGTATTTTTAATTCTGGCGTGCGAATGAACGTAGATATTTAAACGTACATTTTGTACTAGCTCACCCAATGACCTCCACGACTGCTAAAGAAATAGTTTCACCCAAAGCTATCGTATTTTTTTGTGTTCACGCAATTAATTAAAAACATTTCTTACTCAGATGGAGGATAAAACTACGGAAGATGATGCCACAGAAGACTCAGATGCATCGGGAATGGACAGCGACGACCCTCTCACAGCCACCGACACTAAATATGGAAAGAGTTTTCGGTAAAATTTAAAACATTAACAAGTCGAGTTTTGAATCTGATTGTGTTAAGTGAGGTGCCGTGAACTTTGGGCCCGAAAGGTTTCAGTTAATCCATTAAAGGTGTAAGTCGGCACGTATTTAGTCGTTATTAGGACATATACGACTAAGACATGTCAACAATACTTCACATTTTAAAAATATTTAACATGTCTCATCGATACCAAAAAATAACTGTTTTGATAGCATTCAATTCTGTTAGTTTAAAACCACCACGGTGGGCGCCATTTTTTGATCTTGGCGCCCAGCGTGTTATTTTTTCTAATCGACATTAAAGCAACCAAAAGTTTAGATGTTGACTGGGCTGGACTTGTAGGGGACAAGTGTCTTACTGATTCGTTATCCAGCCACTTTAAAAGTTATTTTTTTCACGGTTTCATTTTAACTTTCTCGCCAAAGTTGTTTATAATAATGAGAAACATTCTGTACATAACTTTAAATCTCTTTAACTGTGCAAGTTCTCCATTCTCCATAGTAAAGATAACGTGTATTATCACGTTAGCCATGAAATTACTTGATGTAGACACAAGTGTTATTACTACTGCAAAATTGTTTCGAAGATTTTATATCTGTTATTTTCCACAGACATTTTACCAGAGAAGCGCTGCCAAGACTGGACAATTACAGGAACGTGCTCTCCCTCCACGCAGCGCCTAGACCGACGCTGGATGAACTTCACAATGCTTCTTTATCTAGGAAGGTGAGTTCGAAAGCTGTAGAGGCGACTATAGTATGCGCACAACTGCCTCGTTGGTCTAGTGGTCAGCACGCTGGTTAGTATCCACGAGGTCCCGGGTTCGAATCCCGGGTAGGGCCAAGAATATGGGTTTTTGGCTGTCTTGAAATAACTCAGACACAGCTCCGGAGTCAGGAAGTTGGTGGTGTTAACACCCCCGTGCCTCGAAAAGCACGTTAAGCCATTGTTCCTGCGCCTGATCTCTCTACGGTCATGTCGAACTGCCGTCTTACCGAATTATGAGAGTGAAAGAACAGAGTGCACCTGTGTATTGCGCACACACTTATGCACTTTAATATTTCCCGCGTAGTCATCTTATCTCTGTTGAGATTGGCCACTGTTGTCGAAATTCGTCTAGGAGGACATTATATACATACATCCATCAAATTCGCTTAAAGTTCGTCACTTTTATAAGGCCAGTTTCATAAAAAGGATCGCGGCAAGTTAACGTCATAAAACACTAGATTTACTACCTGATTACCTTTAAAACGAAATAAACTTTATTTAAAAAATCATTCTTATAACCTTTAGCTTCGCTTTAACCGCTTTGCAGTACTTAATCGTTGAAAGCAAGCCGAACATTCCTCATAAGAATGTCTATAAAGGAATGTGCGGAACGAATAAATGAGAAAAAAATGCTAAACGCCCGTCATTAAATAATGCGTTGTGTACATGATGGCCGCAGAAAAATTGAACGACGAAGTAAATTTTTAAATTATCACGCAAAATATTGATACAAGTACTGAATAGTGTTATTCATGCTTAAAAGGCATTATTCTTTTTAGGGTTCCGTAACTCAAAAGGAAACCCGGCCCTGTGCGTGTCGGGCCACGCGTAGGTAGGGTTCCGTAGTAGCCCGTTTTCAGGCTAGCAGTTAAGCTACTAGAGATGATAGATAGATATTCTATTTAACAAAAAAATATGACCTAATTAACAAAAAAAGGGTCCGTCAAG
This sequence comes from Pyrausta nigrata, assembly GCA_949316185.1. Taxonomy (NCBI): domain Eukaryota; kingdom Metazoa; phylum Arthropoda; class Insecta; order Lepidoptera; family Crambidae; genus Pyrausta; species Pyrausta nigrata. Next base: position 16,367,738 of record OX438950.1, read on the forward strand.
AAGTTTCTATGAGCTTAATGTTTCCTTTTGCACATGTCTTTTTTTCTTATTTTCGTGACCCTCCTCTCTTCTCTGTTTCTTTTCTCCTGGGAAAGCTCGCTCTACCGTAGACCTTATCATTGCTCTCGCGCTAAGATTAAGATCAAGAGTTAGCCCATTCCTTATTGAAAACCCGTGTCTGAGCCGTCTTAGGTCTATATTTTCTCCGCTGCGTAATATCCCAAAGGGTCCTTCACGGGCTATTAGTCCAAGACGTCACTCAGGTGCGCTTCGTAATTGCGTGTAATTGAGGAGCTCATTAATTAATTGTACCGTCTCATACATCACGTTGCGAGTCGGCACCTTTGTTTGGACACGTGCCCCGACTTAAGGTCATGGCACACTATACCGGCTTCGCAACAGCACGGCTGCAGCACGGCGTCGCCTCGAATTTACAAAATATATTGTACGGCTCACAACTAAATGCTCTAATTTAAATGGCAAGTTAATTGCTGGGTTGAAGCGGTGCCGTTGCGATGCCGGTATAGTGTGCCATGACCTTTATACTGTACGTCTACCGGTGCTGTGTACGATTAGGACGATCGCTGTGTTAGTGATTGGATATAAGTAATGGTAATATGTATGCAGAAGTAGGTCGTTTGGTCGCCTTTTTGGCTTCTTATCCCTTTGAATAATGTGCAATATGACATATGAATAACTGTTCCTGTACATCTCTTGTCTAAGTACTCTAGCTCTTTCGCGTCAGTTTTGTGTTTACTTAATATAACACAAAATATTGTATTGAAATACGAGATTTTAAAAGCGTCAGGCAAGTTGTACAGACTGTAGAACGGATAGGTACATCAGTGCTTTGAGCTTTTGTAAAATCTTGTTTTTCCATAATTTCCAACAGATTACAACCCAAAAACCTTTAAAGTCAGAGTGAACAGGCTTATTCTCGGTGAGCTCGCTCCACCGTCGACTCTGTTTACGCTACGACTGGCTTAGTCTAGAATCAGAGCAACCCATTTCGAATTTAAAAAAAAATTAATTTACAAAGTTTGTCGTGGCATTCGTAACTCAAAACTACTCCATCCCACTTAAAAATACTTCGTTATGAAGTCTTAATTATCAATTAACCTAAACCTAGGGAGCATTACATCACCTTGTAGGCTGCGCGTGATCTCTTGCCCCTTGACAAGTGCATCAAATGCGGGTCCATCTATGATTATCAGGTGACTCATACTTATGTATGTGTTTCAAGGGCCTGCAGTGGGATGCGTTAATGTTATATGCTTTTTATTGGTAATTAGGTAATTGTATTACAATCGACAGTAATTGTTTTAAGTTATCGTCAGTGAATCGCAATGATATACTTCTATGAGTCACCAAGGAAGAAACATAACTGACTTTGGAGGTTGTACATGTCAATAAATTAAATATGTAAAAAAAAAAAATTTGAAAAAAATACTTTAACCAATATTATGGTTACACGAAAATTATTCCTTCAACCAAAACCTGTTTATTTCCAGAAATGTAATGCTACTGGAAAGGAGATAACTAGTCTTAAGGGCCGATTTTTACACTGTCAGATAGAAAATATCCGGCCGATAAAGTGAACAGTGACTATTTTAAAGTCATCATTATGATTCGCCACAAATCAAGTGATGACATTTATAAATCAGTCGTACTTTATTCGACGTTTATTTTCTTTCAGGTAAGAAATATTCGTTGGATAAAATACATTAACCGGCTGATTTTGAAATGTCATATTCATCACTTCATTTGTTTACTTATTCGGCCAATAACTTCTTATATGAAAGTCGAAAAATCGGCCCTAAATAGTTTGTTCTATGCTCTTTAGTAGAAAAGTGAGGGTCTTTGCATATGTAATGGGTTTAAGTTTCAACTCGCCCTTCGGAACCTTGATGTATGATCTATTCGTAGACATTCTTTATTTATATTAACAGCACAATGTACACATCGATTCCTTAAAATTTATTTTTTTATTTTATTTACTAACATAGATATTTAAGTTTTTATTTTATTGTTACTAACAAAATTGTATGGATTCAAATCTAAAATAAATAATAAGTAATAATAATAATTATTAAAACTAGTTATGGTAATGTTCTTATACATTTGAGTATAAGGAGTGTTAGGCGCCTCGTTAGGCACCTTTACATAAAAAAAATTATTAAAACCTTATTTAGTGTTTGACATACAAGGCTTGACCAAAACCCAGGAGTTATTAATTAGTCCTCAGTAACACATTCTTCTATGAAACCGTATTTACAAACTATCCCGTTTCTTTACGTCCGGCTAAAAACACGTTACCTACGATCTTAGTCCTTATAATTTTTAACTGTCTATTGCTCAGCTCATGACATCAGGGGCCCAAGTCTACAAAATTCCGTTAGCAAAATGGTAACAGGATCGTATTGAATAGCTTGCTTTTGATATTTTGCCCATACTAAAACTGTCAAAAATTTGCTGTTTAATTACGATTCTATTGAAATTTAGCTGACGGAATTCAGCAGACTTGGGCCCCTGACTACGTTCGTACTTTTGCCAATAATTTACTTGTTCAAAAGAAGCAGTAAGCGAACTTTACATATTCGCCAAAGATCATCACTATTCCCCTTTCAGCCAGGCCAGACCCTCGAAAAAGATATGGGCATCCGGGACCCGCCGTCGACCAACTTCAAGTTCGGCTGGATAAAAGGCGTGCTGATGCGGTGCCTGCTAAACATATGGGGGGTCATGCTGTTTCTGAGGCTGTCCTGGGTGGTGGGGCAGGCTGGCGTGGGTAAGTGATCCTCACTCTTCTAGGTATGTTGACCAATGCCGTTTTGTTCCTACTAATTAGATATCTAACTCCAGATTGTCACTTGTCGGTGTATTATTAAAGAAGGTTGTCCCGTAAAAAGCGTGCCAGACTGACACTGTGGTTATGTTTTGTATGTATGTATAATTGTTTGGCACGCCCTATAGCCCAAACGCATTGATTTAATATATATAGGGATATCTCATGACACTGACAGCTATGGCACATGCTCTAATCGGCCGGATCGCCATTTTAAGCCGATTAAGTATCTAATGACGCGTGGTCCGTCAAACAATCAACATGCCTAAGTGTGTCGACAAAAATTGCAAAAATCACAGCTCAATGAATCGTAAAAAATATGGAATGACGTTTCATCGGTAGGTAAATATTATTGATAAGGTTTGAAACCGAAATAATACTTGAAACCGGCTTTAATATTTTATTTTCTAATTTATTTACGTAAAACATTGCCTTTGCCATCTTCTATCACTTTCACACCCAAAGCTAAAATGAAACAAAATACGTGACGTCATCGGAACAAAGTCAATTTTAAGGATGGAGTCGCCAGTGATTTTTATTTGTTAAACAAAATACTTGGTTTCCACAAAATTATGTTAGTAAAGAAAATGAAGCAAATTTATCGCAATAAACCAGGACGATGAGTTTTATGAGAAGGGAAAATTGTAGCGTTGTGTGTTCGTATATTTTTTCTGAATCTAATATGTAGGTATTACACTACACGTAAAGGGATGTAGATGCAATAAGGCTGCAATTAGGCTAGTATTCGGGGCACCCAGCCTAAGTTTTTATGTTGTATTTCACTTGCTTGTTTGTTAACTGCCATATATCTTAGCCATCGGTAAAATCCAATGTAGAAGTTAGGTATAAGGAGTACCTAGACTGAAGAAACGGTTTTCAATTTTAGTACAGCCAGCAGTACGTCAGGTTACATGTGAGCTATAAAACAGCTTTTATTACGTAGTTAATAGGGGTGGTCTTAAGGTGAAAGTGGGGTAGTCTGACGTGAGCCGAGTGTACTTACACACCGCAAGTCAGACTACACGTGTTGACCTTGATACCGCTTCTACTCCTTACATGATAAACGCTGTTTTTGTAGTTCAAATGTATGCCTTGACGTACTTCCGACTGAACTTAACTAGGTTACCTTATTCACCTCATTTTTAAATTAAGTTAGCCAACTGTTTAGAAGAGAACCTTCTAGCTACCTTAGCAGTAAATCAAAGTATTTTCATAAAACCGCACTATAATAACACTGTAGCTAAAATAAAGACGAAAAAAAGTGTTTTATAAATAGTAATTTCTGCTGGAACTCTTGTCTTTTAAACCGTGCTAACAATAAAAACAGCTGCAGAGAAATAATACCGTAATGTTCAAAGCATAAGATAAATTTTCAATAGAATAATTTAGTAATCCGATTATAATACTATTACACTCAATAATTAACTAAAATAATACCTGTGGCAGTAGCCTTATGCTTCTTATAAATCTGTGGAACATGTTGTTGGTGTGTGTGTACTATAGTACCTATAGAGTATTTTGCCTCAAAATCAATTTTATACATTATCGTTTGTGTCATTATCGAGCATCGAAATGTGAACCATCATTTCAATGAGTTAGCTTAGGTTAGTTTGTAGTTTAGTGTAGTTATAGTGTACCTACCCAGAATTGGTGAATTGTGTCAATATAATTATTATTGGTTGTAGTATGACAAGTTTGGACCTGTATGTTTGTTTATGAAAAGTAGTAAATAAAATATAAATCATGACTTTCATCAGTTACTTAATTTCATACAAAACATGAACAAACAATCTACTCCATTACTTCTTTGTTCGTATTATTGGCTTATGAATCTTCAATGAATGATATTTGACATATGACGTAGTGTCGTCATCCATTGCTGCGTAATTACACATGACAATTTAAATAGCTGAAGCTTAAGCGGCAATGTATGAACTTAGCCAGTTGAAGCTTCATAAGGTGAATAATAACATGTGCCATGTTTGGGCTTTGATTTTGTATGGCGTAGTGCATCCTTATATATAATAAATCAATGCCCAAACGGCTAGATGGATTTTGACATGTGACGTGTCGTTGAATTTGGAAACATTTTGATAGTGAGATAGGCTACGTAATTTTTTTAAATGGCGTCCGCAAATGACACAAAGGGTAAGGTGAAACAGGGTAAGAAAACAATATGGGTATCATATGAAAGCTAGTAAAATGACCACTTTAAATATTAATACATTTTGCAGACGGGTATTGTTGTTTACATTAGGCGTTACTTGTGAATGCTGTGTCTGATAAATTGACGTGTTTGTCGGTGATTCGGCAGCGCAGTCCATCCTGCTGATACTGACTACGTCGGTGGTGACCACCATCACGGCGCTCTCCATGTCCGCCATCAGCACGAACGGCGTCATTAAAGGGGGTAATGTATTTATCATTTTATAAAAAAGTAGGGTCAAAGTAGTCTTAAAACATCCTCCCACTGACGGACAAAGGCCTCACCTCAACTATAAGGAGGTATGAGCCATGCTCCATCACGCGGGTTTAGTGCGGCTTGGTGGAGGGGTAACTGTAAAGCAAGTGACTCACTGTCGGATGACAGTGAGATTGGTCACGAGCTTTACAGTATTGTTACCCCTCCACCATTCCATCCAATTATCATAACATATGTTATGAAGCCGCCATGGCACTTATTTCTTTTATACAATTGAATAGCTCAAACTGAAGATGGTTTAATGCTTATTTTTACCAGCCTTCCCTTTGCTAAGAGACCCTTAGACTCCGCGCAAATGGGCCACTGAGAGTAAAAGAACAGAGAGTGCACCTGTGTATTGCGCACACACGTGCACAATATTATCTCCTGTATACCTGAGGTCGAAGTTAGCTAAATTATACAAGCAAAATTGTAATTGTAATCGTAATTGAAAAACATGATTTTGACATTTGGCCCATACTAGAACTGTCAAAAGTTTGCCATTGAATGACGAATATATTACTATTTTGCTAATGTAATTTAGCAGACTGAGCCTCCGGTTGATCTCTGTTGGGACTTAAGTATGACCATCGTAGCCGAGATTCGGTGGGAAACACGTTGGACTCAAATCCAATGTGCCCTGTCTAAGATTAAATTTAAGTTCAGTATATCTCTTTCTTTGCTAAACAAACTTTAAGCGACAAGCTACAATAATTTAACAATGTCAAATTAAGTGATTTGTACAAGTTTTTGCGTGTTTTCGTCTAACTTCAGTCGTTATCGAATGACATTCCTAGCGCTACTAAATTGTCTATACTACTCTTATTTTCTTAGCAACTGACAGCTGTCCAATCTGACGTTTCTAAATTAATATAGTCTATCCCTTTTCGTTTGTTTGGCAGAGAAAGAGAGAGACTAAACTTGAATTAAATCTTATGTATTTCTTTGTACAATACGAGTAGTATACATACTGATTTGCATTTACCCAAAATACCAGCATGCTAGTCACATGAATACACATGGTCAAAAATTATAAAAATGATATAAAATAATACAACAATCACATCAGATTACAATTCTATTTGTTACAAAATCTTACAGCAGAATTTAGAATAAAATGGCATACTTATTATGTCCCAATCAAAATTATTATATCAGTACTAACGTGAAAGAACTACAGAAACAATTAGAACACATCTTATCTACTAGACAGAACACATTTTATCTACTAGACAAAACACATTGGAATCGAGCCCATTATCATCCTATTTTCCAGGTGGCACCTACTACATGATATCCCGATCTCTCGGGCCGGAGTTCGGGGGGTCGATCGGTCTGATATTCTCGATGGCAAACGCGGTTGCGTGCGCGATGTACGTCGTCGGCTTCGGCGAGTCGCTCATCACGCTCATACCGGAGTCGGCTTATATGGTCAGCAAGAGCTGGGTGAGTAGCTGGAAGAAGAAATGTTTTTTTTTAAATTATTAGAAACTCATTTGGCTGCATCTCTCCTTATGGTGAGCGACTATGCGCTTTGATGACAATTCAAGTAAACAGAAAAAAAGCAAAGAACCAGCCAGCTCCGAATCGTGATACGTAAGAAGATAAGAAAAATAAGTTGCAAATAAACGAAAAACAACCGGCCAAGTGTGAGTCGGACTCGCGCACGAAGGATTCCGTACCATTAACGTACAACATTAGACAGTATTGGCAAAAAAACTCTTTTGTATGGGAGCCCCCCTTAACCCTCGGGTACGGAACCCTAAAAAGGGTACCAGCTAACTCAAATTACAAGGTTACTTGAAAAAAAAAAACTTGAAACAGCACTGAAAAACTAAAAACAGACCAGTATGCCAGGTTTAAACCTTGCAGGAACTTATTTACTTAGTTTCTTCTTAAAATTAATAACAAAACCCGGCAAGTGCGAGTCGAGCTCGTGCACTAAGGGTCCCATATGAAGGTTTTTTCCAAAGTTACCACAAATATGAGGTATTCGGTTTTATTCATTTACTTGTGCTGTAAGACCTTCCTTCTTTAAGACAAATAGTGGTCAGATCAAAATTGCCATAAAACCTATTTGAAAGACTAGAAAAAATATGTTACCTGTAATTTCAATTACATACAATAATCCGCTATTAATAAAATCGGACCATATAATAATATTCATCATCATCATCCTAGCCTTATCCCGGTTGTGCACTCGCACGCGAGGGCCCAGGGTCCGCTTTGGACCATGATCCAGGATGTGGTAGATCAGGTAATTACAGTGGAGCGACTGCCATCTGACCTCCGTGACCCTGACCAGTTTGGATAATATAATATTACTAGCTGTTGCCCGCGACTTCGTTCGCGTAAACTACTATTTCTGTATCTGTGTTTTTTTTTTCGGGGTAAAAAGTAGCCTATATGTTATTCCAGACTATAATCTATCTCTGTGCCAAATTTTATCCATATCCGTTCAGTAGTTTTTGCGTGAAGAAGTAACAAACATACACACTCACAAACTTTCGCATTTATAATATTAGTGGGATTATGAAATATATTTTTTACAGGACCAAGCAATCTACGGCTGCATAACCATAGTGCTCTTAACTGGCATAGTGATCGTCGGCATGGAGTGGGAGGCCAAAGCGCAGATAGTGCTGCTGATCATACTGCTGGCGGCCATCGCCGACTTCTGCATAGGGTCCATTATTGGGCCGAAGAGCGATGTCGAGATGGCTCAGGGATTCGTCGGGTATAACAGTAAGTTTTTCTAGTCGTTCAAGCTTCCAATTCAATATTTAAGAATATAATAAATAAACAATAATATGTGTATAAAATAGTTTAGGATTTTCTATCTGGGTTCTATACTTATGTGCCCTGTCTAAGAATAAATTTAAGTTCAGTCTCTCTCTTTCTCTGCTAAACAAACGAAAAGAAGAAACGTCCAATTTAGTGATGCGATTTTCTACTATTTCGACATGTTTTTGCGTGTTTTCGTCTAACTTTAGCCTCCATCAAATGACATTTCTACTAAATTGTCCATGGATTCTCTAATTTCCTTAGCAACTGACAGCTGATTAGTCTGATGTTTCTAAATTAATATAGTCTGTCTCGATTCATTTGTTTGGCAGAGAAAGAGACAGACTGAACTTAAATTTAATATTAGACAGGGCACATCGGAATTAAGCTCACTGTTACAGACAGTTTTCTGTACGCTAATGAAATACAGATTACGTGATGGACTTGTTTAGAGCTACATCAGTTTTTTTTTCATATTTAATCGGGCGATTACCTAATCAACTAATAAATAACTCGGCGATATATGAAAAGTGGGAAAGTTTTTAAATTTGTGCAATTAGTTGTTGAGCTGTACCTTTTTAAAAGATAAATTAATTAATTGTATTTAAAAGAACCCGAAAGTAATTCCATCTACTTATTACCATTCACGCCTAAGCATTTGAACCGATTTTGATTACTTTTGAATGGACATGGACAACATACGAGTAGGTTTTTATTCCAGCAATTACCTCTTTAAAGTTTGTGTGGGAAATCTTATTTTTGCGCGAGAATATTACCTATATATATATATCTATATATATCTAACGAAATTAGTTAACAACCGGCAAAGGAGGATATCTATACATCACACTGATCAATCCCACTAAATTTGGGCCAAAAATTCAGACTAGTTACCGAGATATTCGCAATTCTCAGTTGTGAAAAAACACTATTCACAGCTGTGTGTGTGTGATTTTCGTACAATGCGTTTTGAATTGTGTTCGTGTAACTACAGTATCTGTGAATTGATGCAATTGTATGCGTAAAGTAAAGATACAGCGTGCTTAATCATTCGCAGTATTTTAATTGAATTATTTTGTTAGAAAACATAACTTTGAAAAATGACTATAAAACTATGGTTCACTTTTTGCCATCGTATTCAGTATGATGTATAGATACCCCCCTTTGTCGGTTGATAACTAATTTTGTTAGACCCTGTATATTATCACCTATGTGATAATATAGCTTTGATGACTATTCTCACCTATTAATTATCACCTAGGTGAGAATATAGGCTAAGACTAGGTTGCAGTGTTTAGTTTGACTCAACATGTTTTTTGCCAGTGTCGGTACTACAAAGCAACATGGGCCCGGACTACCGCTACTTCGAGGGCGTGGAGCACAACTTCTTCTCCGTTTTCTCAATTTTCTTCCCCGCCGCCACCGGCATACTGGCTGGTGCCAATATATCTGGCGATTTGAAGGTATTATTGTTTAATATCTTGTAGTTCAATAAAGCTTTTGCCTGCTTTTGTTACTCGGGTGTTTAGGTTTTTTAGCACTTTATTAACTCTAGCGCCTAGTAAAATTTGTTGTTAAACTGATTTTATAAATTACAGATGCCTTCGTTTGGTATCTAATTTCATAAGCAGTGAATTTCCTAGTTCTTATATACTTATAAAATATCTATATAATCTCTTATAATTAGTCTAGAAAGAAAGGTATAATTTTCGTATAAAATTGTGATACATGAAATGTATCTAACCTTATTTTTGTGTGTCATTGATCCAAAAATAGGGATAATTTTGAGTAAAAAAGCAAGCAACATTGACGTTGAAGTTTCGAAAATGCTTTTTTTAAAAAGTACTTCTAATTATGTATATGTATGTTCAGTGGTTTAGTGGTCAGCACGCTGGGTACTATCCACGAGGTCCCGGGTTAGAATCCCGGGTCGGGCCGAAAGTTTCTGGGTTTGTCTGTCTTGAAATAACTCGCCTACAGCTCCGTAGTCAGGAAGTTGGTGGTGTAACACCCCCGTGTCTCGGAAAGCACGTTAAGCCGTTGGTCCTGCGCCTGATCTCTACGGTCATGTCGGACTGCTGTCTCACCGAATTATGAGAGTAAAGGAACAGAGAGTGCGCCTGTGTATTGCGCACACACATCTCCCGCGTAGTTGGCTAAATCTTGGTTGAGATTGGCCGCTTTAGTCGAAATTCGGCTCGGAGGACCAGTATCTATGTTCAGACGTAAGAAACTTGTAAACATTAATTTTAAGAGCTGTCGATTTTGTTAAATAATAAAATAAAATAAAAATATGTGCTGTTTTTTTACCAGGACCCCCAAAAATCGATCCCCAAGGGCACTCTCCTAGCGATACTGCTCACAACATTCTCGTACGTCATAATAGCGGTCATAGCGGGGTGGACCGTGCTGCGGGACGCGTCGGGGGACGTGGCGGACGTGGCGGCTTGGACTATGGCGGACTGCGCGAGCAACAGGACCTGCCAGTATGGACTGCAGAACAGCAACGACGTGAGTTTGTGGTACTGATGGGACCAGGAGTGGGCATTGCAACGACAAACTGTTCTTTTAGCCGAAAAAATTGTCACGTCGCGGGGCAAAAGAGTCCTCGTCGCAACCAGTTCTCGTATTGTTAAATACGAATTTGTACTCAACGCCTAAATAATGTATTTATTCGTCGAGAATGCAATGAAACGACTACTTGTCATGTCGACGTCTCGTCTCGTTCGCAACGCTATTTCACTCGACGAAATGAACCACGACGAAGTTTCGTAAAGGCGCTAGTTGTCGTCCGTCCCGGCCGTCTTCAAACCAGTTGAGGACGATAACCGTTTTCCGTTTCAGAAAAAGCGGTTGCGTTTCGTTGTTTAACAATTTGAAAACGACCCACCACTCGATGGGACCATCTCTAGTGTGTAGTCATTTGACTACCCTGACAATTCTCGTACGTCATAATAGCGGTGATAGCCGGGTGGACCGTGCTACGTGGCTGCTTGGACTATGGCGGACTGCTCGAGCAACCGGACCTGCCAGTATGGACTGCAGAATAGCGACGAAATGAGTTTGTGGTACTGATGGGACCATCTATGTGTAGTCATTCGACTACCCTGACAATTCTAGTACGTTATAATAGTGGTCATAGCCGGGTGGACCGTGCTGCGTGAGCGTCGGGGACGTGGCGGTCATGGCAACTTGGACTATGGCGGACTGCGCGAGCAACAGGACCTGCCAGTATGGACTGCAGAATAGCAACGACGTGAGTTTGCGGTACTGATAGGACCATCTATGTGTAGTCATTCGACTACACCGACAATTCTCGTACGTCATAATAGCGGTCATAGCCGGGTGGACGGTGCTACGGGACGCTTCGATTAGTTCCTGATTCGTCGTATTCCGCTTTTGTCGAATTCTTGTTTCTACGCATTCTATTTCGTCGGACTGTCAGTGTTAAATGAAACTGCAAATATTGACTCGACTCCACTTTTTATATGTTTACGTTACCATATGCTAGGACCATTGCATTTAAGTGGTTTAGAATTTAGATTTTTTTTCATATCTGCTATTTTTGCAGGTGATACGTTTGGTCTCTGGTTTCGGCCCGCTGATATACGGCGGGTGCTTCGCAGCAACGTTATCTTCAGCTCTGGCATCGCTTGTATCAGCTCCTAAAGTGTTTCAGGTAGTAACCCAGTAATGTAGCCTACAAAAATGTTTCTGAACTGAAAAAGCACATCAAAGTTTATTTAAATTGATATTCAAGTGTATAAGTATAGAGTGGAAATTACCCCATGGTAATTTCTGGCCACCAGCGGACAAAAATGACAAATCTTTCGCCTTTCTTCGGAGATGGTACAGTCTATTAATATTTTTTCAGGCGCTATGTCAGGATAAGCTGTACCCGTACCTGGAGTTCTTCGCGAAAGGCTACGGCCCTAACAATGAGCCAGTGAGAGGATATGCTCTAACGTTCCTCATCGCCACCGCTTTCATTCTGATGGGTAAGAGGCAAAAGCATACATTTGATTACGTTTTTACCCGACTGCGGAAGGAGGGTTATGTTTTTCGAGAGTATGTATGTATGTATAATTGTTTGGCAAGCCCTACAGCCTAAACGAATGGACAGTTTTTGACATATAAGGTGTCGTTGAATTTGTCAAAATTGTCAGAATGACATAGGCTATATATATTTAAAAAATGGCGCCCGCAAATGGAAATAAGGGGGTGAGGGGGGATTGATTTTTTCCTTACCATAGCAATATGGGTATCAAATGAAAGCCAGTGAAAAGACCATTTTAGAAATATAATAATTTGTGCAGTCGGGTGTTTTTTTTTTTCAAAAATTATGTTCGCTTGTTCTTTTTTGTAACTTACCAAGTGGATGTCATCAGAGCTGCAGGCGACTTAAACGAGTTATTTGTTAATTTTGACTTCTTCAGAATTAAATCAAATTTCACTTACAAAAATTAATCGACTGTGTCGAGTCCCTTCGCTATCCAACTTACCAACTAAGCTACGGAGGACGTTAGTCAGTCGACGAATTTTTGCAAGTGCTTGCTACGCCTTTAATTGAAATTCTTCAGAATTTCAATTTTACTCTTGAGATAATAAACAAATATTGAAGGTTAAACTTGAACGAGGATGGAGGTAATACAGTGTATCCATGTTTTGACCGGCGATAGTTTAAGGGCCTTAAGTTCATCAAATTTTATCGACCAAAAACCCCTCATGTAGGGATCTAACTAAAGAAAGGTTAAATATAGGGTTAGTTTTATATTAAGTTTTAAAAAATTGGTAAAACTAGAAAAATGTTCAGCAAAATTTCTTGTAACTTAATTTTTTTCTCTAAATAATTTTGATTTGATCTTTGTTTTATTTGCTAGGCTAGGATTTTCCATAATTTTTATGACCTGCAGATGCATTTTTTATTCAATAAAATGGCTGCCATTTAAAAAGGGGCAATATGAATGAAATGCCCCTAAATTATCTCTGGTCGAAACCTGGGTACCACGCTGTGTGTGTAATTAAACATAGGCGGACACCAAAGAGTATTTAACGGCAACAGGTGTAATATGCAGATGATAACTCTATGTATCTATTTGGTATCTCATTTCCGCCATTTCTTATCCTATATATCTTTTATTTCTGTCATGCGCAGGTGGTTTGAACCAGATCGCGCCGCTTATTTCCAACTTCTTCCTGGCTGCGTATGCGCTGATCAACTTCTCCACATTCCACGCCAGTCTCGCCAAGCCTGTGGGGTGGAGGCCTACTTTCAGGGTAAGTTTTTAGTAACCTGTAACTGCTTAAATTTTTTATTTATTTATTTAACTAATGGACAAATATTTGTAAAAATATTTTCATTGGATATATTCCCCAAGCATTGATGAAATCGAACGCCGGCTCACTGGCATAGCAAGCACTTACAAAAAATTCGTCGACTGACTAACGGATAGCCACCGGTAGCTCACCGGGTGACACAGTCGTATCGTTATTAGACTAAGAACGAGTTACTCAAAGTACATGGACGAATTTTCTAGACCATCTTCGTCGAGAAGAGTTACAAGAGACACGTTAATGTTATTAAATAAGTAAAACCATTTCTGTAATTCTTTGAGGGATTGAATGTGATGCTTAAATTGCACGCTGCTTTCTTTTGACATATCGTTACCTTATATCTTTGGCTTTCAGCTGTACAACATGTGGTTGTCTCTGGTCGGGTCTATGGTCTGCGTGGCCATAATGTTTGTCATCTCGTGGATCACGGCGCTCATCACGTTCGCGTTCCTTCTGGCGCTGTATCTGCTAGTTTCTTATAGGAAACCTGGTGAGTTTGCTTGTAGTACACACGGCCGCACGTCAGACTATCTACTTTGACTTTTAGACCGCCTCTATTACCTACGTAATAAAAGCTGTTTTTGTAGATCACATGGGTAATCTGACGTGCTGCCGACTATACTTCCTTATATTTCAGTGTGGCAGCTCACATAGTCTGACTAAAGGAGATGCGCCATCCTCGGCTTGGCATATTTAAATTGACATCAGTCCATACATTTGCATAATTTAAAAGAAAGGAAATACAGCCAGCAATTTACACATAATACACCACAGAAAAAGTAAAAAATAAACATAAAACAAAAGCAATAAAAACACATTTTTACAAAACATGCAGCCGAACCCACTGCCTCATGTAAGGACAATCAACACATACACCACCCCAAAAATAGAGAAAATATTAATGTTTTTAATAAAAATACAAATTATAAGATATATCAAATACACTAGGGTTTAAAATAAAAACAAACCGTTCACCTTTGGTTATAAATATGGCAACAGTTATTTTAGGGTTCAAAAAAAGGAACCCTTATAGCATCACTATCACTGGAGGCCTATCTTCATTAGTGGACGCCTGGTGGTCTATCTGATGATAATAAGCTCAAGTCGATCAATAACTATGAAATAACATCTTTGTAAAAGATCTTTTTTTTCTGCTGTCAATTTTAAACTATCCTGTAAACCAAAAGTAAATAAGTTATTTGTTAATGACAGACGTAAATTGGGGATCAACGACGCAAGCGCAAACGTACAAGACGGCGCTATCCGGGGTTTACCATCTAAACAGGATCACGGATCACGTCAAAAACTACAGGTAACTTAGTTTAAGCTAAGAATACTGCATGGTTAGCACCAAGTAGGTACGGTCATGTACAATTGTAATAAAGTCTCAAATCGAATCACAAATTAAATCGCACTTTTCTTTCTTACGGGTAACACATAAACAGTTTTTATCGCGCGTATTTGGTTCATGTAGATTAGTTTTAGCGAATGCTTCGTCAGCGAAACAGACCGGCCCTCTTTAAAGTCATGTATTTATGAATGTACTAGTGTTTCCCCGGGACTTCGCCCGCAAGAGTTAGATTATCTATATAAACTTTCATCGCCAATTTCACCCCCTTAATGTTTTTATATCACGACAAAATGTAGCCGATGTCCTTTCCTGGGTCTCGAACTGTCTTCATACCAAATTTCATCTCAATCGGTTCAGTGGTTTAAAGAAGTGAATTGAAGTTTATAGGTCCAAGACTTTAGAAATTACAGGGGGGGGGGGGGGGAACACCGTGTAAACGACTTTGGCGGGCTATATCTCGCAAATGATAAAGCTGATAAAAAAGTGTTGTATGGAAACCCTACCTTATTTTCATAGTCCATTTCAACGATACCCCACACAAGGGGGTGCACTCAAAAAATAATTCACCCCCCTTTATATGTATCGGGAGGTACTCTTAAAAAGGGGTAGTTTTAATTTTTTGTATTTTAAAAAATGAGATCTATATGTGAAGTATCCTCGAACCAAGTTACATGTAAATCGGTCCATAAACGTAGAAGATATTCTGCTGTGACAGACTAGGACGGACTGAACGATATTATAAGGGTTCCTTGTCGGACTACGGAACCCTAAAAAGGACTAGTGAGTGCTGAGAAGATTCTTGAACGAAAAGCTTTGGACAATCCTAAAAAAAAAGCGTCAAACATAAAAGTGAATACTTCGGTCTCTAATCACGTAGTAACGGTCAATTCATAATATCAAATGTCAATTTTTCCCTCTCGTTGTTTTGTTGACAAAGACACAGAACTTCAAAAACTGTAAAATATCGATGATTTACTAAAATAGACGAAGAAAGGCATAAACGAAAAAAAACTATTATTATTCATATCGTATTAATTATTGTTGTAGACCTCAAATTCTGGTGTTGACCGGATATCCAGCGGAGAGACCGATCCTGACGGATTTCTCGTATCTCCTTACCAAGGGCTTGTCTTTGATGCTTTGCGGACACATTATCCAGGTATGTTTTATTGTTTATGGTTTGTTTAATTTTTGTATGTATGCGTACGAGTATTTGCAATTTCAAGTCAAGGGATTGTTTTCATGATGCCAATTTGCTGTATGATATTCACCTTTAAATTGATTATAAGTCAGCCTATTAGATCCCACTGCTGGGAAAAGGCCTCACCTCAACTATAAGGAGGAACGAGCCATACTTCACCACGCGGGCTCAGTGCGGATTGGTGGAGGGGTGTATGTAAGGCAAGTGACAAACCTTACTGTCAGAAGTTATCAAGCCGCCCTAGGGCCTCTGACTAGGCTTAACGACTAATACCACAGTTATTAGCCGAGACCAACTGCTTAACGTGCCTTCCGAAGCACGGAGATGCTTGTCATGGACGTCACTTAAATGGTCGGAATGGTCACCCATCCAATCACGACCGCGCCGTGGGTTGCTTAACTTTTGGTGTCACTACCAAAGCGCTGCCGCCACTGCGCCACAAGCACCTCTTCAAATTTAAATTGATTGCAAATTATCTATATTAGTATCTCTTTAGCAGTTCATCTGTCACTAGATGAGGTTAGTTGCACGTATCCCTTTCAACGATTGTTTCACTTGACAAACCCTTCTTCATCATAAAACCACATCAAGTAGTCCAACAGGGCTACAAATATTCACACTTATACGGCAAAATGGTAAACGCTAAACAAATCGCTATCTCGAATCCGAAATTTTCAGCGTCTTGGCTCGGCTTGGCACTGGTACAATTAAAATATAGTCTATGCCAGACTGGATAAATGTAGAATTCTAATAAAGAAAGAATTTTAAAATTTGGTCCAGTTCTTGTTGATTTTATTTAACACAAACATACGAAAATCGAAATCTTTCCAGGCGCACAAAATGGCATAGACAAATTATAATCGTCTGTCAAAGTAGTATCACGACAATCTTGGTAATCTAATTCTACTCGTAGTACAAAATGCATAGAGAAATTAATTTTGTTGTATTTTGATTATATGTCTTGAACCTAAATACATGGCCCATCCCACGCTTCAATTCAAAGCAGTTATACAAAGTGACCGGGTTTCGACTAGTGATAATTTTAAAACATTTCATTTATCGAATTTTAGAAACATAATTAAAAAAAAAAGTATTTATTTTTTCAAAAATAAAAATTTTGGGTTTAGTTTTGTAATAAGTAGATGTTTTTCCTCTATGACGGTTAATAATTCTGAATTTTGAATCTTTATTTCACTTGATAGACGATAGCGTTACCTTTCAAATGAATAATTTTCATAACTTTTACGACCTCCAGATCCATAGAAATAGTATTTTTTGAATAATTAAAATGGCTGCCATTTCAATAGTGGAGGAGTTAGAACTCAATATGGGGTTTTTTTGTCGTTAACATTTGATGAACTAACAGCCAATAAATTATCGCTAGTCGAGACCCGGACACAATGTATAGTGGGATTCGCTTATGAATAAATAAATAAATTGCAGGGTCAAGTAAGCCACCGCGCGCGAGAGGCGCTGCACACGCGCGCGTATCAGTGGTTCGCTAAACGCAAGATAAAGGCCTTTTACAACCTCGTCGACGACGCCAGCTTCAAAGATGGCGCTAGTGCGCTTATGCAGGTACTGGAAAACAGGCTTAAGTTATTTTATTTTAAGATTTTCAAAACAGATTACAAGCAAAATATTACAAACTATTCATGACACATGCATAAATAGAAATAAAAAAGAAGATATCCATTCTGTATTTGTTTCTTACGTTTACGCGAATTGTTGTAAATCGCGAAGTAATCAGTAAAATTGTGTTTCAATAATATCCATTCTGGACGACCTCTTTTCTAAATTGTCATTCAGACAAGAATTAAATTTTCGAACTATTTCATTGAAATGTTGTTAGACATTGACAGTGCAAGGTCTAGAGAGTCAAATTCGTTGCCGGCTGAAGTGTTATCATAACACTTTGATCTAGATACTTTCAAGAAAATAGTGAATTGGCTATTACTAACTAGATGTGATCAATCCACATTCGCATCGTCGTTTACCATCAGTTGAGAATGCGGTTAAATCTCTGTCTATAAAAAAAGACTGACTTGACTGCCTCGTTGGTCTAGTAGCCAGCACGCTGGGTACTATTCACGAGGTCCCGGGTTTGAAGCCCAGGTCGGGCCGAGAGTGTTTGGGTTTTTCTGTCTTGAAATAACTCAGACACAGCTCCGGAGTCAGGAAGTTGGTGGTGTTAACACCTCCGTGCCTCGAAAAGCACGATCTCTCTACGCTCATGTCGGACTGCCGTCTCACCGAATTATGAGAGTGAAGGAACAGAGAGTGCACCTGTGTGTTGCGTACACACTTGTGCACTATAATATCTCCCGCGCAGTTGGCTAATCTCTGTTGAGACAGGCCGCTGTAGCCGAAATTTGGCTAGCAGGAAATTATAAAAAAGGTCGAAAATTTCAGTGTCGTGTGTCAGTTCTGAGAATATTAAACACCGATATATTTTTTAGTCGAGTGGTCTGGGCAAGCTGCACCCAAACATCCTAATGATGGGCTTCAAAGAAGATTGGCAGACTTGCGAGCGGAACGAGCTCGCTGACTACGTAGAAGTCATGCAGTAAGTGCTTGCAATATCTAAGAGGAAAATAGTTGTTATTTGAAGCCCTTAAGTGTCATAGTATATGGAATTATTTTCCACAAAATAGTCATAATTGCCATTTTTCCGTTCTAAGTTAAATATTTAATTTTGTTAGAGAACCAGCGGTTTGGTTTGAATTCTCCTTATAAAACCACCACCACCACGCTGCAAAACCAGCAGTTGCGAGTTCAATTCCTGCAACAGGCAAATGTATCTGTGATGAGCGTGAGCATTTGTACCTTAAGTCCTTTGTACCTTTGTAAGTCAAGGATCTTTACAATCGTATATAGGTTTTCCTAGTCGCCTACGCACATGCTAATGCTTAGTTTGGGACTAGGTATTTGGTGTTGTTGTTGAAATGCATTTGTACCTTAAGTCCTTTGTACCTTTGTAAGTCAAGGATCTTTACAATCGTATATAGGTTTTCCTAGTCGCCTACGCACATGCTAATGCTTAGTTTGGGACTAGGTATTTGGTGTTGTTGTTGAAATAATTTATTATTATATTTTTATACTACGACAATGTAGTATTTAATATTAAGTGTCGTGTAGCAGGTGTTATCGATTCATTTAGCTATGCAGACATTTTTATCGCGACGACGAGACATAACATCTGTATTAGATGTCTTATCCACGTTTACTATTCCAGCAAAGCGCTAGATCTACACATGGCCATCGCACTACTTCACGTGGAGGGTGGCCAGCATACAGCCGACGCGTTGGACGACGACCTGCAAGCCTACCTGCAAGATGTCAACGTTAAGGACCTGTCTGCTATGTCGCGTACGTAACTAAAGCAGTTATTACACCATCATTTTTATGTAGCATCCTACTTAGGAAATAGGGAGATGTCATCGCAGTTCACTACTTAGGTTACCTACCTTTCTATCCTAGGAAGGACACAATTGGTTCCTTCTTACTAGAGATGGGACTCATTACATTTGGTGCTAATCATAACAATCGAATCAAACAGTAATAACTCGATTCGAATGAGATTTTAAAATTTCGAATCATCGCTTGATTTGAATTTGTCAAGATTATTCGAATTCGCAAGCTGATTCGAATTGTTTTTTTTCGGTTCGAGTCCGCGAGCTAAATTTGATCAATTACTTTGATTTGAATCTGTGATTGTATTTTTTTTTACTTGTTAATTCGGCAGCTTCATAGTAGCATTTTTTTTGTTTTTTATTTCTATCTTTTTGGATATCTATCCAAAAAGATAGAAATAAAAAACAAAAAAAATGCTATGAATGCATCTGCATTCCTTGATTTCGATAAGGTACCTAAAGTAAATTTCCAAATTAGGTCTTTGTATATTTATTTCTTAAATTCGAGCTGAATTAAAATATCCTATCGATTTGAAACATTCGAATCATATTACGGATTTAAATCATTCGAATCAAGAGTTAACAAACCGAATCCTGATTCGAATGTTGATTTGAATATTCATTTTCGATTCAAGTCCCATCACTACTTCCTACCTTCCTAGTTAGGATCCTAAGTAGGACGCTACCTTCCTAGTTAGGATTCTAAGTAGGATCCTAGTGAGGACGCTACAAATAGGATGGTGTAATAAGCACTTAAATGTATGCATGGACAGTTATAAAAATAATGGGTCAAAGTGAACGAGTAAATAAGTGACGTCTCATATGAAAATGGGCTATTTCAAAATATCTTAAAACCCCCAAAATATTTGTGTTTCCTAACAAATTCTAACCAGCTGCGACACTAAACCTATGTAATTGTGTTCCATTTCACGCTCCGCCGTAACAGGGAATTGTTCCCCAGGGTCCATGGGAGACAACTTCAAGGAGTCCAAGTCCACTGAGAGCTTGACCACGCACTCTGTTGGTGAGTACGCTTTTGTGCTAAAAATAGTTCTACTATAATTACTAATAATGAATTCAGCAAACTGGTTGGGAGATATGTCAATTTTGGCTGGAGATATGTCAAAATGGTTCGGGAGATATGTCAATTTTTAACCTTTTTTGTTATTTTTCCAAAATTTAACTTTTAAGCCATCGTAACTTATATAACTGATATGTGATTTTGCTATGACAGGTTCAGTACCAGTCACCCTGTATAAACTGTTATTTTTATTATTTTATTGATAAGGGTTAAAAATACATTTATATTTTTTAATAAATTCTTAAATAAATAACCTTATCACTTCTTACTACTAGACTTCATTAAATATTCTGACATTCTTACTGATAAATACCTAACAGTGTGAAACGTGCAAAGGTCAGAAAATATCCTGTATGTCTATGACACACTGTTTCTTGTATGATTCTTAAGAAAATGTCATAGCCGTATTTCTCCGAAGCGACTGATCTTAATAGAGATTATCTAACTTTGCAGAAGATATTGTAAAAATAGTGCACGTGCATCGAGGACATATCCTACTAGAGGAGAAATGTTATTAATTTTGTTAAAGAAAAATTCCGCCAAATCCGAAAGGTTCCGGATGAACCGACTCAATGTCAAACACCGTATTAATGATGGTCAATAAGAAATTAGTATCGATAGTCGATGTTATTGTTTAATTTTAATGAGAACAATATTTTATTACACCCAAGGATAAACTTTTCACTAAAGTGCAATATCCTAAATATAATATCTGATTCTTGTTCCTAAGAAATTTAAGTTAGTCATCAAATTAACTAAAACCAACTTTAAAGTATCGTTTTAATAAAACCGCCTACATTACGAGGGTCAAACTGAAAGTTCTTAGAAAATCAAAAACTGATTACAGTAGCCAGTTATTAGTTTTATTATATCTTTTCAAAATATTGTCCATTGACGTCAATACACCGCTGCATGCGATGGAACCACTGGGAAAAGCACTTTGCCCACTCGTCCTTAGGGGTCTCTTCAATGGCATCGCGATACGCAGCCACCGCTTCTTCAGCATTCATAAACCGCTTTCCTTTAAGTTTTTCTTAAATTTTTGGAAATAAATAAAAATCACAAGCCGCGAGGTCGGGGCTATACGGCGGGTGACCCAGTAATTCAACGTTTGATGTCGCCAAATAGTCGATCGTTCGCTTGGCGGTGTGCGACGAGGCGTTGTCGTGGTGAAGGAGGATCCTACTGCGAGGTCGTTTCTCTCGAACTTTTTCCAAGACAAGTGGCAAACAATTGGTAGTGTACCATTCTGCAGAAACTGTTTTTTGATCCTCTAACACAATTGTTGCGAAATGACCTATCCTTCCAAAGAACGAGGCCACCATTTTTTTTCCCGCACTTCGATCTCTCTTCACTTTAGTTGGCAACTCCTCGAAAGGAAACACCCACTGAGCAGATTGTCTTTTGGTTTCAGGATCATAACAGTAAATCCAGCTTTCGTCACCTGTTAGTATGTCGAACACAGCATTTGAGTCACCTCCGTTAAATCTTTCAATCATTTTACGGCACCAATCCACACGATGGAGTTTTTGAGCCTTAGTCAAATTATGAGGTATCCACCGGGCGCAAAGCTTCCTGACCGCTAAATGTTCGTGGAGGATTTTGTGCACTTGACTCATACCGATGCCTAAGCTTGTCCGAATCTGCTGATAGGTCACTCTTTTGTCAGTCTCTATCATACGCCGCACAACACAGATGTTATTTTCAGTCGTCGCCGTAGAAGGCCGTCCCTCACGTACATCATCAGTGAGATTAGTGCGACCACGTTTAAACTCATTAAACCAGTTGTAAACAGTCGCACGAGATGGGGCTTCATCGTGAAAGACCAATCGTAGTCTATCATAACTTTCTTGTTGACTTAAATGACATCGAAAGTCATAAAAAATCATTGCACGAAAATTTTCTCGTGTTAAATTCATTTTGACGTGACACAGACAATTTTCAATTTGCCGCCAAGTCGTAAAACAAATGACAAATGAATGAAATATATACTCAGTAATATTGGCAAAGAGTTCTATTTTCAAATTTTAGAATATTTTTTTTATTATATTGTTTATAAGTGGCCAGTTCTAAGAACTTTCAGTTTGACCCTCGTATACATCTTTCTGTGTCAATTGCCTTATTTCTTTTATTGGTATGGTTATAAATATTTTCTATCTATTTGAAGGCTCCAATTCCTCATTCGCTTCTCATTACATCCATTCATCACCTTTATTATCGTCACACACCTTACAGTAATAGATCGATACACATATCTACATACGCAAACATCCATACTCGTTGCTTTCACTACGCATCTCATTGTTCATAATCCATTAAACCGAGAAAACTTTTGTTATTCGCAAAAAAATCAATAATTCTACCAAAACCTTCCTCGGTATAAGTAGGTTAATGACATTTCTGCTTAGGTATTAATTTGAGTGCGCAAATATAAATATTTGTGCTATCGATTATATCACTATACCTCCGTGCTGCCAATGTACTAAAATAATTATTGTGTAATGTAAACTGTGCACGTAAATGTCTATAAGTCGTATAACAAATTCAGCGCAACACTAGTAACGAGTGCTAACGAATAGAATGAGATGACATTATGTGCTACCCACTTAGTGGGAGCAAGATGAGACTTAAACGTCAGTACGCTTGACCGATTTATCTTGAGCCGTAGAAAAAAATTATGAACTTTGCATAATTGCATAATTATATATTACTTACCGATGAAATGACATCCCCTCGTCCAGCCAGCAACGTAGCCGCGCGGCCGCCGGTGAATAAAACGCGCGAGCGTATCGCTGGCCGGTAGCGACACGCAACTTGTTTTAGCCCCTAAGTAAGGGTCGCCTCGCGTAGGTACGTTTTTGCTACCTACGCGGGGAGAAACACAGGCCTGGTTCTGCTCCTGATATCTAAAAACACTACCAGATTGCTAGATATGAACAAATACTAGACTAATTTTAAATAAGAAACCAAAAATTCGCACACGGGTAGGATTTGAACCCACGACCTTTGGCTTGCCAATTGCAATGACGTATTCAAAGAAACCAGGAATTTCGCACTAGTAGATGGACTGCACGATAGCTCAGTTGGTAAGAGCGTTAGCCCGGTTAGCCAAAAGTCGTAGGTTCAAATCCAACCCGTGTGCAAATTTTTGGTTTTATATAAATAAAAAAGAACACTCCGTGTTAAAAATATTAAATACTAGACTTCCTTAACATTTCCCTACATCGATACCGTTGTGTTTCATGATCTCACAACCGAACATTCTTACACGCCATAGATTGTCGGATCTATGCCATATAAAACAGCCCTCTATAACAACAGCATTCTTGCTATGACCCCAAGGGTTTACAATAAAATACCGTAATATATTAAAGAATGCAGTGAGTTTGTAACCTTTAAACAAGGACTTTTTATATTTCTGACCATGCACTCATTTTACTCTGTAAAGTAATTCCTGGAATTATGATCATTTAGTAAATGAAGCTTCACATATTCGTTTGACTGCTTGCCAGTAACTTAATTGACATGTAATATTTATTTTAATTTGATTTATATAATTCTATGAATGTTGTATTTTGTTATATTCAGTCATTTATCATTTATTCATTATTTTTATCTTTTTTTTATTTACTTGGACTTTATGTATGTATACATAAAGTCCATTTCCAGTACTTATACATTTAACATCTTTTCACCTGTGCATCACAAATGAATGATTTGATTTGATTTGTGTCGCGTAGGTAGCAGCTTGTCGGACGTGTCGCTAGGATCGCCACAGCTGCGGCGAGCGGTGTCCGCCGACCCCGCCGCGGCGCCCAGCAAGGAGCAGCCGCAGAAACCTGCTGAAAAAGAAAGGTACGGTTAAATACAGGGTGTCCCAAAAAGTATGTACAGCGCAAGTCCAGAGATAGAGCACCTGTTGGGGTACCCGAATCACCCCCATGTATGTTCCTCGATGTTCCATAGTATTCGGGTTATGTTTTTTTTTCTGATTTTTAAAAAAAAATTTGGACCTGAGCAACTAAACATTTTTTTTAATTCAACTTTAAAAAAACTATGTAAAATCGCGGAAAATATATGGGAGTAATTATGGGGGACTTCCGCTTTACCATACTTTTTGGGACATCCTGTATGTGTGATAAATATATCTTTTAACGTAGAATCTTATAGCTCGGTATCAAACAATAATAGTTTTTACAAAATCAAATTAAATTTCGCCTACAAAAATTGATCGACGAGTTTGCCTGTAAGTTAAGTTCGATTATAATAATTATACGAGCGTTTCATTTTAAGATTGGTTTTATTTCAAGTTTGATTGAATAACTTTAATTTTCACAAACTTGTATCCTTATAGGAAGGGTCTAGGCAGCGCTGTGAGGCGTGCTCTCGGCGCTTCGATTGCTAGAAGGACGTCTTCATTCACGTCTGTAGAACAGTTCACCAAGAAACAGTCTGGCACAGTCGACGTCTGGTGGCTTTACGATGATGGAGGTAAGTCTTTCCTTATATCTTCTTTTTTTCTATTTTAGCTTTTTTTCAAAGACTTTTTAACACTCCGTGGTATTTTTGAATTTTTATAAGTTTAAATAAGAAACCAAATAATCGCGCACGGGCATGATTTGAACCCATGACCTAACCGGGCCAACGCTCTTACCTACTGAGCTACCGTGCAGTCTATCTACTCGTGTGAAATTCCTGGAAGATTTAACACACAGTAATTATTTTTTTACGTTTAATTATTTTTTATATTTATTTTAATTGCTTTCAAAACCCTCTAATTATTTTACTTACTTCGCTGGTAAGACCAGTAGACGCCACTCTTTCTGATCTTGCGCAATCTGTTGCCAATTGGCTATTTGGCGTTCACGCAGGTCCTTCTCCACTTTATCTTTCCACTAGAACCAACTAAATCCCAGAAGACAGTAGGAATGCTATGTACCTTCTGAAGAAGGCACTTATCATCATTCATATTATAATGCTTAGTATAGCTAAGGTATAGTCACTGTCTGAATGTGTCGTTCCAAAATGATATGTAACTATATAAAACCCGAGTGAAACGGCTCAGAAGTTGCCTGATTGTCTGTGCCTTGTCTACTAGAGTCACTGTCTGGATGTGTCGTTCCAAAATGATATGTAACTCTATAAAACACGAGTGAAAAGGCTCAGGCAAGTGCCCTGTCTACTAGTGCAGTAGGGCCCAAAAAATAAGGAGACATGTTCGGGCCAGTATTACTGATTTTTAAATTTTGACGTTCATAAGTGGCATTTTCTGTCCTAAATTGAATTTTTTTTTTTCATTTTGACTTTGAAGAGCCAGCTACGAGTTGTTCTGCCGTACTATTTAACCTTTTGTATCAAAAGCAAATCCTCCTTCTTTCTTGCTTGCTCCCTTTATTTGGAATCTGCTCTACTCATTATAAGGCGTCAAAAAACTTTATCCTGTTATTCGGGGCGTTTTTTTCACGCGCTCATGGTCCATGTGACAAAAGAAATCTATAAAAAAAAAACAGATTTCGCTCAAGTGCCGCTAGGGGTGCTGACCAATTTCCATAGAAAAAACCGTCACACGGAACCGTCTGGGGATTTAGCTGTGCCGGTTATATTATCTTCGTGCATTAGCAAACCTGTTCAATAATTTAAAAAAACGAAATTGTCTGTGATCGCCCAGGTCTGACGTTACTCCTACCGTACATTCTCTCGACGCGACGTGCGTGGGCTTCGTGTCCACTACGAGTGTTTACGCTGGCCAACAAGCACACGGAGTTGGAGCTTGAGGAGAGGAAGTAAGTTTTGTTGTACACACGGCCGCACGTTCGACTACCCCACTTTGACCTTGAGACCGTCTCTATTCCATACGTAATAAAAACTGTTTTCGCAGTACAAATGGGTAACGACATTCTGCCGACCGGGCGCTGATTTTGTCGATAATAAATGATGAGATAATGATGTCGACCGTCTTGGTGTAGTGGTCCGCGCTCCGGACTACAAAACCAGAGGTTGCGGGTTGGAATTCGTGCTCATCTCACAAACATTTTCCCCTTGCGGGGAAAATGTTTGTGAGATGAGCACGAACATTTGTACCAAGTCATGGACGTATAAACGTATATAAGTATATCTATCCGTTATCCTAGCCGCCATAGCACAAGCTCACGCTTAGTTTGGGGCTAGGTAATTAATGTATTTGTTGAAACAATTTATTTAATTACTAGTTTTACTACTACTATTTAGGTTCCCCGCGACTTCGCCCGCAAGAGTTGGATTTTCCATATAAACTTTAATCATGGGGGATTAAAGTTTACATGGAACCCTCTTAATATTTTACATCGCGACAAAATGTAGCCTATGTCCTTTCCAGGGTCTGGAACTGTCTCATAACAAATTTCATCTCAATCGGTTCAGTGGTTTAAGCGTCCAAAAGTAACAGACAGACAGACACACTTTCGCATTTATAATATTAGTATGGATTTTATTGTAGGGTTAATTATGCCACTTCAATGGCATGTAGTGTGATTGATTGAAATTCTTTCGTGTTGGAATATCTATGGAGTCATTACTCCTTCTGAAAGTGGTTATTCAATGTAATCGAACTTACAAATATTTTCTCAAAAACTTTCTTGATTATAATCATTATAATCAAGAAAGTTTTTTTTCTATCTGTTACTTTTCGCGCTTAAATCTCTAAACCAATTTCGGTAAAGATATAGACTCGTCTATATCTTGGCGAAAGACGTAATGGTTCTTTTTGCCGCTATATAAAATTTTTAGCCTGTAATTATTGTTGGTGAAAGTTGAATGTAAAGAGGGTTTGAAACTTTTTGGATGAAAGCTGGCATATCGACCCCCGCCAACTATATGAGTACCATTGTACTTGTCTAGCTATACCTACAAATATCTCGATATAGTGACAGTTTAGGATACCATGTTACATGTCTTTTTTTTTCTATATGAGTCCTCTATCCATACGTGTCAAGTTTATCGCGTGCCGCGATTTCTCAAAAAAAAAAATGGCGGGGTCGATATGCCAGAAAGTTTCAATGCCCTTTGACATTAAATATGCCACATCTCTGGGCATTGTTGTTAAATTATACACCCCTTGAGGATCATAAGGTCGCATAACAATTGATTATCTATTGTGTCTGGAAACCAGATCTCGGAATGGTATAATATTAATTTTTACTATTTACTTTATCACAGCATGGCGTCCCTCCTATCGAAGTTCCGCATCGACTACTCCGCCTTGAAAATGGTGGCGGACATCACGAAGAAGCCGCGTGATTCCACTCTCGCATACTTCGAGAAACTCATTGCGCCCTTCAGAAGCACTGATGATACAAATGACGATGGTAAGTGTCTCATTTTATTGTCAAGATAGACATAGGACCCAATTTCAAATATTACAATGTCTAAGATGAAATTTAAGTTCAGTCTCTCGGTTCTCTTGGCTCGGACTCTTTCTCTGCCAAACAAACGACAGAGTATATTAATTTAGAATAAATAAGATTAATTGATCGATATTTTTCTATTTCTTCTCATTCATGACCATTGTTGATCTGATGTCTTTTCAAGGGCATACTAAGCTTGTATAAAGTCCGTTTTTATTTGCGTGTCAAACATTGTAAACAATCTTTTTATGACTTTTAAAACTAATACTGGTGAAAAAATGTATTTACTAATAGCTCTAAAAAGCTGCATGTAATAAACGATAAACTACCATATTAGGATGTAATTTTTGTGGCTATCTTATTTTTAAATGAAGGATCCGAAAGATCAAGATTGTTTACAATGTTTGACAAGCAATGAAAAACGGAATTTACTCGAGATATTTTTAACATGTCTCTATCTCTCTCTCTTCCTGGCTATATTTCCCATATGGTGGTCTGATTAGGCTTCTTTACTTCGCTGGGTCCTCGACATCTTCAGTGGGAACTCCGCACTCCCTTATATCTCACTACATCTCTTCATCCTCAAAGTTATGAAGTATGTCAATCTCTTTATCCTAATCACCATATCACAAGCTCAGGCTTAGCTTGGGGCTAGGTAATTGGTGTTGAAACAATAAATAAATACATTTAGGCCCATTTGCGTAAGTTCGGAGTAGCTATTCCGGACTTGTTAAAGGCCTATTATTTAAGTCGAAAGCTTACTTAGTCTGGATTAGCTAATTCGGGATGTCAACTTGCGCCAGTCCGGATTAGCTAATCTGGACTTGTTCAAGGCCTGTTATCTGAGTTGAAAGAAAGGACCTTATTTTACCTTATCTTATTTTAAATAGAAAGAGAAAGTAAGAAAGAAAAAATATTTATTTAGCACCAAAAATACAATATAACAGTGCGACTTAGTGCTTAAAACTAATATTTTGGTACCAAAAAGGCTTCCGCTCAGTGTATGTCAATTATTACATTTTCAATTACATACTATTGCACAGACCCCAAACGTGATGCAAACATCAAGCGAATGATGATGATTTATATCTTCGCTTGTCCCCAGGTGGTATAACAGAAGCAGATCTCCTAGCGGCCCGCGACCGCACGCACCGACACCTGCGTCTTCGGGAGCTCATCGCCGCTCAGTCGGCCGCAGCCAGGCTCGTCTGCGTCACGCTACCGATGCCCAGGCGCAGGGGGGTCGTCCCGCCAGCCCTGTACATGGCCTGGCTGCACGCTATATCCTCGGCTGCCGATCGGGTGTTACTGATACGAGGGAATCACGCCGCTGTACTAACGTTCTATTCGTAAATTTGTCCGGATGGTAAGTAGTTAAGCTACGACAAGACAAGACGCTATACTCATACAATTCTGTAGATGAAGTGCCCTATAATGATAAGACCCAAGATCGCAGTCCCCTTAACTTCATACATCACAACGGCTACATAGAGGAAGTACAGTAATACCCAACTGATATGGCTTGCCGATGTACCTGCGTAGAAGATGAATTTTATAGCGCGAGAAATACTGTCGGCGAATCAGCACGCTCTTTTTCCTGTTCCCCTATTGGTCATTAGCTAGCGCTCACGACAGTGAGATGGAACTAATACTTGCAGTGTACTATAGACCTTAAAGTAGTGCAATCTAAGGTTTATTGTCAATTTTAGCTTTTTCGTTAATCTTCGGAGCCATACTTTCTTTTCTGCGTGAACGAAGATTCACGCAGCGCCTTATTAAGTGGGTACTACTGTACATATTTTACGTAACTTTGTCGGAAAAGTAAGATAAGCTAACAACAAGTCCTATGAGATGATTAGATGTGTCCTGCTACACTCATAAAATTCTGTAAATGAAGTATCTTATACTAATGATAGGACCCAGGATCGTAGTCCCCTTGACTATGAAGTCAAGGTAAGAACATCACAACGGCTGCATAGAGGAAGTATACATTTAACTACTCATAGTATACATTCATTCCATTAAACTAAAGTAACGGTAAAACCCAGGGGGCAGTGATCCCCATTAACTATATTCAGCTTAGTGGTTGCTTCCAGTCTTAAACAAGGAGTGCTCCTATACTAATATTTTGCTCGGGAATTCCCCAAATAGTGTCCTATGCATGGTAGGCATTACGATTGCGACACTGACCTCTATAATACAATTACGCTGGACTGCATACCTAAAATTCAACCTAAAAATAAAGCCTTTTTATTATCGCCATTTTGGCGCTGACGGTTGTAGTGAGCGTGTGGTGACCGTCCACGGAACTAATGAGAGTTGACCTACACATATGCAAGTTACTCTATTTTAGTTTTCTAGACACTCAGTGGGGGCGCTTTGATTCGGCACAAATATATCATAATCATAATCATTTATTTGCCTTTGAATATGGTACATATCATATCATAAATATAATATTAGGTACGTCATAAAGCTCATACATATTCAGCCATATAAAATAGCATGCAAATATTTAACAAAAAAGATAGTATTAGGTCAATATAAATTTCCATAATTATACAAATTAAATGTCATTATTACAAATCAAACGTCAATCTTAGAGATAAAGTATTCATTGACTGAGTAGAAACATTTAATATTTAGCCAGTCAAATAATTTATTTTTAAATACATTAATTGGAAGCTCAGTCAGTGAATAAGGTTCATTCATATCAGCCTATTGCAGTCCACTGCTGGACATAGGCCTCTCCAAGACGGCGCCAACTTTCACGGTCCTCCGCTTCTCGCATCCAGCCACCACCGGCCACCTTCCTCAGGTAATCGGTCCACCTAGCAGGGGGGCGTCCAACACTACGTTTCCCGAGACGTGGTCTCAATTCAAGAACCTTCCTACTCCAACGCCCGTCGGTTCTGCGACAGACATGACCAGCCCACTGCCACTTCAGCTTACTGCACCTCTGAACGATATCTATGACTTTCGTCTTTTTGCGGATGATCTCGTTCCGGATTCTATCCCTTAGCGAGATCCCCAGCATAGACCGTTCCATAGCTCGCTGAGCGACATGCAGTCGGTGGGCCAGCTTGACTGTCAAGTTCCACGTCTCGGCCCTGTAGGTCATGACAGGCAGGACGCACTGGTTATATACCCTGCTCTTCAGGCATTACGGTAGAGGCGACGAGAAGATGTGAATAAGGTAGCTTGTTATAAATTGAAACACAACTTGGGTAATCTGTCATTTCTTAGAGAATGTTTAGTCCAGCGTACATGTATTATGGAGGTCAGTGGATTGCGACGATTACAGAATGTTGTGCCAGTTATATTCCTAACGTCAATACGTAGGGGCCTTAACTTCTTTCAGATTTTACTATTTTAGATGTGACCACGATTTTTGAGATATTTTTGTAGTTATGTCAAAAATATACATATACGGCTAGTATAATGATTTACGATTATGATTTATGATGCTAACATTCCTCTTTCTGCGTGATAGTACAAATTTTCTATTTATGATCCACCGATGTTTATTTACTGCTTACTTTGTAAGTGCACTAGTTTTACTTTAACAATAACGCTAAGATATTTATTTATACACTTCTAACCCAGTAATGACCACCAGTTATGATATTTTGAACTCTAGCACAATTAAATAAAGTATGTTTTAGTTTTACTACTAATTTTGTAAGTGCTGCAATAAAATTTACTAAAACTATTGATTTGTAAAATTATATTTCCCTTCAAGCGGAATGTTATTAAAAAATCAACTTCGTGTATATTAAGCTACGAAAATAAGTAGCGTAGATATCAAAATATTCTTTGAAGATTTTTGTAAAATTAAAGAAAGTATGTACTAATCATTGAATTGGAGACTTTTACTGCTGTATACAATATATATACACAACATTTACTTTTGATAACGTTTTAAAAATACTGTACACCAAATATTTTGTAAACGTTAAACATATTTTTAACGTAATATATAGATCTAAATACCTGATAAATGATATTTGGTGCCTTAAACATCTAGTAAAGCTTTCTGTGCAATGTGTACAATTGACGATATTCTATTTTTTATTAATGTACACCTACAATATAATTATGAAATTGCGTCAAGTAGGGCTGTCAAAAATACTATTAAATAATCTCGGAAAGAATCTCAAGAATTTTAACTGCAGTATTAAATGTTTTTCGAGCCATTTATACAATTTTTATACATACATTTTTAACGTGTGAATTTCACACAGTTCTGTAATTTATTAACTGTATTTGTAAAATAGGTTTAGTAATATTCTGTTGTACGTAAAAAGTACCTTTATACATTAATTAATTTAAACTGTGTGTGATGTGGATATTTTAGTGCACATTCTTTCGAGTGATGTTACCATTTACAAATTCATGTTTTTTTTTTATTTGACTTGTAAGGCGGAAGTATATTTGTCATATTATAATGGCTGAACAGCTATTATCTAGTTTGATTTTGAATGATTGTAAACACAGGTAAAAGTGTAATATAAAAGCATTCAAATCCAGCCGTTTCATCGTTAAAACTATAAATTTCAGGATTTTTTAAAAGATGTGAATGTTTTTTAATTCTGTTGACGATCTAGCACACTTCGATCTCCTTCGTTGATCGACGGATTAACGATAAAAATATACTAAGTTTTTCATTATAATTACCAGAGACAAGGCAATTTTATAATTGCGTTTAGGATGACTAATATATTTTCGTCTATGTATTTATTTATTTATTCTAATTTATTATCTGGCACGTGGCGTATTTAATATCACCTCATTATTTATTTGACTATTAGCTGTACTATTGTACAAATTATACAAAACGATGTGTGAATAAATGAATTTGAAAGTGATTTAGTTGTGTATCTTTGTAAGCGCTAAGACTTTGGCAGATATAGTGAGTGTATGTGCGTAATACATTCACGGGTGCATTGTCTGTTCCTTCAATCTTGAAGTTAGGTGAGACGGCAATCCGTCATGACCGGAGAGAGATATGGGGGCTAATTACGTAACTCTGTTGCTAACAATTCAGGATTGAAATCGCTTGAAAATGTCACATTTGACAACTTCAGTTACTCTGTTAAGCTGGCCAATCACGGTCAGTTCAAAAAATGACTTCACTCACTAACTACTAAAACAAATAATCTGAAAACTGACTTTTATTTAGTGCTGCTAGAACGTGGGCAATTCCCCACGCAAAGGGGGCTTTTAGTTGTTTTAATTTAGTGGCTAAAATAGGCGAGAAGGTCTCAGAACCGGTAAAATATGGGCAATAGTGAAAAAACTAATAACGTTAAGTTACTGTTTTAGTACTTATGCCTATAGCCTAGATTTTTATTACCGATATTGAAAACGTAAAATTTTGGTCGTACCTCAGACCGACTACTTAGTTTAACTGGCCGTGAATGGCCAACTTTAGCAACAAAACTTTGATTGAAATAATTTCATTCAAAGTTACATAATCCACTACCATGTAGTTACATAATCCACTACCATTCACGGCCAGTTACACTAATTAGTCGGTCTGAGGTACGACCAAAATTTTACGTTTCCAATATCGGTAATAAAAATCTAGGCTATAGGCATAGGTACTAAAAAAGTAACTTAACGTTATTTTTTTTCCACAATTGTCCATATTTTACCGGTTCTACTAAGACCTTCTCGCCCATTTAATTAAAAAAACTAAAATCCCCCTTTGCGTGGGGAATTGCGCACGTTCTAGCAGCACTGAATGAAAGTTAGTTTTGAGATTACTTTTATGTTGGTGAGTGGAATCATTTTTAGAACTGACCGTGAATGGCCAGCTTAACAGAGTATCTGAAGTTGTCAAATGTGACATTTTCAAGCGATTTCAATCCTGAATTGTTAGCAACAGAGTTACGTAATTAGCCCCCAGTTGCAGAGGCCTTACTCCGGTTGATGATGCCCGTTTTGACTGTAGCCGTCCCTGTCACTCAAGCCAGAATGACAACGCGAGCGAGCGAGATGGCTAGACTCGAAAATACGGACATCGTGAACCGAGTAGGGCCTCAGGACCAACAGCTTAACGTGCATTCCGAGGCCAGGGTTGTTAACACCACCAACTACCTGACTCCAAACTGTTTTCGTGAAAAACCCTGGAACAAATTAAGGTCTGACCCGGGATTCTAATCTGGGACCGCTTGGACTGAAGTCAGCGTGTTGACACATGTTTATCGATGTGATGGGTCATTAGCGCGCGGAAATTGATTTCCTCAAATTGAGCCATTTGCTAAATTTTGCATTCAAATATGACATTTGACACGTAAAAGAACGTGTGCTCGGAGCATCAAATTTAAATCGCCGCGAAGTACGAGATGACAGATCTAACTCTTTTTTAAATAAATACACTGCTAGCCCCACTTGCGCCATGGCGCTAACCCCGGGTTAACCCCTTAACCTTGTCATTTTTGTATGAACTATTCGCGGGTTAGGGATTATACCGCGTTGGTGCAAGTCGGGCTTAGTGTGTAATACCATGGGCACAGATAATATAATACCCATGGGCAATACTGAGATATTGGAAAAAGTGTAGTTACAAAAGTCGTAAAACCTGAGTCATACATAATTATCTTATAATAACAGGCTCAATTCCAATGTGTCCTGTCTAAGATTAATTTAAGTTGTAGTCTATTTCTTTCTGTGCTAAACAAACGATAAGAGACGGACACGACAATAATTTGGAAACGTCAAATTAAGTGATGCGAATTCTTACTATTTTTTTACAAGTTTTTGCGTGTGTTCGAGTAACTCTAGTCGTCATCGAATGACATCCCACAGCCCTACTAAATTGTTTTGTTCCTTAGTACAGCTGTTTAATCTGACGTTTCTTCTTCCCTTTTCGTTGGGTTAGGTAGCGAAGAAAGAAATATAAAGACTGAAATTAAAATTAGCAATGGAATCGACCCCAAAGATAAATGTGTTTGTGATACATTACACATGTTTTTAGAATGTGTCACAAAATTGAAGATACATGACGTGGACTATGAGGGGGTATTTCTTGTAATTATTCTATATTCACCTTACCTTTTAAGAGGCTAATGGCATTTACATTATCGTATACATAATAACTTAATCGTAATGAGAGTTTTCAACGAAAGTGATAACAAATTATGCTCCAAGCTAAGTAATTTTTTTGCGGTATCTTTTTGCTGTAATTTTATATGAACATCACTTTCATTTGATGTGTTTCTAATGTCCATGTTTGCTAGTAATCACTTATATCTTGAGCTGGTGTCATCAACGTTTTGATGGCGAAATTGAATCTAGTAATTAAACTTCAATATTTTGAATACCTAATGAGCGTAGTCCATTAGCGGTAGAACTGTAAATTATTGTTTGTCTTTACCTCAGCACATAGTTACCGAAAATAAATACCTATAAATAAATAAATAGTTACCGAAATAATCCATCAGATGGCATTACGATCAAATGTCCGATTAATAAAAAAAATAAGAACATTAACATTTTAAAATCATTTCTGGTTTTATATGTGTTTTTAAATTCCATTAAAATATTAGACAAACAACCCTGCTAGGACTACAAACGTTTTTTTTGTAACTTACTACATCTTGTATTTCTAATAATATTAATGTTTCAAATGTTCAGTTAGTCAAAAGCGGAAAAAAAACTTTCAGTTCCTTATTATTTATGAGTATGTACCTACCATTGAGTAGATACTCAATGGTACCTACGTACGGTAGCAATTTCGTAAATGGCTGTTTTATTTAAATTATATAAATAAATTATTTATATACTTTTTTCACAAATAGAAGTTTACAAAAAGGTTGACTAAACATATGACTTTTGTCTTAATTGAATCTGAATCTTTTTGGATAATTAATTCTCTAGTATCTAAAAGCGTGGTTAGTATCGTTAATTACAAACTTATCTCCGAATTGACAACACCCTATACTTTGCCTGCTGGATAGCGTGTCAGCCAACCATGTATTACAATGAAAGTGTCTCCATTTTTGTTGACGTTACGTTTCAAATAATTCATAGTTCGTTACTCGGAGAGCTCTTGAATTTATTTGTCTTATAAGTTGTTGCTTAATTTTTTAGATCAACAGTTTTGGTTAAGCGGTTTCCTGAAATGGCTTTCCGAATACCTTATATTAATATGGTTTGTATTTATTTACTGTTTTTTTTAAATTTAGCTAAGAGAAAGGGAGAGAGTTTAATTATATAAGTATACATCATGATGTAGAGTTCTATACCTTTGGGCTAATAACCCAATTAGTATCAATCCTAATTTATCGTCATGTGGGAGACACATGAAGGTCATTATCAGTAGTTGTCTAGGGGTCCTGTTCTAAGTGGATGGTTGTATCTGGCGAGATCACGAATAGTTTTCGAATTTTAACTTTTACACTGTTAGATATTATGAGGTAACTTTATCGCTTCCGCGTCTAAAACAGCGATACGATTTGCATTCGGCACAGATCACAGATTGTTTTGTGCGCTTCCGTCTATGGCGAAATCTGCCCGCTAACTTTTGACCTCTTCTAGCAAGCCTTCAGTTCTTTGGTTATTTGTTTACGTATTATTATTAGATACTTAGGTTTTGTATACTTCATTGTGCAGTAACGTCAGATGTGCACACGGTCGCACGTCAGACTACCCTTATTTGAGAGACTGCACTTCCCTACGTAATAAAAGCTGAGGCCCAATACCTGTTGACGATGTCCGTATTTTCGAGTCTAGCCATTACGCTCGTTCGCATTGTCATTCTGTCGTGAGTGAAAGGGACGGCTGCATTCGAAAATACGGACATCGTCGACAGGAGGCCTCTGTTTCGTAGGTCTCATGGGTGAACAGAACACACAACTTGACGTGCCGCCGCTGCAACAACAAAAATTTGTTAGACGAGTTTTGTGGACTTAAACTTTAGTCTATTAATTAACTAATAAGGGACCTTCTAAAAAAAAGGCCAACTGTTAGTTAAGACGTTCTTGCACTATATGTTCAAATATGTAAAAAAAGAGCGGGCCAAAATTATATTTATAGGTCACTAGTGGTTCCCCGCGACTTCGCCCGCAAGAGTTGGATTTTCCATATAAACTTTCATCCCCCATTTCTCTCTCTTAATGTTTTTATATTGGGACAAAATGTAGCCTATGTCCTGTCCAGGGTCTCGAACTGTCTCCATACCAAATTTCATCTCAATGGGTTCAGTGGTTTAAGCAACAAGAGGTAACAGACAGACAGACAGACAGACAGACAGACAGACAGACAGACACACTTTCGCATTTATAATATTAAGTGTGGATTAGTATGTCAAAGTCAAAGTCAAAGTCAAAAATAATTTATTCAATTTAGGACAGAAAATGCCACTTATGAACGTCAAAAATTAAAAAAAAACAGTATAATATTGGCCCTTAGGGGGCCAGAACATGTCTCCTTATCTTTTGGGCCCTGCTAGTGCTTCGAGACAAAACAAAGACAATCAAGCAAGTGCTGAGAAGAAGCACCGGAACAAACTCAGTCACCACTAGCTGCCATAAAAAAGTAAAAAAAAATACAATAACAAGGTAGGTACATCAGTTTGGTGCAGGCTGGACTTTCCATACATTGTCGTCATCAAGATAGTCTTGAATTTTATAATACCCTTTAGACATGAGGGTAGTTTTGACATACGACTTAAACCTATCAATAGGTAGTTCGACAATATTGTGTGGTATATTGTTAAAAAATTTAATACAATTTCCCAAAAATGAATTAATTGTTTTGGCCAATCTAAAGTCTGGAACGACAAGTTTGTTTTTGTTTCTTGTATTATAAGAATAAATATCACTTTTTTTCGTGAAAAGATCTAAATTTTTGCGTACGTACATGATATTATCAAAAATGTATTCAGAGGCCACAGTAAGTATATTAATTTCCTTAAAGAGTTCTCTCAGGGATTCGCGCGGACTCAGTTTGTAAATGGCACGAATGGCTCTTTTCTGTAAAATAAATATGGTATTGATGTCCGCAGCAGAACCACACAAGAGAAGACCATAAGACATAATACTGTGAAAGTAACTAAAATAAACAAGCCTTGCCGTTTCAACGTCAGTAAGATGTCTTATTTTTCTAACCGCAAAGGCAGCTGAAGCAAGTCTCCCAGCCAGAGTGTCAACATGTGGTCCCCATTGCAACCTCGAATCCAATGTAATGCCCAGAAACACAGTGGAGTTAGATAGATCTAGTTTCTCACCATTTAGTAAAATTTCTGTGTTACCTTGCTTCACGTTGGGCATGGTGAATTTAACACATTTGGTTTTTCTTGTATGTAGAAGCAAGTTGTTGCTTGTAAACCAATTTAACACCTTAGAGAGAGCCCTGTTTACATCGTCAAATATTTCTTCGCCTCTTTTTGATTTGAAGATTAAAGAAGTATCATCAGCAAACAGAACAATCTCACAGGAGTCTTTGGAATAGAAAGGAAGGTCATTAATATAGATAAGAATTAGCAACGGTCCCAAAATTGAGCCCTGGGGCACTCCCATTTGAAGAGGGGCACCAGAGGAGTTAGTACCATTCACATTAACTGTTTGTAATCTGCCTGAGAGGTAAGATTTTAACAATTTTAATGCATTATTTGACACACCGTAATGCTCTAGCTTAATAATTAGTGTTTGGTGATCAACACAATCAAACGCCTTCGATAAATCACAGAATACACCTATCGCATCATGTTTATCTTTATAAGCATCTAAAATGTGTTTGACAAGTGCCACCCCAGCATCAGTTGTATTTCTACCTTTAGAGAAACCAAACTGTTTCTTGTGCAGTAAATTGTTAAGTTTAAAATGGGAGAGCAGTTGGTTAAATATGAGTTTTTCAAAAATTTTGCTAAATGCAGGTAGTATGGAAATCGGCCTAAAGTTACTCGGCAATAAATTAAAGGAATTAAAAAGACTTAAAATCCTTACTCGATAGGAATGTTCTTCATCTATAGTATCCACATTGAAATTTTTTTTTTCTTATCTTTCACTTTTCTTTTTTTTATTAAATAATTTTCTGAGTACTTCTTCCATTCTGGACTCAAATAATTTAAAATTACCAGTTGGGGGTCTATAAACACAAACAATAATGTGGTCGTCCAGCTCTGTACAAGATATCTCAATAGTTCGTTCTACAGAGAGAGAAACAATATCTTTGCGCTCCTTGCATTTTATATTGTTATTGATTAATATTAGTGACCCGCCGTGAATGGCCGCCTCCCTTGAGAACGAACTAATAAGACTATAATTATCTAAAGATAACATCTTCATGATTTCTGAGCCAGTGCTCGGTAACACAGAGAACATGAATATTCATTTGATTTTAAAATAATTCTAATTCCAAGTCCTTTCCAGATAAGCCTTGGATATTCTGATGTACTATATTAAACTGATTAGCTATTTTTATGTCTGCTAGATTTGTTAAGCATGAGTAATCCTCTATTGTCTCAGTATGTAATTTAAATTATTGCTAATTGGAACTGATTCCAATGATTGAATATTCATGTCAACATTCTGCTCAATAAAAGCAGATTTGGTAGCCAAGTTCTTGGCTTAATAATCAAAATAAAATGATAGCGACATTGCTATCTGTCTTTTGAGATAATTATTGATAGAACAATTATCTTTTGTCAAGTAAACATTATGTTAAAAATAACTATTTATGTCAATTATGGATAGTAAGAGCCCGTGTAACCTGAACAAAATGAGTAGTCATTCTAAAGTAGACCTCTATAAGAATTGGATTATTTCCAGAGGATAATATTAATTATTTTATTTCTAGATTGATAATAAATTTAATAATAAATTGTTTCAAAAAACACACTTATTACCTAGCCCCAAACTAAGCGTGAGCTTGTGCTACGGAGAACTAGGAAAATGGATAGACATACTTATGAACATCCATGACTTTCCAAATGCTCGTGCTCATCACATAAACATTTGCCCCTTAAGGGATTCGAACCCCTTCGAACCAAGACGGTCGAAGATGTCCGAAATAACTAGTTTGCAAAGCGAAGATTGTCATCTTACCTGTCCGTTAAACGCAAGTTTTCACCTTCACATTTGCGTCGAGTTTGGTCTGTTTTTTGCCTTAAGATTTGATAATCGCTTGATACATTATTCAGCAAGACAAGCGGGAATTCCATCACGCGACTCGGTGTGGTCTGTCTTTCGCCGGTCAATCGGAGTATTGATCTTTAAAATTAAATAAAA
Organism: Pyrausta nigrata; assembly: GCA_949316185.1. Lineage (NCBI taxonomy): Eukaryota > Metazoa > Arthropoda > Insecta > Lepidoptera > Crambidae > Pyrausta > Pyrausta nigrata. The sequence continues at coordinate 16,407,826 of OX438950.1, forward strand.
AATAGAAGTAGGTAGGTAATCTTGAGGTTTTGGGTAGGTGCCGATAGAAATTGTGTCTGAAAACACGATACTTGAATGATTAAGAGGATATACCTTCATTCAGTTGCTAATGGAGCCATTATGACCTAATGTCTGTATCTTGTGTCTAAGATTAAAAAAAAGTGTGAAACCAAATAAAAAATACTTAATCTTAGTACCTACTTGTATGATTTATACACTATAGGCCCATGTTCAAAATGGATGGGTCATATGACCGTGACGTATATAGGACGATATAAGAGCATAAAATAATAAGATTCGGCACTATGCTGTCAATTGTAAGCTGTTTGTATTATAATTGTAAGACTTGTGAACTCCTGAGTGAATGACAAAAATGATATACATCTTTTCAAAGAAGCTAATCACTCACTAACTCACTTGCATCCCAAACATATCTTTATCTCTTTTGATATAAGACTCCTTTTGAGCAACTGAACGAAATGAACTGAACTAGAGGACTGAGTGAGACGGTGTTACTGCTCGCTAGTATGTGAAAGAGAGGATGATTCGCATCCTGTATCAGTGAGATAAAATATCCGAAGATATAAAAGAGTGATACGAGGGTCAAACTGAAAGTTCTTAGAACTGGCCACTTATAAACAATATAATAAAAAAAATATTCTAAAATTTGAAAATAGAACTCTTTGCCAATATTACTGAGTATATATTTCATTCATTTGTCATTTGTTTTACGACTTGGCGGCAAATTGAAAATTGTCTGTGTCACGTCAAAATGAATTTAACACGAGAAAATTTTCGTGCAATGATTTTTTATGACTTTCGATGTCATTTAAGTCAACAAGAAAGTTATGATAGACTACGATTGGCCTTTCACGATGAAGCCCCATCTCGTGCGACTGTTTACAACTGGTTTAATGAGTTTAAACGTGGTCGCACTAATCTCACTGATGATGTACGTGAGGGACGGCCTTCTACGGCGACGACTGAAAATAACATCTGTGTTGTGCGGCGTATGATAGAGACTGACAAAAGAGTGACCTATCAGCAGATTCGGACAAGCTTAGGCATCGGTATGAGTCAAGTGCACAAAATCCTCCATGAACATTTAGCGGTCAGGAAGCTTTGCGCCCGGTGGATACCTCATAATTTGACTAAGGCTCAAAAACTCCATCGTGTGGATTGGTGCCGTAAAATGATTGAAAGATTTAACGGAGGTGACTCAAATGCTGTGTTCGACATACTAACAGGTGACGAAAGCTGGATTTACTGTTATGATCCTGAAACCAAAAGACAATCTGCTCAGTGGGTGTTTCCTTTCGAGGAGTTGCCAACTAAAGTGAAGAGAGATCGAAGTGCGGGAAAAAAAATGGTGGCCTCGTTCTTTGGAAGGATAGGTCATTTCGCAACAATTGTGTTAGAGGATCAAAAAACAGTTTCTGCAGAATGGTACACTACCAATTGTTTGCCACTTGTCTTGGAAAAAGTTCGAGAGAAACGACCTCGCAGTAGGATCCTCCTTCACCACGACAACGCCTCGTCGCACACCGCCAAGCGAACGATCGACTGTTTGGCGACATCAAACGTTGAATTACTGGGTCACCCGCCGTATAGCCCCGACCTCGCGCCTTGTGATTTTTATTTATTTCCAAAAATTAAAGAAAAACTTAAAGGAAAGCGGTTTATGAATGCTGAAGAAGCGGTGGCTGCGTATCGCGATGCCATTGAAGAGACCCCTAAGGACGAGTGGGCAAAGTGCTTTTCCCAGTGGTTCCATCGCATGCAGCGGTGTATTGACGTCAATGGACAATATTTTGAAAAGATATAATAAAACTAATAACTGGCTAATGTAATCAGTTTTTGATTTTCTAAGAACTTTCAGTTTGACCCTCGTATACTTATATCAGAAGCTCACAATGATATGAATCACTCTTTTCTTTTCATTAATATATTTTGCGCATCTCTATAAGCTGTCCATCTGCGCCACAAAGTCGGTAATTTTAAAAAAAGAAATCAAAATTTACCGACATTGTGGCGCATCATTTTTTTAGGGCACTACGCGCTTTCTTATCATTTTTTATGGATTTATCGATGGTAAAAATGCCGTACAAAAATATATGACCAAATGTACTTACTCTTCTCCTGCACTTTTGAATTCTCACCAGCACTCAGTTGGACAGCTTACAAGTTACGGCATAGTGCTGAATCTTATTATTTTATGCTCTTATATCGTCCTATAGACGTCACCTGATGGTTCATATGACCCATTCATTTTGGACATGGGCCTGTAGTCTTTTAATTATAATAACACATTGTTTCAACAAGCCCCAAACTAAGCGCGAGGTTGTGCTATGGTAACTAGGGTAACGGATAGACATACTTATATACATTTATGAACATCCATGACTTAGTACAATTGCTCGTGCTTATCACACAAACATTTGCCCCTTGCGGGATTCGAAACCGCAAACGCCTGGTTTAGAAGTTCGGGCCGCGAACCACTACACCAAGACGGTCGTCATTAATGGTGATTAGAAAACACGAGAAAAACACAGTCGGGTAATGATGAATGATGTCTCTTCGATTGCAATATATTCGATTCCATCATGGGTTTAATAATCTCTTAATTATTTAATGGCGTAGCCGCCTAAATTACTCAAGCTTTCCTGTTGCGAAGTACCTAGTTTCTCGGCAGACACGGCAGGATGCTTTCAATTGGACTTCAGTTTATGAGTTGGCTAACTCGCACATATAGGATATTCTTAATTTTCACTACAAGTCTTTAAAAATAGGTAATATCTTTTTAGCATTAGCTTCAATAATGTTGGGCATCTTTGGATGAGGAGTTTTCTCACTATTCGCTTTACAATGTTTTGAGTAATTTGGCCAAGTAAAGTTACTACAGACTAATTTAAAGAATTTGTTAATAATATATTTCATTTATTTAAAGTTTATTGCATAACAGAAAGCGTCTGTGGCGCAGCGGCTAGCGGGTTGCCTCTCATGCGGGAGGTGCCGGTTCATCCTACGTGCCGCCATTTACCAATGACTTTTTCTGAGTTATGTATACATTAGTTGTTTCACTAACCGATGCTCTTACGGTGAGGGAAAACATCGTGAGGAAACCTGCACATTCAGGCGACTGAATGTGTAACCATGATTCAAAACTGGTCAGGTTCCCCTGGTAACAGGGTCACGGAGTTCAGATGGCAGTCGCTCCATTACCTGATCTGCCACAACCTAGATCATGGTCAGCGGACCCTGGGCCCTCGCATAAGGGAGCACAACCGGGGTAACGCTTGGAGGATGATTGCATAACAGAAAGGTTGTACAAAAGGCGGGCTTAATGCTAAGTGACAGTCTCTACTAGTCATACCTAGATAACTACTTCCCCCTTACTAATAATGAATTTGCTACTGATATAACGGCTTCTTTGAAATTAATAAGGGGGTTCAGTGCTGTATAAGAAGTAAACCATATTTTTTTTAAATAGCTCTGCGAGAATTCATCAAGTCTGCGAGTGAGTAATATCTATGCCAATTTGCGGCAAATCTATCATTTAGCGAATTAGGTGTGCTTGTTCACTCGTCTGTGATCTCGTGTGCTTTCTGCCGTATCAAGGCTGCGTGTAATTTATTGGCAAACAGCATCCATGCGATTTGTACGTTTTCTACTACGGGGGCTGTACTCCGTAAGCGTTGTCCCTATGACCGAATCCAGTCGTCTCTGTCACTCGTGCAAGCGTGGCACTACGATCGAGCGTGATGGCTGAACCAAGAAGAAACTTCCTACGGAGTAGGGTATCAGATGTATATGCAATCATTATCTCGACCGACCGGCACTGGACAACGCAGTCACAGTCCGACGTTGCGCGTCGAATGGAACGCACGTGTATCGTCGCTGTGATTTTTATCGATACTACTACGCTCTTTAAAAGTATTCTGTGTGACTTTTAAACTGTGACTTGTGATAGTGAGGTGTTAAAATTGGACTAAGGATCTAGAGGCAAAGGTAAAAAGTGTTTTTTGCTTTAATTCGTTTATTATTTATCTTTTGTTTGGGCTTTTTGTTATGATTTGGATATGGTGTAATCGACGTCAGATTTGACTGAAGGTAGTTGTAAAAATAGTTTTGCAACTTGAATGTCAGCGTGTGTATTTTAATTACTGCATTTTGTAACTAGACAAAAAGTGACGAATTTACTGTCTTTGTTAAAACTTTGAAAGTTTCGAAATGCTAAGTGGGTAGGTAAATGACAAGTAGGTATCTTGTTGGAAATAGTTCTATTACCTACTTGTTGTTTATGAATTTTACAAACTTATTGTTTGCTATGTATATTCTGTTGTTTGGAAAATTAAGGTCCGTGACACTCTATATGTGTTACCTACGTAACGTCTTAACTTTCCAAACAACAGAATTAATATAATTGTTTATTTACTTCAAATATCACGTTTCACATAGTACCTTCGGTCTAACTTTATTTAATCTTAACTCTATTACAAAGTTTTAAATGTTTGACCGAATAACTATAGCTACAGTCAAAATATCGAAACTATTTGTTAAATGTTAGTTGGTAAATGGTAATTCCCGCCACTGGCGGTCATTTTTTCAAGTGCAATAATATATTTAGATAGCAAAGTGAATGCTTATCACTTTAAAAAAAACAGTCATTTATAATAAACATTGATTTATCTATTTAGGTATTTACCTACTGTCTGTAGGCTGAACAGGGCGCACATTCTATTAGATACCCAAGGTCGTCAGTTTGATTCTCGAGCAGTAGAAATGTTTGAAAGTTATCTAATTACTTTACCTGAGCAAGTTAAATTCACCTAGTTATTTATATATTTATTTTACATGAGTTTGTAAGCTTACTTTGACTGACTGATTATTATTTTATGAAAAGTTTTCCTTATCGATGTGTTTGTGGATTGTTAGGTACCTACAATTAGTGAATGGAAAAATTATCTATACTCGTATATACAATATACCTTATATATTTTAATTTGGTACTTTTGCGAAAGGACACGTTTCATCATAGTTACAAAAGTTATCAATAATTTCATGGGTATCTCAGATGGTAGAGCACTCTCCCGAAAAGCGAAGGGTCGTGGGTTTAATTTCCAACTGAAGCGGGTCGATGGAGTGCAAACGTGAATCGTGCAAATAAATTTCTAGAATTATAAAATATTTTCAACGCATTGTTCTTAGTTTTGCATTACTCAGATAACCATAGTATGTTGTGTAAATATACTAAGCAGCACAAAAATTGGGCCATCAAGTAATTTTCATACAAACATACTTACTACATATGGTCACAAATTATAAATGTACTTGTACAACTGAAATCATGTTGGAGTCAATAGATGGGGTAAATGTTCAGTTCTAAATAAAGCTATCCAATTAGCTACAGAACCTTATGCATGTCTTCAAAAATGCAATGGAATAACTCACTTTCTACCTTTCATATAACGTTGTATGGAACGCGCAGACAGACTTACTCTTTATTGTTTTTAAGGTAATAGAGTAATTTTTGCAGGCGATTAAAAAACGTTGTTGAAAGATGAACATTTATTCAATCGATTGACTTAAACATTATTATCGTAAGATAAGAACTTTTCCATTACAGAATCTGTGAAGTAAGCATGCTTGTATGAAAATTACTCGATGGCCCGATTTCTCTGCCGCTGAGTGTATTTTGTGAAAAAAAAAAATATTTTTGATTTATAGATTTAAAAAAAAATCGCATTTATGTATTAAACCTTTTAAATAATATTTAGGCAGGCAACTGGTCCCAGCACAAATTATTATAACAATGAAGTGCTCTGTTAAAAGTTAACTGAGTTTTTAAGAGACCTAGAAATTGGCCTCGTTGCCTTTGGGCAGAAGGTCATACTGACTAATTTGGCAATATAATACAAGGAAGAACTGTAATAAAGCAATGGTTCACGGGCTTGACTCTTAAGGCAAGGCTAAATCTTTAACTAAGTACCATATATTTAATACTAGTGGTTCCCCGCGACTTTGCCCGCAAGAGTTGGATTTTTCATATTAACTTTCATCCCCCATTTTACCCCCTTAATATTTTTATATCGCGACAAAATGTAGCCTATGTCCTTTCCAGAGTCTCGAACTGTCTCCATACCAAATTTCATCTTAATCGGTTCTGTGGTTTAAGCGTCAAGAGGTAACAGACAGACACACTTTCGCATTTGTAATATTAGCATGGATTTAAGACTGTTTTTTCATCCATATATATGCCGAGAAACGTCCTGAAGAAGATGCAAAAGAAAAAAATATGATATTAAGTCGTTTTAAATGTTATTGAATGGTTCTTAATTTTGTTCTAGGGAGAAAATTAGGCTTCGTAAAATCTACTTTTATAGTTCAAATAATCTAATAGGTTCAATTTGACAGCACAGAGTTATCACAGAACGTAGTATTGTATGCGGAGGGATTCCATAGACAACACATAAAACAGTGAAAATAAAATGCAATTGATTTTGAAATAAGAAAATATAGATAGCCCTGACTTAAAAGTGTGTAATGCGACACATTTTAGTTTATATTTTCTACATAAAGTGTAAAATAAATGGAAATTCTATATTGCTGACAGACGGAATGAACGGAAGAACGGAATAGAACATGGCCGTTTCAAGACAACTGATCTTGAAACGGCCATGTTCTATTCCGTTTTTTTTTAATTTTAGTGTTGTTACCTTTTTACTCGTTACGGGGGTTACAAATTTATCGATTCATCGGTTTGTATTGAAAAAATAACATTTTCAGTATGCAATTTTGAGTTATAATACTTAATTTTATTTCTGGTTCTTAGAACGTGATTCTAAAACATGCTCATGAAATAAAAAGTCACTAAAACGTAAAATATTTTGTAATGATTAACAATGTTTTGCATCGATCTTATATCGATTTGATGTCTGAATCGTTAATTCTACCCACCGATTCGTAAACACCCGACCATATATGTCAACTGTCAAAATGAACCTATTAAATTATTCAGACTATAATAAAAATAAATGTCACGTTTTTGCAACACAGTGATTGTAACGAAATACTAATCAATATGACTCTTATCACATTCGCAATAAAAATGACACAATAAGTCCACAACAGAGCTATTTTATTACAACTTACACGTAGTTATGATTAACTTACAAATGTTGGATTTTTAGGGTTCCATACCTCAAATTAAAAAAGGAACCCTCATACACTTGGATCACTTTGTCCGTCTGTCCGTCTGTCTGTAAATAAGACGCTTTTGCTCAGAACGCGTGGAGGAATCAAGTTGAAATTACCCTTCCGTCCCTTGAAGCTGTGAAAAAATTATTCTAAATTAAGCTTCTAAGAATTTTTCCTTAAAATTAAGCTTAGAATCTAAGCTAACGCAAGATAGGCCATTTTAGCCGTTATTTCTAACATTTCGTAGCGGAATTAAAACAAAAAAAGGAAGGTCAGAAACAAGTAACGGAAAAAATCCAAAAGTCGCAAATTTTTGTAAATCGCTAATCATAGAAAAAATCCACTTGCCCCGTTTTTTTAACGAAGTTCAATAACATTGTTCCTATGCCTTCACAAATTACGTTCAGTACTTGATCAACTTAGTAGGTACCTAACACATATGTAATAAGTATGTACTAATAATTTGACTGGCTTGTTGGTCTACGTTGACCTATTCATTCCAAGAGGGGACCTCTTGGAATAGCCTCCTAATAGTCGGGTGGCCTCCGACTTTTTATGAAAGTGCGAGTGCAAAAAAAAAGACATTCTAAAGAGACTGTTTTGATTTTCTAGAATCGGAAAGATGGAAATGGTAATCAGTTGTACCTATTGTATTGCTTGTAGAAGTTCAGTGACATCGGAAATATTATCAAGTACAATGATACGTGTGTTATAAAGACAATAACGCACCTTATTAGTATTATTAACAATGATTATGTAAAAAAGTTGCTGTGTGTCATTATTCATATGCAATAATAATCATACTTAGTTTTCTTATGCGTCTTTATTTATTTATTTATTCTTAAGATGGCCGTCTTCAAGTTGCATCGAACGTACAGAGTCCTAGGTTCATACTTTTTAGGGGTTTAGTCTATCTTGTCTTAAAAGATTTGTGTCTGGGTGTGTTAAGAGATATATCATTTACCACATAACATATACATTTACCATAAATAAATAAATAAATTAAATTAATTGTTCCAACAAACACACCTATTACCTAGCCTCATACTAAGCGTGAGCTTGTGCTATGGTGACTAGGATAACGGATAGACATACTTAAATACTTTTATAAACATCCATGACTTAGGTACAAATGCTCGTGCTCATCACACAAACATTTGCCCCTTGCGGGATTCGAACCCGCAACCACCTGGTTTAGAAGTCCGTGGCGCGAACCACTACACCAAGACGGTCGTCACCATAGAATGTGGCATGTAAAACTATAGACGAGTAAAACTATAGATTACCATCTCATTAAATGCCTAGCGTGTGTACGCTATGGTAGTTTCTGTAGTACTTTTAAGATGGTTTGTCTATTCGAAATCAAATGCTCGATTATTCTTTTTTACTGGACAAGTGGACACCCTGTATAACCACCGACAAAGTCGATTCAGAAACCGAGCATAGCAAGTGACCATACGTTGGAAGATATGTTAGTTCTCACGCAATCCATCTACACAGTCCACAGTATCTCCTTGTCAGCTTAAAGAATTTAGAGTACGCAATTGGGTTCAATTGGTTAAATAGTTGGAACACCCGATGGGTCACTTCGGCTCCCGTCGCGTGGCTAATGTGTTTGATGAAACCGATTTTTGTCACAATACCACTGCTGATTCTAACTTCACGGTTGTGGTCTTGCGCGGACGATTGCTAGATGATTGGTCACGACAGTATAGATATAGTCAGTAACTTTATCCGACCCTAGATTTGTTACATTAATCTTTTTTGAGTGCGGCCGTAGACGGATAACTAACCAAAACTTTTGTGAACTTGCTTGAGATTACTTTTACTTAACTTGAAGTTTCTTGATTTATTGATTCTCTGAGCCGACACAGTTCCAAGAAAAAAAAAACGGTTTTATGAATCTGTTTTTACGAGCAATGATTTTTAAAATACGTCAAATACTTAGTAATAAAAAGTATTTGTTGACACACGCCAATTCCTTCTACTGTGGCATCACTACTGAACATTCGCATTTTGTGTTCAAAGCCTTCACGGACTTTAGTGTGATTTTCTCTTTATGTTTATCCTTTTGAGAATTAAGAAACTGAGTAAGGGAACAGAGAGTGCACCTGTGTATTGCGCACATACTTTTCCCTATAATGTTTTCCGCACAGTTTGCTCATCCCTTGAGTTTAACCACCGAAGTCGAAATTCGGATAAGTAGTAGGACATTATTGTTATTAATAAACGTTTCGTAGGTCACAAGGTTTAAATAGGAACTATTGTAGGTAGCTAGTTACGAATGAATGTTAATATCTCAGGCTGGCTTACTGTTTGTCTGTTTTAAATGTGAATCTAGCCAGATCTACCACAGCTAGAGTATCTCGTACACGCATTCATGTTGTTATGACAGTGTAATTTTCCGCACAGCCTCCGAGCTCAACGGTAGCGCGTGTGGTCCACCGTTTTCATGGTCTGTTCAGTTACCGTTACTGCTCCTAAATAACTAAATGGTAGTCGTGTACATTGCACACATCCATTAAAGCACTGCCCCTAGACAAGATGCAATTCTACAGTGCAGTTCGCTATCGCTAACAAAATGCATGAAGCTGACATAAGCCATCGAAACATCATGTGACTTTTGCATTAGCGGTGGCGTTATTGGTTAAAAAAAAATATTCGTTAAAAGTTAATGGTTGAATAAAAATATCGATATTTTTAATGGTTGAAAATATCTGTTAATATTTTTATGCCGATACATTATTTTGATATTTTTAACTGTAGTTGAATATGGTTGAAAATATTAGTAAATATATTTATGCAGATACATTTTTTGATATTTTTCACCGTAGTTGAATAAAGTAATTACTTACACGTTTTTTTATATTCAATGAACTTTCCCTTCATACTTTAACAGGCTTAGGAATGTCTAGCATAAAACACAATGGATACTTTGAGTACACTTAGTGTAATACACAAATTAAGTAAACAAAACATTGCAAGCGAATCCAACGTTCATCGGTAAATTTAATAATATGTGCCTTATTTTGCACGCGTCAGAGCCTAAAGTCGAAGCTAACGTAATAGAGGTTATAAGCTAATTTCAATGCAACTGTTTCTATTTGTTTGACTCGCACATTTTATCGCATTACACCTCGTCTCACTGGGGCGACCTGGCGACGCCACTCGCGTCCTTAAAAAATGCATTCAAATTTAGGCTCTAATCTGTTTGGCTAAGGCTTAAGTTAACTTACTCTATAAACTAATAAATTTATCGGAAAGATTGAATACGATATTTTTATTCTTTACGGACTTACGTTAAAAATATTCATTAGGTAATTTTATCAATCGGTAAGATTTATCGATATGAATAAAACTTTTAGTTGCGTTTAATTATCAACGACTCGAATAAATATTTTTATTCGATATGGTTAATAATATTTATTGAATAAAAGTGATATTTTTTTTTATTAGTTAATTTTAACTGATATTAGATATATTCACCATCTCTATTTTGCATAAATATTTTTTGACATTTCGTCGGAAGTTCGTCGTAGAATAGATCGCATCTTCTCTAGAAGTTGCAAGTAGTGCAAGTTGTGGTTTTCTTGTGGTTCGTTATTAAATTGTAGAAGTACACACTCATTAAGAGCCTGTGATGAAATTAACGTACCTATAATGGCGGCAAATAGATATATTCCTTCGTGAGGTCACGTGATGTTTCGAAGGCATGTCAGTTGTCAGTGTCAGTGTGTGTGATGTCAGTTTCATACATTTTGTTAGCGATGCCGATCTTCGCTTCAGAATTGATCGCGTCTTGTTTGCAGGCACTGGGCCCGTAGTCAAATGGCAATCTTTCTGGAGCGAATTTCGCTAACGCCAATGAAATGTTAAAATATATATGCAAAAGTCACGTGATGTTTCGTTGGATCATAAGATTCCTACATTTTGTTAGAGATAACAAACTTCGCTTGAGAATAAATTGCTACTTGGCTACGTGCCCAGGTGTTCAACAGATAAATATTTTAATGGGGGATGATAGTATGGAAAATTCGACTTCTGGCGCGGGCGAAGTCGTGTGGAACTGCTAGTTTTCAATAACTCCAACATTCTCTACGGCCCAGTGTGCGTTTTCATGGTCCGCGCGCTCCGTTATCGGCAATTAGAACATTCCATCTCGCTGCGTCCGCGCATCCTGCTCCGGTGATCTCGTTAGTTTCAAAACATTAAAATATTTGTCAATATTCTTTTTAGGTATTTGGAAAAAAACTTATTGTGGCTTAATGTTCTTTAATACATATCTTAATTACTTAATTGCGGGCTTACGGGGGGTAACAAGAACTTACAATAATTCATCGACTGACGAACGTCCTCCGTAGCTCAATTGAAAACAGCATTCGTCCGGATAGCAAAGGGTCCTGAGTCCAAGTCCCGCCGAATGACAGGGAATATATATTTATTTTTGTGTTCGAAATTAACTCTTAATTACTGATGATGTAACCAACATCGTTGTCGATTGCTGGCATAAGGTTTGCATTTGTCTTGAAGACTTATTTGTTATTTTGTCTGGAATCTTGATCTCTGAATGGTTTAAGCTCTTTACTTTCCGATTTTAAAGTAGTCACGGCTTTAAAGTAGGTAAAAATAAGATTCAAAATCACACAATTGACGCACATGAAGGTAGATATGATTTGAAAAGTGGTAAAATTGAATATTTATGGAACGGAACTGAAAAGGAACATTTATGGCAATTAAGCCTAGTTTACAAAATGAAAATCATCTAGCAAAAGATAAACGGAAAGAATACAAGTTTGCAGAAAAATATCTTAGTTGTAGTACCTGTGTGTTTCAGAAATAATTCAAAAGCACAAACCCATAAAATTTAAAGTCTGTAAGAGTAGTTTATAATAAATCACCACCCAATCGAAACTCATAAATCTGGTAATAAGCCCTAGCACCGACAGTGTCTGTACATGATAGATTCTAGTACATCTGACATCTTGTTCTTCTGCTTGCGAATAGCATAGTTTCAGTAAAAACTCAAAAGTAAACCAAAAAACTAATCTAATATACACATACCTATACACAGAACACGACGAATATGGAACAAAAAAACTGATGATGTAATAATAGTTTATAACTGATAGGGCAATCTCAAATTAATTCTGGCACGAATTTGAGCTAAAATATGTAATATAGTAAGTATATGTATATAACATCTAATAAACTAAGATTGGTGGTTATAAAAGATAAAATTTATAACCACTATTTTTAAATTTACGCAATGTAACTGATTATGTATTTCAGATTTTGTATAAAGAACGTGAATTAGCCGCTTGAAACAATCTTATTTGGCAACAGTGATCGGTGCCATATCATTTGGTAATTGACTAATTGCTTGATTGTATTGCTTAAAGTCATAAAAAGTGTTAGGTCTCTCAATTAAAAATATTGTTCACCGACTTTTACCACTTACTGAGACGAATTACGAACAGATACTTATAATATTGGTATATATACTCGTTTAACGTACTAGTTAAAAATAATGTATTGTTTTTCACATAGCAAAATATATTTTTTATTACTCCATTTGTTTTCTCGGCAAAAATAGTTTAGGTAAAAATAAAGTTTTAATATTTTTGACACTTACAGTGTTATTTTATTTTTATATTCTTAACTAATCTTATACAGGTATATGTAAATAGTGTTTGAATTGAAAAATAAATTTATTCCTAAAATTTTAGTTTAAAAGTGCTTAAAAACTTTGCAGTCTTAAGTTTTGGGAGTAAAAGACATCAACGCGTCAGATTGCGAACTCTTATTCCCGAGTAGTTAGGATAAAACAGGATAAAATTAATTAATCTGTACTCCATTTGAGTTTATAATGTTTTCATTAGTGCCGAAACTGATGAAAATTGTGTCTTGGTACAACGTAACATTACTTGTTTCCCTCAGGCGAAACTGATTTACCTAAGATTCTCCTTGGTTTGATGACTAAAATACAGTTTTCAATTTCATAATTATAATTTTCTTGCCCATTTGTCCTGCCTATGTCTCCCATTACTCGTCACTGAATAATCCACTACTCAGCTATCGTGTCCAACCATCTTAAGATTCAATTTTTTTATTCCATTAATTAATTCAAACACACTATGATAATGAATATATTTTTTAAATATTTGTGATAGACTTTGGATTGGATGGTTTATGTAAGAAAAAGTCTTGCCTGAGTAATAATAATAATGTCCTCCTAGCTGAATTTCGACCACGGCGGCCTATCTCAATAGAGATTAGCCAACTGTGCGGGACATATTATAGTGCACAAGTGTGTGCGCAATACACAGGTGCACTCTCTGTTCCTTCACTCTCATAATTCGGTGAGACAGCAGTCCGACATGGCCGTAGAGAGATCAGGCGCAGGACCAACGGCTTAACGTGCTTTCCGAGACACGGGAGTGTTAACACCACCCAACTTCCTGACTCCGGAGCTGTGTCTGAGTAATTTCAAGACAGAAAAACCCAAACACTCTCGGCCCTACCCGGGATTCGAACCCGGGACCTCGTGGATAGTACCCAGCGTGTTGACCACTAGACCAACGAGGCAGCCAAATTTCAGGCAAAAAACCCACTTCCAAATGTACTTTATTTTATAGTTTAGATTTGTTTGTTTATTTATATGTCCAATTATTATGCAGACTGCAGACCAGTATTATCTTACTGGAAAGCTTTTAAATGTTTATAGAAATAAATAACAGGCATTCAAACAGAGTAACTTCGGCATTTTTCCTTCTCAAACCAGTTGTTGCGTCTAAATATAGCTCGTACATCTAACTAACAGGTCGATAGAACACATACGACACGTTTACTAAAGTCACTCGAGAAAATATAAATAAACTTTTTTTATATACATAACTTTTGTAGAAAAAAGTGTTAGCCATTTGCGAATTTGACCACTTGAGAATTTGGCATTATGCGAATTCGGCCTTTCCAGAATTTGGCCTATTGAGAGTCAGTTGGTGTTTTAAGAATTTGGCATTCTGCGACCTATCGATTTTTCATGTAATTAAAATTTAGCTCCTTACCATTAAATCATTAAGAGTCCCTTATAATAATATAGCGTAAGGCTATATTTAATTGTTTCAATTATTATACATGCACGAAACGGGGGCATGTCCCTAGTTAATAATAAAATCAATTTTATTGCTGTGACCTAATTGCCCAAATTCGATTGTAGGTATTAAGTAATAAATTATTTATTGTTTTGTATGGCAAAAAACATATGTATTATTGAATGAATGACAAATACACGTTTTATTCAATTACAATTTGCTTGTAGAAAAATTGTGTACCTATGTGTTGTGTACGTGCTGTGCAGAGGTGAATAACAGGTTTTGGGCAGTTGTCCCACTGCCGATGAGAAAACATGTACCTTAATATCGACGATTTTCTCGCTCAAGATACGTAGATACATACATTAGATATATACTTTCCGTGTAAGAAAAAAAGATGCAAACAGTCGATTGTTGACTCACACTGCTGTCTGCTCAGTATGCTTGCTTTATAAGTTTGACAAGAGCTGTCAAAGATCAAAAGAACACGACGATCATAACTCATACCAAGAGACCAACAGCAGCAGTGAAATACTATTCGAAATTCAAATCGAATTATGCTGAAAATCAGTATCGTGACATGCCTCGCGCTGTCACGATTAATGCTGAGGGACCTTTTTGGCACCAGTTGGTCTAATATGTACCACGTAATAATTATTATAAAATTATCTGAGTGCCAAATAAATGATTGAATTTGAATTTGAAATCTCCACCCGCTCAAGAACACTTGCTCATAGCCCAGTGACAAAACTATCGGAACTACGCACTCGCTACTCGCTGCTTGCTAACTCGTTTCTATAGCTCTACTTGCTTCTCGCTCATCGTTGCCGTCGGACAGCTGCCTTACAAACAGTGAATACCTATAAACTCACTTCGTATTGAGTCATGGTGAATGCTCTTACGTCAGTTGATGAGTTGATGAGACAACTACAAGATATACCTGACCTGTGTATTGCGCACACACTTGTACACTATAATATCTACCGCGTAGTTGGCTAATCTCTGTGAGATAGACCTCTTTTTAAAACAAATACTTATTTTATTAAAATATGACGTACTAAAATATTATTTATTGCATTGTTTTTGCGTATTTCAGTTACAAAAAATATTTAATAAATTAATCTTATAACAACTTACTTACTTACTTACTTACTTTAGACCTTCAAACTCAGAGTGAACAGGCTTCTTCTGGGTGAGCTCGCTCCATCATCGACTCTGTCTGTGCCACGTCTGGCTTAGTCTAGAGTCAAGAGCAAACCCATTTCAAATAAAAAAAACCACAGAATAAATAATATTACCTTAAACTTAAGTTACTTGACATGTGAGTTTTTTCAGTTCATATAAGCTATTCCTGAATGAAATTGATTTTGAAAATTGGCCGTTCAGACGTTTTTTGTATTTAAATGTACTCAATACTCAAACAATGTTATTGTATACCGTTTGTTCTCACAGAGATACGCTGGACAATAGAGTTTGCGGTGGTAAATCAAATAAAATTGCATCTCAAGAACAAATTATTCTACATTGAGATACTCCGTAATATACACGCGTTAAGACAATATGTTTTGTAATGACCTAATGTAATGCAATTATTATTTGCAATTATTATTTAACTTGAACTGCAAACTATCAATAAAAAGATTACTTCTCAGTATAATAAGTAAGGTAAAGGAGTTAAGAATTACGAAAATAATAGAATTGATAACTTACTTTAATTAATAATAATACATTTTATTTCGATAAATAGTACAATCAATAAAATGTTAGCACTTGACCCTTTTAAGCTTTTGCCAGGAGGCTCCACTCTTCCATAGCTTAAGATATCTATAAATCTAAGTATATCTATACTATATATATCTATACTAATAATATTATAAAGAGGGAAGATTTGTTTGGTTGTTTGTTTATTTGCATCGCATAGGCTCCGAAACTACTGGACCGAATCAAATGAAATTTGGCACAGAGATAGTTTGAGACACTGGGAAGGCATAGGCTACTTTAATAGGATATAAAATCATCAGGGGGGTGAAATGGGGGATGAAAATTTGTATGGAAAATCCAACTTTTGGCGCGGGCGAAGTCGCGGGGAACTGCTAGTCTAAAGATATATCTATAAATAGTACCATAACTTTATTTTACTACTTCTTAATATAATACCTACCTCTTTTGTTTATGCACACTTACAAAGACACTAACAATAAGTAAATTGTGATCAAGTTATGTTAATTCATTAAATACCTATCTACCTACGTTGACAATTAACATAATGCAATTGGCTCATTGGGAATAAGTACGCAATTAGCTGTTCTATATTGTGCACGTGTTCAGAATACATTTTCTCTATAATCACTGGATATTCCGTTTATGTGTCGATTGGTAAAAAAATATGCTGATTGAATATTAATTTAGGTATGTTGTTATTGTCTACCTATCAAGTTTTGATTACAATAATAATGTCCCATGCTAGTAATATTTTTATAACTTAAGCAATTATTTTGCAAGTTTTTACGAAATTAAATCAAATTTCACTCACAAAAATTAATCGACTGTGCCATCCGGTGGGACTCGAACCCACGTCCCTTCGCTATCCAGGCGAGTGCTCTTACCAACTACTTCGAATTCGGGTTCGGGTTCGAATCCCACCGGATGACACAGTCGATTAATTTTTGTAAGTGAAATTTGATTTAGTCCCATGCTAGTCCAATTTTGACCAATCTCAACGAAGATTAGCGAGTTGTGCGGGAGATAAAATTAGTTTATTTAAAAGTGTGTGCGCAATACACAGGTGCACTCTCTGTTCCTCCACTCTCATGGTTTGGCGAGACGGCAATCCTACTGACCTGAAAGTTAACACTTCATCTTCGAGCTGTGTCTAAGTTATTTAAAAATAGATTTAAATTCCAAATTCAACAAATTCCGGCCTGACCCGAAATTTGAACCCGCGACATCATGTACAGAAGCCAGTGAGCTGTAGGGAATCACTGGTAGTATGTAACTGAAATAAAATTAAGTCCAACTTAGTTCTTATGACTGTTTGAAAACAATTTAAATGTATTAACATTCTCAAATTTATGGCTCCGGCAAAACTAGTTTGAATGTTTGAAAATGCTTTTTTGCATGAGAATTAACAGAATGGTTTAGCACACCTGTTTAGATCTAAGATAATGTATGCAGAATTGTATTCTATTGTCAGTACCTATTCGATCTCGAACACAATAATTTAGCCAACGGTATGATTGGTAGAGCTACTTGGTGTTACACACCTTAACACCGTTAACTTTTAATAAAGTTTAGTAAATAATTAACGTTTGTTAATTACCACAATTTATTATGGTTGTATTTATAAATTTAAACCCGTTATTAAAATACCCTAATTTTAAAAGGTTATTTTTTAAAGCAGATGGTTAATTAAATGATAAAAATGTAGGTCTATATAAACATGCTTGCACAGCGCAATTTCTGTGTTTAATTAAACAAACACACAATTTTTCCTGCTGCAATATTTAGTAGGGTTTTTTTGGGACTTGTAATAAGTACCCGTAGGTCTACAAGTATAAATAAATGACTTTTATAACTTTTAACTATCTGGTTGACAACAAACTAACTATTAAATCGTAGTAACTCTTACAACACTATGACATAACGGCTATTAACAAAGTGTTACAATTACCTTTGATCTCCTTTCGTTATACAAGTAACGGTTATTAATAAAAAAATGTAGTGAAATTAATAGAGCCATAGTAAGCATTTAACCGTATTGGTTGAAGTTTTAACCTAAAACATACGATTAGGTAAAAACTGTGCGAAGACTTAAGGAAGAAATATACATATAGTAGATTGTTACTGTGTATGCAAGTTTTCTTCGTTAGGTCAAAAAAATAAAAATAAAAATAGCTTAATATCACTATTCCGCAATTCCGTAGTTAAAAATGAAAACGTTTTCATTCGGACTCAATGTCAAGCAAGACTGTTTGAAAATAATACGCACTACTACAATTATGATTCGGTAGCATCGCTCAGAACTAACTTATACCTAGTTACAAACGCTGTGCTACAAAGAATGATTTTAGTACATTTGTACTTTCATATATTTATATGAAAAAATAATACGAAATAAAAAGGATTTGACAATAAACAAAGTGGTATAAATACGATAAAAAATAACTTACTAATTGTATGAACAAGTGTAATAAACATGTTTGCACCATGTGATACTTTTCCTTAATAAGTACTAAGAGGGTACCAGGGTGCCCCTGAATGAGGTTTTGCATCAACACCCTGTGTGTTTGTACTAAACGTAGTGTAGGCATAATAGTTTTACATTGATCCTTTTTGCACAGCGTAGCTGGCTGTCAAAGTGACGTCGTGACTCCATGCGCAAACTAAACTCGACTGGATTGTACCCACTGTACACATTTTAACTATACACTACACTATATTTCGGGCCATAGCTTGCACGAAAAGAAACAGTAATAGGCATAGTGAACCGATTCATCTCATTGAGTAACACAACCGTTGCGCAAGAGTTGATTTCCGCCGTTTTACGCAGATCGACACGGACGCCGCCCTGCCGAACGAAACTGGAACTAATCGTGTTGTGGTGTATGGAATTGTGAATGAGAAGGTGATTTGCTTTTATTTTAGTTTGAGTGTGTATGTTTAGTACTTATTTCTGCAATTCATATCTATACTTTGATAGCTTTAAGATTTTTTGCTTTGATAATAAAGGCGAAAGAATGTCTGTTTGTCTGTAACCTCTTAATGTTTAAATCGCTTAACAGATTTAGATAAAATTTGGTATTATGCGAGTCCTAAAAAAGAACAAAGGATAGTTATTGTACCAGAAATCATAAATTTAAGGTGAAAAGAGCCTGAATGAAAGATCGAAAATAAAAAACGAATATTAACCATAAACGGTTAATATTCGTTTTTATTTTCGGTTATAATTCGAAATCTGTGCGGGCGAAGTTGCGGGGATCCTCTAGTAAGTAACCACTTTGTAGGTTACGATTATGTTTTGTCTTGAACGATTGAATCATGACAAAAGCTTAACGCTATAGGGTAAATAAATAGAGCGGCAAAGTACGATACCTTCAGTGAACCATCAGGTAAGGTTTATAACATAAACTAACTCAAAGTATTAGCACAAATTCAAAAGAATCATTTCCCAAAATTATTTTAATAGATAGCGACTTTTGGCACGTTATATTAAAGTGCAATTCAGGTTCAATTACCTAGCGTTAGAAGAAGGCAAGAGAAGATAACTAAGTTCCAGTGGACCAGCCTCTGATGTGGATAGAACAGACGCTTCCTGTCAACAACACAGATGTAGAGCAGTTCTGAACTTAAAGACTTGATGTCAAACATCGAGTCTGAATCCACTAAGGTATTCTGAAAACTCGATTGATAGATTCAAATTTACCCTTGCGAACGTTACTATTTAACATTACTTTCTGTCATGAAAAATCATTTCTATTTCAAATGCATCGAAATACCAAAGAATACGACACCGGCGGCAAACCGAAACGCATTCGCAGAGAAAATATTATAAACGTAAGCCGCGCATGACGGAAGTAATGATTTCTGATGCCATTAAACTCTGTTTTGAAAACGTTGCAATGCAGAAATATTGTTAAAACCAGTTTGAATGAAACCAGTCATGGAGTAGGTAATCTTCAGAGCCACACCAGCGAAATAACACTTTTAAAGGCTATAAAATTCACTGGAATATTATGTTTTAATTAATTCTCTATTGAGGCTGGAGCACTTTGGATGTTTAAATTGTTCTTATGCAGATAAAAGATTCGAGATATTTTTAACAAGGCAATTACTTCATCATGGATGTTGTCAACATTTATTACGTATATTCTACGTACGTATATACTTAAATAATAATAAAAACCCCATAGTAAAAAAAAATACAAAAAAAAACAACACAATGCCAATCTCCAGGGAAAGTAGTTTCAAGTCAAACCTACGTGCTTTTCAGATGTTAAATATACCTATATTTGCCACTGTTTAATCTGATAAATAAATTTAAAAAAAAACTGTTGCATGCAGCATTGTCCCGTTGAATGGCCACAGCTATTTTCTGTGCCAAAATTCAACCTAAACTACGATCTTCATCTTTATGCATCATTCTATCGAAAACCTACCTCTGCAACAAAATCTTTGCTTCGGATCCCCCACAGCCTGTAGTCTCGACAGCAAATGGGACGATACAATTAAAATGCAAACCATGCAAAATATACTTAATTTTAATAAATTCGAAAGAAAGATAATCTTATCGCTAATCCACATGTTTCAGATTGACCTTGATATTTAGATTAATAAATCGAAACGCATTACGATTACGAATAGTCATACATGGGTCATTATTTTTAGATAAGACAAAATAAAATTTTATAACAGTAATTTGACGGCCTGAGTATACTTCAGTTAAATATTATGTTTATCGTAAAACGGTACTGATTTCGCGGAAGGAAAACTTTCCAGCAATTATAATATCCATACTATCCATATCCATACTAATATTATAAATGCGAAAGTGTGTCTGTCTGTCTGTTACCTCTTGACGCCTAAACCACTGAACCGATTGAGATGAAATTTGCTATGGAGACAGTTCGAGACCCTGGAAAGGACATAGGCTATATTTCGTCGCGATATAAAAACATTAAGGGGGTGAAATAAGGGATAAAAGTTTATATAGAAAATCCAACTCTTTCGGGCGAAGTCGCAGGGAACCACTAGAAATGAAATAAAAATAATGTGTTGTCCCAGTATTGCCAAGTGTCTACATGTATGTGATAATGATCAGTAATCATCATCATCATCTTAGCTGTTGCACTCGCGCCAGGGCCGAGGGTCTTCTTTGGACGATGATCAGGTAATTACAGTGTAGCGGCTGCCATCTGATCGCCGTGACCCTGAACAGGGGAACCTTTTTGAATCATTTCGATAAAGATCAGTAATAATTATGATAATATGCAAGTAAAAATGCAAAGCAAAATAACAATACTATGATCTCTTCTGTCTTGTGAAATTATTGTCTTATGTTGATAAGTGAACAACAATCAACTAGTTATTTTGAGGTTTTGGAACAAAACATGCAGTAAACAAAGGTTCTTTACTGTATTAGATTCTACAAACCTGGGAGTCTCTACAACATCGCAATCATTTCGCCATCCGTAAAATACTTAAAAGATATATTGCGGCCATTCAAGTCGAGTCTCACGTATATAATTTGTGCATTCAGAGCATGCCTCAACCTTGTGGTTGTGGGCTGAAAGGCCTTACAAACATGCTAATTGAATTAATTTATCGCTTTTAAGGAAGTTTTAACACTGAATTGTCGTAGACATTTCACATTACTACTTCTGAACCCGTAGACAAAATGCAATCAATTCTAAAGCGAAGTTCGTTAGCGCTAGCAAAATGAAAGTGACATAAGCTTGGCTAGATGCCATACAAAATGTATTTTATGATATTTCGACATATCGCGTGACTTTTGCATACATTTTATTGGCGATAGCGAAGTTCGCTATAGAAAAACTGCATCATGTCTAAAAGCCCATATAGGGTAATGCATATGGGGGAAAACCACGTATTTGATATTTGGGCTGCTGGCGTGATTTCTTTGGGTCATTTGCTTTGGATCGGAGTTGATGACTTGCACGATGAAATTACTTTGAAAGAATTATAATAAAGATAAGGGTCTATAATAAGAACGGATATGGTTGAAGGTCCTACATGGACCAAATAAAGAAAGAGTTAGGTGTCGTATCGTACCGAGACGTCAAGGAGATGGAGTGGAGAAGACTCTACCGACAAGAGCGTATCTCTTAAATTATAGATGGTTGTTAAAATCAACTCTTAACTCAATAATGGAATTCTCCAAATAAAAAATCCTTAAATCTCACTAAGCTCCCAGTTTTTGAAGCTCCTATAGCTACAAAATAATGCCCTTGTTGTTTTACATCATCAGATGGGAAAAATAAAATACAATTATTTTGCTTTAAATTTCCGCTAAGAGCTCTCTCTCTTTCTCTTAGCGGAAATTTAAAGCAAAATAATTGTATTTTATTTTTCCCATCTGATAATGGATTTCCGCAAAGTAACGCCTGATTCTATTAATTGTTTTACATCATACCAGTATTTAAGGGGCGGTTCAATATCAAAGATGACAACAGCGCCGATTGTCCACTCCTGCGCATATCGCCCGTTATCGGCGTGGCACTGACAGGCACGGTGCGCCCGCGCGTATTACGTGAGGTCAGTTATCAATGGCGATTGAATGTCTGCTTTTGACTGGACTATAGGTTGATTGGACTATAGGTCTCTTCTTACCACACGTAATTACTTATGTGGTAAAGTATTGATGTAGATCTTTGGTTAAAAAAAAGGCAAGATACTTTTAAGATGGATTTGTAAATTAAAACTACTAGAGTTATATATACTAGAGTGACATGCTATTTCATAGGCCGAATGCACTGGACTTACCTAAATTTTAACACGTCCTAACAGGCCCTCTTGCGCACGTCCCGATTAGCTAATCTAGATTCATTCAAGGCCTATTATCTGAGTTGAAAGCCCAGATGCACCTGTCCGACGGGCGCAAGTGGATTTTCCGGATTAATCTAGATTTATTCAAGGCCTAATTTCTGATTGAAAGCCTACATGCACCTGTCCGGACGGGCGCACGTGGATATTCCGGATTAATCTGGATTCATTCAAGGCCTATTATCTGAGTTAAAAGCCTACATGCACCTGTCCGGACGGGCGCACGTGGATTTTCCGGATTAATCTGGATTCATTCAAGGCCTAATTTCTGATTGAAAGCCTACATGCACCTGTCCGGACGGGCGCACGTGGATTTTCCGGATTAATCTGGATTCATTCAAGGCCAAATTTCTGAGTTGAAAGCCTACATGCACCTGTCCGGACGGGCGCACGTGGATTTTTCGGATTAATCTTAATTCATTTAAGGCCTATTATCTGAGTGGAAGGCCACTTACACCAGTCCGGATTAGCTAATCCAGACTTGTGCAAGTGGGCTTTCAATTCAGATAGTAAGCCTTGAACAAGTCCGGAATAGCTAATCCCACTTGCGCAGGATTAAATGTACTGTGTACTTGCAAATAAAAATGTATTATTATTATAGGTTTATTATTAGAGCATGCTCATTGTTACATCAATCAATAAACAGTCCATCTCAAAATTGCACTCAAAAGAGGCAACTAACTCTCAAAGTTCGGTGAGACGGCAATATGACAGGACTGGATAGAGATCAGGAGCAGGACCAACGGGTTTAACGTGCTTTTCAAGGCACATGGGTGTTAAAACACCACCAATTTAGCGATGGGCGATTATTACTAAATTAATCGAATTATTCGAATGGTCTCTGTAATCGAATGTATTCGATAAGCAACCGCAGTCATTCGATTATGCGGCGTGCAACGGTATTGCACGCCGCATAATCGAATGACTGCGGTCGGTGCGCGGGCCGTACTACTAATGGGGGATTTTCTGACAGCTCAAAGTTTTAGTTCAATTGTTTGTAGATGGACGACGCTATTTAACTAAGTTATATAAATAGTGCTTCGAAATCATTTAACACAAAACAATAGCACATTATTGTAATATTGTGTAACCACTAGACCGACGAGGCAGAAAACAATAAAAAACTATTTAATAACTTCTATTTCTTGTCTATTATCTATCTATCATCACATTACATATAAAAATTTATTAAAAATTAAATACATAATAGAAGTTAACTTACCCTTAGTAATTCTTTCGAGATAATATTTATTTATCCCATTCACCCATGAACATTCAAGGTATGAGAAGTAATTTATTGTTTACCAGCAAAATCATCGTGAAATTGATAGTTTCTTTGTAAACTTCAAATAGATAAAACGTAGAAAGTGGAGAGTAAAAATCTATCTAAATATTTCACGTCACGCACTGAAAAAAAATATTGGTTAACAGTAACCAAACTATAGTGACTTGCGAACTTTTGGCTATCAGTAACAAACTAGTTTTGTTACTGATAACCAAAAGTTCGCAAGTCACAACAAACTAGTTTTGTTACTGATAACCAAAAGTTCGCAAGTCACTATAGTTTGGTTACTGTTAACCAATCATTTTTTTCAGTGCGATAGAGACATTATATTATCTAGGAAAGTCGACAGTTTAGTCACTTTTGACCATGCTTAGTCAGTTTTAGAGAATAAAAAAAAACTATTATCATAAAAACTAATGTTACTTCCATCTTAATTTTTGATAAATACTTTATTTTATTAATATTGCATTTTATAATAGGTAACAACTTTCTTGTTAAAAAAATTCTGAATGACTTTCTTTTATAGTGTGCAGCAAAGAGTTATCTATCCATCCATCCATGAAGTACATATGTATACAATATACTTACATATCATACAGGTAATACGAGTATTTTCGACTTGAAAAATCCATTTTACTTAATACTTTATTTGAGCAGGATTTTAAGGAACCACGGAGTTTGAATAAGTTTTATCATGAGGTACATTTTCCTTAGGGGCAAAAAATTACCTATAACTAATTTTAGATTGCAAGAGAAGGTTTAAACGGAAAACCCCCACGTGGTAAACAAGGTGGTGGCGTGATGAGCTGTATGTCTACAAAAATACTAGAAAACACCTGCCAAAAATGGTAGAGAGTGGAAAAAGGGTAGAGAGGCCTTTACCCTGCAGTGGGATTGGGACACCATGGGCTAGTAATAAAAACATAGTAGGCAGATAAGAAGTTAATCATTCAGATAAAAAAAAATCTTAAGGTATGCAGTTTCCATTCTCTTTATTATATAGTTAAAAGAAAATGCATGAAACCAATTCTTGTTAAATTACCTTTGCCCGATTTGATTTGGAGTAAAATATTTATATTTAAATATTTCTTGGCAATAGCGGTGCTCAATAACCGTGTCAAATTTAACATTACCGTTTGCACAGTACATATTCAATATACATAAAACTGAGTAAGTACACACGGCCGCACCTTAGGCTACCCTACTTTGACTTTGTGACCGCCTCTATCCCTTACGCATTACGCAATAAAAGCTGTTTTCGTATTTCACATGGGTAAGCTGACTGACGTGCTGTTGACTATACTTAACTTGATCTTATTAGGAAATTAACAACATCCTGGATTGATTTATCAGCAGTATCGGTACTATTAAAATTAATAAGTAAACTAATACCATGTTAGCGTAGCGATAGGTCGTTGTAAATTTTACGGAAGCATCGAACATAGTCAAAGAATAACTACACTACGCAAAACATAGTAAATTAGCAAAACTATCGTAGATAACAATCAATACTTTTGGCTCGGTTGTGTATCAATAAAACTTTACAGAATACCTAGTATTTCTATATAACATAATAAATAAATAAATACATTGAAGCCAACCTTCTATTGTCTTGCAAGACTCAGTCCTATAAAACTATCGATAGTATAATCAAAAACCATATCGCCTGCTCCCACCTACCCATTATTATATTTCAATGACCACAATTGACCCTCATCGCTAGGCCGCCATAAGGAAATCTAACACTGTTATGGAGTGTACTAAAAGATGTTAACACGTTTATTGTCTGTTACCCAACTGTTATAACACAAGCCTATGCTGCAGGGCTTATGGCCCTTCATAAAAATAAAGCAACGGTGCAATATTTCACAGAATTCATGTCGAGCTATGGCTCTAAGTGTTAACTTCCTTAGTTTAACGTCAAATATTATTTCCCGATATCAATTGTAAAGTCAGCCTATATAGATCCCACTGGGAAAAGGCCTCACCTCAACTATGAGGAGGTATGATACTATGATATCAATTGTAATAGATGGTAGGTAATTAAATTTTGAATGGACATTGAATCCTGCCGAAAAGTAAGCTTACATTTATTCAAGTGTTGAAAAGTGGTAGATTTTTAATAGTAAGTAGTTACAATAGTCCGTCAGGTTCTCCTGTTAACAGGGTCATGGAGGTCAGATGGCAGTCGCTTCATAATAACCTGACATGCCACATCCTGGATCATGCTACAAAGCGGACCCTGGGCCCTCGCGTGCGAGTGCACAACCGGGATAACGCTAGGATGATGGATAAAGTTAGAATAGTCCGTCTCATATACTTTTTAAAGATTTGAAAATTGGTATAATTTATGTTAGTAATCCGGATACTGTGTTAGCATCTCAATTAGCTCCAACTGTACGAAGTATTCAACATTAATATTAGCAAGTCTTCTAATTGCTCCGTAAAGAATCTCGGTCACTACAGAGCACAGCAGTATAGTCTAATTATTAGTTACATTGGGACCAGTAGTCGTCGGAATGCGGACATAGCGTAGGTTGGGAGAAAGAACACAGTTCGACCTTCATTTAGAGCTTATTTTTTTCCAACTATAAGCATTGGTACTTAAATAGTTAGCCAAACTTTCAACTTTAACTAAGTACTACCATGAGCTCTAATATTTTAAAAACGTTAAAGGTAATTAAATTGGAGCGTCGGTGGCGCAGTGGCTAGCGGGTTGCCTCTCATGCGGGAGGTGCCGGTTCGATCCCACGTGCCGCTATGTACCAATGACTTTTCTGAGTTATGTACATTAGTTGTTTCACTAACCGATGCTCTTATGGTGAGGGAAAACATTGTGAGGAAACCTGCACATTCAGGTGACTGAATGTGTAACCATGATTCAAAATTGGTCAGGTTCCCCTTGTAACAGGGTCACGGAGGTCAGATGGCAGTCGCTCCATTCTAATT
Source organism: Pyrausta nigrata (assembly GCA_949316185.1). Lineage (NCBI taxonomy): Eukaryota > Metazoa > Arthropoda > Insecta > Lepidoptera > Crambidae > Pyrausta > Pyrausta nigrata. The sequence continues at coordinate 16,434,907 of OX438950.1, forward strand.
ACCTGATTTGCCACAACCTGGATCATGGTCAGCGGACCCTGGGCCCTCGCATAAGAGAGCACAACCGGGATAACGCTAGGAGGGTGATGTTAATGGTAATTAAAACCACAAAAATAATAAAGTATTTTTGAAGATGTAAGCTCCGAATTTTAGTCTGTCTGATGTAAATTTTGAGTTTGTATGTAGATGTGATCTTCACCTGCTAGTTGTTAACGTAGCTACAAAATAAAATAAACTTAGCTTTAAAATGGTTTCATTGGTAGGTATTTATATAAAAATATTTTGGTCTGGAAATAGCTATTCGAGTGAATTAGAGCTGCTGAACTGAAGATGCCAGCCTGTCAACGCCATCTTTTTCGCTCGTATCTATGTCTAGCAGTTCCCCGCGACTTCACCCCCGCCATAAGTCGGATTTTTCATACAAACTTTCATCCCCCATTTCACCCCCCTGATGTTTTTATATCGCAACAAGTCCTTCCCTGGGTCTCAAACTATCCCTGCACCAAATTTCATTTAAATCGGACCAGTAGTTTCGGAGCCTATTCAATACAAACAAACAAACAATCAAATCGTTCCTCTTTATAATATTAGTGTAGGTGTTTCCCAGTTTTTGTTTTAGAACAATGCTTGGAAATTCATATCCATCTGCAACAAAAGGAATATTTTCAAGTAAAATAAACATTACTTACCGTATAGACATCTTGTAATACACACTGACACTGAAGGCACGTGGGCGCGAGACCGGTTGGTCCCGCTGACCCACTGCGCTCAAACGCATCAGGATCGTAACGGGCTTGTCTTGTGACTAATTGGGACCAATACTCTAGAGATAATGCACAATGTGTATGACACAGAAAAAAGTACTTGTTATGCTTTGAACTCGTATTAGCTGAAAGAGTAACTGAACGCATCAGACACGTAACGGGTTTGTCTTATTTGAGAGATAATGAAAAAACTAAAAGTCGTATTAGTTGCAAGAGTAGATCCACTATACCTGAGATATTTCATGAAACTGACAATTGCGGGACATTTCAAGTTCTCCTTTGTGCCCCTAAACCGCATACATCGTCGCTAAAACTTTAAAACAATCGTTATAATATAATTTACCACATTTTGTATGAAAGTTGTGTTAATAATTGATTACACTAAATAATATTTTGATTGTGATAGTAAAATACGGATGAGTGTAAATATTGCCTCGACTAAAAGCTTTGAGTGTTTTTTTCTAGATCAAATTAAATAAACAAGTAAAAAAAATATGACCATATGATTTATAAAAAGCAATTAACATAACTTGTGCGTACGTGAATACATATTTTAAACGAGGTAGATGCAAATAACTAGTTGGTTCTAATAAAATCGAAAATAGTTACAGAAAAATTTCAAATCTCAAATTGCGCTTCTCTGAACCCAAAAACAAGTTTACAAGAAAAACAAATACAAAAATCAAACTAATTTTGAGCATAAGCAACCTCTTAGCAAATAATATTATTATATTCTCACAAAAACCTTTACAAACAGCGCCTTCACGGCGGCTGGCCACGTTTTTGCTGCCTTCCGATTGCCTAGTTTCGTACAAGGAGCGAATGGTTAAAAGTAAAATGATAGTGGGCTCAATTACAATGCGCCCTCTCTAAGATTAAATGGATTAGGTGCAGTCTCTCTCTTTCTCTGTCAAGCAAACGAAAAGACACAGATTATATTAATTTAGAAACGTCAGACTAAACAGCTGTACGCTGCTAAGGAAATCAGAGAACCCATAGACAATTTAGTAGGCGATGATGACTAATAAGTTAGACGAAAACACGCAAAAACTTGTACACATACGTTAGAAATCGCATCACTCAAAGTTTCTTAATTATTGTAGTCTATCTCTTTCCGTTTGTTTGATAGAGAAAGAGGGAGACTGAACCTAAATTTAATCTTAGACAGGGCGCATTGGAATTGAGCCCAGTGTTGTCCAAAGGTATAAAATTTGTAGCCGAACACACGTGGCAGCAGGAGACGACATTTGTACTAATACTAAAATCTCAATCGTGGCAACAGATAAATAGTACCCACTCGTAATAAGGTAAAAATTAGTTCTTGAGTAATTTTCAACACCATCTGTTGATTTTAATCATTGATGTTCGTAGTCAGAATCGATTGGTCAGTTTATCGATAGTTCCACAACCCTAGTAAACGGTCCGATGATCATACCATCAACATTGTGCCCTAAGGTTAGTTTCATCAGCGACTGACATCATTTATTTCGACGATGCACACCACTGCGCTTGCGACCGTTTTTTTGGGGATTATGATATTTTTGTCAATGTTAATTTATACTAAATTAACTGTGAAAACCTTTCCTTGAGTTAATGTTGTAGAACATTACCATTTTTTTTAAAAATATTGCTTGAGACTTGTCCTCCTTGCCGAATTTCGACTACGGCGGCCAATCTCAACAGAGATTAGCCAAATTAAAACAAATTTCACTTACAAAAATTAATCGACTGTGTCATCCGGTGGGACTCGAACCCACGTCCCTTCGCTATCCGGGCGAGTGCTCTTACCAACTAAGCTACGGAGGACGTTAGACAGTCGACGAATTTTTGCAAGTGCTTGCTACGCCAGTGAGCTCGATTTCATCAATACTTGGGGAATGTACCCGCATGTATCCAATGGAAATATTTTTACAAATATTTAACCATCAGTTAGGATGAAATCAGCTTAACTTATTATAATTTTATAACTTAAGCAATTATTTTGCAAGTTTTTACGAAGTTAAAAGAAATTAGCCAACTGCGCGGTAGATATTAGTGCACGGTATGTGCATGTGCACAAGTCACAGGTGAGTGCATTCTCTGTTCCTTCACTCTTAGATTTCGGTGAGACGGCAATTTGACATGACCGGAAAGACATCAGGCGCAGGACCTACAGCTTAACGTCCTTTCCCAAGCACGGGCGGGCAACACCACCAATTTCGAAGCTCCCAGCTGTTTCGAAGTTATTTCAAGACAAAAAAACATAGAACAACCATTTGAATAAAATGCGTTATAAATTGGTTGAGTTTTTTTAATTTGCCTACATTAGACATGCGCAAAATCGTTCACTGAAGTGAAATGAGTGATATAGTTCAGTGGGAGCTAAAGATATGTATCACTCATCTAGTTCAATTAGTTCATTTAGTTCAGCAGATCTACTATCAAAATCTCACTCACTACTTCATTCAGTTTAAATGTATCGTGTACTACAGAGAATTCTAATGACTAAAAAATAACATTTATAATATTTAGGCAGTCTAGAATTACGAATTAAAAACATTTTCATTAATTTCGAAGATATTGTTACACGCATTAACAAAGGATGTAAAGTGTTATTTATGTACGTAATGTACGTACGTTACGTATTAAAAACGTATTAATTAATACCGAAAGTTTTACATAGAAAACTGCAGTGCATTAGCAGAATACTGCAGTCTCGCTCTTGCAGTATTAACAAATATATCCGTACGTTTTACTCTCATATCACTGAGTTACTGAACTAAATGAACTGCTTTGGACTATAGTGAGTGAGTGATACATATGAACTAGATAGGTGAAGTAGTTCAATTGTATCATTCATTCAGGAACTACACATGTCTAGCCTACATGATAGTTAAGTAGCAAGGTCCAAATGTTGCTTATTTGTCAGCATTAACAAGAATTACGATAATATGCTTTCATGGTACGGACTCTTTAGGAGGTACGTCAAGTAATAGGAGTGTGACTTTGCGACAACAATATAAAGTCTAAATAATGTGCTACCCATTGTAGTACCTACCTGCTTTTCAAAATAGCTTTGCATTTACCTTATCAATAATTTAAACAGTTAAAATTAACCTTTCCAATAAACAAGTTCTGTCTCAGAGGCCGGAATCATGCAATTTATTCGCGATTCGGTCCGGAAGGAAACTTCAGAAAATGTAAACAGCGAGCCTGTTTGGGAATACTGACGCCTAACAAACCACATCCAGATACAAGTCGTTGAATATTATCTGTGAGAAAAACACTGATATTTTAAGGTTACTTAGTGCTTAGGAACCCTTATATTTTCGCTATTAAAGACTGTCTGTCCGCACCACCGCAGGAACCCTTAGTACCAGACAGCTCCTCCGTAGCCAATGGATAAATTCTTAGCTGGACAGTTTCTCAACTAGACGATTTGCAGCTTTACTAAGTAGTATTTTATAGTGAACTTTACATTCAGAGAAGTATAGAGAAGCTGTTAACTACAGGTAAAAACACTTGATGTCATCTATCGGTCACTAACATCGAAAGGAGAGCCTAAAAATAGCCCTGATAACCTAATGGTCACTCCATTGTGGGTCTGTAGCGCGCAGACGCAATTGGTCTAACCGCCTTGATACAACTCACAATAGCATTGGGAACGACACGTTTTTGCGTCTTGACACGCTCCCTGCAACTATATAACGGCTTCTGATAACCCCAACTCACGCTCCAAACCCAACTTTATTATCTAAAGCTTAAAGTTCACTTTCAAATACAGACGTTTTTGGAGATATGACAAAGTTTGTAAGAATATTATAAATGCTTGTTAGTAATTGTTGAGAAATTAAGATTCATTACAAGAAGTATGCTTCTTTTTGCGCTTCTAAATAAACGTTGACACCCGTAACATGTGGTTTGCGGATTGATTTGTTGTAGACATACATACAATACGGCAATTAGCATAATAAGAATGATAATCAGCGATTAAGCCGTGTAAACGGATGTCTGTTATTGAATTATATTGCTTTGTTATATCAAAGCGAAGTGATAGAGATAGAAGTAAATATAAAGAAGCTGTAGCAAATGAATAAACAACTAATAGGCACAGTAACTAGTGAAAAGAAAATCTTAGGTTCAGTAAATTACTGATGGATGTGACGATACTTATTATCGTAGTACCTACAATGAATGGTACTACAAATACTATGGTGGTATAATGGTGCTTCCGACTGTACTTATTTTATGCTGTTATCGTTTAACCTTACAACTATGTACAAAATGTTATGTAGAGGAAACCTAGTATTGGCCTACTAAATTAGCAGTACTTATAAAATTGCGTAATTCATTGTAGCTGTTGGTTTCTTAAACATATATATATTTAAACATATATTGTTTCAACAAACATACCAATTACCTAGCCTTTTACTATTACTCTTAAATAAATACTTTCATTCATCTCATACTCGGGCTTAATTTTGGGTTTGTTATTGATATTTTTATCAAGAATGATACCATAACCAAAAATATTTTTTGAGTACAAAAGTGTTTGCAAGTTTAAGAGATTTTTGCTGATTGTTAAAAATATTAAGTAAGTAAACGAGACTTAAAAAATCCTAGGTTTGTTCTTACTACATACCTAGGACATTTATTCTGTAACCAAAGAAGTTATGAAGAGAAACTGATATAATACCGCCATTGTATCTAAATCCATTGGAGCCGTCCGCACCGCAAGCAACCAAGATACAATTTACCTAACGACACTTCTTAGAAAACTCCGCCGTCTACACGCGTTTAAATAAATGTACAGTGAAAATGTCATTATCTACACGATACACTGATATCTCGAGAGTTTCTGTTTTCTCTTTCACTGAGAAGAGAACAGGAGGTCAGCTGTTTACAAAAGTCAGTGCCCATTTAGATGAATGGAAAATATTAAAACGTCGTCAAAATAAAAAATGTCAACTATTGGATGACTATGAAAAATGTTAAGGTTGTAGCGTATGTATGAGAATGAAATGTCAACATGAGTTTGAGGGTCTCGCCTTTGTTAGTGTTGTGGTTCAATGTGTGTTTGGATATACAATAGGATGTGAGAGTTTTGGTAAACTATGTTTGGACATTTGGACAAAACCTTCGAATGTTCATTCTCACACAAATGACGTGCTAACTTGTTAAATATATAAGTAACAATCGCGTTGTTAATATTATGTAATATAATGAACGATGAACGAACTTAGTTGGGTCATCTTTATTTCGTCAAGAACCCATCATCATGGCAGGAATTCGTATCTAGGGTTTTGATTTTGGGCCATTTAAGCGATCGAGAAACCTGTTTGTTTAGTTTCATAAGATTTTCATTATTATAACTTTCATAATTAAACCAATTACATGTGATATTTAATGCGATGCGAGCAGCAAGACAGTTTAATAGATATTGCTGATATTTTAGATGGGAAAAATAAAATACAATTATTTTGCTTTAAATTTCCGCTAAGAGACGCTAGCGCAGGCAACAAACCCACACCAACCGCAACCGCTTTGAGTACCAGTTCAGGCAAATGCAGAATGCACCGCCCTCCCTCCCTCAATAAGCATGCACTACAGCTAATGCAGTTGTTAGTTACCAACGCATGCATATCTATTTACGACTTATAAAAAGTCTAGTCATGCTTGTAGCGCATGTAGAGGTATAGACCAGTGCACAATATAAGCTAATTTAGATCTATGTAGATAACATAAGTATACCCAGAGATACAGGGTGTCCTCTCCACATAGCACAAATAAGTGTGTATAATTACTGGACCACAATAGGTGTGAGCTATTTTGTATCATCGAGTCCACGCAGACGAAGTCGCAGGCAACAGCTAGTGTACAAAACCATCCATCTCCAAAGACTGCCCGTGCGCAACGCGTATTGAATCGGTCTCAAATACTAGAGAGAGAAAGCCATATGGTATAAATATGCATAACTCCACTGATGATTTCTCTGGCAGCACGCTACATGCGGCGCAGTTTTCTGCGAAGAAAACTCTTGACTAAATTGAGTAACCGATCGCAAGACAACGGATTAATCTTTGGTATGCTAAGTACTACTCGACCAAGCCAACTTGACAAATGTCAAATGACTTTCGACGACGGATACAACGAAAGGACTTGTCCTCTTTTTGAATGGAGGCTGGTTTTTTATTCCAAGATATCACCAACCACCAATAACCTATATTTATCTTTAAGCTACAAAAATATGAAACACGTAACCATAGAAATCTGAATTTTAAACGCCTTCATTTTTGAGAAAAATATGTTTTGTAATAAGGCATCATCCATTGATCATTACTTGTATTTCGTGGCTGTATGGCTAAGTACCATTGCCTTTCCACTGGTGGATAAATACTACTAGATACTACCACAGATTATATAATAGGTACTGCTGTCAATGGGATGTCATTTTGCTGTCAATTTTTTTTCGTGCGTTAATTGGTATAGGCGAAGGTGCGGTTTATGTACAGACGAAGAGAAAAATTCATTTCAAATTTTCTTTAAATCGGAGGCCTTAAAAATATATTAATTATGCAGAAACGCTAGTTTTTGTGAATTCTTTCATATAATATTTAGTTTATTCTGGTTAGAAATATTGACGAATAAAAACCATTAATGGACAAGTCCTTTCCGAAGGCAAAAGCAATATTGTTACAATTGAGATGAAATGCCTTAGTTAATTTTAACACCATTGCTCTTTGGTTTCATTGGTATTTTCGTTGTATTCGTCGTCGAAAGTCGTTTGACATTTGTTTAGTTGGCTTGGTCGGGTAGTAAGGTGTAAATGTAATTTAAAGACAAAATTTTAATAAACCTATATACATTTTGTATGTATGACTTTAAAATAAATGAATCCTGTTCTATTCTATTAGGTATTTTATAAAGCATGCACTTTTTTAATTTTCCAGTTCATATGCATGCATGCATGCATATGAAAAATGCAAATAAATTAAATTAAATTTTAAATAAATTGTTTCAACGAACATACCAATTACCTAGCCCCAAACTAAGCGTGAGCTTGTGCTATGGCGACTAGGATAACGGATAGACATGCTTATATTCGTTTATACATCCATGACTTAGTACAAATGCTCGTGCTCATCACACAAACATTTGCCCCTTGCGGGATTCGAACCCACAACTGCTGGTTTTGTAGTCCGGGGCACGAACAACTACACCAAGACGGTCTCAATCATCTCATCAATTATAAGGAAGTTTGAGTTTTTCGGGTAAAAACCATTCGCCTGTGTCCTGCAGACATATAGCCTGACTGTAAGGCTTTCAGACTAGCAATAATCGCTTTCAGCGTCAGTTACGCAATGGTAGCTCTCAAAATAATGAAAAAAAAATACGATACCTACAAATGTCAATACGCTTGCAATTGCAATGGCTAATGCTATAGCTTTCAGGTTAGCCGGTATTCCTGCTGATAGAAATGATACCAAAGGAAAAATACACCGACTTCAATAAAAGATCAAGTCAAATAATACTTGCCAGAGGTGCAGTCGGCAGCACGTCAAGTTACCCATGTGAAATACGAAAACAGCTCCTATTGCGCAGGGAACAGAGGCGGTGATTAGGTCAAAGTGGGATAGTGTGACGTGCGGCCGTGTGTACTATAGAAGGGTCTTACCAAATAGAGTGCAAACCATGTTGCCTCCGCCAATGGGAGGAGTGCGGAGCGCAAGGTCAGAGTAAATGATATATTATTATTTAAAACAACAATAGCACAGTGGCCATTATGACGATATAATAGCACATACATAATATACTCTATATCCCAAACGTTAGTTGTAATACGTAACAGTGCAATTAAGTTTAATTGATATGCGAGTTAAAAGGGTATTTCTTCCAACTGGAAGAAATATTCTCTAACTCGTATATCAAATAGATTCTATAAAATAACACCATGAAAGGCAAAATATCAGCAATAATTAATAGAATCAGGCGTTACTTTGCGGAAATCCATTATAAGATGGGAAAAATAAAATACAATTATTTTGCTTTAAATTTCCGCTAAGAGACGCTAGCGCAGGCAACAAAACCACACGTATATCAAATAGTATGTATGACTTTAAAATAAATGAATCCTGTTCTATTCTATTAGGTATTTTATAAAGCATGCACTTTTTTAATTTTCCAGTTCATATGCATGCATGCATGCATATGAACTGGAAAATTATTTTGCGGATACATAAAAAATAGGTAACGATGTGAGGAAGAAAAATTTAAACCATAATACTAAGTGACGAGTACCTAACAGTAAGTAAACTTGATTGGGTAGTCAGCTTTTTAACCTTAAAGTCTATAAGTGATAACATAATAAAAAACAAAACAATAAGCTGATTTAGATGAAATTGTTAATTTTGCGGTTATGAATATCAAACAAACGAGAAGGCTCTCAATATAACTGTTACAGATGGCTATAAGCCTACACTTAAGTTCAGGAAGTAAAACAAAAAACCTTCCTGTCGTTACCGCTAGTTCCAACACCCAACATGGCCTTGCCGCCAAATCACTGGGCCAAATGATTTCTGCAAAAAGAAGATTGGCTCTTTGGACATAGATCTGCAATCCGTTGCGGTTTCGGTCGACCACAGTCTACCTACTGTCTACTCCAGTTGTTATTGTGAATGAAAATAGCAAGTAGTCAAAAAATATTTGTTTATTCAATTTAAGACATAAAATACCAAATTAAATCAAATTTCACTTACAAAAATTAATTGACTGTGTCATCCGGTGGGACACGAACCCACGTCCCTTCGCTATCCGGGCGAGTGCTCTTACCAACTAAGCTACGGAGGACGTTAGTCAGTCGACGAATTTTATGCAAGTGCTTGCTACGCCATAGTCGATTAATTTTTGTAAGTGAAATTTGATTTAATTTCGTAAAATTTGCAAAATAATTGCTTAAGTTATAAAAGAAATATCATAAAATACCACTTATGAACGTCAATAATTAATATCAATCAATACTGGCCCATATGGGATAGTGATAGATAGACATTCTTTTTTTTATTGCACCAAAAACATATTACAGATACATACATGATCATACAATGATCATGAATATTCACGGTTTTTTACGAAACCTATCGTAACTTTAGTGTTGTCTTAAATAATCCGTCGTGTTAGATATGGTCTTTTTCATTTGTTTTTCTTACTTTTTTATCTTTTTATACTTCGAACTTAGAATACCTAGACAAGATGTGCTCGTGTCTAAAATATTAATTTATTTCAAGATCAATCAGCATTATGTTGAAGCTATAGGTAAAAACAAGCCCCGTTGGTTTTTCCGTAGCGCGCAAAAAGCACAAGGTATCTTTCCATTGAAATGATCGTCATGTTTATTATTTGCAGAGTTATTTTTGCGTTGATGCTCCAAAGAGATATTTGTTATTATTGGACCAATCATTTATAGTGTTGAGTGATAAATGGGTATCGTTTTAACACCAAGGCAGAATGCTAGGCCCGATTTCTGTAGGTATCTAAAACAGTTTACTTTAAAACAAAATTTTCTCTCAGTCTCGCGTTCGCGTAAGCAAATTTGACCGTTTTTTTAAATTGGTTACAAATTATGATACAATAATTTTTAGATAGTTCTGAACCATTCTTTTTTTAGGGTTCCGTACTCAAAGGGTAAAAACGGGAGCCTATTACTAAGCCTCCGCTGTCTGTCTCTCTGTCTGTCTGTCTGACTAGGCTGTATCTAATGAACCGTAATAGCTAGACAGTTGAAATTGTCACAGATGATGTATTTTGGTTGCCGCTATAACAACAAATATTAAAACCCGATTAGAAATATTTAAAGTGGGCTCCCATACAAGAAACGTGATTTTTGTAAGACTAAGATGAATTAGATAAGTACGGAACCCTTTGTGCACGAGTCCGACTCGCACTTGGCCGGTTTTTTAAATAACACTAGATATGTATGATTTTGTCGTTTGCATTTCAAGTCAACGTCATTTGAATTCTACTGAATAATCTTGAAGAAATCTTGGATAAAATCAACAACATCTCATGGAGTATAAATGATGTCATTACGATATTTCTGAGAGGTTATTAAACTTTTATCATAAAAGTCACCGGTGCAGTGCAATATTATATTATTATGCACTACATTTTATTGTAACTACATACCGGCTTTTCCGGCTTTACTTGAGCCGAACGGTATCGCGCGTGATGATGGCAAGAGACCAGACGGGATGTCACTTGTTCCTTGGCGGATGGGTCGGGCTCTTGTGTGGGACGCTACCTGTGTCGACACACTTGCAGCCTCTCATCTGCCCGGGACAAGCCGTGATGCTGGTTTGGCTGCGAAAGGTGCCGAAAACTTTAAAAAGAACAAGTACAGGCAGATCGACTCCCGGTACCACTTTGTACTGTTTGGAGTCGAAACACTGGGTTCGTGGGGTCCCAACGCTATCTCTTTTTTCAAAGAGATTTCCAAGAGGCTAGTTGACATCAGTGGTGACCTAAGAGCTGGCAGCTACCTTGCTCAGCGTATAAGCATCGCTATCCAGCGCGGTAATGCTGCCAGCATCCTAGGAACCTTACCACAAGGACCCTTTTTATAATTTTTGTTTTTGTGTTGTATTAAGTAATTTATCTTAATTTTTATTAATAAGTTGTATATATACTACATACTATTATGACCTATTACAATTTTATACCTGCTTCAAATGTTTTACGTTCGCGTTAAAGTATATTTGGCATTGTTTCCTTTAACTGTTGTTTCCAATAGGAAACAACGAAATATAAGATCTTAAATATAAGATAAATATGACGATTGTAGATGAGATGTTTTTGCATTATTATTTTTTACTTATTTTATGTACGGTCGGCACGTCAGGTTACACATGTGAACTACGAAAACAGCTTTTATTAATTAGAGAATAGAGGCGGTCTCAAGGTCAAGTCTCAGTGCGGCTGTGTGTACAAATACAAAGTGGTTATATCTACAAATGTGAATGTGATACGAACTAAGCGCTTCGCATCAACATTTATAATGAGCACAGCTAAGTTGTGGAACTCACTACTCGCTTTAGTGTTTCCAACGAATTACAACCTAAGTCAGTGTGAACAGGCTTCTTCTTTGTGAGCTCGCTCCACCGTGGATTCTGTCTGCGCCATGTCTGGCTTAGTATAGAGTCAAGAGCAAACCCTTTTTTAATAATATTGGCCCTAAGGGCCAATATTACTGATTTTTAAATTTTTGACGTTCATAAGTGGCATTTTCTGTCCTAAATTGAATAAATTATTTTGACGACCGTCTTGGTGTAGTCGTTCGCGCACCGGACTTCTAAACCAGGCGGTTGCGGGTTCGAATCCCGCAAGGGGCAAATGTTTGTCTGATGAGCACGAGCATTTGTACCTAAGTCATGGATGTAAAAAAAAAAAGATTTTGACTTTGAAAAAAAATTGTACATCTAAAAAAAGTAAAACCCTACGAAATCGTAAGGTTGAAGGGATAAGTTTTCGAACACGCAGCTACAGCCTCGACTTATGTCCGACAAGTTCGTGAGCGACCTTTCAAGCGGTCGCCGGAGGTTGCGTGGGGCGAGGTATGCTAGATGTGAGCGGGGTCGGGAAGTGGAGTTCCTAATACAGTCGCGTGCAAATGGCGCAGGAGGGTCACGCATGAACTTGTCGGACAAGTTGTTTAGAGCTAATAAAGAAAACAATCACAATAATGAATACGCATAACAGGACACTAAATACATAGTGAGCTATGGCGTTCCATAGCAAAATCCCCAGCATAGCGAAATCCCCAGCATAGACCGTTGTCTATGCTGGGGATTTCGCTAAGGGATAAAATCCGGAACGAGATCATTCGCCAAAAGACGAAAGTCATAGATATCGTTCAGAGGTGCAGTAAGCTCAAGTGGCAGTGGGCTGGTCATGTCTGTCGCAGAACCGACGGGCGCTGGAGTAGGAAGGTTCTCAAATGGAGACCACGTTTCGGGAAACGTAGTGTTGGACGTCCCTCTGCTAGGTGGACTTGAGGAAGGTGGCCGGTGGAGGCTGGAGGCGAGAAGCGGAGGTCGTGAAAGTTGGCACAGTCTTGGAGAGGCCTATGTCCAGCAGTGGACTGCAATAGGCTGATATGAGTACATATGAAGCAGTGGTAGGGCTAACAAATACGTTAAGACGAGTATAAGTGCCCCCTGTTGGTCTACATGCATAAATAAATAACTTTTATAATATTTTTGAATTCAAATGGCGTATGAATCCAAATTATAGCCCCATTTAAATGGCGTATTATAGCCGCATAAATGTCGCTAGTACGTTCGCGCAAAGGTGAACGTTCAAAAGGCGTGGAGCGGATGGCCCTGGGTTCGATTCCGTGTGCAAAACGGGTTCTCTTCATTAGTTTTAATCAACTGTCCTAGGTAGATTTACCTACCACATTTAAAGAAAATAAGTCCCTACTTAAAATCTAGATTACTACTAGGGACATCCAGAACAACCAATTCGTACTCCAAGATTTAAATATCACCGGCTCTACACGTTTAGCGCCATGGTGGACAACCCCCAAGGCCCTAACAATATTTTTCTATTGTGTCTAGTTTCGTGGCAGTCAAAGGCTTAAGTGCGCATCCATTGAACAGGCCACGTCAAAATACATGTTCGTGTGAATAGATAGGAATGCAAATATGAAAACTTTAATTTTCTTCTTCTTTTATTTGATCTGGGATCGATATTAATTTTAGGTGTATAATAGTAATAAATTGTTTTAACAAACACATTAATTACCTAGCCCCAAATTAAGCGTGAGCTTGTGCTATGGTACCTAGGATAACGGATAGACATACTTATATACATTATTTGGTAAGCTCTTAACTTATTTTTAATATAATATATACAACTTATTAATAAAAATTAAGAGAAATGATTTAATACAACACTAAAACAAAAATTATAAAAAGGGTCCTTGTGGTAAGGTTCCTAGGATGCTGGCAGCATTACCGCGCTGGATAGCGATGCTTACACGCTGAGCAAGGTAGCTGCCAGCTCTTAGGTCACCACTGATGTCAACTAGCATCTTAGAAATCTCTTTGAAAAAAGAGATAGCGTTGGGACCCCACGAACCCAGTGTTTCGACTCCAAACGGTACAAAGTGGTACCGGGAGGCGATCTGCCTGTACTTGTTCTTTTTAAAGTTTTCCAATAAAGAGAGCCGAATGAGCGTTGATTTCCAAAAGGTGGTCTGAACATTCATCAAATTTAGTTACTAATTTTTGAAAATGAGGGGGTATTGCATTATCGAAGATGGGAGAGCCTAGAAGATGGAGGGTTGACTCTGTGAGAATCTATATATACATTTATAAACATCCATGACTTAGTTACAAATGCTCGTGCTCATCACACAAACCTTTGCCCCTTGCGGGATTCGAACCCGCAACCGCCTGGTTTAGAAGTCCGTGGCGCGAACCACTACACCAAGACGGTCGTCAAAAACGTTTCATTTAATGGTAGACTTTGGAGCAATGCGGCTTGCGACTCCGGCTCGCAGCATGCGGCGCGGCGCTCATGGAACTATGGGAGTGTATGAAACCCTTTCCGAGCGATCCATTTCATACACTCCCATAGTTCCATGAAAGCCGCGCGGCTCCTCGGAGCCGCATGCAGCGAGCCGGAGTAGAAAGTCGCATTGCCGAAGTCTACCTTTACTCTTGAACGCGGTACCCCTGTGACCTCACCACGGATCCCCAGGGTTTCGAAGATCACCGTTTAGAAATTAATTTAGACAACGCTATATAAATGTACTAAGTCATCCATCATCTCTACTAACCAGCCCGTCACTGCTAGTCTTTAGGCAATGGGAAGACGTAACTAACTTGCACATAATCCGGTCTAAAATATCACCTGATTCCGTAACACTCCTAGATGCAACGTTCCTTCTAAACTTTATTAAGTACCATTCACACGACCGAGTGCATCCTATTATGATTCTTATTCGGTCGTAATAAGGACGTCCGTAGATGGAACCTCGATTCCTAATTGCTCCGGTATTGCTCAAGCGTCGAGACCAACGTTACGAAACCGCTTTGACTCTATGCTCTCCTGGTACTTTAAATCGGAATGCATCTAGTCTTAGAACTAATAGACAAACGTTTTTTTTTATATTATCTAGTGTTCTCTAAACAAAAACATGCAGTTACAATTTTGTTTATATTGCCTAACCTATCTATAGTTTGGTGGCAATATACTATACATTAAAGATATATACATTAAATCTTTAACTCGAATCGAATGCACGAATCTTTAACACATCTACTCTACAATCACGGTAATGTTAACCCAAAGGTATGATAATACCATCGTAACAACACGTTTGTCAAATGCCCCATATTCTACATAGTACCTATTCGCCGACTTGATTCGACAAAAGTAAAAACGTCTGTTATTAACAAAGGATTTTTAAATCGTTTAATTGTTTAAAAGGATAAGTAGCATTAATTGCCTAATTCGCATTGAAAAAATTAACTAGCTATGTACCTTATGCAAGTACGAAAATTAGTCCTGTAAGTGCATTAGTTAGTTGTAGTAGTGTAGATGTATAAGTGATTTTATGGATTTCTACTATACTTAACAGAGTTTTCATGAACAGGTAGACAGTTTTGTAAAATTTTCAGTGAAAAAACCTATCTGCCTTGCGTGCCCTTTGCACTAACAGACATGCGTGTTTGTTACTAAAGAATGTGGACTTTTTTGTGGCAATTTAATAATAATATTAATAGCCCAAAAGGTTTAAATTTAAATGCTTATGACGGGTTTATGACTTGATTGCTAGTTTTATACCAAGCAAGCGGCTTTGTAAGGCCATTGATTGGGATAAGATGAGTTCTTTCAAACTCGTAGATGAATAACTGCATTTTTACAAAACTGAAAGAATAACACAGACATTTACGATTAAGGTGACCTTATCAATCAAAGCACTCTCTTTCAAACGAAATATGGGTAGAGAAAAGATAATTATGGAGAACAATAAACAAATACTTACCAAGGTATTACTTTATTGGTATTCGATGGGGATACATCATTCTTTTGTAAGTTATGGTTTTGTGTATGAAGTGAAATAAATGAGACCAAGAAAATGTAATATTGTATTTCACGGTCTAAGAATACAGAAAGTCAAAGTCATTGAACTACGTAAATAAAATATGGGTCGCTCACCCCTGATAGTCTGTCTGTGAAAGCCTTTACGATTTTACAACCTGAAATTAGTTTTATTTCCAGAGCAATAAAAACTAAAACTCGTTGTATAGTTGAGAATTAAGTGGCCATTTTACTTGAGCCTAATAATGGTGTCGTATATTAGTGATGAAAGGTCAGGGTGTGCTGGTTAGTAGTCTAATGGTAGGGTAATTTGTCCAAATGTTGACACTCATGTCGGACACGCAATGATCGATTATAGAGTTCAGTAATTCACGCGAAGTCACATCATTTGTCAGTGTATTTGACTCGTAGACATATATTTAAAAAGAACATTGAAAGTTATGGTATCTCATAATGTCCTCCTAGCCGATTTTGACTACGGCGGCCTATCTCAACAGAGATTAGCCAACTGCGCAGGACATATTATAGTACACAAGTGTGTGCGCAGCACACAGGTGCACTCTCTGTTCCTTCACTCTCATAATTCGGTGAGACGGCAGTCCGACATGACCGTAGAGAGACCAGGCGCAGGACCAACGGCTTAACGTGCTTTCCGAGGCACGGGGGTGGTAACACCACCAACTTCCTGACTCCGGAGCTGTGTCTGAGTAATTTCAAGACAGAAAAATCCAAACACTCTCGGCCCGACCCGGGATTCGAACCCGGGACCTCGTGGATAGTACCCAGCGTGCTGACCACTAGACCAACGAGGCAGATCGTATGGTATCATCATCATCAGATGGTATCTCATACACAGATATTATGGTATTAAAATAGGCGACTAGGGTTTTTTGTACAGCATGCTTATTAAAAGAAACTGCTACCTCGAAGATAATATAATGTATTGAGAGCCAAACTATTTTTTTACAATACGGTGATGACTAGGAGATAGTAAAAATTTTAGGCATGGTGGCCATAGTCACCCTCTTAAATATGAAGATTGTTTAAACTGACTCAACCTCATTAAGCCTGGAGTTCACCAACACTTGTTTAATTTTGAATCAGCTGGTTTAGCATTATTTGACATACTTTGTATGGAAAAAAATCTGTCAAAATAATCGTCAATTAAGGTTTACCGACTGTTTAAAAATTGGTGAACTCGGGCCTAAATCTTACACAAAATAGCAAAAACTTATTATTAATAATCCCTTATATTGTTACAGATCATGAGTTCCGAGGGCTGAGTTCCGTCACCGAAAAGGTATCAACGACTTTACAATATTCCAGTATTTTCTACCAGTTATATAAAGCTTTTACCAACCGAAGATTCTCGCCGTCTAAGTATACCCACTGATATAACGTAACGAGATGCTCAGAAACATATCCGAAATCAGGAAGTTTGTGGTGTTACACCCCCGTGGCTCTGAAAGAACGTTAAGCTGTTGGTCCTGCGCCTGATCTCTCTACGGTCATGTCGGATAGTCGTCTCATCGAACTATGAGAATAAGGAATAGAGTGCACCTATGTATTGCGGACATTGCAGCTATGTAAGTTCTGCGTACCTGCTTGATCTCTGTTGGATTGGTTTTGCAGCAAGTATGCAATTATACCGTATAATCTTAATTGGCCAATAGGCCGCCGTAGCAAAATGCAGTATGAGAAATTATACTATTAATTGTAGATCCTTATGTAGCATTAAAATCATAGAAGGAACGCACTAATCCTCCTACACCTATTTCACAATGACACCAAGAACGTGAGTCATACATCGCTTCCAAAATCTACATTCAGACACCCACACCGAGCACATAAATATATACACATACATAAATTCAAATACTTATGTAAACATTTTAAAATAATGGCGCTGTAACGATCAAAATCTAAATATCTCATATTTCGTACGTATTATCGATTAACTAATTACACACGTTTGCACGCTACAACGTAACACGTTTCGTATCAGTACCAAGCACTGATATGTTTCGGAGAAAAATCGCCCTTACTTCCATAGGTTACGTGCTCGTTGGACGGCCATATGTTTCCCATATTATGCCGTACACAATAAGGTCTATTACAGAAATACGAAAAGCCTGGTGCCTGGAAAAAGGTGCAATCCCACTAATATAATATTATAAATGCGAAAGTTTGTGAGTGTGTGAGTGTGTATGTTTGTTACTTCTTCACGCAAAAACTACTGAACGGATATAGATAAAATTTGGCACAGAGATAGATTATAGTCTGGAATAACATATAGGCTACTTTTTATCCTATCCTATCCTGTAGGATACAGAAATAGTAGTTTACGCGGGCGAAGTCGCGGGCAATAGCTAGTCTATTCTAAAAGCGAAGTTTGCTATCTCTAACAAAATTTATGTAACTGACATAATTCATTGAAACATCACGTGACTTTTGCATACATATTTTGACATTTCGTTGGCGATAGCGAAGTTAGCGGGATAGTGTGTAATCACCATCAAAACCACAACTGACTTTTGTTGCCTAAAATAAAAAAAGAAGTTCGCTGCAGAAATATTGCATCTTGTCTACAGGCCCTGAACCTAGCCTATAGATCATGCGATGCAAACAAGAGTGCGGAAAAAAGCATAAGTGCAGGTGCGCGTGCGCAGAGATATGGCCGGAGAAAGCCTGTGCGCTGGACCGCGTCGCTCGCGGTTGATGCCTCTGCCGTGGTATACTTGCTGATCGTCGGAGTTTATGACACCACAATGGTATGGAGCTAGCGTGAAAAGCAAGAAACGGAACGAAAAATACCTCTAAGTATTATAAGGTTTCTTTAAAGACTTCTTAGGACAGTAGTCAACGCTTGACATATTTATTGGGAAATTGAACTTGGCATTTCTCGGCCGAGTCACGAACTTGCCGCTACAACGGCACATGGGGCAGGGAGGAAATTTTCCGGTTGTCAAGAAGCTCGTGGTGTTGACATCCCCTTGCATCGGTTGACTTTGCTTGATCTCTCTCCGTCATGTGGAATTGCCATATCACCAAACTTAGAGAGTGAAGGAATAGAGAGTTCAACACTGCACTAATTTTTGCCGCCTAGTTTGCTGTTCTTGGTTGTGATTGGCCGCCGTAGTCAAAATGAGGATGTTATTGATATTATTCTTAATGATAGAAGACCACATTTATTGATCACACTAAAAACTGACGTCTTCACAAAATGATTAATTCCCAGCGACAATTAACAGGGACCTCCATTCCCTTCGACCAATTACAGTCCATGTCTAATTCTTGATCATCTATCGCCGTTATCAGTCGATTGGTCACCCTGGCAATTACCGCCTACACTAATGAAGACACATACTTACTAGAACAACGTGAAGTCTATTTTAGTAATTGCTCTGCATTAGTGATGGTGGATAATTATAAAAATCACAAATCCGTAACATTGCATGTGTCCATATTATAAGTAACGGTAAATAAGATTAAATAAAAAAGGTAAGAATTCCATAATAATAAGAGGCATTTTCGAAATATAATGTTTCAAAATCAAAAGGAAAAGTATTTTCATGGTTTTATAAAGGTATGAAAAAACATATACCTTTCAGATCTATAAGATCTTCCAGTGACCAATTTATTGGTCGATTCGAAAATGACTAACCTTTTCCGAAAATCATCTTTCTAACTTTTATCAAAGGAATCAAAACCTATACTAGGTTAGGTGATCCTATCGTGTTTCTAGGCCTAGAATCACGCAGACGATTGACAAGTAGGAAGGTCTTACAGCACAAGTAAAGGAATAAAAATGAAAACCATAGATAAACCATAGTTGGTAGGAAAACCTACGACGACCGTCTTGGTGTAGTGGTTCGCGCTCCGGACTACAAAACCAGCGGTTGCAGTCGAATCCCGTAAGGAGCAAATGTTCATGCGATGAGCACGAGCATGTGTACCTAAGTCGTGGATGTATAACCGTATTTATTTTTAATTTATTAAAGATGCAAAACAGATTACAATTAGGATTACACAGTTTACTTGACAATGGCTTAAAGGCTAAATGGTAACCAAGTAAGATGCATCCTAGAAGTTACAAGTGATAGTAGCTTTAAATATAACAAACAAAAATACCTTACAAATATGTAATATGTGTGGTATGTGTGAAAACAATGTAGGCAAAGGTGCAAGGACAAAAATATCATATTACTAAGGCTGCGATATTCCTTTGGAAAACATTTGGATTTGGCGTAAAGATGTCGATATCCGGATGGGCCAGCAAGAGGTTGTTGTAAAGGCGACACATTCTGACGATTGCATTGTAAAATGATGTATTGTTACGGAGTACTTGCAAAGAAAATAGCTATGGATAATGTACATAAGTACGTCTATCAGTTATCTTAGTTGCCATAGCACAAGCTCACGCTTAGTTTGGGACAAGGTGTGTTAAAAAACAAAAAAAAAAAAACACCCTAAGTGCGCGTGTACGACACTTGCCAGGTTGTTGATTAAATCTAAGGGTTCTACTCTAAATCTAGTTCAACAACCATAACGCATCCTCGTTCTGAGACCGTTTTAAGCTTCCTGCCACTCTTTGTGCGTCTTATGCTTCGTTTGTTTACATTGTCACGAATAATGAGCTGAAAGTGGGTTGTTCTGTGATGCTTTGGTGGGCAAGGTTAAGGAAGTCTACCAGTGTTGCCTTTATAGTCGATAGTCTATCGATAGTTGACTTCATATCTATAGTATCGATATTGTGATACACGGCAATAATATTAATAAGAATGAAAAAATTAGCACTATTGAGCTCCGATAGTATCGATAGTTAAACTGTCGATAGTTGATAAAGGACAATAGTATTGGTAGAGGGAGGAGAAAAAGAGTAAAAACTATAAATGTAAGTGGATGGAAGGGAAGAGGCCGACCGAGAAAGAGATGGATAGACTGTATAAAGCATATGGTTTTGAAAGGAGTGGAAGAGTCAATGACGAGTAATTGAATTGTATGGAAGGGAAAAACATACTGCGCTGACTCGAAATATAATGGGAACAGGGCAAACGAATCATGAGTATTGATATACATAGCTATAGATAACAGTTTAGTTAGATAGTTTGCTAATTTTCAAATTCAACTATCGATAGCAACTCTAGCTTGCCTGGGTCTTTATTATTACACCGAATTTTAAAACAACGAATTTCATTTCGCAGAAAACTATTCAACGTTTTACAATTCCTTTTTTTTAATTCACCTAATAACGAATCAATAAAGTCTCATTCTATCGATCAACAATTCATCGCAAAAACTTTTCACAATCAGTTTAATAGCTAGAACAACGATTCATCGATTGAACATTTCATAAAGATATTACTTCATCAAAGTAACTTTTCATCGAAACATTATTTACGATTACCTATTTTAAGTTCGAAAATATATTAGTATGACATAAATAAAATTGTTTCTGGGGCTTCGCTGGCCGCTGCCGCGGCACCGCTTGCTTCGCTCGCTCGGCTCGCGCGGCGTTGTGGTCTACACTTCTAATCTAATAAAACCTAACCTTCATTAAATTAAAAATTGCTTACATTAATATACCGAACAAACAATATTTGCCAAAAAATAATAAAAGTTTTTTGTTTACTAAACATAATTATGTGAAACGTGCCATCGATGTAACGTTACATTTTAAATCGTATAAAATGTGGAAACAAAATTCGATGAAACAAGTTTTTTGGTTAAGACTATTCGAGGAATTGTTAATGTGATGTAATGAATTTTGAGGAATTGTTTTTGTTTACTACAATATTTTGATTTGTATGTGTACCCTATTGATACTGCGCCGCGCGCACTCGCACGCGTACCTGCCTTATTTTTATTTGTTTAAAACGTACCGTGAGAACCCCGGAGCCCCCAGTTGCCACCGAGACGTTACCTATGACACATGTACTAGACCGACCAGAGCGCTTTCGCCGCGTGTGTATCCTGTGAAGCTCCTTACAGACATTTCGAGTGATTGTGGCCTGTGAAGTGTGTGAAGTGAACCCCTGATGTGGCAAGTACCTAGCTAAGACATGACGAATTTTCCACCTATCATTGTCGCCCTCCACGTGTAATCCACTGCCTAAACTCTCAAACAGTTTTTAACCGAATTAAAATTGCTGCGAATAGTTTTCGCAGAAATGAAAATCGATGAATTTAATCACGATAAAGTGACGGATTCCCAGCCTGCCTAGTACCATGCCATTCTTTGGCTCTCATTATAAAACCAACGATCGCCCGATTACATTAAAGCCCATGCAGCGTCAATCTGTTGCCGGTTCCAAGACCTTCCAGCCCTTAGGCCTTGTCTAAAAATATGGGCAGGGGGGAGGTATTGACCACGCTCTGGCAAACTGAATGAAAACTACTTTTACGATTGTTTTTTTAAGCCTGTGAGTAGCGTCATCATTTTGACAGACCGTGAATGGCCAGCTTAACAGAGAAACTCAAACTGTCAAATGGTACATTTTCAAACGATTTAAATCCAGAATTGTTAGCAACAGAGTTACGTTATTAGCTCCCTGGTTCAGGACCAGTGACAGAGCTGGTGAAAGTTACGAGAGGCATAAGTATGGGCAGTAGGCAGATAAATGCAGAACTACCTAAAGCAAAAAGACTTAGCCCAGATCCTAAACATTGATTGCGCGTGAGTATGTATACGCCGAGAGATTAGGCAATCGCCCGGTAGGCCAGGAACGCGGGTTCGATTCCCGCCTCTGGTGGTCATTTTTTCAAGTGCAAAAATATGTTTAGATTGCAAAGTGAATGCTTATCACTTAAAAACAATAATTTATCGTATTATGTATACGTCACGTGGCATCTCATCACGGCTCTATGAATTAGGTTGTCACAAATGATGTCATTAGTTGTCCCGCTTTGTCATATGATGGAAAAGGTTTTTCAATTACTTTGCCCCGTTAAAAACATTAACTTTATGTGGATACACAGCTGTACCACAGATAATAGACAGTGTGAGTCAGTGTGTCCGGGTTTCGACTGGCATTAATTTATGGGCTATTAGATCATCGAATGTAATCAACAAAAAAGCCCCATGTTGGGGGTCTATCTCTCCCCCTCTTGAAATGGCAGCCATAATTTTTTTTGAATGTTATTTCTATGGATCTGAAGGTCCTAAAAGTTATTAAAATGTTTCTTTTGGAAGGTAACGCTATGGCACATCAAGTGAAACAAAGATCAATTTACAATTATTAACCGTCATAGAGGTTTTTTTTTTAAATAAATATATTATATACTAGTGGTTCCCCGCGACTTCGCCCGCAAAAGTTGGATTTTCCATATAAACTTTCATCCCCTATTTCACCCCCTTAATGTTGTTATATCGCGACAAAATGTAGCCTGTGTGTCCTTGCCGGGGTCTCAAACTGTCTCCATACCGAATGTCATCTGTCATCAATCGGTTCAGTGATTTAAGCGTCAAGAGCTAACAGACAGACAGACAGACACACTTTCGCATTTATAATATTAGTATGGATAATAGTTTTTTAAACCTATTACGAAAAAAAAATTACAAAAAAAAACATTTCATAAGGAATATGTCTTTGAAATTTGGTAAATATCAGGTAATTTATCGCTACCGAAAACCGGACACTCTGTATACACTAGTAAGTACCTTTTTGTCGTAAAACTTAGACCCTATACCATACAGTGTTCGCTATATCCACCAGTCACCATATACCATTTGGCATAAGCAGTTTTAAATGAAAATATTGTATTCTTCTCATACGAAAAGACGTAGGTAATGTAATAACTCAATCCAGACACTAATTTAGTAATTTATAATGTCATCAACTTGTGTGTATACTGACCAATAATAATAATAATAAATAATAAAATCTTCATTTCATCTTATAAGTAAGTTACAGGTTATCTAATATGCAAATGAAAATTTAAATTACATAGGAGATGATCAATATTCAGATGATGATTATTAACGTCTGTGCTAGTTAATATTTTAACTGTGTTACAGACGCTAATTCCTTCCATTGATTTACAATTTTATAGGTAGTGCCAGTGAGGAGGTGCTTGTGGCGCAGTGGCGGCAGCGCTTTGGTAGTGATACCAAAAGTTAAGCAACCCACGGCGCGGTCGTGATTGGATGGGTGACCATTCCGACCATTTAAGTGACGTCCATGACAAGCATCTCCGTGCTTCGGAAGGCACGTTAAGCAGTTGGTCCCGGCTAATATCTGTGATATTAGTCGTTAAGCCTAGTCAGAGGCCCTAGGGCGGCTTGATAACTTCTGACAGTAAGGTTTGTCACTTGCCTTACATACACCCCTCCACCAATCCGCACTGAGCCCGCGTGGTGAAGTATGGCTCGTTCCTCCTCATAGTTGAGGTGAGGCCTTTTCCCAGCAGTGGGATCTAATAGGCTGATTTATTTAGGTAGCGCCAAAACACTTTTTAAATAAACCTGTAAATTTAATACAGTTAATAGTAAGTACTACATTACTATTTGTGTGTGTGTGTGTGTATATGTGTGTGTGTATTTGTGTGTGTGTGTGTGTGTGTGTGTGTGTGTGTGTCTGTGTGTGTGTGTGTGTGTGTAATATTTATGTGTGCGTGTGTTTGGATAAGAGTGTATCAACATTTATGTGCACAGGATGTGTATGTGTAATAGAGAAGAGAATTTGAGTTGAGTTGAGAGCCCTGCGATAAAAATATTGGGATCAGTTGAATCTGTATAAGAAACAACTGCTCAGTACTCTGTATGGTTCAAATAATGGTCATAGTACCTATAATTCTAGTTCGGTTTTAATAATGGTCATAGTATCTGTAATTCGTAACAATAATGATCTAGGCTATGGCTGTCGTCTGTGACTGACCACTAAGAATAGATTAGCAAGTTGCATATTATTTGCATAAATTTTATATGATAACAAAATGTAATAAGACAATCTGTTGCGAAATACGGAAATATTCACATGAGAAATTGGTTCAAAATTATATTATGAAATAAAAAACCGGGCAAGGGTGAGTCGGATTCGCGTACTGAGGATTCCGTATAAAAAAAGGTTTTTTTTTCTACCAGTAACCCAAATTTGCGGTTTTTGGACTTTTTCCGTTATTTGTGCTGTAAAACCTTTCTTTTATGCCAAATTGCATGATTATTGGTCTTGGCATATGTGACTCAAATTATTATGTAACAAAGATCTATTTATACCATATTTGATGCAAATAAATGATTATTTATAAGTTCTACGTCGAAGTTGCAGTTGTGTAATGCGATAGTTTTTGCATCAGATGCGCTCGCCTGACAACTATGAATCAGCTGTGATTAACGAAGTTCACCATGTCAAACTGGGTACCTACTACCGAGCTCAATCGAATCGAAATCAGATTCGAGTCGAGATCGACCTAAAATAGGGATTCGTTAAACATTTACTCGAACTCAATGGCGTCGGTGGTAAGGATGTAACTAGGGTTGAAAATGATATGTTAAATACATGGATCTTTAAATATTCTACCTCTGTATTAAAAAAAAAAAATACAATTTTTTTACCTGTTAATCGTCGGTTGAATCTTTTGCAAGTTTATGTTATTTACTTGTACTTTACGGTGTATTTTTCGCATTATTCAGCTTTTAGCCTTTTTCAACGGTCGCTTGAATTTTACAGTTATAAAATATTATCAATAGATTTTTGTATGAGTTTAATAATAATAAATTTATTGCTTGCCATTACAGAGTTATTTCTATTACAGTTTACGTATTACAATTACTAGTTAGGATTGATTATTACATTGAAATTTGAATTATGTTGAGAAAAATTACATTGCATTATATTGAATCAAGAGTTAAATTTTGGAACAGTTTAAAAACATTTTTTTTAAACAACAAAAGTTACGATATTTTAGAAATGACGATGTTATCATCGCTCGTGACTGTACAGTCCCTACATTATACAGTATATAGAGTACCTACATTATTGCGATCGTCAATAGAAAAACATATAATTATTAAATAAGAATCAGAAATGTCAAGAATAAAAAGGTTTATATTAAATCAAAGTCAATAAAAATAAAATTTGTTTTTTTTTTAATTTGTACTATGTATATGTTTTTTTTTTCAATTACTTTATTTTATAATAAAATAATAAACCGAGATATTGTTTAGATTCATTACAAATTACAATTGCTTATATTTAATTTTTATCAATAAGCAAGATAGTTCCCCTTTGATTGTTAAATATGAAAAATGCACAGTATTAAACGAGAAAGTATTATACGAGTATGATTGTATCTTTCAGACGAACCTCCCATTTGCTTTTTATGAAAAATACATGTATTCTACAGGAAAGATAGAGTTTCGAAACAAACAAAATGTTTCTTTTGCAAATTTCAACCCAAGATGTAACGGTTTACGATTTCAAGTAGTTCACTTTTCGACCACAACTCGATTGGTGGTATAATCGATTAGCAGAGTACCGAATCACTGTTTCTCGACGTCGATTCGATTGTGATCGTAACTCGAACTCGTCAAGAGTAACACCCCCGATATAGTTGTGTTTTGATTTTAATGAACAGTGTTGTTTTTATTGGGATCAATTGATATGTAAAAACATTGGATTGGCCTTGACTTTTTCAGACAACAGAACACTTAACATTTTTATCCAACTTACTTACATTATGACGTGGTACTTAGTTTTTTAGGTTTAAGGTTCGTACATAGTTATTGAGGTGCTTGTGGCGCAGTGGTGGCAGCGCTTTGGTAGTGATACCAAAAGTTAAGCAACCCACGGCGCGGTCGTGATTGGATGGGTGACCATTCCGACCATTTAAGTGACGTCCATGACAAGCATCTCCGTGCTTCGGAAGGCACGTTAAGCAGTTGGTCCCGGCTAATATCTGTTATATTAGTCGTTAAGCCTAGTCAGAGGCCCTAGGGCGGCTTGATAACTTCTGACAGTAAGGTTTGTCACTTGCCTTACATACACCCCTCCACCAATCCGCACTGAGCCCGCGTGGTGAAGTATGGCTCGTTCCTCCTCATAGTTGAGGTGAGGCCTTTTCCCAGCAGCGGGATCTAATAGGCTGACTTATTTTATTTATTTATTTACATAGTTATTGTAGTTTTGCTTGTACAAAAAAGGTTAGATAGATACTTATATAACTTGGATTTCCATATTCAAAATATTAATATGAGTACCTATCTAAGTATTAATTTTATGACGATCGCATAATTTCATTTATTTTGCTAGTGAAAAATATTATTTTATAAAAGATTCGAATTGTAAACCTTTATCTACATCTAATGCTATTTAATTACCTACCATAGGCCCACTTGCGCACGTATGGACTAGCTAAACGGGATTTGTTCAAGTCCTATTATCTGAGCTGTAAGCCCACATGCGCCAGTCCCGATTAGTTAATCGGGACTGCGCAAGTGGACCTTCCGGATTAGCTAATCCAGACTAGTGCAAGTGGGCTTTCAACTCAGATTCAGATCCAGGCCTTGAACAAGTCCAGAATAGCTGATCCGGACGTGCGCAAGTGGGCTTTAGTAATTTACTAAATTGTGCACTTTCCCCATTATTCCAAAAACTTAGTACCGGGTTTAAGACAGGACTAAGTTATTAGCTAGCCAATTAGAAAAGCGCTTCTTTATTAGGTTATGTCACGAATGTGTCATTCATTCCTCTGTTCTCGTCTTTTTTAAACCTGGTCTAATTTTTTTGTAGTAACACCGTACTTGTTTACACAACGATTAGAATAACAAATTAAAAATCAGCGAATTCAAATTTAAATTCATTCACCACACAAAAGGTCGAAATCATTGCAAAGATTTGCTGAACGAATCCAATCTGATTGTGAAATTGCGTATCAATTACATTTTCATAACACAACGCTAAAACGTTTCGTCCGTGAAATATGAGCTTTTTGTCGGCAAATGGATTTGTGATGCACTGAAATTCGATATTTGTGCGTAGTTTGGCTCAGAACGTGGCTTATACTTTATGTTGTTATTCTGATTTTCAAAATTACAATACATTTTTACGGATTAAGTTACCGCGCCTATGTGATTCAGATTTAGTAGAGTCGATGTGCGTCTGCGCTGCGCGCTTCCAGCGCCAAGCATTTACAAAGCTTTTCTAAAAATGACTTTCCATAATGTCGTGTTCATTATTTAAATTAAAAGTCGTGATGGAAGAAAGAGACCCCGAATGAACATTATTAGAACGAAAGTGGCAGCACGAGGACTAAGCTTAGGGTTGTCAGATTGAGATACCAATATTTTTGGTCAAAATCAAAAATGTTTATTCAGTAGGATTTTTTGATACACAATTTGTGGCGAGTTGAGGTGTTCAAAGATGATCTTTTCATATAAACGTTATAATTTTAGGTATCTAGGAGTAGTATTACAAGTAATTTTAATGGTACGAGTTTTTTGATTTTACTTGGACATTTTGCTTAGAACTGGGACAACCTATAGCAAATAGCAATAGCTAGACCCTTCTCGTGGTCCGACCTAGTAACAACATTATAAACTCCAGTTTGTGATGGCGGCTGAACGATCTCATCAGTAGTGGTAGGCTTCGTTAGGTGCCACCTGGTAGCTACAACTCTCCCACCGGAGCCCGGCGCCAAGCAGCTGTGTTCCGACGGTGAGTGGGAGTGCCAAAACCTTCTGGGTGAGCTCGCTCCACCGTCAACTCTGTCTACGCCACGTCTGGTTTAGTCTAGAGTCAAGAGCAAACCCATTTAAAATAAATATAACAGCTCGCCAAATCAAGCCAAATCCAACTCGTATGGAAACCCTAAGCTGCGTCCGTCCATGCGCTTGCGCACTAATAAGGAAACGACAGCTTGTGCCAGCCTTGCGCAATGATACAATTAGGCTCTAAGAAGTCTTTAAAATAAACACCGCGATTATCTGGTTAGAAAAAGTAAAGTAAAGCATTTATAAAAAGGTGTTGATCAAACAATTTGGAAATGGATCCTTTTGATGGAAGCTTTCAAAAAGACTTGATTCCAACGAAGAATTATTCTCGAACTAGCGGTTGCCCGCGACTTCGTACGCGTGGACTCGATGATACAAAATATTGTATACTCCCGTCGCCATCCAGCTATCATGATCTCTTAGTTTGCCATGTCGTAAGGAGAAGAGAGGAATGAAAAATCAAGGTCAATAGGCACTCTTTTTTAGATAGGTTTCTATCACCTCGCCATTGTCCTCTTGTAAGAAAATTTCGGATGGCAGTGACACCGACTCCAAGACTAAATTTTATCGTATATCTTTCTTAGTAAAAGTGTAAAGGATTTTTTTTACTTTTTAGTTTCCTTTATAAAAGGCAGTTTTATTCGTTTGTAAAAAAAATATAGGTAACTTTAGGTTTAAGTGTTCAGATGAAAAATCAGATTCAAACCTCCCTACCGCAATAGATGAATGTGGTTAAGCATCTAATTATTGTAGCCCTAGCCTACTCAAAGGTCGGTTTGTAAGTTACTACTATCGTAAAGTTATTATTATTATTAGGAGCCTGTCATGTCCCACTGCAGGGCAAAGACCAGGGCCACCTTACCCTTTCTCCTATATCGTAAAGTAAGTAAGACTACTCTTATAGTTCTATTTTTGTAAGTAAAATAGTGTCAATTGACTTCGATCTTTCATTATTTCAACAAAATTTCGACCATACCGTCTGTGGTGAAAGTATCCAAGAACTACTTAGCGTTGAGGTCAGCACCACAAAATTATGACTCCTGAATGTAAACTCTTGAATACATAAATTAATGCTGTAGCATATATGGTATAATATCCCTATAAAATCTGAAGGATTCTCTCGATTCTTCCAGGTTTCCGTCTTTTGACCGTAACTTGGAGACAGTAGGATTACCTTGGGAGTTTGAAAATCAGTCTAAAGTAGTTTGTAAGTGTCAATCAATAGAAAATGCTCATCAAGCTGAACAATGTTCCCTAAGGCGCTCTATTCATATCTCTTATAGTTGAGCTAAGCTGCCAGGGTTCTTTATCAGTTGCTCCAGACCTTCAATTTGTGTACGTCAATAGAAAATGCTCATCACGCTGAACAATAGTCTCTAAGGCGCTCTATTCATATCTCTTACAGTTGAACTGAGCTGCTAGGGTTCTATATCAGTTGCTCCAGACCTTCAATTTGTGTGCGTCAATGGAAAGTGCTCATCACGCTGAACAATGTTTCCTAAGGTGCTCTAATCATATCTCTTATAGTTGAGCTGAGCTGCTAGGGTTCCATATCAGTTGCTCCAGACCTTCAATTTGTGTACGTCAATAGAAAATACTCATCACGCTAAATAACTTTTCTTCAGGCGCTGCTTTTATATCTCTCTTATTTTAAGTGTACTGCTAAGGTTCCACGTCAGGTACTCTGATCTTCAAAATAAGATATAGCCTAGTATTTGCCCAGACTTAATGGCTACACAATAAAAAAGTTTCATTCAAATCCGTTCAGTAGTTCCGGAGATTAGTGTGTACAAACAGACAAACAGACATACAGACAAACAGACAAAAAAATTAAAAGTTGTAGATTCATATTCTGTTACTATTTTAACATCACCCTCAATTAGTTTTTGGTAAAAATACTCAATGTACAGAAGCATTGGTTTTACAGCTTTATTATATGTATAGATATCTCAGGAGTGTGCATAAATAAACTCAAATTTAAAGTAACATTAGTGCAAAACTTTAGGCGTTATGTCAAACGTTCCTTTGTTCCTAAAACCTCCTTGACTACCAAGTACCTACTAATCTCTAATTCCGACGAGTTAAAATCAGTGAGTGCTAGTACCTTGAACAAAGTTCAGCTCTATTGAAGTCACGAGCTGCACGAATTCGTTCCCAAAACTGACAAAGGTGCAGTTACTTACTTAAAATGTTAACTTTATATAAAATACACAGACCAGACAAATATGGTTAGAAGTTTAATCACGCTTTATTAAAGACAAGTTTGTTTGTTTGTTTGTTTGGTTAAAATTACACTTAGGAGTGGACTTTATACTTATATGGAACTAGTGGTTCCCCGCGACTTCGCCCGCAAGAGTTGGATTTTCCATAATATAAACTTTCATCCCCTATTTCACCCCCTTAATGTTTTTTATGTCACGACAAAATGTAGCCTATGTCCTTTCCAGGGTCTCGAACTGTGTCCATACCAAATTTCATCTCAATCGGTTCAGTGGTTTAAGCGTCAAGAGCTTACAGACAGACAGACACACTTTATTATCAGGCGCATTTATAATATTAGTATGGATTCTGTGTTTAAAATTATCGGTAAAATGTATTTTTTACCTGTCACTCACCTGTCATTTGAAAATTGTTCCATGTTTAGGTTTTGATTAAGGCGTAGTGTATCCTAGGTTGTCGGGAAGAGATTGCTATAAGACGGCCTATATTGTAAATCCTTTGTATTTATTTGATGGTGTGATAAAGAATTAAAACGGTTTGGCAAATATCCGAACCAAATCCTATTTGAGGACGTCAAAATGCCGTCTATTGGTAAGAAGTAGTAGTAGTACTAAGGCCCTATTTCACGAAAATATTAGTATACTGGTATATTAGCTATCAGTTACTAGTGTAAAAATTACTAGTCCTAATATTTTCGGTTGCTTAAAAACAGGTACGGTCGGCAGCACGTGAGGTTACCCATGTGAAATACAAAAACAGCTTTTATTACTTAGGGAATAAAGGTGGTTTCAAGGTCAAAGTAGGGTCGTCTGACGTGCAGCCGTGTGTACTACACTAATAACTAATAGTAGCAGACTAATAGAAAATATTAGTCTGGCTCGGGCTAGACTAATATTTTCTATACAAAATGGATGGATGGATGGACGGAGAATATGTGTATAAACGTCCGAACGTTTATACACATATTTTCCATCCATGATTAAAAAAACCGGGCGAGTGCGAGTTGGACTCGCGCACATTACAATAATCTTGCATTACTGCAACATATGTTTTTTTTTCTACGATTGTAACCTCAAAATATTTTTTTTCCTATACTTGTATTGACCTTCATTCTTGCTGTGTTTTATTTATTTTTTTGTTTGGTACAATGCCGGTGAAAGTGAAATGTTTTATTCAATGAGATTTAAAGTAAATTAATAATTGATATATTTTGTAAGTGCTTCGGGTTAAAAGACAATATTTTATAAAAATACACTGTTAAATTTAAGTCGAATAGTTTGAGCTAATATATTTTACAAGCCTTCTGAGACTAATAGCTTTATTTGTGTAATTTACAAGAGTATTTAAAAACGTTTTTTTCCAGAAACCAAATTGAATTTACTGTAGTAATTTTTGCTAATATTTATTAGCTGTTAACTAGTAACTAATATTTTACTACCGTAGCTTTGAGAAACGCATACTAGTAAACTTTTAAAAAAATATTAGTTCATGGACTCATATTATTAGTCTAATAAGTTTCGTGAAATAGGGCCATGTTGTAGCTTACGCACTGCGTTCATTCTTGGTAAAAATCTAGTGCCATTATTTTCATGGAGACGGACCGGACTAAGTCGGACAAATGATAGTCATCCAGCCAGGAGCGCTTTGTTTGATACTTATTCGCGCATAATGATATTAGTCATTGTAACGATGCGTACACGGTACGTTTGGTCGCGTTGACACCTTTCCATTCTTTTTCATCCACGCCGTGATTAAGTAGGCAGATCATAAGTACCTACTATTTTTATGTGGGCAAAGGAATCAGACTTTCCCCTATTTCTACATATTTTGCGGTTTTGATGCGTTGGCGGCGTTCTTTGTGGTTGAGTTGCGCTTGATTGAAATTTTGTTTTTGTTATTTATTTTATTCCGTTAGAAAATTATTCCGATTCTAGAAATAGAACCTAGATCCCCGGTTGATATTGTGCTTGATTTAATTTTGTTTGTGGTGCCTACTTATTTATTTTTGCCTAGTGGTTACCCGCGAATTCGTTTGCTCTTGATTATACAAAATGACCTAGCTCTCATGGAATTGACACACCGTCCAGTAATCGTGACCTCTATTTGTTCTAGGTCGTTTAGTGAAGGGAGATCACCCTTTATCTCTGGATGTACTGGTCCTGTTGAAATGAAACGTAGTCTAGGTTGTGCACCGGATTTTACATGTTCAAATTGTGGGATGAGCATCAAAATTTATTCAGGCGATTTCTATAAAGAACATACAGACAAAAATTCTTAAAACTAAATTTTTAGGTAGATTCTTAAAAATCCCGAAATTCGACGTTTTTATTTTTTAATTAAATGTCATAATACCAAATTTAATCGATTTAGCTTCGAAACTGACGGAGTTTCATACAAATTTCCCCTCCCTCACCCTTTTTTCCCCATTAAAAGACTAATTTCCTAATATCCTTTCTTAGTCCTCATCTACACTAAGTATAAAAGGAAGCATGGTGTAAAATTTCAAGTTTCTTATCCCAGTAGTTTGGGCTGTGCGTTGATACGTCAGTCAGTCAGTCAGTCATTAACTCAGTTTTCATTTTGATAGATAGAATAACATGAATAACAAACGTATAAACAAAAAGTATACTCATTTGTCTGATAAATAAAAATGTGATTGATTCAATTATGCGCTTCATCATAATTATCGCAGTTATTGAGTGTTACCCGAGAAGTATACGCCCCTCGTCACATGGAGTGGCTAGGTAGGTATGTAATCATTTTGAATCACTGATCGAAAAGTTCAAATTATTTTAATAAAAATATGGTTACGTAAATACGTGTTGGACAGTTATTGGTTCAAAAATTCCTTTACAGATAAACATTTGCCATAGAGTAGATGCGTGAAGTTAAAAAAAGATGAAAAATATAGCACACAATTGCGTAGAGTTTAAGATGATTACTTATTTAAAATGTTTATAAGTCGCGTGTGGCTTGTAGGTTCTTCATAAAATATTTTTTTGAAATTCTTCGTTAAATAAATCAAAACTCGGAGACCGCAACGCTGTGTTGCAGCCTCGCAGAATTGTAGGTGGCTATTAATTCTAAACTGAGAAAAAGTAATTACTTCTGAATCATCGTTGTCATATAAAAATCTGAAATGAGAATGCTAAGTGTAAACTTTGCCAGTTCCCACGACAGGGACATTTTTTCTTGTGGATCATCAGTGGTCATCACTGTGGATAACACTGAATCAATGTTTTATATCTATCAAGTCGTTTGTTATAATTCATAACTTTACGTCTGTTTATTACTGCTTGTTCCAGTATAATAAGAAGAGATGTATGATAGATAAGTTTTTAAAGATAAGATCACATTTTACTTTCAATCCAACGTTTTAGCGGATTCACGCTCCGTGTCTAATTTGGACAACCTTTATAACTCGCGTAATTAAGATATCTATTCGTTCAGTTAAAGGCTAGTGATAGTCTGTTTGTAGTACAAACAGACTGTGAGACGTAGACATGGCCAAGAAAGACTGAAAGAGACTTAAGGCTTTGTCGATGTGGTGTTGGAGGAGATTAAAAGGGTTAAGCTGGATAGAATTGAAAACGAGCTGGAAAGAGTTGGAAATGGTCAAGAAAAAGAGATGTTTAATGAAGATGATTGATACACAGTTATAAAAACACTAACATAACTATATAACATACTGGAGGAAAAATAGAAGAAAAAAGAGGAAGAGGAAGACCTAGAAGAACAAACAGCAGACAGCAGTTGCAGAAAAAAGCTGATGTCATGTGCTCTGGCTAAATAAAACTTTTCATTCATATTGAATGATAGCAATATCAAGCATCTCCGTGCTTAAGAAGGCACGGCTTATATCTGGTGATATTAATCGTTAAGCCTAGTCAGAGGCCCTAGGGGCGGCTTGATAACATCTAGGTTGGTCACTTGCCTTACAGACACCTCTCCACCATTACGCACTGAGCCCACGTGGTGGATTATGGCTCGTAACTTCCTCATTGAGGTGATGCCTTTGCCCAGCAGTGGGATCTATATAGGCGAACTTTACTTTAAACATCAAACTGTGTGTGTCTCGAAATAAAGTAGTTAAGCTACGTTAAGTTTCAACCTAAAATCCTCTCATTAGCCTTCTGAACAAAACTGGATGGATCTTCAAAAGCCTTTTAGTCTATCTAGCGTCATCTAAGACTATTGTAAATCGAAAACAATAGGTCCATTATACCTTAAGACTTAAGATCCGACCTAGCCATGGTCTGGTGGACCCAAACATATCGTTTTCACTTTTTACCCAACTCTGTTTGGCGAAAGTGAGTGTAGGATGCCGTTATTCGTAATTGTGGCTTATTTTGTTACTAGTGGTTTCCCGCGACTTCGCCCGCAAGAGTTGGATGTTCCATAGAAAACTTCCATCCCCCATTTCGTTCCCTTAATGTTTTTATATCGCGACGAAATGTAGCCTATGTCCTTTCCAGGGTCTCAAACTATCTCCATTCCAAATTTCGTCTCAATCGATTCAGTGGTTTAAGCGTCAAGAGATAACAGACAGACAGACAGACAGACACACTTTCGGATTTATAGTATTAGTATGGATTTATTGTAATTATTATATGATTAGGGATTTGGGTACATTAAGCATGTGATTACGGTCGCTACACTATGTTATTTTGTAACTTAGATTTGTAAGTTATATCATAGTTAATGTTGAATACTTTCAGATGTTGTAAGTAGACGAAAGAAAATACGTTGATTAATAATTGAAAGTTCGGTCTTCGCAAATGTTTACATAAAAATCACAATAGGGCTACTCTATTAATAAATAATATTTATTTCCTCATTAAAAACTATACAGTCACTTACATGAGAAATTTACATTCTGAGTTAGTACAAAACTGTCCAGTAGGCAAATAGAAACTAAGTTGAGGATAGTCCTGTGGCACGTATAGGTACTTACATAATGGAGCATATTTATTTTCATACCAAATGCACATTCCATCATAACACGATAGCAACATATTAGAATACTTATTTCTTAATCTTCTTACGACAATAGTGACTTGAGGGTGGTGTTTGTCGCTATTCCGCCAGAGTCACGTGTGTAGCCTTTACACGAGTCAGAAAACTTTGACAAAAGATAGAGCCAAGCTAACTTGCGTACATAAATCTTAAACAAACACAAAACATGGAATATACTTATTTCTAAATATTCGTATTGATTCGACAGTCAACTAGGACTTTTATCATTTTAAAGAAAATATATATTTTTCGCTCTATGCAAAGGAAAATGTTTAACCCATTAACAGCCAACGCGAAACTAATAACAATGCACTGAGACTCCAACTTAAAATGAAGACAGAGAGCTTAATTATAAAATAAAAAGATGTTTTTATGAAGTACAATATTTTTACACAAATCAGTATTTTATTAAAATTCTGGCAATCGAATGATAAAAACAGTAATTACCCTTTATTTAGCTCTTGATATTCACATTTTTACCAAATTACAAGATAATCAACCTACATTTATTAAGAAATTTACAAAAAAATATGATTTTTAAAACTGTACTCGCTTGGGTACAGCGGCTGCAAGTGGGTTAATGCGATCAATGTATGCGCCAATATCTGGCCGCCCTAGTTAGGGCAAATCCGGCATTGTGTGTTTTGTTTTTAATATTTATTTTAATTATCGACTAGACTTTCATAATACAATAATATTGGTCTCAATTTTATCACGTGGCTTCCAAGCTAGGATACCTTTGTACATAGTAGCTACCGGCTCAATTATGAATTACGAGTGCGCTTCGTTTAGCTGCTCGCGCGCAATCATCGCCAATCGATGACACGGTCACGGAGTTCGCGGGGAAACACTCGAAAATGGAGTACTTTTTAGAGTTCTGTATTGAAATCGTAAAGTGCCAGGGAAAATAAAATATTAATTATGTAAAAGATAAATAAAAACTGAGCCCAAAATGATGAAATGGGCTCAGTTGATTGTCTATTCTAAACTCGTTGTCGGTCGCGAGTTTGTCTGCGTAGATTTGATGATAATGACTACCAGAAATGATGGTACATGTTCTTTGTGTGTAAAAATTAATTCAAAATCCCTCCCGTTGTCTCTTTGCTTAGATCTTTTAAACTTCGTTATAAATATTAAATACAGGGTGGTCTGGTAATGAAGGACAATCCTTTAGGTAAAAATTAGTTACATCATTTCCCAAATGCCAAATTTTTTTTTTGTAAAAGTGTTGCCGTTTTAGATTTTGGTTTTGAATTTTATTATTATTAACATTTTAAGTCAAAAGTTATTATTGATTTAGGTGTTTGGAATATTCAAGAGTATTAAAATAGAAAAAGACTTTTAAAAAGTCATTATTTGTAGAAGTAGCCATACTACAATTAAATATTAATATCTCGAAAATGGTAACACTTTACTTTAAATTTTACTTACAAAAATTAATCGACTGTGTCATCCGGTGGGACTCGAACCCACGTCCCTTCGCTATCCGGGCGAGTGCTCTTACCAACTAAGCTACGGAGGACGTTAGTAGTTGGTAAGAGCACTCGCTCGGATAGCGAAGGGACGTGGGTTCGAGTCCCATCGGATGACACAGTCGATTAATTTCTATAAGTGAAATTTTTATTTAATTTTGTAAAAACTTGCAAAAATAATTGCTTAAGTTATAAAAATATTAAAAAAAACACTTTACTTGAAAATATTTTTGGCATATAGTAGAAAATGATGAAACTAATCTTTACATAAAGGATTAACATTCATTACCGGACCACCCTGTATGTATAATACATGCATATTACACCCGTGGAACGCCGGGGCGGGTCGCTAGTAAACAACAAGAATATAATGTAATCGAGCAATTTCACCTACCCAAGGTAGTTTTTAAGTCCTTGGCCGGTTGCATCAGACAGAGTGACGGACGGACGGACGGCATCTTGCCGGCTTATAGCGGCTATGTTTGGGAACTCGGTAATTGGTACAGATGGCTAGAAAAGTGGTTAGTCGATGTGATGAATAATACCATACAAACTTATATTTTCTGAATTAAATTGATTCCACTGGCCCCTTTCCACTATCAGGACATGCTGAGACGCAGGCGGGGATCCACCCTTATGTCGTTGACATACCACTAATACGCACAAAATGGTTTAAATCTTTGTTCTTCTTGCGTATAGACAGTATTAGTACGGCTAGAGAGTGGAATTCGTTGCCGGCTGAAGTGTTTCCTAAACACTTCGATTGGGATTCCTTTAAGAAAAGAGTGAATAGGCTGCTTCTAGACAGACATGTCACATCCTCGACCGCATCTTCGCTTACCATTAGGTGGTTAGATGAGATTGCGGTCAAATGTCTCCCTTTTAAATATAAAAAAAATAAAAAATAATGCGCATTGGTTTGCGTATTGAAAAAGTTATCTCTGAATTGAATGTTGATATATTGGTGAGGTGCTTGTGGCGCAGTGGCGGCAGCGCTTTGGTAGTGATACAAAAAGTTAAGCAACCCACGGCGCGGTCGTGATTGGATGGGTGACCATTCCGACCATTTAAGTGACGTCCATGACAAGCATCTCCGTGCTTCGGAAGGCACGTTAAGCAGTTGGTCCCGGCTAATATCTGTGGTATTAGTCGTTAAGCCTAGTCAGAGGCCCTAGGGCGGCTTGATAACTTCTGACAGTAAGGTTTGTCACTTGCCTTACATACACCCCTCCACCAATCCGCACTGAGCCCGCGTGGTGAAGTATGGCTCGTTCTTCCTCATAGTTGAGGTGAGGCCTTTTCCCAGCAGTGGGATCTAATAGGCTGACTTATATTATACAATTTTTTTTAGGATGTAACCTATAAATACTCTCTAAGTCTCAAACCATATTTACTCAAAAAGAAAACCTTGTTAAAAAATTACCAACCTACTATAAAAATAACTTAAACAATAATAACAAACATTGTCAACATTATTCTACTCACTACTCAGATTTCCAAGTATTACTCGCCACGATTCGACATTTAAATGCACATTCACAACACTTGTGCTAGTGATGTATCTTGTTTAGCATCGGCCATAGCCGCTTGGTATTCACGGCATGCGCGCACGCATGGCGTGGACAAATAGTGATGTAACGTCGTAACAGCGAGCTATCGATACCACTGACCTAATTATCATCCTTATTTGTAATTGGGAAAGTCAGTAAAAGTTACGATGTTGTAATTTTATTGTAAGTAAGTAGGTCTTGCCTAATAAAATGCAAAAATTTTGCTGTGATTTAATATAAATATTCAGTAATTTATATGATATTAAAAGTTTTGTTCTATTTTTGAAATATTAATTTAATAAACTAATTTCTTAAGTACCAAATTAAAGTACTAAAAAAATCTATTCTATTTATCTAGTCAAAGACAGATTAAGAATAAATAACGCATTAAAAATAAACTGTTGAATGGATTTTGACAAAAATGAGTGAGAAAATTTATTATTGCTCGTCTGCTCGTGTCGAGATACAAATTTTATTACAAGAATTAACACATGACTAATAGTAGTATTATTAATGAGTAAAAGTAAATATATCACCAATAAAATGGTAAATTATTGATTGCTCTGCATTCTTCATTATTTGTTAAAAACTTAATTACCAATTAAGCTTATTGTCACTCGATATTCATTTACATATTTATCCCCACACTAGCATGCAGCGACCGGAGCCGCACGCGCATTCTATCACGATCTACATCACTACCATATACGTACAATCTTATACTTTTCTTATTAGCATCGTATACATTGCTGGTTCAATATGACTCAATTAAGCCTCTACTCTAACCTAACCTACAATGGTTATGGTAGAACGTGATATTAGCGTCATAAATGAGCTAAGAAAATATAAAAGTTACGGACATTATGATTTAGAAACGACTGGTTTGAATGAATATCGAGAACATATTTGCACGCGTATTTTAAGATGAATGTTGTGGTCGTAATATTTGTATAAGGAAATTATAAAATCAGCACAGTATTTATCTCATGACAAGTTTTATGCAAGCTTTTAGACAACTAGAGTGTCTTTCCTAAATCTCGGTTCAGCCACAGAATAAGTACTAGTACTTCAGCTACAGAATATTATAACTGTTACATCCGCTTCAGGCACCGTTACGTCACAACCTGGGAATATCGTTTATTAACAACGCTACCAGAAACTCCACTCGACACTAGCGCCACCTTTTTAATTAATTTATTGTATTTCAAATTGTAATGGTTAGAAGTTACTATTTTGACTGTCTTAGTTGTTCGTAGAATTTGATATAAAAGCAAGATGTCCGTTGATTCCTCCCGTTATTTTCACGTTGAGAGTTATGTATGGCTAAGCTCTGCCCGAATAAATACTTATCAAGTTCTTCGTAGTCTGATTTGGCCTCCCTGACCCACCTTCTGTTACATAACACAATGTTTTAAGCATCATTTAAACCTGTAACCTGCACCTACAATATTCACAACCTGAACCTGCAATAATGATAATAGGCAGCTAACTATACTGGTATAATTTCCAAATGGTTTGGTGACACGTTTCGCAAGAACTATGAAAGCTTTACAAATTAAATTAAATGAGGAATTGCAAGGGATATTTTAAACTATAGTACTTGGACGTAAGTAAATGTGAAATTGTATTTATATTTTCTAAGCTAGTACTTAGGTTTCATCTTCAACATTATATATATTTAATGTCCTATATTAAAGCGAATCACTACTAAATAAGTCAACTGAAAAGACCTGGTCTTTTCAGTTGACTTACTTAGTAGTGTCGCTCAAATCAAAAAGTTGGTATCACCAACCACCAAAATAAAACTACTTTAATTATGTATTATATGAAATGTCGTCAGAAAGAGTGCGATGTGATTTCTTGGGCAGATTGTGCTTGCCGACCCTTAATTAGGGTGAACACAAAAGACAATTATGATGAACCAGTGAGCCACGAAGAAAACCTCTTGAAACTAATTTCCATGCCTGTTACATGAACAATATTTGGCTGTTCAACATTAGAACCTATTCAGCTTTGGACATAAATATTTACTCGTAAATATGAAGGTATTTTATTTGTGGATATTTCAAGATTTCATCTACTTTTGTTACTATTATTTAAGAATAAATAAGCTAGAATAGATCACAAGCGCACATATTATTTACTGAATGTATTTTTGGTCGGGACTCGGGACATAGCCTCGTGGGTTCGATGACACGCATAACGATCATGCTTCTACTAATAGGACATTCTTTTGTGATAGGTACAGTCGGCAGCACGTCAGGTTCCCCATTTGAACTCCAAAAACATCTTTTATTACGCAGGGAATAGAGACAGTGAAGTCTGATGACGTGCGGCCGGGTCACATAAGTGACATTACCATATCATTCAATAGAGACAATGTACTACTATCTAACGTGTCTAAAAATAGTAAGTAGAAGTGCACATCGCCAGAAACTGCAGCCCTACCGCTAAACTAGTTTTAGTTATAGCTTTTAGGAAAACATTAATGAAGAGAGAGCAATGAAGAATGTAACTTTTTTGTTTAACCATCCAGAGATCAAGTTTCCAGACTCAATAGATAATCCATTGTTATGCGACCGCCGGCGGTCTTATGATCTTCAAGGGGTTAAAGGATTTTTTAGTAATGGACATTTCTCTAATGGTATGATCGTAATTAACAAACGAATACGGCACAAAAGTTTCAATATCTATAAGAACCTAGTTACTTTACAAAAATGTTATGAATGTAGAAAAGATACAAGGGCCAAATCACTTGGGTAACCTAGAAAAAAAAGGACGAAGTAACACTCGTGAACTGCTAGATATCTAATATTCTGGCTATTTGAAGCTGAACCTAGCAAAAGGCGGCAAATTAAAAAAAAATAATAATTATGTGGTATCACAAACAAAAAATAATAAATAATTTGAATACTGGTTTTTGTTTAAATCTAAAGAGGCGCAGATAGCCGAGTGGAAAAAACTTCACTTCTCATCCGAGATCGTGAGTTCGATCTCCCAGGCGG
Organism: Pyrausta nigrata; assembly: GCA_949316185.1. Classification (NCBI taxonomy): domain Eukaryota; kingdom Metazoa; phylum Arthropoda; class Insecta; order Lepidoptera; family Crambidae; genus Pyrausta; species Pyrausta nigrata. The sequence goes on from OX438950.1 coordinate 16,476,727, forward strand.
AAACCACCACCGAGTTTGTATAAAAACTCAAGTACCTACAGTCTTTTTCAAAGAACTCGCTGCCTAACGGTGAAGAAAAACATCGCGAGGAAATCAGCACATTAGTTGGCTAGTGTGTGAAATAGAGAAGGCAATGGCAAACCACTATAAAAACACACAAACTTTTGGTCATCTGTACCAAATGTGTTCTAAAAACAAATAAGAGAAAACACAAAGGAAGAAATCGCAATGACCCACTGAACCAGCTAATGGCAGCAAGTTCGGTCGCACCTCCAATTTGGGAGTCGAACCGCCATTAGGATAATTAGAGCATCTAGGTCAAGGCACTAGTCATTCGGGTCGCTGATAGCAAGGACCTCTAAGACCTACTCATTGAGACGAACCATAAAAATAATATAGGTAAATGCGTGTAATACCCAATATAAGTCTGTCAAAGTGTATTTTAGTGTGCATAATTTAATTTCGAAAACCTTGCAAAAAATTGCTTAAAATATAAAAATATTTTTTATTTATTTATTTAAACTTTTGCACACAGTTTATTGTACAAATGGCGGACTTAATGCTAAAAGCATTCTCTATCAGTCAACCATAGGTCCAAACAGAGAAAATACAGGCTGTGCAAGATAGCATATTAGAAATATAAAAAAGGAACAAAATAATAGCTACACACTACATACATAAATAATAGTATAGATAAAATACATATTGATACTTAAGCATACACATAATACACAAATGTAATAATATTACACAGAACATATCATTTAGACAGAACAGAGAGTTCTTCCTTGTACATAGTTCTCAAAGCCTTCTTGAAGCAAAATTTTGATGTGGATTCTTGGATTTTTTTGGGCAGTCCGTTCCAGAGACGAGTGGCTGTAAGGGTCAAGGAGTTGGACATAAAACCAGAAGTGTGATGCGGGGTGAGAAGCTGGAGGGTGTTATTAGAACGTAGATTTCGAACATGAGAAGTATGGATATAAGCAAGAGCAATAATTATAAGTATATCATTCAATTCAAGTCAATTGACATATCCTCGTCAGCGCTGAAGGGAATTTTGATGAAATTTGGTAAAGAGATAGTGTGAGACACTGGAAAGGACATAGGCTACTTTTTGTAGCGATATGAAAATATACATTCATGGCTTTAGTTTTTTAGTGTGCGATTAGTGGCCATTGGTGATTCTAACAACTAAAAACGACTGAAATCACAGATTTTAAGTATCATAAAAGTAGTACTTAAATCTTCATCAATTATAATAATAGGTAGAGGAGTTTAAGCTACACTGATTCGATGGAGTCCATCCAAATGTCATGGTCATCAAACGGGACTCAAACTAAAGAAAATCTATTGAAATACCACATGCTTGCCTATAAAATGACTTGAGCATCTTAAAAATATTAAGTACTAGAAAAGGAATACTAAATGCTTCCGTATTTCACTAGACTCAAGACTATCGTAACATCAGACATTATAGTGACATCGCTCATGCTCGTCCATGCCCCATATTGTTCAATGTTCGGTTACGTAAGCCGGTTCTCACGGTGTGATTGAATATAATCGTGGTAGTCTGTCGTCTTCCTACGATTCTAGTATGTTCACACTTAAGTATATGTATGATCGGACTTGCGATTGAGAACATGTTGAGTTTGTTTGAGATAGATGTTGACAAGTTTGACGACAGGTATAAAGTTAAATAAAACACCTAACGAAATTGCATCCCAAGTTTATTTTAAAAGATTGACGTTCAAATAAAAATTACCCTAGGACGATTTGAAAATATTGTTAATAACCCTAAATATGATTTGATGATAATGATCAAAATCAAATTTTGTGATCTTCCGTGATTTCCTTCAGAAAAAACTTCACGAACAAGGGAATAACATTTAAATACTGTTAGGATGATTTAATTTTCTTAAGAGATAAAATATATTAATAACTAACAACTAAGACAGATTGGCAGAGTTCATATTAGTCATATAATTTTAAGCTTGGTTTTTCTTTTACTTTCAGCAGCAACAATGAGTGGCTACGGGACAAGTAATTGACCACCTATCCCTGACAGCAAAATGAAGTAGACATGGAGTCACCAGTAAGAATATGTTTCGGTACGTATAAACTATACATACCTTAGTAGTAAATTTTAATTCTATTATTACTATGGTAGTAATTTTATCCAATAACTATGATTATTAATCAGGATAGATTGTAAACGAGCTCTATACAATTTCAGGTGCGGCATTAGTAGTAAACTTACTACTTTTGAGCAGCACAGTCGTTTGCAACGCGCTACCTCACGACACGAACACGACATCCGTAAAAGACGACAGAAACACTAGATACGCCAGAGTAAACGCCACTTCTTGGGTGCAAAAGCAGAATGCCAAGACCCCAGATACCTCTCTTAATGAACTCAACCCTAAAGACTCAGTATCTGAAGAACACACGGAGAAAAATGCAAAATACAAGGACCGAGGAAGGGTCCGATTCAACACTCAACCCAAATCCAGTACTGCAAGTCCTCTCAGAAGAGTGAAAAGCACGACTGAACCTTCAAGTGTAACCCTTATTATAGTGACACCAACGCCGGAGGTGAAAAAACCGGCGCAAATCATCGACAGCATGAGAACGTATAAGAAAACTAAACTGCCAGTGATTATTTCAAGTTCTACTACTCCTATGTCTGTTAAAACAGTAACTAAAGCAGAAAGTTCAGAAGAAGAATATGGAGACGAAGACGAAGATAATGATGACAAATCCAATGAAAAGTTCACGTCTGGAAAGTTTTTCGACAGCAACTTTTTTACTATTTCTAGTTATAATGACGATTTTAGCTCATTCAAAGGAAGAGGCAGCTCCGATAAAAAAGAAAAGAAGAAAGATTATAGTGGTGAATCATTCGGAGAGTTCTCAACGTACTTTCCAAAAGATTCTTTTGGCCCTAGAGACCACGAGGCATATAAATCGGAAACTTTCTTCGATTTTGAAAGTGATTTAACCACACCAAAGAACGATTTTTTCGACAAAAAGTTTAAAGAGATATCCAAAAGTATTGAAAGCAATTTGGCATCTATAGCGACGAAATCACCCCCACCTAATGTAACTAATGTGCACAAAATAGTCAAAGAAAATTCGGGTCTAGAAAGATTAGGCAATAACACTCCAACTAACAAGTCTACTGTAATTTTTAAGAATACCAAAGAAATTCGGTTATTAGATAACGAAGGAGCTGGAAGTACCAACAAAGAGCTATCTGATGTGCACGGTACAAGTATTTATTACGAGATGTCTGTTTTATCAACTGAAACATACGCTATCAATCACTTGAATGACGATGACTGTGACAACGACACGTTATCATTTGACCCTACGGTGAGCACTTCGGATGAAGAAGAACTTGCATCTATAAAAGCAACTCAAGCTATCCTCCTACCAGCTCCTACGAAACCAGCATTCCCAGATCCCAACCCTGAAAGTATTTCCACACAATCTTCAAATTACTTTCATCCTTCCAGTGTCTTCCCAACAATTTTTAACTCCGCTAGTCCTATTCCCGTTTCTACCCAAAATAGCATTTCACCGACAGATAACACTATCAAAGTGTATTCAAGTAGCTTTAGTAGGAATCGAAGCTACTCTAAGCGCCTCAACCTGAACAGTTCTAAAGATTCTCCTAACAGTGTTACACAGAGACCTCAGCAGTCTACCGTCAATCAGAGTAACAGACAACAGACCCGTAGATTTCACCATACAACTCCTAAAACGAAGCCTATCTGGATGGCGCCAAGACGAAATGTCACTAATAGGTACACTCGACCCACGAATCCTACTACAATTTATTCAGAACATTTCAACATCAGAGACAGACTTTCCACCAGCCGTCCTAACGTTGTAAATAAGACGACGTTGACAACTGTATCATCAGATATAGATCCTGTATTGCAAACTGATATAAGTGGCATTAAGAAAATTGTTCATTCGCCTTCGATTTCTGATAATAGCATTCCATCGTTGTGGAAACGAGGGTCGACTAAGTATACGACAGCACCTGCAACGACTTCGTCAGATGAGACTGGAGTGAGTGAGTTAGAGATTCCACCGACATTAACGGCGTGGGCGCTGGCGAGTCTTCGAAGCCCCCCGTCGATGTCTAGCGCAGTTGGAAACGCAACAGGATCAACGCCAAAGAGTGTTGACGAGAATGAGTTGCAGAAAGTTGGGGAAGTTTCAGGTAATTTATTCCTTTCATTGTTTTTCTTATATGTTCTTACATGACGTACCTATGCTATTGCTATAATTGATAATGCAACTTTTAACGTTACAGAAAAGAAAGAAGTAACCACGGGCTCAACGACTACGGCTAGTACCAGTACCATGAACAATGACATCGTGTCCAAGAAAATAACCGAAATAGACCAGAATAGATTACCATGGCGACCAACTTATACGTCAACATCTCCACGAGAAGAATCGGTACCGGACTCAAAGCCTGCAGAAGTAAAATATGAGAAACTGCCAGCCGAGAGTAACATTTCCGAGCAAAGCAGCGATGAATCTATTCAAACTACAGAAAAATCTTATGAAATATTCAGCTCTCCTATAAAAAGTACTAAATCTAAGCCGACTTGGGTACCTGCCACCGAGTCTGAGAAAACTACGGAACAAGCTTCTGAGGAAACAATTCTTCCAGTTGATGCTACAAAGTCAACTGGTTTCGAATCGATTACTAAACTTCCAGCGGGTATAACTACCCCTCAAGATGAAACTATCGCAAGTTCAGAAGAGAAAAGTGAGTCTAAATCTGTCGAACAGACGTCTCAGCTACCTACTACTACGGACTATGAGATAACTACTATAAGATTCTCTTACGTACCCACTGAGATTGTTACCGAAAGTGAAGAGACCGAACCAACAACAACGGCAACTGAACAAACGTGGCATCCTTTAGTTCCTACTAGAACTATGATGACAACTATGGAAGATACTCCTATTACTACATACCGACCTAAATATGTCACAACTACGGAAGAAGTTGTAAAAATGACAACCACAATCCCTGAAACTCCACCGTCTATTGAAGTTTCGTCTCAGATAGTTGAGAATATAACAACGACATCACAGGAGACCACTGAAACACCTGCTCCGACTACAACTGAAGAAGAAACAACTGCAGCTCCGACTACAACTACAACTGAAGCGACCACTACTACAGAATCGGCCAAATCTACAACAGACGCTAAGGAAGAAACAACAATGATTGTGACAGAGATAGTGACTGAAATCGTCACTGAAATAAACACTGAAAGACAAAAACCAACATCTACAGAACAGATCACAACTCCGGCAGCTCCAGAAACTTCATCTGAAGAATCTGATTGTACCTCTGAAGAGAACAGTGATAGCAACGAGGTTATCACTCAAGAGCCGAAAACTACGACTGAGGAGGCTAGAACTCATAAAGAAACTATAAATACTACAAATATAGCTGAAACAACATCGGTAAAAGTGGAAGCGACTACTGAACAGAGTGCAAAGATATTTGAAATAACTACTAGCGAGGAGGAATCTACAGTTGATTCTACAACTGATTTAGGAACAAAATCTGTGAATGACTTGGAAGATCTTGGCGGTTTGGGAGACATGACAACAGAGGCCATTCCTAGGGTGTCAGGAGATGATGAAAACGGATCGGGAGCGGCTATAGCTATAGCTGTAAGCACAATTGGAGTAACAGCTCTGATACTGCTAATTGGATTATTGGTAAGTACCTACATAGTACCTATGTTTACAACTAATTTAAATTGTTGAATTTCAGTCAGTCTTATAAGAAATACCTACAGTGTTTTATCGGATGTGATATACTATAGAACACACTTTAGTAGGGTAAGTATACGAATAAGGTGGATACTGACCTGTCTATATTTCTAGCTATAGCTGTAGTTAGGATGACCTTTCACATCTCTAACAACGTCACATTTCAGTTATATTCTCGACCGTTTGACAGAATCTGTAAGAACCAACACCAAAACAACTAGTAATAACACAAAGAAATGAAAACAAAGTCATCTTCTTTTCTTCTTCTTAGCCTTGGCATCAAATGGGTAGTTCTAGGCAGTTTTTCTTATCTTCAGTAGGTGGTAATTCTTACAACGTAATCCAAAGTAATGTGCATAATATCTAAGTAATAAGATTCACGATAATTACGCTCACTACTTTGGGGAACGGTGTAGATGGATGACAGGGTGTCCGGTGATTCTGGAATAGGATGACAGGGAAGTTAAGAAAAGGTTTACTTGTAAAAGACAAGACAGTTGGGCAAATTGGCCGAGTGCATGTTGGGCCACGAACGACCAGAGGTAGAGGGGTAGAATTACATAGTTATTTATGTATTATGACTGCCTCGTTGTTCTAGTAGTGAGCACGCTGGGCACAATCCACGAGGTACCGGGTTCGAAGCCCGGGTTGAAGTAACTCAGACACAGCTTCGGGGTCAGGAAGTTGGTGGTGTTACCACCCCCGTGCCTCGGAAAACACGTTAAGCCGTTGGTCCTGCGCCTGATCTCTGTACGGTCATGTCGGACTGCCGTGTTACCAAATTATGAGAGTGAAGGGCCAGAGAGTGCACCTGTGTATTGCGCACACACTTGTGCACTATAATATTTTTCGCGCAGTCGGCTAATCTCTGTTGAGATAGGCCACTGTATTCGAAATTCAGCTAGGAGAACATTAAGCAGTTAGTTTTCTATTGAACTATTACAAAATGTTCCTTTTCCACCCACATAAGAACATTCTTTAATCTGATCGACTGTAACCAATGGCGTCAACTAGGAACTAAAGCCTTCTTGTTAGATACACTAGCCGTAACAGTTTTCCTTTTCAATTCATTATGGACTATGACTTTTTTTCAACACCCAAAAGTAGGTAGGTGGAATCGGTGGAATTGACTAACAATTTTTTGGCTTATATACTTCGCAAACAGATTTTTTGAATTGAGAATTGGACAAAGTGGGCAAAAACCTATTTTTTACTTTGTGGACAAAAATTTATTTGTTTTTGTGACGTGCGTGTGATTGATGTAATAGATAGACAGACAGACAGACAGACGGACATAGCAAAAGTATAAGAATTCCTTTTTGACTGCGGAACCTTAAAAGGGGGTAATTCACTAGAGGATGTTTATTTTGGTGCCAAAATATTCGTTTTAAAACTAAGTCGCCCCGTTGTTTTGTATTTTTGGTGCTAAATAAATACTTTTTCTTTCTTTCTATTTGCCTTAGTAATAAACATCGGGTTATAAATGATTGCAATAGTTTTTACTGAATTTTCGTTTCTTTCTCCGCTAGAAATGTTTTATTGACATTTACGTCTAGCGGGATTTTAACCCATAACTGCGAATATCAAGTGTAGTGCGTCAAAATAAAGGAGGGAATTTGAAAAACTTACTAAACATGTTTTGCGCGACAGCCCACGAGCTTTTGTGTGTTCAGGTACGAAGTTAGCGGTGGCAGGAACCTGAAAATTTCAATTACAAACTTTTATTAACTTGTTAGATACAGGACATAAATAAATATTGGGGTTGAACCTTAGACAAGTCGAGGTTGAACTGACTAAATTAGCTCGATTTATAACTAGATCTAAAGTTCAAGTACGTCATTTATGGTATTCAGCTTAGGGTTTACCAGTTAAAAAGTAGTTTAAAGCTGGTATTATAAATTAAAAATAGTGTCAGTAAGCTTCCAAAGAACTATAATTAAGCGAACCCCAAGGCTGTCGGGAAGAAACGGCTTAAACAATAGGACCGCCTAAAATGTACGACTATCAAAATTTTGTTAATGTTTACAGTGTGTGATGTGCAGTAAATACGAGTACTATCTATGTATCTGAAGAAAGGCTGAAACCTTTTTTACTGGTGAAAATCATGAAAAATCACCCACCATTTTAGTAATGGTGCGTGATTTTTCATATCGCACTCGTCAATGTCCCGGCAAATATTGTCCACGTCAGGATTGAACCCAGGGTCGCAGATGCATCGGTACCCCGGTTCCAGATTCTCACACGTCCCGTGCTGGCAGATGCCTGGGATCACTGTGCATTCGTTGATGTCTGCTCCTCCGTTGTCCTTGCTCGGGCCAGATGGGCAGAGGACGTCGTAATCCTTGGATATGACAAAAGTTTTAACCTCGTGGGCATAGAATAAAAGAAAATTATCGCCGACCGCCATCTTGTTTGTTAAAATTTGCCGGGGAAACCCCTACTTGTCACTGCCTACATGTAAAGCCAACGCTTCCGCCATATACTGAGAAGTTTGATAAAAATATTAATTTTATTAAAAATGAAAGAAACTATTCATATACCGATATATTTTTAGTATTATTTGATAACTTAGTTCCTGATATGATATTACAGTAGCTACCTACTTAAAAGTTTAAAAACAATGTAGATATATTTCCAGAACGCGGCGCTATCAGCTTTATTACATAAGGGTCGAGTTCACCAGCACGTGTTTTATTTTGAAACAGCCGTTATTATTTTATTTGACAATGTGGCAAATTAACAGTAGATTTAGGTTTTATGGCTGTTTAAAATTGGTCAACTCGGGTCTAATAATTATCGCTAAATCTACTCACAAATGAAACAACGAAACTATACGGAACTATTTAGAACTAGAAGTAATTAAGTCAGCTACTTATTAGTACTAAATTCAAAATTCAAAAATATTTCTTACATAAAAACATTTGCCAAAAGGTTATACAGCGGTCGCCATACTAGGCTTTTATGCCTGTATCACGGGTGGCCTTTAAAAGTTAGCGATTGCCAAGTTTATAAAATATAGAGCTAGCGGTCGGGACATCCATACTAATATTATATATGCCAAAGTGTGTCGGTCTGTCTGTTACCTCTTGACGCTTAAACCACTGTGAACCGATTAAGACGAAAGGGTCTAGCAGGCTAAGTGAACAAGAGTGGCCCCCAGAAGGGATTTGGTTATCCTTTTATGTGGAGGACTGGCATGACATAAGAATACTGTGTGCGTAATATGAGCCTTCGATCTTCTTTTGTTTTAGAGTTATTTGTGATAAGGTAAAAAAATCAGGGTAGCACTCAAAGTGTTATATTTCGTAAACTATACAAGTTAGAGTAAACCAAACTAAAACGTCGTTAATAAACATAGAATAGATTAGGTTTATCTAAACCTAAACCTGGGCGACCAAGCTTTGCTCGCAAGGTTTATAATTCTAAATCTTATTTAAAACATTAAAAACAAGTTATAAACTTGAATACCTAAATAAATTTAAAAAAAACACAAAAGTAATAAACATTTCGTCACCGAGCGAGATTCATACCCTGGCCTCATCGAGTTGTCATTCGGCCACGGCGCTCTTGCGCAGCGGAGTGACATAAGCGACTATATTCTGCGTCGAACAATGTGAAAGAACAACGCCTGAAACCTCGAGAACACGAGTTTTCTTAAACATATGACTAATCTAGATCGATTTTCGAACCCCGACAACCCTCACATACAAAATTTCAGCGAGATCTTTAGTAGTTATTAAACCAAACGCAGATAAAATCAAATTAAATAAAATAATTCAAGTGAAAGCTGGAAAAGAGAAAAAGAAAACGCTTTATTGCTTTATTGGTACAGATCTAAGTTTTAAAAGTCTGCAAAGAAAATAAAATAAGGTTGGATACCTTAAATATTGAAATTACTTAATACGTATTGGATCACATACTTTAAATGTAATTTTGGATTATATCTTTTTTTCTTTTTAATATTAGCATAACAGTAATATAATTACTTAACCTAAATAGTAATACTAAAAGTGACACCGCGTATCTTAATTTTCCCACACAAAATCCCTCTCACCTCATACCCAGTACTCATAAGTCCCTATAAACCTGATTGCTACCACGAAGTGCACTACCTAATCTAATTCGCCTTCAGTTACAAGCGATAATGCCTATAAAAATTCTTGGATACGCGACGCCTTGTCGATACATGACACCGAGTTATCGAGCGGATGTATGTCGGTCAGTCTCAACGACTTATCTGACTGCTGTGTGGCCTAGGCATTCTTACAGAGCTTTTACAGAGCCATAAGTTTGTGAATTTAGCCTTAGTTCAATTTAAGTAAGCCTAAGTTCAATCTAAGCTGAAACTAGAAACTGACGCATATAATATATAACAACGCAGAGATAAGTATGGTACTTACATATTAGTTTAACCCAGAGATTCCCAAAGTTGTTTCGTCTAATGCCCACTTTGAAAATTAGTTATTTAGTAGCGCCCCCCATTTTTCGCCTTAAAAACCTCAATAACATATTAGTCTCACGTGTAGTTTAATTATTATATTCTAAGCGAGACTGTTCTTATCAGAGAGAGCAATAATAAACAAAAAATTGGGGGTGCTGATGTGACTTCATACCTATTGTAATTAAATCACATCAGCACCCCCATTTCTTTTCTGGGTTCCTTACCGCCCCCTCTAGGCCCCTAGCGCCCACAAGGTCGCGTTATCGCCCACTTTGGGAAAAATTGGTTTAGCCAAAGTAGGTTTGAGTTGAATCAATTAAACAGTGTTTTATGAATGAACATTTTAGATTTCAAACAAATGCTTTTCGATGATTGTGAATATTATTGATATTTACTTATTCAATATTAAATATGGAATATGGTTTACTTATAAATATATTAAACTTTATTAACTTTAGGAAGAATTTTCGAAAATAGAGTGTCAATTAAAATCATTCAATCATGTTGGGTTCTTGGCATGTCTAGATTAATATAAATAAATATGTAGTTATTTTTTTTATTTCGTTCTTTCGGCAACCCTTTGGTAAAAATCGAATTGAATAAATCCTAAATGGCTTCGATGGCTTTCAGTTTTTACTTCTAAGGTGGCAAATGCATCTAGGCAACAAACTAAGATAAATCTAAGCAAGATTTTAAGAGCAGTTAATGCAGAGCTGACAGCGTGCATGTAACCTGCTGAAATTAGTGATAAACTTTGTGATTGATAATTCAACAAAAACAATATGTACAAGAAAACTCAACTCAAAGAGACTCTGCAAGAAACCTCATTTTTACGCAAGAAATAAGTAGAACCTAAGATACTTGTTGTCGAAATGGCTCTCTACTTCCGAAGCGGAGGAGTGATAGATCAGAAATTGACGTATAAAATATATGTAATTTTCAAATAAGCAAATCACGAAAACTGATCGAGGTCGCATGTTCAATTCCTCGTTTGCGACCAGATTTTGAAAAGAGAATTCCTACAAAAATCCGGTAATGGATTTTTAAGTTACTAGCCAACCATTTTTTACCCAACTGCGAAAGAAGGGTTATGTTGTTGTAGATTTGAAATTTTAAAAAAATCTTCATAGTTGTGAACTAATAATTGATTGAAGTTTAATCAGTTAGTATTCCGAAATGCAAATATATCTATGAAAAATGCTTAGCAACGCTCACCTTACGATCTTTTATACTTACTTGTTTGTGGTTTTAGACTTGCAAATAAATGAAAAACATAAAAGTAAAACACCAATCAATCATTGTAACTACATGAAAAAAAATATGTATGAAAAATGTTGAGTAATTCAAAAATGTTCAGTTAAAAATTGATTTCTGGATGAACATATTTTAAAATAAAGACCGGCCGTGTCTGTCTGTGGTCGCAATAATCAGAAAAGCAACTGAACGGAAATTCATACAGGTTAAATTTGTCAATACAGTGATTCCTGAGAGAGGTGGTACCCGGTTTAGGTGATAAATCGATGCCAGCTGAAGTGTTTACGAAACACTATAATTTCGATTACTTTACGAAAAGAGTGAATAGATTGTTTCTAGGCAGACATGACCCATTCCGACCGCATCGTCGCTTACCATCTGGTGAGATTGTTGCCACATTTCCCTTTTTTTACTATTAAAAAATAGCTTTAATTTAAAACGCTGCTAAACCCGTTTGAGAGACATTAACAAAATAATGAATAGTAGATTATTTTTTCTTTTTTATAGGCCTATAAAAAGGCCGCGTCTATATTTTATGATTATGAATAACAAACTATGCTCATTTTAACTTTTAAGCGTGCGAAGCCTGGGTAGGTCACTAGTTTGTTACAATGAGAGCATGATGAACGGATTTAGATAAAACATTTCAAAATGCAATGGTTTTATACAAACATCCATAGACGACCGTCTTGGTGTAGTCGTTCGTGCACCGGACTTCTAAACCAGGCGGTTGCGGGTTCGAATCCCGCAAGGGGCAAATGTTTGTGTGATGAGCACGAGCATTTGTACCTAAGTCATGGATGTTTATATGTATTTAAGTATTTCTATTCGTTATCCTAGTCACCATAGCACGAGCTCACGCTTAATTTGGGGCTAGGTAATTGGTGTGTTTGTTGAAACAATTTATTTATTTATTAAGCACCTGTGTATGAACTTAAAATAAGTCGAAGCACACAATACGCACTGTATAGAAAAATATTTGCTTCATATCAGTACAGTCATTCACAAGAATTCAAAGATAAGAACCGATATAACTATCTCGGACAGAAAACTAACTCTAAGTAATTTGCGAAGCGTAAATTAAAATGTCATGTCTATCTCTTAAGAAACCCTTTATCAGAGCGCAAGACAAAACTGTGCTTTTAAGTTTGAGAGCTTACAAAAGCTCTTCAAAGATAAAATATATTGTCACAACTATTGAAATTTTGTATTTTTATTATATAAGAGTCAGTAATTTTGATTGAAATTACTTATTTCTAGATCTGTACAAAGCTGGAGTGGCAACTTAGCTTCGAGCATAAAAGCTAAGTATGACGTAAGAAATATTGAAATAAAATTTTAAAGTAACTATTTAATTTTTGAAACAAATGTTCTGTTTAAGGTAAGTTCTTAAGTAAGGAAAAGTAATATTTACCAAACCTTAACTAAATAAATCAAAAGCTTTCCTCATTAAATTCAAGTTTAAACTATTATCGAGGAAAGGAAACAAGTCTTTACTCAAATTAAAACAAAATATTAACGACCAAATATAAAACTACAATTAAAAAAAAATAAGAAAATACAAAAAGCTTACCAAACTTTTTACGTTGATAGATCAGCAGTCACACAAAGATATTTATTTACTTTATCAATTATTTAAAACTAATTAATAGTAACTGGCCACCTAGAATTCTAATTTCAAAAATTTAAAACAAAATAAATTCCCAATACCCAGTCCCCATGTAAACAAGAGTGTGGCAAGGCGAGCAGTGGCGCGCCAGTGTGGAGGTGTGGCAGTGTAGTGCGTGCGCGCAGGCTCCGGGCGTAGGGCGGGGAAGTATGCGCTGTGCGAATCGGGTATGGCCGGCTGAAAGTCCTGGGCCCGTAGCCAAGTGGCAATTTATTGTCAAGCAAAGTTCGGGATCGCTATCAAAATGTATGAAACTAACATAAGCCATCGCAACATCACGTGAATTTTGCACACATATTTTGACATTTTATTGGCGATAGCAGAGTTCGCTCCAGAACGATTGCCATTAGGCTACGGGCCCTAAAAAATAAAAGACTCTTCGGACAGAGCGCGAAAGATATCTTCTTCTTCTTCATAGTCGTATACTTCATTACTGAGGGTCGTGATTATTACGTGGAATAAAACACACACAACGACTTTCTCGGATTTTTTTTGTGGAGTGAATGGCTTTGCCATTGCATTCTCTATTTCACACACTAGCTAACTAGTGTGCTTTTCAACAAATTTTTGAGGATTATAGCTCTATCTTGGATTGTGGTAACCTACCTTTTGAATTTATATTTTTAAGATCTTCACTCTCGAATTAAAATAATATATTTAGGAAACCCTAAATGGAAAGAAGTTTCATCCACTAACTGCTGAAATTAGAGTACCGAAACACATGGTCATCTTTTCTACTGTCGGTCGAGCCGGTACTTACTCGCTCCCATTCTACCGCGCATTTGTGCTTAGCTAGGTGTCGCCAGTATCGGCGTAGAGGATGTTTTTACGAGAATTATAAACAAAGCGCGCCTGATGACGGACCTCGGGGCGCGGGTCCATTGTTTTGTTATTACACATTTTGATTTTGATTTGTGCTTAGCCCAGAGGTATGACTGGTAGAGAATACCACTTGGTATTTAGTTCGCCTTTTGTATAAAGTTTTTGTACAATAAATGAATAATAAAAACAATTAAACACAAATGTTACCGGTGGTTTTATAAGGAACACCTTCATATTGTAGTAAAATATTATGTAATAAAATTTGCGTTTATTTTCAATGTTAAAACTAATATTACGATTAGCCTTTTTTTTTAAATTAGAACTTAAATAAATAAATTTTTACATTTTCCAAACCATTTAATACCAATAATACCCGATCAATAAAGATAACCTAAGTTAGTAATTTTTGGCACTTAATACGTTATGGTACTAAAACCAGTTTCTTATAGTTTAAAAGGACCTAACCGACGCACACCGACAAGCTTTCATGAAAATTGTAATTATTAAAACATAGTCTATATAATCTTTCAACGTTTAAAGCAAGCCTTTTACAACGATACTTTTTTTCATCAATTTCATTTTAAAGCAAACCCGTGAACGACAAAAACTCGGATCAACATTCTTTGTACAATGGAACCGCTCTCAGGCTACTCATAAATTAAACTTTCAACTTTCAAGTGCTCGCTTATGCTAGTTCGCGAATCGGACACTTTTTTACTTATTCCAACTTGAAGCTTAGCTTACTGAAGTGCCAATTTGTGCTTTTGACATGTTTATTGACACGAGTTTAAGTGCGAGTAGGGTAAAACGTGTAAAAGTGTTTTGGGAATCGGGTAAAGGTATTTTAATTGTGTGCTGATGAAGTATTAGTTGGTTTTGGTAGATCTAAAATGAAAGAAACATAATTTCACACGAAACAAAAAGTTTACACCAACGGACAATCCTATAATTAGTAATTTTAAATTAAAATACAATGTAAGTTGTTTATTTTTTAACTAAGTAAGTACTCAGGTATAAAGAAAAAATCGGGTTTTTAATAATAATCCACAACGGATTTTTTTAATTAAGTATAAGGTACCTAAATGAATTTGTGGCGTTCTCTGCTAGTCAACCATTGAACAGGTAATGGTAAAGAAAGCTTTAGTGCTATACTTGGTCGGTAAGCATCACCTATATTTTTGTGATAATAAGTCTTTATTGTTTTAAAAAAATATTGACGTTTACTTAATACAAATGGTTTAATATGTAATGCCACACTTATTTTTATTAATTTTTGAAACCAATTTCATTGCTAGGTAAGGATTATATATATCTCTCCTTAGTTAGTTACTAGAATTGTGTATTTTAAAATGACCGCACGGGGAATCGAATTTCAAGATCAGTTTTATCTGTCCACATGACTTCGACTAGCCCATATCGTTAACAAAAGTCCGTTGCTTGTTTACAATGGAGCTTTATCCAATGAGTCATACAATTTAACGTTTTAGGCAATGCAATGACGAAACAGTAGACTCGCTTCTTCTTTATATCGTATACTATGAGTAATGACGACCGTATTGGTGTAGTTCGCGCCACGGACTTCTAAACCAGGCGGTTGCGGGTTCGAATCCCGCAAGGGGCAAATGTTTGTGTGATGAGCACGAGCATTTGTACCTAAGTCATGGATGTTTATAAATGTATATAAGTATGTCTATCCGTTATCCTAGTCACCATAGCACAAGCTCACGCTTAGTTTGGGGCTAGGTAATTGGTGTGTTTGTTGAAACAATTTATTTATTTATTATTATTTAATTAGCACAGATTTTACAGGGTGACATTTCAAGTCATAGTCAAAATAGCTTAGCTTAGCGAATTAAAATAAAACAACATGACTCTAGTAAAATTGACATAGTTTGGGCGATGATGCCACTTTATTGTTAAAAAGAAATTATTTACTGTTAAATTGCCACTACCTATTCTTCATTCAAGAAAAATACAAAAAAGTTACATTATAAAAGTGTATCTAACAATTACAAGTATGTAACAATCCAACAGGCAGATTTTTGTGCGTTCATGAATATTATGTGTAATTGGTGTGTTTGTTAAAAAAAAACCGTAAAAATAAGCCATTACAGCAAGTTTAACATTCTCATCTTCTAAAGAAGTGCGCCAAAGTACCTAATATTATACATTAATTGGCTATGTTTGTGCACTAATCATTTATTATATATATACTAGAATATTTAGTAGAATTTTTGTAAAAAAGTTTTTTGACAAAGGTCTGTTAAGAGCCTAAAGCCTAACTAATCTTAAAGTTATAAAATAGAAAGAAAGAAAGAAAAATAGTTTATTCGGCAATCAAAATAAAACCCTTACATAACAAATAATAAGTAAAAAGCAACAAGATGATCCACCGAAAAGGCATCCGCTCAGCATAATTCGTGGCAGCTCGGGAGCATACCACGAAGCTGGTTTTCAGCGGATGCCTTGGGGTAACTACAATAAAATGAAAATGTGCATTACAATTATACAATTAATTATATTTACAATTTTATTAAAAATTACATAAAATAATAATAAAATAAAATAATAATATAAATCAAATAAACATAGCGCATAAAGAAATTAAAACAATAATAAAAATTAATGATACATTCAACTAAAAAAAATAATCAAAGCTAATGTCAATAAAAAAATAAAAAAATACAATGAGCTCAATACCAGAGGGCCCAGTTCTTATTGGTTACTGTCTCGCGCTCACGATCGACTGAGTGCCATGGAAAAAACAGGTTTCGCAAACGTGCCGCTAGGGGCGCTGACCAAATTGCCATACAAATTCTTGTCACACGGACGAAGGTGAGAGCATGAAAAAACCCGCACTGAGCCCTCTGACAGTTGAGATAAACTCAGCACAAAACACAGTCACCGCAACACGGACCACACTACTATCATTGCTATTTTGTTGTCTATGGCAATTGACATTTTCTTTGATTGACCGCGCCCACACATGCAATTCACATTGCCTTACAAAATTGCCACGTAAAAAAATAGTGCTACATATTTAGATAAACACATTCCATGTTATTACAAAAACTTAGTACCGGGACTAAGCTATTAGCTAGCCAATTAGAAAAGCGTTTATCTATTAGGTTATTTTTTAAAAATTGTTTCAACAAACACCAATTACCTAGCCCCAAACTAAGCATGAGCTTGTGCTATGGTGACTAGGATAACGGATAAAAATACTTAAATACATATAAGCATCCATGACTTAGGTACAAATGCTCGTGCTCATCACACAATCATTTGCCCGTTGCGGGAGTCGAACCCACGATTATGTTATTATGTATTATGTCACGAATGTGTCATTCATTCCTCTGTTGTCGGCTTATATTTAGACCTAGTTTAAGCCTGGTCTATTTTTTTTTGTAATAACACCGATTAGGTTTTATCTGAGGCTACCTACTGGTTGGTAATTTCTGTTGTGGCTATGGCAAGCACGCTGAGCGAGCGAATATGAAATCACGATAACTTTGTTTATAATAAAATTCATTTTTATGTTTCCTTGCCGAGTTGGCATAATGGTTCATTGGAAACAGTCATTGTCAAACCCATTAGCTCTAACCAAAAATTATGGTCTAAAATTATTGATATCAATTTCAAATGAAATTTATAATACAAATTAAGTTATAATAATAATAATAATAACAAATAATAAATTGTTTCAACAAAAACACCAATTACCTAGCCCCATACTAAGCGTGAGCTTGTGCTATGGTGACTAGGATAACGGATAGAAATACTTAAATACATATAAACATCCCTGACTTAGGTACGAATGCTCGTGCTCATCACACAAACATTTGCCCCTTGCGGGATTCGAACCCGCAACCGCCTGTATATAAAGTTATGTACAGTGGGCCTCCCACCAACTTTCCTAAATCTATCAAAATATCTCAAATGATATGGAACTCTGTGTGATCAACATTAGGTTGAAATATGGTTGCAGAAATTTGACAGAACAAGGTAGTTAGGTTGATGTGGGGCCTACTATACATACATACATCCATACAAAATATAAATGTGTGTGCACAAATAAAGAACTACAATTGGCGGACTTAATGATTAAAGAAATTCTCTGCCAGTCAAACATTGTTAAATTTCTTCTCTTCTTATACTATTTGTATGTGCGTCTTGCTCAAACATTGTTGTCAAAACTCTGACATACGTAATAATTATGTTATTTTTACCATCAAAATCAAGTAGTAAATAAGTAAGGGGGCTTTCTAGCCTCGAAAATAGTCAGTAGGTAGGTAGGTACTTATAGGCTGACAAAAGTACCAAAGAAAAGATTACAAATTCCCGCTGTGTTGAGCGTCTTAAATATGAATTATAATTTTTTACTATCGACTTGCACCTCGGTACACAGGTGCAAATAAAAAAAAACCGGCCAAGTGCGAGTCGGACTCGCGCGCGAAGGGTTCCGTACCATTACCTTAAAACATTAGACAGTATAGGCAAAAAAAGTATATGTTTTTATTTTATTTATAATTTCAAAAGTATTCATCACAGAATACCCGAAACAATTTTAAATAAGAGTTTCCGCGCCTGTTTCTTTACGTGAGTGATTTGAAGTTTATAGGTCTAAGACTTTAGAAATTACAGGGGGGGGGGGGACACCGTGTAAACGACTTTGGCGGGCTGATAAAAAAGTGTTGTATGGAAACCCTATCTTATTTTCATAGTCCTTTTCAACGATACCCCACACAAGAGGGTGCACTCAAAATGTAGGCGACGCGCGGTGCACATCCCTTTTGCGGGGAGCGGGGCGGGGAACGTACGCGCTGCGGCCATTTTTTTTGAATGCACAGTCAGTCGGCCCACCGCTCCGCGAGACTAAACCCACGTCGCTCCCGGTCAATTTTGTAACGGTTTTGTGGCTTTTTCTAATATACGCTCATATTGAACTAGAAGAAGGTGTTCTTAATCGGTGCCAACCGTTCCCCACCCGTATTAAGTGGTCCATCGAGCCAGATATTGTGGTTGGAACTGCGCAAGTCGGATGTTTCATACTCCGCCAAGTAAAATGGTGAACACACGTGGCACAGCTCGTAACAAGAAACACCAATCGAATGAACCTGAAAACCTGAAACCAGAAAGCGATGTTATTGAACAAACCGCTGAGGAAAAGAGCCCCACCTGCAGTGTCGCAAAAATGAAAATCGAGACTTACCCGCGCGCAGTAAGTAAAAAATCGTCGAGTTCTTCTGTTCGCGCTCGTAAATTGCAACTGGAACTGCGAGCGGCTGAAGAAAAAGCGCGGATTGAAAAGGAGCTCATAGATAAGCGGCTGGCCGCAGACTTAGCTGAAATCGAAGAATACAGTTCACGCTCAAGTTCACGGTGCTCCATGAATGATGTAGGCAAGTGGATTGACCGCAGTCAACAGGAATTGCATAAAGCACAGGCTATCCACGAGATTGTCAAACCCCAATACCCGGAAGTCAGTTCGGGTAACCAGGATGCTGTGCACCAATTGGCCACTGCACTTCGCGATCTTGCTACATCGACGGCCGAAGCCGACCCTAGTACCAACTTGCTAAGTCGCCTGAGTACCCCGAAGGAATTACCTATTTATAGTGGGGACCCAATGGAATGGCTGCATTTCAAACAGACTTACGAGGAGTCTACTGCAGTATGTAAGTTCAGCCCCACAGAGAATTTATGGCGTTTGAGAAAATGCCTAAAAGGAGCCGCTAAAGAAGCTGTAACTGCGCTATTGGTAACTAGTACATCTGCCGAGGAAGTGATGTCCACGCTAGAATTGCAATTTGGTAACCCGGATGTCATTTTATCCCGCATAGAATGGGAAATAAACAGATTACAGGCGCTGCCACTGGATTATCACAAATACCTAGTGCAATTTTCTATAAAGATCAAAAACTTCGTAGCAGCTGTTTGTGCCCTTAGCCGCACCGAATACCTGCACGACACGAACATCACAAAAACAATTCTCTTAAAGATGCCTACAGTTTTGCTGTCCAAATGGGCGGATTACTGTCATACCTCAAGAGACAGTTTAGTACCTAAACTCACGAAGCTATCTGGATTCTTGAACGAAGAAGCAGTTAAAATTTCATCCTCTAACATCAATCTACTCAACATACGGCATAACGAAGTGTTCAAACGTAAACAAGAAAATAGTGTTAACTTAGTGCAACCGCAAACGACATTAGTGCAAAGTGCGCAAAGTGAAAGTGATCGTTGTAGGTATTGTCGCGTTTCAAATCATTCGTTACCGAACTGTAAGAAGTTTAAAAAATCGCTGCGTAGAGATAGATGGTCATTTGTTAAGCGTCAGGGTTTATGTTTTAAGTGTCTAATTACGCGGCACGATCGTAATACGTGTTCCGCACCTGTGTGTGATAAGAACGCTTGCGGTCAGCCTCACCACGCTCTGTTACATTACGATGTTTCCAAGCCTGCCCAAAACAGTAGCGCCACCAGCGAGTGTGTTAACGTCAACGAGCAGTGCCAGCTTGAGTCATCGTCGAGGAGTGACACGCAATCAGAGACGGTAACAAACGTAAACGTAAGTACCTATAATGTTTTGTTAAAAGTTATTCCCATAACTGTGCGCGGGCCTCACGGCGCCGTCCGAACAACAGCACTACTGGACGATGGCTCAACTGTGTCTCTTATAAGCGCTAGCTTGGCGGCAAAAATAGGTGTAACTGGCGAGAAACAGACCCTGCGTGTGAGCGGGGCATGGAATAATCATAATGTTATTTGTGAATCACAGATTGTAAACATTGATGTGTCCTCCGATGATAATACTGAGATATTTAATATAAATGCTAGAAGTGTTGAGCAACTTAACTTACCAATACAGAATTTATCATCTATTGATTGTTCTAGATATTCACACATACAAAAATTACGAAATTGTTTTGTTTTTGAAAAATGTAAACCCGAAATGTTAATCGGCCAAGATAATAATCACTTGCTTTTACCTATAGATATTGTCGTGGGAAAACCAAATGAACCGATTGCCACTCGTACGCCTTTGGGTTGGTGCGTGCACGGTAGGGTCTCGGGTTCGTTCCCGGCGCGCGCGCAACGCAGTGATAGTGCCTTGTTGTTGAGTACGGGCGGCGAGACTACGGAGCGCTCGGTGCTTCAGGAAATCCACGATGACGTACGTAATTTTTTTTCTCTTGAGTCGATGGGAGTGAGTGGGAAGCCTAGACAGAACGCAGAAGATGTACGCGCCCTTGAAGTTTTAGAGCGGACCGCTGTATTGTGCAATGGCCGATGGTCTGTTGGGTTGCCTTGGAAGAATGAGCAGGGTTCGATGCCCGACTCTTATCAGCATGCATTAAACAGGTTTCATAATGTTGAGAGAAAAATGAAGGCGAATCCCGATTATGCATTTAGGTATACAGATAGGATTAATCATTTGTTTGATAACGACTTTGCTAAAGAAGTACTTGGCGTGAGCATGTCTCCAAAGGTTTGGTACTTGCCTCATTTTGGGGTCGATAACCCCAACAAAATAAAGCTGAGGTTAGTGTTTGATGCTGCGGCGAAATCTAACGGCGTGTCACTAAATGATTGCCTGCTGACAGGCCCCGATCTCCTTGTGTCTCTGTTTGGCATCATGTTACGGTTCCGTGAATACTCCATAGCCGTGACAGGTGATATAAAAGATATGTTTTTACGTATTCAGATTAGGTCGGAAGATCAAGACGCGCTTAGATTTTTATGGCGGTATGATAGCCAAAGTTTGTTAAAAACCTATCGTATGACATCTTTGATATTTGGTGCGAACTGTTCGCCATTCATTGCCCAGTATGTTAAAAATAAGAATGCCCAGTTATTTCAGTCATCTATGCCGTCAGCTGTGAAGGCTATTTGTGAACAACATTATATGGATGATTATATTGATAGTTTGCCCGATAAAGATATTGCTATTGACCTTGTAAAAGATATTCGATTTATACACAATGAGGGAGGGTTTAACATTTGTAATTGGAACAGTAATTGTGAGTCTGTCTTGGATACTATCCCTAAGGAATCTTTAGGTTCAGCTGCGGTGGCATTTAAACTCAATCAAAATCAGCTAAGCCAACGCACGCTCGGTTTGTTGTGGGAACCTAAGGATGATACATTGAGGTTCGATTTATCATTTAAAAACTTACCGATGAATATAATGAACGGGTCACAGCGACCTACCAAACGTCAGTTGTTACGTGTTATTATGTCCATTTATGACGTTTACGGATACCTATCGCCGTTTACATTGACAGGTAAACTAATTTTACAGGATACATGGACGCTCGGTCTGGGATGGGATGACTTTTTGCCTGATAAGTTACACAATAAATGGTTAGCGTGGGTAACTCAGTTAAATGATGTGAGTAAAATTAGTTTCGCGCGACATTATCAGTGCGCGGGCGCAATAGGTACAAACTCCGCGCAACAGGCCGCGGCCGCCACCCCTACGGCGCCGGCGCCGTCCGAAAATGTAAACAGCTGTTATGACGATTTGCAATTACACGTTTTTACAGACGCGTCAACTAAGGCGATGTGTGCCGTAGCATATTGGCGCTGGAATAGCGATACGGGGGTGCGTTGTACATTCGTGGCCGCGAAAAGTCGTGTTGCTCCCGTGAAACATGTGTCTATACCTAGACTAGAACTACAGGCGGCCTTGCTCGGCGCCAGACTAGCAGATACCATTGTTAAGGAACACCGGTTACGTATTGTTAGTCGTCATTTTTGGTGCGACTCGACTACAGTCTTACACTGGTTGAGGAATGATTCGCGAAACTATAAAGTGTTTGTCGCTCACCGCTTAGGTGAAATAGATGAGTTATCGCGCGCGTCTGAGTGGCACTACATACCTACACACCTAAACATTGCGGATCACGGTACTAGGGAGTCGTATGATTGTTCCGTGTTACAGAACGAGTGGTTAACCGGGCCCACCTTTCTTTACGAGAAGGAATGCGCGTGGCCCACAGATGCATGTACGCCTGAAACAGATGAAAGTAAATTAGAAATAGTAAACAATATTCAGACAAACCCTATTGACTTACCTGTCCCGGATGCGTCTCGCTTTTCGAGTTGGTTGCGTTTAATTAAATCAGTGTTTTACGTACTTACCTTTATAAACAAATGTAGAAAACTTACCCAAATCACGGACGACGAATTAATGAGACAAGCAGAAACTTTGTTGATACGTCGAGCGCAGCAGCAATCATTTAGTGACGAATTAACTGCTATATCAGCTGACCGGTGCGTTGATAGGAAAAGTAAATTACTTACCTTGTCACCATTTGTAGACGAGCACGGTGTGATGCGCGTCGGCGGCCGCGTTGACGCTGCTATAGGCGTTGCAGAAGATGTTAAGAAACCAATTATTCTAGATGGACATCACCATGTATCAAAATTAATCGTTATGCATTACCATAAAAGGTTTCATCACGCTAGTCAGGAAACAGTTGTTAATGAACTTAAACAGAAGTACTGGATCACAAGGCTGCGTCCAACTGTTAAGAATGTCGCGTCTAAATGTATGTTCTGCCGCATCAGAAAAGCGTCTCCGCTGGTACCTAGGATGGGTGATTTGCCTAAAGCACGCGTAGCTCACGGACAAAGACCTTTTACATATTGTGGGGTAGATCTTTTCGGCCCCATGGATGTGACATTAGGAAGGCGAAGGGAAAAGCGTTATGGGGTGCTCTTCACTTGCCTGACGGTAAGAGCAGTCCATATAGAATTAGTCAGCACGCTCACGTCAAGTTCCTTAATTATGGCACTACGCCGAATGGCAGCGAGGCGCGGTTGGCCCCTGCATTTGTACTCGGACAATGGCACCAACCTGAGAGGTGCAGATGCTGAACTCCGAGAATCAGTTAAGCAGCTCGATCAAAATGTTTTAAAAGATGCAGCTCTGAATTACGGGACCAGTTGGACTTTCATACCGCCCGCGAGTCCTCATTGGGGTGGGGCATGGGAAAGGCTCATTCGCAGCGTAAAAGCTGCCCTAAAGGTCACCCTCAGGGAGCAAGCCCCGCGTGATGAGGTGCTCGCCACCTTGATGTCAGAGGTCGAATGTGTAGTCAATAGTAGACCGCTTACGCATGTGTCCGTGGACCCAGTTAGTGCGGAATCATTGACGCCTAATCATTTTCTTTTGGGCACTACTTCGAATCTGCCTACTTTAGGGGTTTTTGACAACTCCAGTCCGTTCTTGCGCAATCAGTGGCGTGAGTCTCAGAGATTGGCGGACATCTTCTGGCGAAGGTGGGTAAAGGAGGTTCTTCCCACGTTACTTCCACGCAAGAAGTGGAACCAGGAGTCTAGGCCTTTACGAACCGGGGAATTTTGTTTGATCGTAGATCCGGACTCACCCAGAAACATGTGGCTGAAGGGCATCGTTCAGACGGTTTTCCCAGGCAAGGCCGGTCGAATAAGAATGTTAGATATTAAGATTAAATCTGGTAAAGTGCTTCGGCGGTCGGTTGCACGCGTCGCCCCAGTACCTATGGAAGATGAGTGCTGGTGAAGCAGCACTGGGGTGGGGCGTGTAGGCGACGCGCGGTGCACATCCCTTTTGCGGGGAGCGGGGCGGGGAACGTACGCGCTGCGGCCATTTTTTTTGAATGCACAGTCAGTCGGCCCACCGCTCCGCGAGACTAAACCCACGTCGCTCCCGGTCAATTTTGTAACGGTTTTGTGGCTTTTTCTAATATACGCTCATATTGAACTAGAAGAAGGTGTTCTTAATCGGTGCCAACCGTTCCCCACCCGTATTACAAAAAATAATTCACCCTCCACTTTACATGGGTACAGGTACCCTTAAAAAGGGGTAATTTTATGTTTTTGTATTTTTAAAAATGAGATCTATAAGTAGTAGATCTATAGTGAAGTATCCTCGAACCAAGTAACAGCAAATCAGTCCATAAACGTAGAAGATATTCTGCTGTGACAGACTAGGACGGACAGACTGAACGATCTTATAAGGGTTCCTTGTCGGACTAAAAATGTAGCCCATATTACTTAGGACCCTAAAAATGTAGCCCATATTACTTAGGAAGAATGTATTCTGATGGTGAAAGAATTCAGAAATAGTCCAGTTGTTTTTGAGTTTATTTGTTACTTTAAGTACTTTACGTTACTTACAGAGCACTATAGGACGTTTGACCGTTTCTTTGGCTATTGGAGTTCACAACTATTATCGGGATTTTTGTTTATACATAGGGGTTTTCGAGGTCACGAGTTCCAAATCGTCCATATTTTGATCAATTTTTTTAATACTTCTCCATCCTCCTCAGTGCTGCCCGTTCATCCTAAATTTAATCGGGTAAGGGTATTTACAGCACCGGGGCTCTTCCTAAATGGAGGGTAATCCATTTAGGAATCAACGGTAGGCTGTAAAGCCTTTTACCTGAGTTATCATTTTTTTAATATCGACGAACCAAAACAAACAAATATTTGCTTAGAATTAAGTGCCTCAGTAAAATTAATCTATTAAAAAAAATGTTTAAAAGGCATTGACTTATTATATTACTCCTTTTGAAATCATTGTCAAGAGGCTACCGCTAAGAACAGCGGTAAATTTTGAGGTAGCTTTTCAAAGAACAGTAGTCCACCTAGAATGCTAGCAGAGTATTTCCTTGATAACCAATAGTCCCATAGTGTAGTGGCTATTCTATATCTTATACTTTTCACGAATTACGGAAAAAATGACTTCAAAAATATTTTTTTCTTAGTGGTGGCAGCAAACAAAATGATTGCGATGCCTTCGTACTTCGTAGGTATTGTAGTGAGAGTGTTGAATTTTCGCATATTGGCAAAGGGGCAACTCTCAAATTGTGTTAATTTTTAATTTTATTGAAATCATTTTTTCCTCATTCGTGATCGGTATAAGGTATCAATGAAAGATTTTTTTAGATTGGAATCTACACTCTGTCTAATATTAGTATATAACGACGTAGACGTAAGAGGGATCGTTATCAGAAGGCTCATACATGGTGGCGTACACGAAATATTAGTCCGGTTAGTTATTACAGACGTCTATTTTCAGTATCACAAACAATTTAACACAAAATAACAAACAGCGAACAGGATGGCTTCGGATTACAGTCAAGAAACGCGGCAAGTTCAATACGGCGACGCAAAACTCAACAAGACACAATCACACCCATTTGTGTCGGCACTCCGGCCATAACAATCCCACGGGTTCTCACGTTCCCGTCAACGAAACGTCAAAATTACAGAAACAAGTGCTGCCACCGCCGTATCGACCATGCCCAAGTAAACTACTTGACGTTTCTGACTAAACTCGATAAATAGCTACAGTTTGACGTAAGCAATGATGTGATGTTTAAAAATCGAATGACGTCTGTCATCGCGATCTGACAGGTCGAAACTTCAAAATAAACACCGCTAATCGCCTCGCGCTCCGACATATATACTTATAAGTTATGGATGTAATAACAACGTAGTATTGCCCATTCCAGCTAGTGGTTCGCCGGCGCGGGCGCAGAGGCGTGTACGCGCAGCGATGTACACCTGTCTCACTTGACGCATACAGTCTGGACTCCGTGAGCGTGGGGCACAGGAAGGGCAACCATAGACTACAGGCCAGTAAGAGAAGCTATGGAAACCCGGCTTATGATGATGAGGTAAGTTATAATAACTGCAACAGGAGCGATGTAGCCCGTCTCACTCAACGCGTACAGCCTCGACTCCGTGAGCGTTGGGCACAGGAAGAGCAACCATAGACTACCTACGGGCCAGTAAGGGAAGCTACGGGAACCCGGCTTATGATGATGAGGTGAGTGCAACAGCAGCGTTGGCTCCTGTCCCACTCGACGCTTACAGTCTTGACTCCGTGAATGTGTAGCACAGGAAGGGCAACCATAGGCTACGAGCCAGCAAGAGAAGCTATGCGAATGATGATGAGATAAGAGTACCAACATCATCATGAGCCAAAGTTTTAGGAATAGTTTGATATTTGTCAGCGTGGACTCGACTCTGGGTGATCCGAGACAATTTTTTTAATGTTCCTGACCGAGGATCAGATACAGGACCACACAAATAGCAATGCCTTGAAAACTTTAGAGAACAGCAACTTTAAGCTCCATCATCTACACACGTAGATATTGCATAAAACTGACAGCATAATTTTAAGAGTTTTAATCCAATAAGGCGTATTTGTTGTCGTTGAATCTTCAATATTTTAACATTTCATCTGTCGTTAACGGATATCTAACTTTCACTTGAAGTGTCAAAGGCTAGACAAATGTCAGCAAAGCCCAAAGCGTAATTAATTCATCTAATTGAGAAAAACTGTATCCCAGGTGACATCCCACCCTATGCAATACGCAGCCCTGGCCAACTTCGCCATGGATGTGGAGTCAATGACAGCAGAATTTGCGGAGATACCCTCGGTGACCGTCAGACCTGATGAGGTGCCGCCTGGCTGCGAAGATAAGAACCGGTACTCCAACGTGCTGCCGCTGCCAGAGACCAGGGTTCCATTGAAAAGGATCGGGAATGACCCCACCACGGAGTATATCAACGCTAATTTTGTAACTGTAAGTTGGTTTTAAATGAATTCACATATTCTGATACCGAATTTTCTGCTATGGCGCCCTAAACAAAGACTCTGTTTTTTTTTCAATTTCGTTATTCGTTGAGATGGCAATTTTACATGAACTTGCATGAACTACTTATGCGGTACGTGTGTTCTTGGTATAGTTTGGTGCCCGGAGGTCTCGTGTCAGATTTTAAGATTTGCACACTAATATTTTTGTAGTATCCAGGATGGATTTCATCAATTTATCCAGTCATATTCATATCAACAAATTCATTCAAATCGCCGCGCTAACACGACTTATTCGTAGATGGGCACGATTAGATATTTTAAGTGTCAGGAAAGGACGCAGCTACAACACGTCAGGTTACCAATTTGAACTACGACAAGATTTGATTACGCAGGAAATAAAAGAGTCAAAGTGGGTAGTCTGACGTGCGGCCGTGTTTACAAAAAAATACAAAACAATGTATTTAACAAAAGGGTACATTAAAAAAAACTTGACCTGCTGATGATGATTACTGCCCCCCTTTATGGGAATATTTTTGAGAACTACCGGTCAAGATATATTAATCTATATAGTGCCTATGTACCAAATTTCAATCCTGTATATCGATTTGCGGTTTTCTATCATTTTTTCTTTGTAGACCGTCCACCCACTATTTAAGAGGTTCTTCTATTTATTGCAGGGTCCAGGCAACATCCGCAACTACTACATCGCGTGCCAGGCGCCCCTGTCGCACACGGTGGTAGACTTCTGGCGAATGATCTGGGAACAGAACTCCAGGCTCGTCGTCATGCTCACGGAGTACATGGAGAATGGGGTGGTAAGCTGATAATGATAGCCAGCTTCTATTTGTTTCTTTGTTTCGAATGCGATTGAAAGAGTTGCGAAAAAGTTTGCGTAGCGATATTTTGGAAAAAAGATTACTAATCCTTTACCTATATATTACTAATCCTAGCACCTATGCTAAGAAAAGCTTACCTTTGGGTACGAAATTATAGGTTTTCAGTACACAAGCCTTTTCATTATTTTGTTCCGCAAACAAATGGAAGTATTGTGCCATGGTCGTGCGGAGTAGTCGCTCTGAAGTATAGTAGATGCTAAAATATCTTGGAACTTCTATCCTAAAATTACATTTCTGAATCAGTCCATATTTTTATGATTATCGACATTGTTGAGAGGAGATACACAAAGACACATATTCATCTCCTATTCACACCATTTCCCGTTTCAGGAAAAATGCTACGAGTACCTCCCACCCTCAGAGGTGTCAGACAACAAGCGAACCTTCGGAGACTTCCAGATTATCCTGAAGAAGCGCGAACAACGCGACAAGTACGCCGTCTCCAGCGTGCAGCTGATCAACCTAGCCACCAGGACCTGGCGGGAGGTCACTCACCTCTGGTACTTCTGGCCGGCTAAAGGGGTGCCTGATGATTACGACTCTGTTATCGACTTCTTATCGGAAATGAGGAGCTATATGAAGATCTCGCAGACTGCCAAAGAATATGATGAGGAAGGTGTGTGTAACTTATTAAATTTACGGTATTTGTACAAAACAGAAGACATGCTATTTATGGCTTATGTCAGTTTCATCCGATATCGATAGCGAACATCGCCGAAGAATAGATTGCATCTTGTCTAGGGACCCAGAGCAAGTAAAATTCCTAGGAACTCCAAGCTCCAAGCAATGTAGTAGATTTTGGAAAATAGGTTTATGACGAAATTAAATGTTTAGCAAGATAAATACCTAAGTATCTGGTCCATTCAAGTCTCAATGGCCTCAGAAGTGAAGCAACAATGCTCTACTTTCAGAAAACACTAATACACCAGCTGGATATAATTCCACATTCTCCAGCACAGCTCCATAAATCCATCCATTTACCAAGTTCTCACCAACTCTATTACAGGAGTAGAAGTAATATACGGAGACCAGAACAGGTCGTCGTTCAACAACCTGTCGAAGCTGCGCAGCGAGGATGCTGGCTCCGGCAACGGCGTCAATGTGTACTCACCATCGCGCGCTGAAGAAATGATGAGGAGGAGCAATGCTAACAATGGAACCTTGGGCAGGATGAAGGCTGCTTCGGAGGTCGAAGGTAGGCCAAGTTTACAGTTAAGGCGGTCCTGCACGAAATTGAGAAAATTAACGTATTTCTAAATCACTTGTACAATGAGCTGAATTAGTTAAATACATTAAAACAACTTATTTACGTTAGCCTAATCATTGCACAAGGTCCCTGGTCTTGTTGAAATTTGAAACAAATTCTTTAACATGACTTGTACCTAATGATATCTAAGAGCATTTTTTTCGAAAACTTGGTGATTTTTACGCATGAAACAATAATTTGTACATGAAAATAATTGTATTGATATTACGCAGGTCCCCACTTTTTAATATACACAAATAAAATATGAACACTTTTCAGTTTTTAACACAAATGTCTGATGGTTTTGCGCATTGCGCAGAATAAAACTATTGTTCTAATTAAATTATCAAGTCTAAAACTTTAAAGCAAATGGATCTAATTACTAATATTAATAAGTTAGATTCTGTTTGAAGATTGTTTAGACTTGCTCGACTTGCTTCGCGCTGCACCCCCTTAAGGATTTTTTCTAATAAATAATTTCTTAGGCTCCTATTTTTTCGGTTGTGGCGGCCAATATCTATTGGAACAATCTGGTACGCAGGAGATATTTTAGTACACAAGTGTATGTGTAACATACAAGTTCACTTTCATAGTTCGGTGTGACGGCAATCCTAAATGATCGGAGAGAGATCAGGCGCAGGATCAACGGCTTAACGTGCTTGCCAAGGTACAGGGGTGTTAAAAAAAACCTTGGCTCCGGAGCTGTTTCTGTTATTTCAAGACAGACTAACCCAAAAACAAATTACAGCACGACCCGGGATTCGAACCCGGGCCTCTTCGGATACAAGCCAGAGTGCCTTATAACTGTGTGCTTCAAATAATTTTAATGGTACAAGACTGAACTGGGATCCTGGGTTCCAATCTCAGGCTACACATTTAAAGCACAACAATTTAAAGTTTTTAGAGATATGGTAATAACAGGTTGAGATTAACCCAATCCTTTAAATGTGACCAATGTTCCAATTGAATATACGAGTACTTAAGGCATCGTTTACACCAAACCTTTTGTTCGCCGCCGACTACATAGAGTCTATGAGCGCACGTTAGGCAGTTGTCGCTTTTTTAACTTCACGTGTACACCGAACCGATACCACGCTATACGTTATGCGTTGTGACAGTAGATAAGCATGCTTACAGTCAGTAGCGGACAATACGTTTGGTGAGAACGATGTCAAAGGCTATGGTCTTCTATAAAACCCGCACTACGTCATATAGAGCGTCACGCCGTACGCTGCTGCGTCACAATGGTTACTTTGGACGAAGTTGTGATCTCTTTTATACGGGTACGTATTACAATACCGAATTTTAAATTACCGAATTTCATAAGCCCTATGAACGGAAGGCCGAATTTTAGAATGCCGAATGTTTATATGATCGAAAGTTCTAAATACCGAAAGTTTGAAATTCCGAAAATTCAAAATACCGAATCTTATAAGACCTATGATTGGAATGCCGAATACTAAAATGCCAAATTTTAAAAAACCGACTGTTTATATGACCGAAAGTCAATAAACCGACTGTTTATATGACCGAAAGTCAATATACCGACTGTTTATATGACCGAAAGTTTAATATACCGAAAAATTTAAAACCCGATGATTAAAAATACCGAATTTTACAAGACCTATGAACGAAACGCCAAACAACTTGTATACCATTGAGATTCAGGTTCATTAAGAAAAACAAACTTTGATTGACCCCGACTCGCCGTGGTCCTTCGCCGTGGTACTAGTCTGCCCGATACTAGAGTGTAATTCAAAAGCCGCTACGGCCGAACGTCACGTACAGCGTAAAATAGGAGAACATAGCCTAAGTTCTAAGTCCTCATTATTATCAGCCGTAGGACGTCCACTGCTGAATAAGCCCATGGTTTTCCACGACACCCGGTTGCAAGCGGCTTGCATCCAGTGTGATCCTGCGATCTTTACAAGGACGTCTTACGCCGCGCCTTTGATCAGAGGGTCTCCAATCTAGAACTCTGCCTCAACGGCCATAATTTTTTTGCGCTATGTGCGAATTTTTGACTTGATGGATGTTTGCCATTGCCTTTTCCATTCACACACTAGCCAACACCGTTACGCAGCGTTCTTCAGAAAATTGTACTTAATTTTTTATACAAACACAGTGGTACTGGCGGGGATCGAATCGATCGACCTCACGCATAAGAAGTGAAGTTTTCTCCGCTCGAATATCGCGCCGTTTTCTATAGAAAGCAAGAAAAGAAAGAAAAATGCTTTATTAACTTGGGACATCACAAACAGACCAATACTCATTTTCACTGACAGTGTATTTATTTAAAAAAGAGGTAGACCTGTCATTTCGTACTGCGCGGCGATTCGAATTTGATGCTCCGAGCACAGGTTCCTTTACGTGTCAAATGTCATACTTGAATGCAAAATTGTGCAAATTACATAATTTGAGGCAATCAGTTTCCGCGCGCTAGTGACCCGTCTACCTCTTTTGTAATTACACTATCATTGCTTATTTCTATATAATTAACATTATCGTTGCCAGGCGTCCGCCCCTGCGTGGTGGTGTGTGCGTCAGGCGCCGGCCGCTCCGCGTGCATCATAGCGGCGGACGTGTGCGCGCGCGCGCTGTGCGCGGCGGCCGCTGACGTGCCGCGCGTCGTGCGCGAGCTGCGCGCGCAGCGACCGCACTCGCTATCTAATAGACATCACTACATATTTTTGTATAAGGTAAGTTTGCGAAGCGAATCCTAAGTCGTACTCATACGCCAATTAAAATAATCCTTGGTTAAGTCATTTTCATTGACAAGAAGTGACAGAACAAGACTTTATTATACACGGTGCTTAGTGCATTGTTTGCATTGTTTGGTCCATTTGCTACCATCTTAGCTTCAATAAAATTCTAGGCCTTACAGAATTTTGAAATTAATATTTTTCTTTCTTAATCCCAGAATTCTGTATTTAAATTCAATTTAAAAAATAAGTTAAGTTTTTTTAAGGTTATGTTTTAAGGATCTTTAGCATCTGTATTAAATTGTTTTTTTTTTTAATTTTTCAGTTGCTGAGTGAATACGGCAACAAGCTTATGGGTGGAGGCGTGGATACTATCTGAGGAACACACCTATACTATATCCTCAATCAATTTGTTTTTTGTGAAAGAGGTGTTGATTATAAGGGTGCGTATACGCAGTTACATTTTTACTAACTCAATGTTATGAGGTAGTTTTTTCTTCCTTTCATAAAGTGCAATACCTAATTTTTACTTTCTCCCTTCTAAACCCAGTGGATAATCTTGAAAACTCCTTTTTGGGATGTTTTTAAGTGAAATGTCTATAATTTTAGTACCTATTGATAAGTTTTATTAGTTTAGTGAAAATATCACGGTGTATACATAAAGTGTTTGTAATATTCCTAGATTTTATTTACTTACTGACAATTTATATTATAAAAGTATTATACATTTTAAAAAACTATTTGGAAAATACCAAAGCATAATTTTACGAGATCTCTCATTTTTGCGCTCAAAAAATCATTATATTTTTTTATTAATTGGATTAGCTTTTTTTGTTATTATTATATTAAATGTTCTATTTTTGATGTTTTTTTTTTCATAGAGTTTTTTTTAGATATTTAATTTTAGTTGTTAGAATAAAATGTATAGCTATAATACTTGTATATAAGCACATACGATTTCTTATTTTATCGAACAACTGTTTTATGATTTAAGTATTTCAAACTAGTCTATTGATAATCTTCATTTATAAAACGATAACGATGACTATCGTTTTCATGACCTATATTACTTATAATTTTGAATTTTATGAAAACGACGCATAATTTTTGTCATAAAATATTTTACGCAAATTTCCTATAGTTGAATAGATACGAGATCTGCTGTGATTTCTACTAACCTATTCTAAGTTATTGTAAATTAGTACTAACTTGTATTATTCTAGAAGTATCTAGACCATAATATTGTTATAACATAAGTACTTTATACTATTGAAATTAATACTCTCAGTATGAATATTGACTTTATTTAACCCACACATTGTTGTATTCCACAGACAATTTTATTTATTTTGACATTGGCAATGTAAATTAGTTGTTAACCTGTTGTTAAATTATTAAGTACATTTTATTTTATCATCAAAAGCAGCTACTAAATACAGGTTTATAAAAATAAAAAGCATTTAATAAATCATTAGGATTTAAAGCACTGTTTTGTCCCACACATAGTATTAGGAAATTAAGTTACATGACGTAGTTTAAGTGTATTATAAAGTATAGTTAATAAAATATGTTAATGACCAAAAATGATTATGTATGTAGGTGTAGCGGATTTATAATTATTAGAACTGTATTTGAGTATATTAAATTTATTACCAAACGAAAGAAATCTTTTTTTAGCTACAAAATCAAAGAAGTAAAACCTTATTTACTTATTTCAGTCATAACCAGAGGTTGCAGGTTCGAATTCCCAAAGGGGCAAATGTTTGTGTGATGAGCACGAACATTTGTACCTAAATCATGGATGTATATAAACGTATATAAGTATGTCTAGTCTATCCGTTATCCTAGTCGCCATAGCACAAGCTCACGCTTAGTTTGGGGCTAGGTGATTGGTGTGTTTGTAAAACTATTTATTTATTCATTATATCATTTTATTATAAAAGATTCATTGCTCACAACCGACTATGTATAATAAAAAAAGTCGACCCTTAGGCTATGGTCTCTTATTTTTACGCTATACGCGGCATCCGACGTCAGCGTCAGCGGTGCGATCGTCGTTTGTACGCAGCGCGACGTCCGACGTCAGCGATTAAAAGACCACAACACACAAAGTACATCAAATTCAAATTTGTTTATTGCCAATATAAGTGTTAGTACATAGGTCTTATAATTATCAAATTTGAACTTACATAATGACCCTTTTAGGGTATTGCAATTTTACAAAATTTTACAGTTTACATCTCCATAGTAACCATTGTGGCGCAGCGTATGCGGCGTACGGCGTTTGTAGAAGACCTTATAGTGTTGTGTAGGTATTTTAAGAGTGCAGTTTATAAAAATATACAAATCACAAATAATATTTTTTAGGAAAAGGTGTAATAGGTACATTAAAGTAAAAAATTGCAACTTCTGGCTATTATTGAAAGTAAAAATGTACGGACGACAGCATATTCAAGCTATAAAGGCGGTATAGACTACAGGCCCATGTCCAAAATGGATGGGTCATATGAACCACCAGGTGACGTATACAGAACGATATAAGAGCATAAAATAATAAGATTCCAGCACTATGCCGTCACTTGTAAGCTGTCCAACTGAGTGCTGGTGAGAATTCAAAAGTGCAGGAGAAGAGTTAGTACATTTTGGTCATATATTTTTGTACGGCATTTTTACCATTAATAGATCCATAAAAAATTAGAAGAAAGCGCGAAGTGCCGTAAAAAAATGTAGCGCCACAAAGTCGGTAAATTTTGGTTTTCTCAAAAAAAAAAAATTACCGACTTTGTGGCGCTACATTTTTTTACGGCACCTGGTGGTTCATATGACCCATCCATTTTGGACATGGGCCTGTAGTCTAGTAGGTATGTAAAATACATACTAAGTACTGGCGCCTGCCTTTACCTATGTCTGTCTAATAACAAAAAAACACAGGTGACAAGTAAAACTAAAGTATCTACCCTCAAAAACCAAGATAAAATGCAGTATTCGTACCTACCTATTTCAGACGTCGAAAAGAAAATTCCGCTTGTAATTTGATAAACGATCTTATTTCTTTTAAGAACTATTTTTACTAATTAGTGCTTTCAACATCCTCACCAGATCCATTTTCAACCTCATCCTGTAACTCATCATAATATATCACCTCATCAATTGACACCTCCGAATCATCATCTGCCATCATCGCTTGGTCATCGATCTCCTGAGGAATATCGTGGAAGCTGATCGTCTTCTTTTCCAAGTGGTAAGCATCATCATCATGATCATAGTCTACGGTCGCATTTTCTTTTTCTGGTATCTCCTTAAGATCATCGAGATCATGGACAGAGTACGGGACGTACTTCGGGAGATGCATGTATGATCCAGCTAGCGATGTGGAGGAAACTGTTGGCAGAACTGTAGATAAGTTAGGTAAGTAAGTTTTGTGCTTTTTGATTTGATTTTGATCGCGGAGGGTATATATGAGTAAAGGCACGAGTGCACGAGTGTGGACTATATATATGACAAGATATGATGCTATTTTACTAAAATATATATATAGTAATATATATATATATATATATTATACTAAAATAGCAATTATATTATGTATTTTATGAGTATAAATCAGGTTTATTTAATAAAAGAAAAGAAAAACAAAGACATGCATGAAATAAAAATAAATAAACTTAAAACCTACTTAATCAAAATTAAACCCGTGTCCTTTAGGCAAGGAGGCGAGGATGCTGGCTGCTGGCTGCGTTACCGCGTTGGATGGCTATACTTATCCTTTGAGCGAGGAACGAGCCAGCTTTACTATTTGCCAAAACAGAATTTAATTTAGGTGCAATTTTTCCAAAAAGTAATTTAGCGGATGGCCCCCACGGTCCAAAAGTTTTGACGCCAAACGGCGCAAACACATAATCAATCAATCAAAAATAGCATCATATCTTAGTCATATCTTAGAGGATCATCAAAGGGTCCCTAAAAAGACATTTATATGTACTACTCGACCAAGCCAACTGGACAAATGTCAAATGACTATTTAGACGAATACAACAAAAATACCGATGGAAATCAAAAAGCAACGGTGTTAAAATAAACTTAGGAATTTCATCTAAATTGTAACAATATTGCCTTTGGTGATTTCGTTGTATTCGTCGTGTTAAAATAAACTTAGGCATTTCATCTTTACTGTAACAACCTTCCTTCCTTGATTCCATTCAGTGATTTCGTTGTATTCGTCGTGTTAAAATAAACTTAGGCGTTTCATCTTAATTGTAACAACCTTCCTTCCTTGATTCCCTTCGGTGATTTCGTTGTATTCGTCGTGTTAAAATAAACTTAGGCATTTCATCTTGGTCGAGTAGTACATATAAATATATATTTTTAGGGACCCTTTGTTGATCCTCTGAATTTCACTCTAAAACTTACCACCTAACCTTAAAATGTAGCTCTAAAATCTGAATAATTAGTTGGATAATAAAGGGAGAAAGTCTGAAAACCAAAATACTTACAGCAAGGTTTCAGAGGAATAGATGAGTCGTGTCTTGTTGAAGAGCTCACCTGCCAAAATACTAGATACTATGAGAGAAAGATAGAGGTAACAATCTACTTGTCGTACTTCAACTATTGCCCGACAGCCTAACTGGGTCCTCGCCTGCGGGGTACGGGGGTAAGGAGAACGAGGACGATGAGCGGTGGCGGGCGCTTGTGATGTGATTGGGTGATTCGAATTTAAAAAATTAAGCTTTCGTTTCAAGTTCAAAATTCAAATGATCCAACGAAATAGAAGCGCTCGCCGCCTGAACTGCTTACTGTCACCGTTCTTATCTACTCTCGCCTGTACCCTACGGGCTAAAGTTAAGCGGTTGGACTATTATATGTTGTGCTAATACAGTTCTAATCGAATTATGTCCAATTGCCCATACAAACTTCCCTTTTATCCTTTAAAAGGACGATATCTGGAATAATACCTTTCCTATTTTCTTTTCCGGGACTCATCTCTATACTAAATATCATCTAAATCGGTTTAGCGGCTTAAGCGTGGAGAGATAACAGACAGACACACAATATCACTTTTAAAATTATAGCAGCAATGGATTTATGGATTTCAGTGGCATTTTTTACGTACATCGGCACTAAATCGAATGTGCTTTTCAGGAATTTTCTCCGGAAGAGGCAAAGCTTCTTGCTTGGGACATTCGCTCGTCTGACGTTTTAGCTCATATGCTCTATAGGATGTCTGTAAGCAGGTTTTAATCATACTTATTACAATATTATAATTAACTTATATCGATGTTTCAAAGCTCAAGTGGCAATGGGCAGGGCACATAGCGCGAAGAACTGATGGCTGTTGGGACAGAAAGGTTCTAGAGTGGAAACCCTTTGGTAAAAGGCTAAGCGTGGGACGTCTACCGGCAAGATGGATAGATGATCTTGTAAAGATAGCAGGATCACACAGGATGCAGACCCCTTGCAACCGGTCGCTGTGGAAAACCGTGGGCGAGGCCTATGTTCGATATGTAATATAAGTATTTAATAGAGGTGCTTGTGGCGCAGTGGCGGCAGCGGTTTGGTTGTGATATCAAAGTCAAGCAACAAGGCGCGATCGTGATTATCAAATCACCCATCTGGGTGACCATTCCGACCATTTAAGTGACGTCCATGACAAGCATCTCCGTGCTTCGGAAGGCAAGTAAAGCAATTGGTCCCGGGCTAAAGGGCGGCTTAATTACATCTGACAGTAAGGTTGGTCACATCCCTTGCAGAAACCCCTCCACCAATCCGCACTGAACCCGCGTGGTAGAGTATGGCTCGTACCTCTTCATAGTTGAGGTGAGACCTTTGTCCGGCAGTGGGATCTATATAGGCTAACTTTTTTTACTTTTAAGTATTTAATACAACCTCCACTTTGTTGGCCATATTCTTGTAATCTTCAGGCCTGTGCTTGGTTTTCCTGTATATTTTCAGGGTGTGCTTAGCTGCCCTCGTGACGTCATCTATATCGCTGTCTGACGATGTCTGAAAAGCAGGATCTGTTTATAAATTTTTACTTGCTAAGAAGTTACTCTGCAATGTTTGACCTGAATAGACGCATTAAAAATAACCAACAGAATGACAATATCTAAATTAAATGGAGAAGACAAGTCCTCTCTTCGCTCGTCCCGTCTCTGGTTTTAGTAAAAAAAGAAATGGTCTTTAATTGTTTTTTTAAATTTTATTTAAGCTTGTAATCGCTTTCGACAGGCTCTGTTATAGTCCAACAAGTTTCTTCTTAGTACTCCGCAAGACGTGCAGGGGCAATGAAGCGCCAATCACACGCGACTGTTAATGCATACCTATCCTCTTGCCCGCAACATCACCCGTCACCCGCTGACGTCTAGTACGTCTCGCCCCCTGTACCTCAGGCGAACTCAGGAAGGTCGCGCATGAACTTTCGAACTATAGCTCACAAGTGTTTTGTAATAAATAAGTAATAAAATTATGTCCTAATAGAAAAATTAGTATTTTGAGTACCTGTCCCAAAAAACACTCTTCTATTAAAATTATGTTCTTCAATAAAGTCCTTTTATTTTGTTCTTAAGTATAAATACCTCATAGAATGTGGTGTTGTTAATCAAGTTTCGTTGGAAAGCCTTCCTCACAGCCGTTTGTACAGCGTGCAATTGGTCTTCTTCTAAGCAAATGTTTTTTGCAATTTTAAACGTCAAGTTTGCTTCATTCGCTGATGGAAAGATACCTCATGTTATTTCTATCTTTATTGTGTTATATATTGTTGCATCGATAAAATCAAACTCTTGGTAATGTTCGGAGCTATTCATTATCTATGGAAGAATGGCTGTGCATTGCAGTATTTAATTATTGCATACAATTAATGATCATCTTAAAAGATGGATGAATTACCAGATTTTTATTTATTAATATCTGGTAATTCATCCATCATATAAGCTTTATAGCTAATCATCATTTGCTTGCCCTGTTCCCATTATACTTGGGGTCGGTTGTTTCGGTCAGTATGTTTTTCTCTTCCATTCAATCCTAGCACTCCTCATTGACTCATCCACTCCTTTCATAATCATATCATGCTTTATAACTATCTGAATTATATTAAAACTTTAATACTCACCTCCACCGTTTTCAAAATAGTCAGTAATAACACTCTTAGCCATATCTGCTTCTTCTTTGCTCAAGCCTATGAACCGCAGCTCATCATCCAACTCGGGGTAACAGTCACCCGCGCAGACATCTTGGCACAGTTTACTAGCAATGGTAAGGTTCTCTCGTGCAACTAACAAAGCTGATAGGTAGTCAGCGATGAATTGGTAAAGGTTGGATGGCTGGGCGCGGAGTACCTTTAAAAAAAAGTATTTTTAATATTTTTTATAGAAAAATAAACTGTCAGAACAATCCTAGCCATCATCATCATCAAATTTAAGAGCTAGGCTCTTGTCGGTGGAGTTTTTTCCATTCCTCTCTGCTTTCCGCCCTTCTCTTAACCTCCTGATACGACCCGACATTTATCTTTTCTTTTATTTGCTGCATGTAGCTTATTCTTGGTCTTCCTCACTTCCTTTTTCCTTTTATTCTTCCTTCTATTATCGTTTTAATAAAATTCTCGTGTCGAATCAGGTGGCCTAACATTCGTCCCCTCCTACACTCTATTGTTTCCATCAATCTCCTTTTTTCCCTAACCATAGACAAAACTTCTTCATTTGTTTTCTTCTCCGTCCAACTTATACGCTCCATTCTCCTCCAGCACCACATCTCGAAGGCTTCCAGTCTCTCTCTGTTCCTCTTTGTCAATGTCCACGCTTCACATCCATAGAGTGCTATACTCCAAATGTACACTTTGACAAGTTTTTTGCGAACTTTGCTTGATATTCTGGCCTTGAGCAGGTGCTTTTTTGCATTATAAGCTTGTCTCGCCATCGCTATCCTTGCTTTTATATCTGGTGTACATCAGCTGGAGTCACTAGTAATCAAGCTTCTTAGATATTTGAAGGTTTTAACCTGTTCTATTTTTGTGTTATTTATTGAGATAGGGCTATATTTTTCCTTTTTAGAAGCAATTAGTGTTTTTGTTTTATTTATGTTAATTTTGAGACCAAATTCTTTAAAAATAGTGTCCATTTCTGTAACCAGTTCTTCCAACTCCAATCTGTTTTCTGCAATGGCTGCAATATCGTCGACAAAACGAATGAATTTAAATACGTCCCCATTAATTTTGACGCCCCCCTTTTTTGATAGCGTTATTCTGCGTATCGCACATTCTATGAATAAATTAAAAATTAGCGGTGAAAGTGGACATCCCTGCCTAACTCCCTGTCTTATTTTTGCCTTTCCGTTTTCCTCTCCTACTTCTATTACCGTTTCTTGGTTTTTATATAATTCATAAATAATCCTTCTGTCTCTATAATCCAATCCAGCTTCTTTGAGTACTTCCATCATTATTTTCCAATTGACCTTATTGAACGCCTTTTCTAAGTCGATAAAAGCTATGTGTGTCCATGTCAAAATCCAGTCTCCTGTCTATTACCAATCTCAAAGCTAGTATCGCTTCTCTGGTTCCCTTCTCTTGCCGAAACCCATATTGATCCGGTCCCAAAAAGCACTCTGTTAACGGTCTTATTCTGTTCTGAATTATTTTTATTAAAATTTTACTTGCCTGTGAAATAATACTTAGTGTTCTATGTTCTTCGCATTTGAGTGTGTTTGCTTTTTTCGGTAGTGTTACAGTCTTGCTTAAATTAAAATCTTGAGGTATTTTGCCTGTTTTATACATTTCTTGAATTAAATTAAAAAAAATCTCTTTCAACTGATTGCAATCCTAGCCATAATAAGCGTTAAATTAGGAACAGCTTTGGAAGGCAGGGAATAGGTGGCGTTAACTTCCCCGTGTCTCGGAAAGCACGTTAAGCCGTTGGTCCTGCGCCTGATCTCTCTCCGGTCATGTCAAACGGCAATCGTTTCACCAAACTATGAGAGTGAAGGAACAGACAGTGCACCTGTGTATTGAGCACACATTTGGTTGGTCCCTGTTGGGATTGGAAATATTATTAATATGTGCATACCTCTCTGGATATATCACTCATCAAATCCTTCAATCCTTCTGGCATTGATAATCTGCAACTTTCCTTTATTTGAGATTGTAGTAAGTCTGTCATGGTGTGTTTTTATTAGAAAAATAACAAGACTTCGATTTCTACACAATACTTACAGCTTTATAAAAATCAAGATGGCTGTGTTTAACGATCATAGATTTTTTTACAAATTATTGTTGGGCCATTGTCAAAAACCGCATTTTGAACAAAAAAAATTACTAGTGTATTTTTCAAGATTTTATTTTACTACTAGCTTCATTTTACACAAAATGATGAAATACGAACATGCACCGAAAGTAGTTTTTGTATTTTAAGTAACAATTTCCATTTTTATAAAAAAACAGGCCATCGAAAAGACTCTTGATTCCACCAAAAAGAGCAAAGTAAAAAAAAAGGTTACATAAAAATCTTATAAAAAGCATGACATAACTATGAATGGAAAATTGCACTGTATCTTAACATTAATCAGTCATAACAGGCAATCAATACCTTAGGAAAAAAATTAACATAATATTTAAAATATGTCCACCGAATTGACAAAAACAAAATTATTTTCGGTGGACATTCGTTTAAAGATTTAAAAGATAGATTCATCGTCTGATGACCAGGGATATTTTCTATTTATCAGTGTACCTCCGCCATCTTTATCACAAAGATGCTGTTTTTCTGGAGACACAACTGCATTCAAAGGTATTTGTTTCGAAAAATCATCTTCTGAACTACTTGATGAATATATTTGCATTCGCACCCGTTTTCTTTGCGATAACATTCTGGTAACATGATGATAATCATTCAAATCATCGTCACTTGTATCACTTAATATAGGCGACTGTCTTGGAATGGCAATCTTTATCTGGCCAAGACCATAGTGTGGGCAGTTCATATCTGCAGTGCATAGTGAACATGACAGTCGCCTGGATTGGAGCACGTTCGGGCTTTTGTGACTCCATGCCAACTGGTGGATTTTCATAGTGCCTTTGAACGGCTGAATAGTGCAGTTTGCAATGTAGTTACTAATTGAATCAATTTCAGAGTCATCAATCTGTATAACCTTAATCCTTTTGCAGTTCTCATCTAAACATTTAACCAAACTGGATACATTTGTAATATCTCTCCTTAACGCAACTTGCATATCAGCGACACGTTTCACACACCCGCCTACACCATCGGGAGCGCCTTTTCCGTGGCCCACTTCACTGTAATGCCGGAATATATTAGCAACCCCCAGTTCCGTTTTTATGTATGTCGCTATTAAATGAAACATGGTCTTGTTACGGTACTGAGTAGAGAGACCATCACTCAGAAAATGCATATTCTGTAAAGCAGGAACCTGTGTCTTGATGTGCTCTATTATTGGCTTTAAATGGGCACAGATGAGAATTGGATCGTGCTTAAGATTCTCAGTTATTGTGCAGAAAGATTCATTTCGTAAAATGCTATCATCAATAGATGGATCCTTGTCTAAATAATAAAGTACCCCAGTGTGTAGGGTTATCTGAGCCTTGGAGCCACCAAAATGCGTCGATTGGACTTCTGCACTGAATTTTGTCATATAATTTTCAGAAAAGTCAATATTCAGAAGGCAATCATAAGCAGTCATAGATTCTTTTAATTTTTTCACTTCCTTTAATTGATGGGCGATGTTGTTTACGTGGTTCATAAATTTTGGCAGACTGTTATTTAATATATTCACCTAATTCCGCTTATTTGTCAAAACCGTCTCTTTTATTGTTTTTTTCTTTGCTATATCTTGGCTTTTTACGCGTGCCATAACAGTTTTATTTACCCATCGTTCATACTTAATTTGGTCCTTACCATCATACACATTTGTATCAATAGAACGAGTTGCACAATCAGGGCATGTTCTCTCATAGCAACTTTCTTTGGGAACGTTACAACACATTGTCTTGACAAGTTTTGAAGGAGAGTTTTCTTTAATAATTCTTGCAATATGAAGGGCTTTTATAATGAATCACATGTTTTAGTGCGTAGCACAAAGGCAAGTATTTCTAGAGGCAGCTTTTGGAATCAAAAACCCAGAAGGGTCGGTACCTGCAAAAGGTTTTATACAAAATTTTCAATTCAGTTTTTTGCGTGAATACTCTATGAAGATTTAGTAAGCTGTCGTTAAGTAAACGTATTTGTTGTTTTTGTTTGCCACGAGTTATGGTCTCCTTTTTTCCTGACGTCAGCCTGCTATATTCATCATCCAATAAAGTGAACATTTTTTTTGACAATGACCCTGTTATTTGTTTGGTTGAACGCGCGGACTAATCTCTGGAGCTACTGGTTCGAATTGAAATAAGAGAACATGTTTGTGTTGGAAAGTCCTTTAATCGTGGAAATTTATATGCTTCAATATCACGCTAAGACTAATAGACTATATTTTAAATGTGAACTCCTGGACTAGAACTCCTTGAACATCTAAATTTGAACTCCATATTCTAATAAAACATAGCATGTAACCAAAACTATATTTAATTTAATAACCAATTAATTAACTACAAAAAACAGAGAACCAAACTTAACATACAATTTCACGACAAAAAACAAAAATAATCATGACCTGCGACGATGACGTCGCCGATGTAAATAAAATCACCAAATTAATCTTCCTCTTCACCACCGGTGGTATCGCCCCCAGTGGTGTCCCCGCCAGTGTCTTCGACGTCGGTATTGTCGGCTGTGTCGGGAGCTGATGATGGGACTGAGGCTGTCGGTGCACTCTCGCCATCGCCTTCGGTTCTGTCATCTGGATGTCGAGAATAAGTCGGTGATCGGTGAATCGGTGTAAGTAGTATCATTTAGTAGTAGTATTTAAGTATGGGCACTCACTAAAGCGATGTGCAAAAGAGTTGCGGCTTTTGAGATGTGGGTGTACAGAAGAATGTTAAGGATATCCTGGAGAGACAGATCAAAAACATAACAGTTTTGGACCGCATAAAGAAGGACACAGAGGTTTAATACACCATTGAGAAGAGAAAGCTGAAGTATCTTGGACACATTATGCGCAACCCGTAATATGAACTTCTGCAATTAATCATACAGGAAAAGATGCAAGGCAAGAGAAGTGTCGGACGTGGGAAGGTATCCTGGCTGAATAACCTACGCCAATGGTTTGGAAGGAGTACCGGATCATTGTTTGGAGTGCGTAGCAAGTTTCTATGATGGTCGCCGAACTTCGACAGAAGATGGCACCTTTAGAAGAAGAAGTATCA
Source organism: Pyrausta nigrata (assembly GCA_949316185.1). Lineage (NCBI taxonomy): Eukaryota > Metazoa > Arthropoda > Insecta > Lepidoptera > Crambidae > Pyrausta > Pyrausta nigrata. The sequence goes on from OX438950.1 coordinate 16,521,469, forward strand.
TTTATTACGATGTTTTTCTTTATCGTTAGGCTGCGGTATCGGTGATGGAAAACATCGTGAGGAAACCTGCACACTAGTTGGCAACTGTGTGAAATGGAGAAGGCAATGGCAAACCACTCCATGAATAACTGCCAAGAAGGTCGTTGTGTGTGTTTCATTCCTCATACTTAATGATCACGACACTCAGTCATGAAGTATACGACTGTGAAGAAGAAGTACCATTTATATTTATTTGCAGTATTAATTAAACTGATCATAGCTGATCTTAGCGTTATTCCGGTTGTGCACTCGCACGCGAGGGTCCAGGGTCCGCTTTGGAAACATGATCCAGGATATAGCAAATCAATTAATACAGGGAGCGACTACCATCCTCCATGACCCTGTTAAAAGGGGAACCTGACCAGTTTGTTAGTTAATTACACATTCAGTCGCCTGAAGGTGCAGGTTTCCTCAGGATGTTTTCCCTCACCGTAAGAGCATCTGTTAGTGAAATGACTAATGTACATAACTCAAGAAAAGTCATTGTAGCACGTGGAATCGAACTCAGTACCTCCCGAATGTGAAGCAACCTGCTAGCTACTACGCCACTGACGCTAATATTAAAGCCTAGAAAACAAAGTTATTAATATTTTTTGGTAAAGTTTTCCTAGCCTCAAAGTTAGTTTACTGAATTAATAGCTATTTTCAAAGAGATTCTGCAGGTCATCTGTATAAAGTAGTATTTTTAAGCTTAATATTTGAGTATGCAGAAATGCATTAGAGCTTGAATGCTAAGTGTAATTACACGACATTGACCTTCTTTCGCAAACATTAAAAATGTCTTCAAGTGCGCAAAAGAATTTTTGTTACCAGCACACTGCGATTTGGCAAACTTACATAACAATGACGTTTTAAAGATGCAATGATAGATTGTAACATAAATGGCTTGGGGTGATGTAACTTGTTGGTCAACCTGGTGCTTCTCATGGTAGAAAGCAACAATTTTTTAATTGCTCATGGCTTTATTTGGTCATAAAAGATCCCGCAACTTGCCAGTAATTCATAAAAATACTTGAATAAAAAATATCTCTATTGACCACAAAGTTCATAACATTTCCGATAACTAGGTAAGTTACAACATAGTAACTAAATTAAACTAAAAGTTTCCAGAGGCTCCCAAACTAGGATTAGTTGGGTTGTTATACGCCAAAAGCAATATTTTTCAGATCAAAGAATGAGCCTTGGCGTACTTGTTCCTTAGGTAGACTAGTGTGGAAAACGCCCGGGAGTCAGCGGCTCACACCCCGCTGGGGGGCTGGGGGAGGGGATGAAGTTCCCTTACTCCGCATGCACTGTGACTCGTCTAATAACTGCTAATTCATACATAATAGGGCAAGTTTGGTATCGTTTTCAGCTAAATTAAAGATGGCCGATTGATTTTTGAAATAAAAACATTTTCATACAAAAAAATGGAATTACGGTCAAAAATTAAAAGAATAAATTTAATTTTTTTTTTGGTAATGTCCATAAATTTGAAATGTGTACCAATATATTCTTAAAAAAAAAAGGTAAAAAGCCGCATTCATACAGATTCCAAAAATATAAGCTTTGTTAAAAATATTATTAATTAAAATGTTAAAAAATATATTTAACTCCACTTGGCCCGAAACCCGAAAAATATTGGTTCCCATACATTGATTGCGTATAATGACTCCGTTAGATGTATCTGTGTCTTGGGAGACCAGATTCAGTTATGTACAGACTACAGACACTTAAAGTCGTAAGTCGTTTGACATGCCTCTACTTAGTTGGCTTAGTCGACTAGTAATGCTTTTAATTTTTTTTTATTACAATACTGCGATTAATCTTATCGTACTTTCAAAGCAGTGACCTCGCGTGACATTATTGAAACAATAAATATGTAACGTTTATTGTATTATACTCATAAATTGATATTGTTTTGCGATAACAATTACACAAATAGGTTTATTTTTGTCCGATTTTGTTCCGAGCACTCGCCCGGATAGCGAAGGGACGTGGGTTCGAGTCCCACCGGATGACACAGTCGATTAATTTTTGTAAGTGAAATTTGATTTAATTTCATAACAAAAGTAACTTCTCAGTGGATCGTTGTTTTGTTTCAATAATAAATGGTATATCCTCGTTTTATAAGCAACTTGTTGTTTAAGGGAGGTAAATTTTGTATTTCTATTGTGAATTTATTCCACATAATACATTTCGCCAATGTCGACATTGTCGCAAGATATTTTATATGACTTTTTTAATTTAATATGTTTCCGTTTTAAACAATAAATCAAACAATTAGATACGAGTGCCAGTATCATGATAGTGTTTTGTGCATAAGCAAAAGTTGACAGCCCTGGCGCGAGCGCCGAGCGTAGGTTTGAAACGTGAAGTACATACAGGTGTTTGTCTTCTGTACTCACGGTATTTTGTGGCGTAACGCACTTAGACACCGTAAAATTGTAGATAGGTCAAGTGCGGAGATAAACTATTTTGATTCCGCTGTCACGGTTCCGCACCGGAGTTTTGCTACGGGCGTTAAAACGCACCAGTGACCAGCACATCAGACTACCCATTTTTGTTGCAAAACCGCCTTCTATTACAATTGTATAAGATGTCCGTATTGATAAGCTTGATGTGCTGTCGTCCGTACACGGATGATACGCAAAAAAAACATTACCCTACCTGGTATATCCTCAGGAACTTCCTGTGCCGGTTCCCCGTCCACTGGTGCGGTAGGTTCGATTCCCAGCTCCTCTTGGACCTCTTCATCTTTTTCTTCACCTTCGTAGTCTGGTATGACTTCTGGTAGGTTCTGTTTAAGTCATAATGAATATTAGTAAAAAATTGTTCCAATAAACACACCAATTACCTAGCCCCAAACTAAGCCCCTTATAACTCCTTAAGAGGGAAGAATCTCCAAAACTCCGTTTTTAGTGCTTACCTACACTATAAAAGGAAGCATGGTGCAAAATTTCAGCAAAGTAGTATGGGCTGGCGTTGATATGTCACAGTCAGAAACTGCGATTTTTTCTTACCTCAGCAAATGAAATCTTGTGTAAATCGTTTTGGTCGGGAGCATCAGGGCCAGCAGCAGATTCCAGGGGAATTTGGCTGTCACGGGCAACGTCGTCAGGCGGTAGACTCGGCAAGCGGCTTTCGCGGGCTGTTGCTATAAAATATTTAAAAAAAATAGCTATACTGATACACATCCCACTGCTGCGCAAAAGGCCTCATCTGAACTATGAGGAGATATGAGCAATACTCCACCACGCGGGCTCAGTGTGAATTGGTGGAGGGTGTCTGTAAGGCAGATCATAAGAGCTTATAGGACTGATCGCGCGGTCTGTCACCGACAAGATGGACCGATCAAGTATTTATTTATTTATTTTTATTTGGGACAACAACAGCCTATAACTAGATATTTTACATGAGTTGAACACTTGATTAGCCAATAATAGTTGACCACGATATTTTTATGAGTGGTGGACATGTAGATTTTGGTAAGCAGACTAATATTACCTAAAATTATCCAATACTAAATGTGTAAAACATGACATTCCCATACTTATGATGCGGTACAGAAAATTGCGGCTAAAATAAGAAATATTGAATGAATAAGGTTGACTACAATTTCTAATAAATTAGGCTTTCATCCTAATTTATTAGAAATTGTAGTCAAAAAACAAAAATCTAAACCCCTGCCATGCGCGCTTAATAATTGTGCAACTTAATGCATATCTAACGGAAGTTACGGTTTCTGGATAAGAGGGGGATAAAACCTATGTAGTTTTATACCGTGTGCACGCAAGTAAAAGAAACTTCCCCTAAGTTCTACGAGGTTGTAAAAAGCGCGCTGGACAGAAACTGGTGGAGGCAAAACATCAGCATGAGATGCAGCCTTGATGCTGACCACGATCCTTAGACATGAGGAAGCGACTAAAGAGAGATATAGGACTGAACTAGATGCAGCCCTGGTAAGTGCTCGATTCCCGCCCCTGACATATGAAACCGAAATATTGCAGTCCATGTAAAGGAGCGAGAGCAGCAGCAGGTCAATTCGGCTTGTCACTTGAAGAGACCAGACGCGCTAGGTCGACAGCTTGGGAGACCATGACGTGTGGATGGTCTAAGAAACCATCCATCAGCTTGGTCCACTCAGTACGGGAGCCTAGCGAATTGTACCTTTTTTTCTTCAACACATTTTTTCAAACAAATTTACTTATTTTTTTACATATTATAGGATAAATGTGCTGTTTAAAAGATTATTATTTACGATCAAAACCGAAATATTTCATATTTCATAATCCATACTAATATTATAAATGCCAATATAGTAGTATAGTGTGTCTGTCTGTCTGTCTGTTACCTCTTGACGCTTAAACCACTGAACCGATTGAGATGAAATTTGATATGGAGACAGTTCAAGACCCTGGCAAGGACATAGGCTACATATTGTCGCGATATAAAAACATTAAGGGGGTGAAATGGGGGATGAAAGTTTATATGGAAAATCCAACTCTTGCGGGTAAAGTCGCAGGAAACCACTAGTAATTTATAAAATCGAGTCTAAAAACCAAGGTCTAAACAGACTTATCTATGTATAAGAAAAATAGACAACAATGACAATGATTAGACAAATGGGTGCAAATCCTGCCCATGCAAGAACTTTTGGTTTCTTATTTTTAAACTTATTCAAAGACAAGTCAAACAAAAATCCGCGTCAAGAGACAATCTAAATTGGCCGTCATCGTCTGTCATAGATTGTCAGGCGGTCTTACTGCTATTGCAGTGATGTGAGAAAAGACGTATAACATAATTACTTCTAAGTAGATCAGTTTAGGAAAAAAGGCTAAATAATCTATATCAGAATATTACTCGTACCTTCAATCTGAATAGTCGCTTGCGCCTTAGATTCCGCACCATCATCAACACGACTCATTTTGGTCTTGCCCAGCACTGCCCCAGTGATGCTCTTGGTCGAAGGCAGACCAGCGAACTGGCTGTCTGGCCTGCTGCCTGGGGGACCTTGTTCCTTCAGGAACTCCTCATCATCAACGTGGGTAATGGTCTTCATGGGGTCATAGCCAAGGCCTATTTTTTCACCAGCGTACTTGTCAAACATGGTATTGACATCGTCTTCGCGGACTTTTATATCCTGGATAAATAAAACAGATGTTAAATCTTAGGAAATGTGCAGTTTGACTACAAGTAACTACTCGTATTCCAGTTGTAAGCACTTCCGAGCTCTATAACTTTAGGATAGCCATTGGTTTTGCAGCTTATCTGACTGAGTTAGTTCCAGCACTTCTTAGCAGATACTAGATAATTTAATCTATTCTAAGTCTTGTCTTGAAGTGATAGTGGAAATAAGAAGACATGTTCTGGCCAAATTGAGCCAATATGTATTGACATTCATAAGTAGCATTTTGTGTTGTGATTGAACAAAATGATTTTTGACTTGGACTTGAAGTCTTTCGTTGACTTAGCACAACTATAATCTAGCAGGATTGCTTATCCCTAGATCTAACTTTAACATCCTAACATCACCTAATTAACAAATATCAAATCTTACAATAACAGGTCCCAGATCCATCTCCCTAGATTCAGCAATGTCGATTGGAGGCCCTAGAAGATCAACTTTTGGTCCCATCTTCTTCTTTGGAGCTTTCAAGTGTACCAGCAGTTTCTTGCGAACATGGTACCCCCTATAAGCTGCCTGGAATTAAATAACATGATCATGCGATATTATGTTAGATCTGCTGCTGGTGTCAACTATTGTAATTGGCAGTTGAGCTATCATTTTTTTTTAATCGGCAGACATTTGACCGCATTTCACCCTGGTACCCTGGTACCATAGTAAGCGATGATGCGGCCGAGGATGAGTTATGTGTACATGTACGAGGGTCAAACTGAAAGTTCTTAGAAAATCAAAAACTGATTACATTAGCCAGTTATTAGTTTTATTATATCTTTTCAAAATATTGTCCATTGACGTCAATACACCGCTGCATGCGATGGAACCACTGGGAAAAGCACTTTGCCCACTCGTCCTTAGGGGTCTCTTCAATGGCATCGCGATACGCAGCCACCGCTTCTTCAGCATTCATAAACCGCTTTCCTTTAAGTTTTTCTTTAATTTTTGGAAATAAATAAAAATCACAAGGCGCGAGGTCGGGGCTATACGGCGGGTGACCCAGTAATTCAACGTTTGATGTCGCCAAATAGTCGATCGTTCGCTTGGCGGTGTGCGACGAGGCGTTGTCGTGGTGAAGGAGGATCCTACTGCGAGGTCGTTTCTCTCGAACTTTTTCCAAGACAAGTGGCAAACAATTGGTAGTGTACCATTCTGCAGAAACTGTTTTTTGATCCTCTAACACAATTGTTGCGAAATGACCTATCCTTCCAAAGAACGAGGCCACCATTTTTTTTCCCGCACTTCGATCTCTCTTCACTTTAGTTGGCAACTCCTCGAAAGGAAACACCCACTGAGCAGATTGTCTTTTGGTTTCAGGATCATAACAGTAAATCCAGCTTTCGTCACCTGTTAGTATGTCGAACACAGCATTTGAGTCACCTCCGTTAAATCTTTCAATCATTTTACGGCACCAATCCACACGATGGAGTTTTTGAGCCTTAGTCAAATTATGAGGTATCCACCGGGCGCAAAGCTTCCTGACCGCTAAATGTTCGTGGAGGATTTTGTGCACTTGACTCATACCGATGCCTAAGCTTGTCCGAATCTGCTGATAGGTCACTCTTTTGTCAGTCTCTATCATACGCCGCACAACACAGATGTTATTTTCAGTCGTCGCCGTAGAAGGCCGTCCCTCACGTACATCATCAGTGAGATTAGTGCGACCACGTTTAAACTCATTAAACCAGTTGTAAACAGTCGCACGAGATGGGGCTTCATCGTGAAAGGCCAATCGTAGTCTATCATAACTTTCTTGTTGACTTAAATGACATCGAAAGTCATAAAAAATAATTGCACGAAAATTTTCTCGTGTTAAATTCATTTTGACGTGACACAGACAATTTTCAATTTGCCGCCAAGTCGTAAAACAAATGACAAATGAATGAAATATATACTCAGTAATATTGGCAAAGAGTTCTATTTTCAAATTTTAGAATATTTTTTTTATTATATTGTTTATAAGTGGCCAGTTCTAAGAACTTTCAGTTTGACCCTCGTAACAGCTTGTTCACTCATTTCTAAAATTTTATATTAATTTGCTAAGGAGATGATAACGATTGCCTCATTAATAAGTTATTAGTTTAGGTTCAGGTCCTCCAGGTAATTACATTATAGGTGTTTTTAATACATTAGCTCATACATACTTGAATTCTTTGAGTAGCTCTGGTCAATTCACTGAAAGATGGTTTAGTCCTTTTGTATAGTTCTAAAGTGTGCTGAGCTGCAATCTCCCAAGGCTGTTCAGGTTGCACTTGCATTTCCTTAAACAAATAATATAACTTAACATCAGGGGATCCATGAAATTATGATCACGATGATGACGAGTACCTTTTCCAATAGCTTCTTTCTGTACCAGTAGTCTCGGTATGTATTTCTGGCAATCTGACATACTTTTGCTGCCATGTCTTCATCCAATACTGACTTTGCCAGAATCTTCTTCATTATTTGCATCTCCTTTACTTTCTCTAAATGGAAGATAAATAAATGATCAGTAGATCTTACGATTGTATGGATAGCAGAACGTCAAGGTAAACACTATGGTATCTTAAACAGTTGCGATTGGGGTGATTTTGCAACAAAAATATAGGTTAATATGCTGGCCACTGTTCTTATGGCTCAGGCTTTAAAACTGGTGGCAAACTTAGTGAAAAGAGGTTAGCTTGTCGCTTAGTTAGATGATTAAATACTAGTTCACCATAGTATAGTATACTTGTTAACTTGAAGTTACACCGCCCGCTTATTGGAAGGGATGATAGGCAGTTTTATGGAATTTCTATTCGTTAGATCAATTAGGCTTGCCTCTTTTTTACGACTGGAGCATGTGGTGCATCCTAGTCTCGGGGGCGACCAGGGATAATGTGGGACTCCCCACCACGGAAAGGCCAGATAAACCAATTTAAATCGTTGTCATTAGTGAGAAAGAAACTGCAGGTTATTGGCCTTAGCAATTTCCCTAGGCATTCTCCCGCAGTCCGTCTCTTGCTGTAGCTCATGGCCCAGGACTAAAGCTGCTCATCTTACTTCTGGCGCTCTGCCATACGCGCGCACCAACATGGCCAGCGCACCGCTCACACGAGGCTTGCGCACTATAAACGCGGTAGCGGAACAAGTAGACATATTTTCGTGTTCTCTGAGTGAGTTCGCAAGAACTGCATTATATGTAATAAGTTATAAGTAAATAGGATAAGTATATATTAGTTTTACCTGTAATGATAGTGTAATGTAAGGTAATAAATAAACAAATAAACAAATCTTTTAAGTCTTAATTAGAGCTGTGTAGAACAGAAAAACAGACCTTTCCCTTCAATCGGCTCAGACTTTTCGATCTCTTCTTTGATCACTTCTGCCAACATTTCGGATTCACCTCTCTCCATGCCCAGCTGCATCAGGTAATCCTCGACCGAGGGTTTGCAGTCGCAGAGGTCCTCCAGGATCTTGAGCGAGAGGATGCCATGCTCCCTGGTGATTAGCAGCACTGATAAGTAGTTGGCTATAAAGTCGAATATCTTTTTTGGCTGTTCACGCAACACCTGTAAGTGAAATGTATATTTTGGAGTCGAGGCACAAGATATACACATGGCCGCACTTCAGACTACCCCACTTTGACCTGGTCTCAAGGTGTCTCTCTATTCCCTACGTAATAAGAGCTGTTTTCGTAGTTCCCATGGGTAACCTAACGTGTCTGTCGCGGTTGCTACGCTTAACAGATTATGTAGGTACTCGTATCTCAATTCCGCGTGCGTGGGCAATTCTACACGACTATAGAACGCGCTCTTATGGGCTGCTTATTTGAAACGGCGTTTATAATGTACAAAATTTTGTATAAAATAAAAGATACTGTTGAGTATATTTGCCCCAGTAACCTTACCTGATTCTAAGACTGACAGTGTATTTATTTTAAAAAGAGGTAGACCTGTCATCTTGTACTGCGCGGCGATTCGAATCTCTCAGAGCACACGTTCTTTTAAGTGTCCAATTGTCATATTTGAATGCCAAATTACACAATTTGAGGCATTCAATTTCCGCGCGCTAATGACCCATCTACCTCTTTTTAAATGCACTATCATTGGGTACAGAGATACCAAAAGTCAAAGTCAAAGTCAAAAATATTTTATTCAATTTAGGACAAAAAATGCCACTTATGAACGTCAAAAATTTTAAAATCAGTATAATATTGGCCCTTAGGGGGCCCAAACATGTCTCCTTATCTTTTGGGCCCTACTAGTGCTTCGAGACAAAACACAGACAATCAGGTATTATAAGCATGAATATCACTTTTTTTTGTGAAAAAATCTAAATTTTTGCGTACGTACATGATATTATCAAAAATGTATTGAGAGGCCAAAGTAAGTATATTAATTTCCTTAAAGAGTTCTCTCAGGGATTCGCGCGGACTCAGTTTGTAAATGGCACGAATGGCTCTTTTCTGTAAAATAAATATGGTATTGATGTCCGCAGCAGAACCACACAAGAGAAGACCATAAGACATAATACTGTGAAAGTAACTAAAATAAACAAGCCTTGCCGTTTCAACGTCAGTACGATGTCTTATTTTTCTAACCGCAAAGGCAGCTGAAGCAAGTCTCCCAGCCAGAGTGTCAACATGTGGTCCCCATGGCAACCTCGAATCCAATGTAATGCCCAGAAACACAGTGGAGTTAGATAGATCTAGTTTCTCACCATTTAGTAAAAATTCTATGTTACCTTGCTTCACGTTGGGCATGGTGAATTTAACACATTTGGTTTTTCTTGTATTAAGAAGCAAGTTGTTGCTTGTAAACCAATTTAACACCTTAGAGAAAGCCCTGTTTACATCGTCAAATATTTCTTCGCCTCTTTTTGATTTGAAGATTAAAGAAGTATCATCAGCAAACAGAACAATCTCACAGGACACAATTTTACGGATTACTTCGCGAAGTAATCCGTAAAATTGTGTTTTAATGAGTTCAACAATTCGCGTAAACGTAAGAAACAAATCTCACAGGAGTCTTTGGAATAGAAAGGAAGGTCATTAATATAGATAAGAAATAGCAACGGCCCAAAATTGAGCCCTGGGGCACTCTCATTTGAAGAGGGGCACCAGAGGAGTTAGTACCATTCACATTAACTGTTTGTAATCTGCCTGAGAGGTAAGATTTTAACAGTTTGTATGCATTATTTGACACACCGTAATGCTCTAGCTTAATAATTTGTGTTTTGTGATTAACACAATCAAACGCCTTCGATAAATCACAGAATACACCTATCGCATCATGTTTATCTTCATAAGAATCTAAAATGTGTTTGACAAGTGCCACCCCAGCATCAGTTGTATTTCTACCTTTAGAAAAACCAAACTGTTTCTTGTGCAGTAAATTGTTAAGTTTAAAATGGAAGAGCAGTTGGTTAATATGAGTTTTTCAAAAATTTTGCTAAATGCAGGTAGTATGGAAATCGGCCTAAAGTTACTCGGGTCACTTTTCTCTCCTGACTTAAATAAAGGTATACCTAGTTTCAGACCCTGGATAGGACTTAGGCTACTTCTTGTTGCGATATAAAATCGTCAGGGGGTGAAATGGGGGATGAAAGTTTGTATGTAAAAGCCGACTTTTGGCGCGGGCTAGTATATTATAAAGGTTAATCGAAATAATGTTGATGGACTAACTTCCCGTGATATATCAGACATCAGTTCCCTCAAGCCTTCAGGAACTGAAAACACATTTGAGCATCCGTGCTGTTGCAGTAACTCGTTCATTTTGAATACAAGAGCACTTTATTTTTTGTTATTTTTCAACTTTAATTTAGCTGACAGAAGACATTTTCTTCTGTCAAGCTTGGTGTCAAGACTTTTGACAAATATATTCAACGCCTTTGAATCAATAAAAAGTTCCAATGTTGGTAAATAATTACTCGTATTGTGTACATGTTTCAGATTGTAGCTTTGAATCTCACATCCGTTTTTTAATATTTTGAAGTATTTGTTAAGTAGGTACTGGTCCAAAAATAACTAAACATTGACTTACTGAAATTGTAGGTACCTTTAGTCGTTGCCAACGACTCGTTGGCTATATATACGGACGTATACGGATCTAGTGGATGCACATCGTTTTCCGTGCTATGCTCAACAGCTATCAACAAAAAGCCTTAGTTATGAATCTACTTACTATAAGTATGTTTTCAAATACTTGTCGGAGCGCGAGGCGATTGGCGGTGTTTATTTTGAAGTTTCGAGCTGTCAGAACGCGATGACAGACGTCATTCGATTTTGACGTTTAAACATCACATCATATGCTTACGTCAAACTGTAGCTATTTATCGAGACTGTCAGAAACGTCAAGTAGTTTACTTGGGCATGGTCGATACCAAAGACATTATACTTATAACAAGACTGTGCACTGAGACTCGAAAACCGGTCCGAGCGAGATGGCTTTCAACGGTAGTGTGTCCCTTTCTAATGAGGTGACCATGCATGAACAACAGTACACGGGACAAATTGCAAAATAATTGCTTAAGTTATAAAAATAATTATAATACAAAAATACTCATTTTCAATAATAAATGTTTAATGATTATTTGCTGTCTAATAATTAATTAATAGTACTTTTTGTTCAACAGGTACTATCTGAGCTACTGATAATTAGGTTCTTGACACTATCCACAACATTCTCATGCTACACAAGCGCCTCTAGCGGCTGATTCAGACGTCATTGAAAAGACAACAACCTAAAAGAACTTTGACTCCATAAGGTACAAAAAAGCTTAGTATGTTAGTCTAATTTGAGTGTACATTATTGAGTTTTAGGGTTGTAGGTCAAATGAATGCAATGCAATATTTTGAATAAAAAAAGACTGAAATTTGAATTAACGTTTATTTATTTAAACGTTGCTGAACAGTACAGTTTTTCGCAATTTTTGTCGCCTTAGTTCCTACGTGCTTGAGGGTTAAAGACTTCCCGTAGCTTCTAAGTCTTAAATTTAAGAACTTTTGGCCAATACATTTAATCAATTCCAATTCGTGTAATTCGTCAGAGCTTGGATGGGCCGGCAAAATGTGTTTGATTTTTGGGGAGAATTGATGTAATGTCATATTAAGCATCTTTTTCATATTCAAACTATCTAAATCAGAAGACATTACCAAAAAAAGTTTTTCTTTATATTTAACTAGCTGACCCGGCGAACTTTGTTCCGCCTTAATGTCAATAAATAAGCAGTTTTTTTTTTTATTGGAAAAAATACAAAAAAAATTAAATTTCTACATCAATCATTCATAATTATTTCTGTATTTTAGTACATAGGTTGCTCTTCATTTAAGTACCTTGTGATACACGACATTTTTTGTTTTATTATCAGGCGCAAAAACAAACAACGCAGATGGTCTTCCGACCCGTGAACATGCCACGTATAATTGACCATGGGAAAAACATGAATGTTCTAGATTTAAACCACAAACTTTTAAGGATTGGCCTTGTGATTTGTTGATGGTCATGGCAAATGCAAGACGTATCGGAAATTGAAGTCTTTTAAATTCAAACGGCATATCGGTTGGGATCATCGGTATCCTCGGAATGAGAACTTGCTCACCTTTGAATTTTCCTATCATTATCGTAGCGTAAATTACATTGTTCATCAATTTTCTAACCACCAAACGCGTACCGTTGCACAGTTTTGGTTGGTTTATGTTTCGAAGCATGATTACTACGGAGCCAACCTTTAGGCGTAAATTGTGCGGTGGTAAGCCAGGCACGTCCAAAGAGTTTAAAAATTCAATTGGATAGTTGGTGGCTTCATCTTCATTTGTGACGCAGTCAATAGATTTGAATGAATGCATTGTTCCAATGATCTTATTTTGAATTATGTTGTTTAGGTCATCTACATCTTTATTCTTAGCCGCTAAAATTGCTCGCTCACTCATCCATTCATAATTTTTGTAGTTAGAAATAATTTCTGGAAATACATTGTTGATAAGTTCGTCTTTTGATGAGACAAAATTACAGAAATTATTTGGAAATGATATTAATCCGCTCGATTCATCGACAGGTACTTGACCATTACCGATAGTCAGCAATTGCTCCGAGAAATCTTCAGCAGATGTATCATTAAGCAATGCAACTCTCATGTTTGTTGTCAGTTGCAGTTTCTTCACATGGCGCCATAGATTTGACGATTTGAGGCAAGCGTTTATTTCGTCGGCAGCCGTAGATCTTGGAATTACTGGCAGTATTTGGCGGAAATCACCAGAAAGTAAAATCATTGCTCCTCCAAAACATCTCGAGTCATTGCGTAAATCTTTTAATGTTCGGTTAAGTGCTTCTAATGCACGTTTATGCGCCATTGTGCATTCGTCCCAGATGATGATTTTCGATACCGCTAAAACTTTGGCCATTGCTGAGTGTTTTGCAATATTACACGTTGGTTCTTCAATAGTTTGAAGATTTAACGGTAATTTGAATGCTGAATGAGCCGTACGGCATCCTTCTAACAATGTGGCTGCTATTCCAGAAGAAGCAACTGCAACCGCTATGTTAGATCTCGCCCGAACAGTTGCTAAAACTAATGACATGAGGAATGTCTTGCCAGTTCCACCAGGGGCATCTAGGAAATATAAACCACCATTTTCATCATCGATTGCCTTCATTAAAGTATCATAAACTTTCTTTTGTTGGTAATTCAACAGGGGTACATTCGTTTGAACTACTAAATCTAATTCCTGGTTATCATATTCACGTTCCCGTTCCAATTCTCGATTAAATGCGTCATTCATTTCACGATATGGTGCTGGCATTCCTAACCTGATTAATAAATTACCGCACATGAGGTAACACATATCTTCGATCAAGAGTAAAGCACGATTATGTATCTCCTCATTCATCTCAATATCGTGATTTCTGGAACTGACACGAATTTTATGTAAAATATCTTCTGACATATTATCCTTGTATTTGTGCCACAGGTTACATGGGTTTGATGGAAAACATGTCGAAATTATGATAGCGAATAATGTGCGTATCTGACTTGGAGATGCACAGATAATGGCTTCAGCGATTGTCGTATCCCAATGACTATCGTTTTCTAATAACTTCAATTCTTCACATGCAGCACGATATGTTGGGAATATTACACCATTAACAGTTCGTAGTGACTCAAATGACGTTGGCCCACGCACATTTACCAGCAACAACCGCAAATAGAAACATTCATTATTCTTTGGATGAACTGTATACATACGACCAAGAGCATCAGTAGAACGCACATCTGGATACCCAGGAACCGCATCGCCTTGCTTCCGTCTTTGAAAATTCTTCGATGAAGCATTCCAAGTATAATAACGTGGCATCTCCGAGTAAAGCAAAGTTCGTGCAAACTGATCGCTTTGGCAGATTGCAAAAAAACTGGTCAATGTAGTTGCTGGAGGTGTTTCAGCACGTTGCGTAGCATTCGAAGCCGTGAAATATACTCGTTGACCATTCTCCAGATGCACCGCCAAATGCGTAACAGTAGGATGACGTTCGTGAATGGGAAATGCGAATATACGCCAAATCGCTTCATTACAGTTCACATAACGACCAACTTGATAGCGTGAAATTTCATCGTTGGTATTCGAGGATTGCAATCCAAAAACCGCCATATCACTGCCTTTCGTGACATATTTGCAAATATATTTTATGGACTTAACTGAATTGCAGTATTCAACGTTGCAATGTGTCTTGAACGATTTAGAAATAAGTGGCGAATATGGAACAATCCAACTGTTGTCGACAACGAAATCCATTCTTTTCACTTTCGTTGTGACAGTTCGACCGTTGTCATCTGGTGATCGACGCCGATACAGCGGATAACCATCATTGCCAGTGACAGTCTCCGCCGTTAATTTCCGTGGATATCGTTTAGAGCACTTTCCATCGACCATGCAAGGTGATTGGGGATTGATGGCACCACACGGTCCATGAATCATATTAGTAGTAACAACATCATGTAGGTCTGGATCGACTTCATAATCAGGAATCTCAGCACATATGATATCATCTATTTGGTCAGGCTGAATTCTTTCCACTAACCAAATAAGAATGTGTGCGTGCGGCAGGCCTCGCTTTTGCCATTCGATTGAATACATCCAGCATCGAGTATCTCCAAAGACGCGTTGTTTAACAATAAAGTTCATCAGGGACCGAATTTTTTGCCTGAATATACGTGCTGTGATGTCGTGTCTATCACTTGATGTTTGTCCGGGAAGCAGCAATTGAGTAATTTCTATCCATTTTGGATTACAGGTAAAAGTAATAAAGAGATCGGGCCGACCGTAATGACGAACATATGTCATTGCATCTTGTGCATATTCATGCATATGACGTGGACTACCAATGTATGTCGCCGGCAGAATAGTTAATCGACCAATATTAGCTGCATTTCCTTCAGTATTAACTGCATCACGTAAATGGATGTACTCCTCAGAACGCAGTTTGGCTTGGTTCAACCTAATGAATGTTAAACGTTCCGTTTCTATTTTTACATACATGTCAACGCAATACTGCTGAAACAATCGACGAAACCGCAGCAAATAGTTGTCAGCATTTTGACGAATCATCAAACGATATGCGTAATAATTCATTGAGCTAACTTTCTTTGTAGTTTCTTCACCTGAAATTAAAAATTTGATAATTAACCATTTCAAAGGCAAATTTTAAAGGCAAACAATACAGACATTAACCATTTTTTTAATAAGCATTATTTTAAATCAGTGTCTTTCACAAATAAATGAAATAAATTATGATACTGATACTCACCATTCAATGGATTTTTCATTTTAATATTAAAATAATATCCATCTTCTCCTTGCCAAAACATCAGCGGGTATTGCAATGTGTCATATGATCGATGAGTTTCAGATATTTGTTGCAGTTGCCCAGTATCGCGACGTGTAAGCACAATATCGCGTTTTTCCAATTGTTCACCAACAATCAGGATGGCAACTTCGTCTACTGTTGGAGCATTAAATGTCCTTTCGTGTGTTCCAGACGGTCGTTTATCTGCTTTGATAACAACTTTATAGTCATCACTTGGCATGCGCTCTAAAGCACTCTTAAACAACCTGACCAACGCATGATGTTCATGAAGCAGACACTGCAAGTCTTGAAGAATTGCTCGCTTCATTCTTGCATTGATCTCTAGGCGTCGATCAAGTTGTTCTTCCATGTTGCCCATGAAATATATTTGTAAAAATTTATTCTGTGTATCTTCGAAAGGTAGTAATGATCCAATTCGATGATGAATCTGTCCTTGTATCTACAAAATAAAAACCAGACAGTATTAACTGGGTTATAAACACTTTTTTCGGTGGGAGAGTAGAGTTCAGAATTAGCAAATATACTACATAGGTACCAATAGATAAAGTAAGTTATTCTTTAACTACATTCTATATAAGTACAAAAATAAATACCTTAAATGTCGGATTAAATCCCCGTTCTTCGATAATATCTGCCCCAAATGACGTCATCTGGAAACAACCATTGTATTTTTGAGTATTTGCAAGAAAGTGGCGTGATTCTTGTGTTTCGCCACAAAGCAATGAATACAATGGCTCAGGTGGCGGAGTCAACAATGGCAATTTCACTTTACCATTAAGGCAGCATAATCCAGGCGTTTCTCCGGAAAACTTTAATGCACCACAATACTCGCAAACTACGTCCATTTGCCCAATGCAAACGCTAGGATGCAAGCTGTAATCATTGCTGCAATCGTATTGAAACGCTGCTCGATTCAAATCAGCACTTGATAAATATCTTGTTCTGCGTCGCAAATTATCTATTTGTTGACCTCTGTTGTTCGCTCGACGATTCTGCATTGCCAACCGAGCTGTTTCACGGGCTGCTTCACTTTGCTCTCGTGATTGAGAAGCACGAAGTCGAGCCATACTATCGCGGCGCTGTTCACGTGCAATTTCTTGTTCTTCTTCAGTCCTTTCATTTGCAGTATTTCGTATTCTTCTTGCATCACGGCTTTGTCGGGAAAGATTCGATCGTCTTGGTCGCGGCATTATTAATTAAACTTCACTTCACCTAAAAACTTAAATTTTTAACCATACCGAGTTTTATAGTTCACTTCACTGTTTATACGAATGGGCAATTGGGCAATAATGTTAATTATTTATTTAATAGAAATAGTTATATTATTGATTTCTTACAAATATCAAATAGTCATCCATACGTCATTACATAGCTGTCATTATACGTCAATTTTGTTATTCCAAGTCTGATTCTTTTTTGTTATACCACGTTTTATAGTGACTGACGTTACATGTCAAGTCACACGGGAATGATGTCGAACGGGATAAAAAGTATCCTATGTCCTTCTCCTGGCTCTAAACTACCTCCCTGCCAATTTTCAGCTAAATCGGTTCAGCCGTTCTTGAGTTATAAGTGAAGTAACTAACACGACTTTCTTTTATATATATAGATAACATCAAATACAAATGAAGAAGCATATTTCAACCCTCCCCTGTCTACGAAAGCTGTAAATGATGAGAAGTTACAAATGTCAATTAAATAGTCATGTTTAAAATGTTTTTTGTGTGATACAAGCAATGCTCGGCAATGTTGGCATGTTAATTTATCTAATATTTTCATAACAATGTAGCCAGATATGTAGTACAATATATTGTTTTTATAGTTCGATAAATCGGTTCTATCCACTAAGTGCATAAGAAGATCACTCTAATCTGTTTCATTTTGGTCTGTCATGTTGTTGTCTTCCACGATCGATCTTTTGGCACTTCGAAACTCTAATATTGCAGAATTTTCATAATCTGGATTAGTGCAGTTCGCATTAATGCTTGGTCTGACGCTGTTACAAAATAGCAACTTTCGCATCGAAAAGAGCAGTGCAAGAAAAGAGCACTTCAACTGAAGAGCAGTAGGGTTGTCATTGGCCCCTCCTCTTGCTCTCACACATGAAAAAAACATTTTAATGTGGTCTTGCGAGGCCTTGTATGGTAATAGGTAGGTCATATTAGCCTCAAACAAATAGTTGCTAATTCAGCAAAACTGTACGTGTCTATCATCAGACCTAAAATCGGCGTCTTCCTTCTATGCGTCATTATACTTTCCCCGTCAATTTTAAGTTTAGTCAAATATTGTCTTGTTTCTTCAAAGACTTGTGTCCAGACATGTTTATTGGAAAGCCGCAAAGGGGATTTAAAACCCATTCCTATAGGATTTTTGGCATTTAGAATATCAAATAGTCTGTCTAAGTACCGTAGGTATTCCACTGTGGCTTCACTTCCAGCAAAGTTAGGATTCCCAATTGACCTCAGATAGTCAATTGCATCAGCGACAGAGGAACTGAGAACTTGAACAGCTATTTTAACGTTCATTTTCTTGCCAAAAAAATCGACATGTACCTTAGTCAACTTATTTTTCAATTTCAGCCCCTCTTCCTCTTGCAAATCCTGCAATTTTTGTATATATGCAAACTTAATGTCCCCTTTCTCCGATGACAAACAAGTTTCGGCGAATAAATTTCGTGCTAATTTAATCATATGGGCGGGGTCAAGTATGCAGTATACTTTTGTAGTTCTTATTGGGTGATCAAAATTTGTTTTCATATTTGAAAGGGAAAAATTGCACCCCAGAATTTCAAATGTTTTAATGTTTACCTGCGTCCCATCCGCTGTTAATGACCTCACCACTATATTAATGTCAGCTAACATACGAATCGCTATCATGACGAGCTGTGCTTGTACGTGCGCAGAAATCTTATCTATAAAAAAATATGCGATAGGACACACATTTTTTTCTTTTAGAGAGACTATCTGAAACACTAAGGCTTCTGTTGCAAACGTTTCAGAATCGCTTGTCAATATTCCGCCTAAGTCAACGCGACCCCAATACTTGTCTGACCCTCTATCGTACCGTTTACCAGCTTTGATGGCATCAAAAATTAAAGCAACGTTCATTTCATCCTTTTCAGCTTTAACTTTCAGGAATTCCATAATTCTGACATAAAGCCCACATTGCATTTATGCGTCGCCAATATTCTCCGCAAAGTTGCAGGGTGAGGTAGAGAGATACGATTTCTCAAAAATAAATAGGCTTTACCAGAATAATAGTATAGTGATAAAGCAAATGATTTCATTTCATCTAAATATTTATTTGACGTATTGATTTTGTTGTATTTAATCTCGTATGTATAGTTTCAAAATTATGTTGGACAATCTCTTTGACTTTCGAATAGTTATCGCACTTCTTTTTTATTATTTCTAACAAACTTTTTAAGTTCCTGATGGTGTTTCGTCTTTTGAGACGTTGTTGTAATACTTTAAGGTCTCGGCGTAATTTCTGTTTACGCGGAGAGGAAATAACTGCAGATGATGTTTGAGTACAAACACTTTCCGTAGTGGTCATATTCTGTGTGGCGCTTTCTTCTAGTTTCACTGTTTTAGGTGCTGGGCCATCGTCTACAATTATACTGCTTACAACAGTCACTTTTTTTTCGCGAGACAATACCTGTAAAGAAATTTAAAAATTATGGAACAGTAGACAAGAATTGACTGAAGTAGAGTGGTGCAAAATTTTATGGAAATCGGTTCAGTGGAATACTAGAGAAAAAGGCGTCACAAGATTTGAATACTTAAAGTTATTAGGCATGCACGCACTCGCATGATTTATTCTTACTTAGAAGTGTACTAGTGTAAACATGAATGTAAATACAATTCTGTTGTCTTGGCTAAGCACTGCGCGGATACCGCCAACTGGTACAGGTGGTGGGGAGCGAGCGCTACAGTATTAGACTTAGAATTAGGTATAAGATCTAGTGTTCAGATACTACTACTTACTTTAGGAAAAATAGACGGAACAGCATCAGATTTTAGCAATTTCCTTGATATACCAGGAATAAAGTCGTCATATTTAAAATGTGCACTGCAAACAACAGACGACTTAGTGATTTTTCCAGGCACTGTATTTTCCCACTTCAATTTTTGCCCTTCTTCTTCTTCTTCTTTCTCGTTCTTTGGAAATCTAGAATACAAGAAATATAATTATTAACAACAAAAGTAATTGAAACAAAATCGAAGAACAGAATAACAATTTTTATTGGAATCTACAAAAATCGAAGTTTTGGTTTCTCTTAGTAAGTCAAGTATTCCATAACATGTTTATCATACCTACACAAAAATCCCGGGTTCAATCCCAGGTAGGGTCATGTAATTGGAGTCACCCAGGAATTAAATAACTGTCTCTTATACATTATCATTATCTACCTTCCATCTCATAAGGATGGGATACGAAAAAAACTTCGATCAACAAAATTCATGGTTACCCTACAAGAAAAGGATTATTGTTTTTACTTACCCGTAGAAAGAAAAGCAGCTACCGGGATAAGACTCATTGTTACACCCTGTCACACAACAAGAATTCACCATTTTACATAATAATCAAACAGATTATTATGAAAATACTCAGTCGCACATCAAAACACAAGTATCAACCAAAAAAAGTTCAGTTCAAACAAACCACCATCTTAGATTTAGTATTGCCAGGCCAAAACATTTTAGAACTACTTTAATCAGTATTTATGAATTATTTTTAAAATACAAAGGATTAATTATCAATTATATAAACAGTAGAAATATATAAATACATTTCAAAGTTAATGAATAATTCGTTTTGGTAAATCATAAAGAATTTAGTTTAAATAGAATCTACCATTTTTACCATATCCAAATGATTAATCAGGCTTGCAATACGTTAGACAAGGACACACTACCATTGGGAGCTATCTCGCCCAGGACCGTTTTGGGATAGCTACTGCTTGTAAGGAAATAGCTACCCTAACTGAACAGGTATAGATCTCGTTTTACTTAAGCAATTTTTATTTGGTGCACAGTCTTGTTATAAGTATAATGTCTTTGGTCGATACGGCGGTGGCAGCACTTGTTTCTGTCATTTTGACGTTTTGTTTGTCGGGAACGTGAGAACCCCGTGATTGTTATGGCCGGAGTGCCGACATAAATGGTTGTGTGGTTGTGTCTTGTTGAGTTTTGCGTCGCCGTATTGAACTTGCCGCGTTTCTCGACTGTAATCCGAAGCCATCCTGTTCGCTGTTTGTTATTTTGTGTTAAATTGATTATTATAATTTCTTCCTGATTTCGACCCAGCGCGGAAATATGAGTCTACGCAATGCCCAGACTATAGGCCAGTAAGGATACGATTTCGTCAAGTACCTGGACTATAGGCCAGTAAGGATACGACTTTGACCTTGGATAATTTTAAAATGCCTGGTTTGTGCGTCAAGGACCTTTGGTGATGGTTGCATAAAGATGCGTGCTAAAAGGAAAGGCCTGGTTGGGCCTTGTTTTTCCTGGTATGAAATGATGACATGGATCAACTTCAAGGACCTGCTTGTAATAAGATTTTCAAATTCGAACCATGTATGCAGATATGGATCCTTACGTTAATCCGGTAAGCTGTTTTTGTTTCATTTGAGATCTAGGAGCCGAGTGCTTATTGTAAAGGATCGATAAACGATTTTATGACCGTGTGACTATGACTGGAATAGGACAGACATTGATTAGTTCTTACTTTACAACTTTTGTCTATTGTTAAAGTTGTTGGCATAGTTCTTAAAGTAATTTTGCGTATTTTACCCAATGACTGTTTGCAAAACGAATGAACCATTATGACCGTGGAGAGGTTTAGGCACACGATTAAGTTGTTCACATATCGTCAGATAAAATTAGTTTGGAAAAGTTAGTGCAGTCTAATCATGTGATGTGATCGTGAATCACAATAATTGATTTTCATTTTATTTACACTGAACTACCCCCGGATTATAAAACGAAACTTTACCTAAAGTATCGAGGCCCTTTTTATATTAGAAGTACTTGACAGTAACCGATACATTAATAGCGGTGAATTCTTATTGTAATTTCTAGGTTACTTGTACTAAACGTGTACACGATAGGCTTAGTAGCCGGAAGGTCATGTACCAGTCGAGGTAGAAGTTGAAGTAGAAGTAAGTTGTTGTATGATCTCGAGGTAGTGCTCTAATGGCCGTATTGTGTCGACTATACCAGTAGCTATTACGTAGCCATAGGCCGTGTGTGCTCGGTACGTGTTTAGCTCTGGCGGAGGTCGTGGTTATCTGGATCGTAGTGTGTGGTCAGTGGGTGATGCACACATGCGTGATAGAGTGAGAGCGATTGTGATCGCTGTTCAGCCGTGTGAGCCGTGGCATTAGAGAGGTTAGCTCGAGATATCTCAAAAAACGATTAAAGTTAGTTTTGATTTGTGGGTTGAATGGTACATGGACTTCGGGTACTAATTTTTAGTTTGAATTTGATGTAAAGAAACTTTATTAAAAAATGATTAATTTTGTAGGTAGTTTTTGACTTAAAAAGGAGTTGCTTGTAGTGTTTATTATGTCAAGTCGAAAATATTAAAATTAGTCATAAATGACGTAGTGGGACGTATGGTCGTTGGATAATGACAATTAATTCTAAGCGGAAGTTTAAATAGTTAATCTCATGACCGTTTGCGGAATAGTAAAGGATCTGATTCCAATTGATTTAAGTTCTTTTGTTAAAGTTTGCAATTGACTGACAGGTGGGAAAGTGATTGTGATTTAATTCAGTGTTTAAGAAATGTTGTAGTTGGATGGTATTATACCACAAGGGTGGTAAAGAGTGCTTGCGCTGTGTGTATTCTACCGCGTGGTTGAGTGTGTCAGTTAGCGGTAATGGTATCCTATCATCTGCATGAGGAGATGATAAAGAGTGCTGAGGGCACTAGAGTATTCTACCTCGTGGTTGAGTGAGTCAGCCAGGGGTAATGGTATCGTATCATCGGTGATGATTGCTGATGGCACTGGAGTATTCTACTACTGTGATGGTAGTAAAGAGCCTAAGCATTTTTTATGCCTGTGAAAATTACTAAAAAAATAGCGGTGAAAGTGGACATCCCTGCCTAACTCCCTGTCTTATTTTTGCCTTTCCGTTTTCCTCTCGTACTTCTATTACCGTTTCTTGGTTTTTATACAATTCATAAATAATCATTCTGTCTCTATAATCCAATCCAGCTTCTTTGAGTACTTCCATCATTATTTTCCAATTGACCTTATCGAACGCCTTTTCTAAGTCGATAAAAGCTATATGTGTGTCCATATCAAAATCCAGTCTCCTGTCTATTACCAATCTCAAAGCTAGTATCGCTTCTCTGGTTCCCTTCTCTTGTCGAAACCCATATTGATCCGGTCCCAAAAAGCACTCTGTTAACGGTCTTATTCTGTTCTGAATTATTTTTATTTATTCATAGAATGTGCGATACGCAGAATAACGGAATCAAAAAAGAGGGGCGTCAAAATTAATGGGGACGTATTTAAATTCATTCGTTTTGCCGACGATATTGCAGCCATTGCAGAAAACAGATTGGAGTTGGAAGAACTGGTTACAGAAATGGACACTATTTTTAAAGAATTTGGTCTCAAAATTAACATAAATAAAACAAAAACACTAATTGCTTCTAAAAAGGAAAAAATATAGCCCTATCTCAATAAATAACACAAAAATAGAACAGGTTAAAACCTTTAAATATCTAGGTAGCTTGATAACTAGTGACTCCAGATGTACACCAGATATAAAAACAAGGATAGCGATGGCGAGACAAGCTTATAATGCAAAAAAGCACCTGCTCAAGGCCAGAATATCAAGCAAAGTTCGCAAAAAACTTGTTAAAGTGTACATTTGGAGTATAGCACTCTATGGATGTGAAGCGTGGACATTGACAAAGAGGGACAGAGAGAGACTGGAAGCCTTCGAGATGTGGTGCTGGAGGAGAATGGAGCGTATAAGTTAGTCGGAGAAGAAAACAAATGAAGAAGTTTTGTCTTTGGTTAGGGAAAAAAGGAGATTGATGGAAACAATAGAGTGTAGGAGGGGACGAATGTTAGGCCACCTGATTCGACACGATAATTTTATTAAAACGATAATAGAAGGAAGAATAGAAGAAAAAAGGAAGCGAGGAAGACCAAGAATAAGCTACATGCAGCAAATAAAAGAAAAGATAAATGTCGGGTCGTATCAGGAGGTTACGAGAAGGGCGGAAAGCAGAGAGGAATGGAAAAAACTCCACCGACAAGAGCCTAGCTCTTAAATTTGATGATGATGATGATGAAAATTACTGTGTTTTTTTGTGGAGTTCGTGTCATTGTTCCTAACTGTCAGTCAGAAAAAAAGAACTTGTGGCTAAGTTAAAATTAATTTAAAAAAAAGTTTTGTGATTGCATTTCATTGCTTAAGAATAGAGAAATTACATTGTACACGGAGCTTCATCATTTAAGTAATGCAAAATTGTCAGGAGTGACCGAGTGGACAGTAACTTCGTTGTATACCGAAAAAAATCTTTGATTTTAAGTGGACGTACAAATACTCTCATGACAGACAGGAAAATGCCTGACAGTGACTATGTTGACTTGGACGGAACTGGATCGAATAACGAAGGGTGTAAGTTATGATGAAGGTCTAATGCCTTCGACTAGATTTGTGTAGTCAGTCAAAACACACCTTTTTTCCTTTAATTGCTGGATTTATTTTGATTGGAATAGTTTTTAGTATGCAAGTGGCTCGGATTGTTTACATTTTCCTTGCATTCGTGCGGCCACGGTTCTGAGTGCGTGGCGTGCGTTTGGCTCGGAGGTGTATGTGATTGGTTTACCAGATAGAGGCAGCCTGGCTTGCCAGTTGTGGCTAATATGTGTTAAGTACGGGTACCGGATGAGGGTAGCCCATGATTTAGTGAGTTGATGATTGAGTAATGTCGAAAAGGATAACCGGACGAAGGTTGCCCTTGAAATGTAGAGTATTGCATACTATGTCCAATTTCCTTGTTATGACACCCCTGTAGAGACTAGTGTTGTAGACAATGTAGATACCATTGACTCTACTATTCTAATTTAAGTGAGTAATTGATTTTATGGTAAGCTAAGTGAAATGAGTTATCGTTGGTTTCATGAGATGTGTTGGGCAGTGATAGTTCATCCAGACTATTCATGAAGTTCTTGTAGTGTAAACGTGTGAATACTGAACAATGGTTTCTCTCTGTGTGTTTTTACTGTGTATTGTGAGTTGTTTGACCTGACTCTATGGTCAGGGAGGCGAGTGAGTAACGTTTTACTGTTCGGAACTGTTTTTCTTTTCAGGTCTGCTACCAGCACACACACACACGAGGACGTGTGAAAGGTCAAGATGGCCGTGTCGGAGCGCGAGGCAATTGGCGGTGTTTATTTTGAAGTTTCGAGCTGTCAGAACGCGATAACAGACGTCATTCGATTTTGACGTTTAAACATCACATCATATGCTTACGTCAAACTGTAGCTATTTATCGAGACTGTCAGAAACGTCAAGTAGTTTACTTGGGCATGGTCGATACGGCGGTGGCAGCACTTGTTTCTGTCATTTTGACGTTTTGTTTGTCGGGATCGTGAGAACCCCGTGATTGTTATGGCCGGAGTGCTGACACAAATGGTTGTGTGGTTGTGTCTTGTTGAGTTTTGCGTCGCCGTATTGAACTTGCCGCGTTTCTTGACTGTAATCCGAAGCCATCCTGTTCGCTGTTTGTTATTTTGTGTTAAATTGATTGTGATAATGAAAATAGACGTCTGTAATAACTAACCGGACTAATATTTCGTGTACGCCACCATGTATGAGCCTTCTGATAACGATCCCTCTTACGTCTACGTCGTTATACTTGAATCCTACCTTAAATACTGCGCCATTTACAGAATACGCTTTCACTGCTTACGTTTTAATTAAAAAGATTCCTAGAAAGAATCAACTCTTAAAACGAACCCTACCAAATGTCTAACTTATTTAATTCACGTTGGCTTCGATTCATAATGATATTAGCCTTACCAATATAACAGACTGAATGTAACTTAGGTTGTCTGGCCGGATTTGGGAAAGAACAGGCAGGGCTACCCCCTCAAAGGTGCCGTGCCCCCTTTTAATAGAAAAAGTACATAATAAATTCCGTTGCCTATTTTTTCTTTACGAAAAAAATTCGACTCTGACTGCTTATGTGAGACCTCGCCTGCAGGGTACAGGGCGTGCGGGGGTTAGACGAGAACAGGATTTGATTGGGCGATTTGAAATTTAGAAAAAAAGAAAAGAGAATGCAAATTTAGAATTTAAAAATTCAAATCACCAAATTCACAAGCGCCCACCGCCCTCAGGACCCCTGTCACAGAATAAGTACTAGTACCACAGAATAAGTACTAGTACTTCGTACAGAAGTATGACTTAGCAATTGTTTTCAAAGAAATGTCTACTCAATGTCGTCAACAATATGGCGTAATTTAGTTCGCCTCAGAGTCAAGCACATTTTCGTGTAGACACCTACAAAAATCCATTGCAAGATAATTTCATACTTATTGCTCTGGAATATGATTAATAATACACTAAATCTATTCAGTGTCGTAATATCACGCGACGCGATAGGGTTGACTGCTACGAGAAGCTTCTAACGCCATCTAGCGCCTCTTTCTAGTACTTTATGCATTCTCGTCCAGCCAGCAACGTAGCAGCGCGGCCGCCGGTGAATAAAACGCGCGAGCGTGTCGCTGGCCGGTAGCGACACGCAACTTGTTTTAGCCCCTAAGTAAGGGTCGCCGCGCGTAGGTACGTTTTTGCTACCTACGCGGGGAGATACACAGGCCTGGTTAAACTAACCGATGCTGACGGCGAGGGAAAACTTTGTGAGAAAACCTGCACATTCAAGTGACTGAATATGTAACCATTATCCAAACTGGTCAAGTACCCCCGGTAACAGGGTCACGGAGGTCAGATGGCAGTCGCTTTACTGTAATTACCTGATCTGCCACATCCTGGATCATGGTCAGCAGACCCTGGGCCCTCGCGTGCGAGTGCATAACCGGGATAACGCTAGGAGGATGATGATGATGAAAATAATATAGGTAATTAATTTTATGTAAGTATAAAACCCGTGCAAACTCACTAACCATAAAATCGGTACGTTAAATCTGGTTGAATCTCTGAATTGACAAATTACAATAATTTAGTTCAAAACTACTATCATATTAATAAAACTTATATAAAATAATCTGTTGTTTATAAATATAACGTAATTTCGCGCTACCTCCATCTCATTTTAATGAGTAATTCTTTGTTCACCGTCCAATATAATAAGACCTGATTCGCTTTCATTACTTCCTACATAATAGTCTTAGCGTGTATCATCCTACGCTGGTCCTTACATACGCAACAAGCAAAGTCTGTTTCACAACCGTAACATCAATTGCTGCACGATTATGTGCTTTATTACCAGGGATTTAGGGTTCCGTAGATTTACACAAGTGAATAATACTGTGTGGTTACCATATCCATGATAAATTCGAATCATTCAGACGGTGTGGTCGCGTCAGTACAGTCGCAAATATGTAATAGTGTCTGTTAGCCCAAGATAAAATAAACGTTGTGTTGTGCTAGATAAACAGTGTAAATAAAAATTGATAAGCGACTTCCCAGTGCTCAAAATCAAGATGGAGTTGACCACAGCTAAAGCGATTGCGATGCTATCGCTCGGATTGGGGAGTTTCGTATTCGGAATGATCCCAGCATTTTTTTCTGAAGGGACAAGACAAAAGCACCCTTTGTTGATATCGTGTCTTCTCTGCTTTGGAGGTGGGGTCCTATTGTCGACGTCAGTGGTCCACATGCTACCAGAGGCGAGAGAGAAGTTGCCGAACTATTCAGAACTGATGTTGTGTGTTGGTTTCTTCATCGTGTATTTGGTTGACGAGCTGGTTCATTTGTTTTACGGGCCAGGCAATGACCCTCATAGGCAGACCTATGGGAGTAACGAAGGGACGAGCTTGTTGCGTCCTGAGGGTAATTCGAGGGACCAAGATGCGGAGATGGTGGACAGATGCTGTGGGGATACAGCCAACCCTCGGATGTGTCATGTGAGCCACACGGCGCCGTGTAACAAGAGTTCTTCAGGGGTGATAGGGCTGCTGTGTGCTCTGTTTGTGCACAGTGTGCTGGAAGGGCTGGCTATTGGTCTGCAAGTGGATGCTACCCAGGTTTGTAATGACTCCATATTTCTATATAATCCCCTACTTCCTAAATAACCTCCTTAATATTTTTTCATTCTCTTTTGTTCCTACACTATCGTTAGGGGAATATTCTCCTAACGATTACATGGATATGCACCTTGTGCGTTGTTACTTTTGTTGAACGTAAACTAACTAAAGTAGGTAATCACAGCCGCACGTCAAACTACCCCACTTTGACCTTGAGACTGCCTCTATTCCCTACGTAATAAAAGCTGTTTTCGTATTTAACATGGGTAACCTGACGTGCTGCCGACTGCACAAAATTTCGTATATCACCAAATACCTAGTGCCAAATGAAGCAATTGATTTATGCTATGGTGACTAGGATAACGGATACACATACTTACTTATGTATAGACTTTTAATATGCATATTTATGACAAGGTACTCGTGCTTATCACGCAAACATTTGCCCCTTGCGGGACTCAAACCTGCAATCGCTGACATACACCAAGACGGTCGTGTTGCCACTACACAGGCTTATCTCAAATGCTTCGTTTTGAA
Source organism: Pyrausta nigrata (assembly GCA_949316185.1). NCBI lineage: Eukaryota > Metazoa > Arthropoda > Insecta > Lepidoptera > Crambidae > Pyrausta > Pyrausta nigrata. Next base: position 16,550,273 of record OX438950.1, read on the forward strand.
ACATAGAAGTTACAGAAATATACGATATATCACGAATAATTACGCACGCGGGAGCAATAAGGAATGATTATTTGTTTTCCTTGGTACCTATTTATTCACTTGTTTAATAATAAAAGCTCATACCTGATAAGCTTTGCATGTAGTGTAATATTTATATATGTTTAACAGCTGTGGATTTTGGACAAATAAATACATAATAAGTTAAGTCAGCCTATTAGATCCCACTGCTGGGAAAAGGCCTCACCTCAACTATGAGGAGGAACGAGCCATACTCCACCACGCGGGCTCAGTGCGGATTGGTGGAGGGGTGTCTGTAAGGCAAGTGACAAACCTTACTGTCAGATGTTATCAAGCCGCCCTAGGGCCTCTGACTAGGCTTAACGACTAATACCAAGAGATATTAGCCGGGACCAACTGCTTAACGTGCCTTCCGAAGCACGGAGATGCTTGTCATGGTCGTCACTTTAATGGTCGGAATGGTCACCCATCCAATCACGACCGCGCCGTGGTTGCTTAACTTTTGGTATCACTACCAAAGCGCTGCCGCCACTGCGCCACAAGCACATAATAAGACGGTAGTTGAAAAAAAACTGTGGTTAAGTAATGATTGGATGATCGATCACGTGATCATAAACAACAGGCAGTTTGAAATGAGTTTAATTAATAAATTAAAAGTCAAGTGATCAAAATACGGGTCATGGACAGGCCGTGATATGGAGGAATGTGAAAGATTGCGATGGGGAATCTTACTTATCGGGTACAAGTGAACCCATATGCGGGTACATTAACAAAAATTGAGCAAGTGCGAGTCGGGCCACGCTTTGCATCTAGTAATAGAAAACACTCCAGCCTTTAAGCCCTTTTTATGACTCGCAGCTTCATTGCGATGGCTTTATAAAATCTCAATTGTTGTTAAACCCTCGAGGCTAGTTCTATGTATGGCTTTTGGCTTGTGAAGCTTGAAGCCAAAAAAGATTCGTAAGCTTTAAAGTTAGGGCTAAAAGGCTCGAGCCTTTTCAATCACTAACTGCATCAGACAATAAAACAGGCAGACGCAAAAACTTCCTTTGAAGGGGGGAGAGGGATTTAAATAAATAAATTGTTTCAACAAACATACCAATTACCTAGACCCAAACTAGCATGAACTTGTGCTATTATGACTAGGATAACAGATAGACATACTTATATACATGTATAAACATCCATGACTTAGGTACAAATGCTCGTTGCTCATCACACAAACATTTGCCCCTTGCGGGATTCGAACCCGCAACCACCTGGCTTAGAAGTCCGTGACGCGAACCACTACATCAAGACGGTCGTCAATTTAAAGGAAGTTTTCTGGGATAAAAACTATCCTGCGTATCATTCATTCTTTTTTTTGTGGTGGTCGTGCTTCGAACCAGTCGAACGGTCCGATAACTTCGCCAATGTCAGGTTCAGAGGGGCATAGTAGGTTTTATGATTGGCCATTCATTCTTAGGACTTAAACTATCTCTTCACAAAATTTCATGTAAATCGGTTTAGCGGTTTAAGCGTACAGAAGTTTAAGTAAAAAAAAAAGACTGACAGACTATCGTATTTATAATAAATAATGTCCTCTTAGCCGAATTTCAACTACAGCGGCCAATTTCAACAGAGATCAGCCAACTGCGCGAGAGATATTGTAGTGCACAAGTGTGTGCGCAATGCACAGGTGCACTCTCAGTTTCTTCACTCATAATTCGGTGAGACGGCCTTCCGACCTATAATATAATATTAAATGTAGATACAAGCAAGTCCTCAAGGCTCAAGGTTGACATTTAAGTGGCCATCAAACTCTTTTTTAAGCCGTTGTCTCGAATATCCAGATCTGAGTTATGCAGTAGTTTATTGTTGAATGACCTTTACTTACCTTGCTTTTAATGTATCATTGTTTTTTTATTGTGAACTTTGACCTTTTTTAGTCAATCTAATTGATAGCTTTTGTGGCTTATCGTGTTACAGATTCGGTCATACCAATATTTCGCTCTACATTAAATTTTTAAGAAGCAATTTTCTCAGTAACATAAAAAAAACCGGTCAAGTGCCAATCGGACTTACGCACGAAGGGTTCCGTACCATTAACTTACAACATTTGACAGTATAGGCAAAAAACACGTTTGTATAGGAGCCCCCCTTATTTTTTTATTTTAATTTTTTATTTTTAAAATCTAATACAACACAACATTCTGTGAATATTTTAGGCGTCTACCAGTTTTCATTATAAATATTGAGCAAATAATGGCAAAAAATCACGTTTGTTGTATGGGTTATTATTTTTATATTAATTATTTATTTTTTAAGTATATAAACATATTATTTATTATTCTGTAAATATTTCAAACGTCTACCTGTTGCCGATATTGATAGCAAGCAAACAACGCTAAAAAAACACGTTTGTGGTATGGGGGGCTCCCCTTAAGTATTAATTTTATTCTGTTTTTAGTATTTGTTGTTATAGCGGCAACATAAATACATCTGTGAAAATTCCAACTGTCTAGCTATCACGGTTCATGAGATGCAGCCTGGTGACAGGCAGACAGACAGCGAAGGCTTAGTAATAGGGTCCCGTTTTTACCTTTCAAAATCAAATACTACTACTACTAAAAATGTAAGCTTACTAGCGCCTTTTTGTTAGTACTCTGATGAACTCGTATCTTATAGGTACAGTCGACCGCAACCGTCAAGTTATCCATTTAAACTACAAAAACACCTTTTATTTTGTAGGGAATATAGGCGGTCTCGTAAGTCTAGGGTGCATCCGTGTGTACATAAAGTCAAAGCTGTATATTAATTTAAAATAAGTATTTGTACGTGACGCTGTCCGAGACGTGGAACTTTACAGTCAAGCTGGCCCACCGACTGCATGTCGCTCAGCGAGCTATGGAACGGTCTATGCTGGGGATCTCGCTAAGGGATAGAATCCATCATCCGCCAAAAGATGAAAGTCATAGATATCGTTCAGAAGTGCAGTAAGCTGAAGTGGCAGTGGGCTGGTCATGTCTGTCGCAGAACCGATGGGCGTTGGAGTAGGAAGGTTCTCAAATGGAGACCACGTCTTGGGAAACGTAGTGTTGGACGCCCCCTGCTAGGTGGACTGATGACCTGAGGAAGGCAGCCGGTGGTGGCTGGATGCAAGAAGCGGAGAACCGTGAAAGTTGGCGCAGTCTTGGGAAGGCCTATGTTCAGCGGTGGACTGCAATAGGCTGATATGATGAAGTATTTGTAAAGATTAAGTAGGTACGAAAGTACCCTCTTATGTTTTTAAACAAATCAGAGCAAGACTTGCACCTAGTACCTAATAATAGAGGATAATAAGTGTAATAGTTGTTAGAATTATTGTTTACTTGATAACGATTGTTCGTAAGGTGCAATTGCTTATCATTGATAAGCTGAAGGACTCAATAATTTTATCAAGTAATTAACGTATTTGGGTCACTTTGTATTGCTTTGTTAGACGAAATCTTTTGTTACATTTTAGGACATAAAATAAAAATAATCTTTGTTACGGAAAACATCCATACTAATATTATAAATGCGAAAGTTGTCTGTCTGTCTGTTACCTTTTGACGCTGAAACCACTGAACCGATTAAGATGAAATTTGGTATGGAGATAGTTCGAGACCCTGGAAAGGACATGTCCATGTAGCCCATGGGCCACATTTAGTCGCGATATAAAACATAAAGGGGGTGAAATGGGGGATGAAAGTTTATACGGATAATCCAACTCTCGCGGGCGAAGTCGCGGGGAACCACTAGTATACAAATAATTTTTGGTTATCAATACAAATGCAGTTTTAAATTGCACTCATAAATTCATCGACTGTCCTAAAGACGAATTAACTTTAGTAAAAACTTGCAAAGACTGAACTGCTTTATATTATTATCATATAATAATTCACAGATATTTTATGAATTCACTGAATCTGACGGAAATGTGTGGGAATGAGTAACGAAGATAAGCTATTTTTAATCATCTGTAAGTCATTACAAAAGAGATAAAACATTTCTTTTTTCCACCACAGATTCTTTTTTTTAATAAAATGTAGGTACATAACGGCTTCATTTATTTATTTATCAAAAGTCAATGACTCGATTGAGGTATGTAAGTTTCGAACAAACATTATCTACTTTTTACCTATATGGCATTTTAGTTCTTAGTAGGTACAGTAAATGGGGAATGAGGTATCATGTGCCTTTCAGAAGAGGCGCACCGTTTTGGCTCCATAAAAAAAAAAAATTACACTCGATCATCTAAGGTAAAAAGATTACATGATCAGTGATCTAAGGTACAAGGTAATAGCTATAAGGTTATACAGGTGACAATTGTAGATTGAGAGAGACTGGCGTCTGCATTAGGTAAATTAAGGATAAAAATAAGAATTTCTTTATTTGGCACATAAGAAATATAATTTGCAAAAAATGAAAATATAATGATTATGATGAATACACGGTGTGCCAAAAAGGTGCCGCTCAGTTTAAATCGTGACAGTAGATGGATAGGTTTTCACGACACTGGTTTTCAGCGGGAACCTAAATTAAAAAATTGGTAAGAGCACTCGCCCAGATAGCGAAGCGACGTGGGTTCGAGTCCCACCGGATGACACAGTCGATTAATTTTTGTGAGCGAATTTCAATTTGATTTCGTAAAAACTTGCAAAATAATTGCTTAAGTTATAAAAATAATTATAAGTTAAGCTGATTTCATCTTAACTGATGGTTAAATATTTGTAAAAATATTTCCATCGGATACATGCGGGTACATTCCCCAAGTATTGATGAAATCAAATGCCGGCTCACTGAGCAAGCACTTACAAAAATTCGTCGGCTGACTAACGTCCTCCGTAGCTCAGTTGGTAAGAGCACTCGCCCGGATAGCGAAGGGACGTGGGTTCGAGTCCCACCGGATGACACAGTCAATTAATTTTTGTGAGCGAAATTCAATTTGATTTTTAAATAAAAAAAAGTAAAAGAGCACAATTTAATAATAAGATATCAAAACCCTACGCTGTATAAAACCTCATTCATTCTGTTCCAGGTGCTTCTGCTTCTCGGAGCTGTAGCATCCCACAAGTTCGTCGTCGGCTTCTGTCTAGGCGCAGAACTATGCGCAAGCGCACCAGGCCGGCTGTGCGCGCACATCGTCTGCGTGCTGCTATTCAGTGGCGGCTCTGTGGCTGGCATTGGGCTAGGCGCTGGCCTGGAGACTGTGCAGGCCATTAAGGACTCTATTGCCGTACCTATCATGCAGGTCAGGGTTAAAATACTTTAGCAGACTAATATTGTAGCGGTTCTATGACAGGAATCGGCCTGGGCGTGGGCCTGAAGATTGTGCAGGCCATTAAGGACTCTATTGCTGTGCCTGCTATGCAGGTCAGTGTCAAAATCCTTTAGCAGACCAATAATGTAGCGGGTCTGTGGCTGGCATCGGCCTGGCACAGTTCTGGTGACTGTGCAGACCATTAAGGACTCTATTGCTGTGCCTGTTATGCAGGTCAGTAACAAAATCCTTTACCAAGCTCTAATATGATAGTACCCGAAAACAGCGGCTCTGTGGCTTGCATCGGCCTGGGCGCGGGCCTGGAGACTGTGCAGGCTATTAAGGACTCTATTGCCGTACCTATTATGCAGGTCGGTGTCAAAATCCTTTAGCAGACTATGTAGCGGCTACTCGAAAACGGCGGATCTGTGGCTGGCATCGGTCTCGGCGCGGGCTTGGAGACTGTAAGGACTCTTTTGCTGTGCCTATTTTATTATGCAGGACGTTGTGATAATCCTTCAATATACTCTATAGATTGTGGTAGCTAAACAGTGGCACCGTGGCCGTCAGGGGCTTCAGTGCTGGCCAGGAAACTGAGCAGGCCATTAAGGACTCTATTGCCGTACCTATCATGCAGGTCAGGGTTGAAATCCTTTAGCAGACTAATATCATAGTAGCTGCCCGAAAACCACGGCTCTGCGGCTGGCATCGGCCTGGGCACGGGCCTGGAGACTTTGCAGGCCATTAAGCACTCTATTGCGTTGCCTATTATGCAGGTCGGTGTCAAAATCCTTTAGCAGACTAATATTGTAGCAGTTACTCGAAAATGGCGGCTCTGCGGCTGGCATCGGCCTGGGCACAGGCCTGCAGACTGTATTAAGGACTCTATTGCTTTACCTATTAAAGCAATAGAGTCCTTAATGGCCTATTATGCAGGTCGGTGCTTAAATCCTTCATCAGAAAAATTATTGGTTTTAAGTAATACCTATGCATTGACTTTGCAATCTAAAGTTAAATATTGCACTTTACTCTACACGTTGCTCGCATGCCGGCGATTGCGTAACCACTCCACTTGTCCACCAAGGCGTTGGCATAGCTCGTCGAAAATTTCAAGTGCTTCTTAACGCTGTTTTGCAGCGTTGCTTTCATCGACCTTCAACTCTCGAAAGAAATAACATCTACACTAATATTATAAAGAGGAAAGATTTGATTGTTTGTACGTTTGTATTGAATTGGCTCCGAAACTACTGGACTGATTCAAATTAAATTTGGTACAGAGATAGTTTGAAACCCTTGGAAGGACATAGGCTTTTTGTCGCTGTATAAAATCATCAGGGTGGTGAAATGGGGGATGAAAGTTTGTATGGAAAATCCGACTTTTGGCGCGGGCGAAGTCGCGGGGAAATGCAATTAGCATTATATGATCAGCAGAATCTAACATTGTGGCAGAAAACGGTGTAGTCAAAAACGGTCTAAAGTTTAGCTTCTTCCAAAAGGGAATTCCCGGGTTCAAATCCTGAGTCGAGTCGAAATTAATATCTGGTCTTATAATTACTCGGATATAGCTTGTAGTCAGGAAATTGGTGAAGTTAACCCCCGTGCATGTGCACCCCGTGAAATAACGTTAAGCTGTTGGTTCTGAGCCTGCTCTCTCTCTCTCTCTCTCTACGTTCATGTCGGATTCGGCACTGAACTTTCATAAAAAAGAAACAAAGTGTGCACCTGTGTATTGCACTATCTTGCCAACCGCATTATTAAGTAGCAAATACAGGGGCTATGCTATAAGAGACCTTGTAAGAAATTGGTTTCCTGATAGATGTCACTTCTTTGATTAGCGAAACTGTTAAGAACTTGGCATTTATTCACATTTATGTTTTTATTGGGATTTATTTGACAGCGATAGCTCACCTAATAAACACCCCTATTTTAATTCCAGGCGTTGGCAGCAGGCACGTTATTATACGTGACAGTGAGCGAAGTGCTGCCCCGCGAGCGAGCGAACTGGCACGAGCGGAAAAGAAGCGCAGGAGTCGCCCAGTTCGCGTCAGTCGTCGTCGGCTTCGCTTTGATGTACCTGTCCACTATGTACTTAGGTAAGACGTTTCTCTTCATCTTTCTGTGAATGAGAATGTTCTTTTACCACAAAGGTGGCTGGAAGAGATTGATTTTAGCGATAAGATCGCCTACATTGCACATCTTCGAGTAAATTTACCATCAACCCGCCGTCGCTAGGATGCGTAAGGCATATACTTACCTATTATAATTTAAACCTTCCTCTGAAATCACTCGAAAACTGCATTAAAATCCGTTGCGTTGTTTAAAAGATCAAATTTTAATGGAACAGACAGTGGAGACACGGGAGTGACTTCATTTTATAATGTAAAGATGTTATGGTGTGCAATAAAGAGTTCCTTATTTATTTGTTAAGCGAGGATCTACAGCTTGACATAACCAAGCCTGTAGGCTAGGTCATCCCAAGAGAAAGCTACTGTCTGGCCCTTAATAGGGAAATATTAATAAAATCAACAGACGGAGTTTGAAAACTTAGTCTTTTAGGTAAATTTTATTGCAATTAATACCGTAACTTCTTCTTCTTTCTCAATATGACAAGGCAGTAGCTTAAACTCGTATAAAATCATTATAATCATACTAAAGATAAAGAATTATGAGAGTGAAGGAACAGAGAGTGCACCTGTGTATTGCGCACACACTTGTGCACTATAATATGTCCCGCGCAGTTGGCTAATCTCTGTTGAGATAGGCCGCCGTGGTCGAAATTCGGCTAGGAGGACCCTAAAGATAAATAGGTATGATTTCAATAATGAAGTAATTAACTTTTTTTGTTTCAGACCACGACGCTGTGTGATTGCTGGCAACACCACTGGATTGCGTATTTTTATGACAATGTTAATCAAATTTTAACATATAAAATAAGAGTAAGTTTTATGTTTTTAAACATAGTAATTAATGTGTGACTTCTAGAAGGACGTAGAATGGTGAAGACTGATTTTAAGTAAGACAATAAAAGAATTTTAGCTATTTCCGCATTTTATTAAAGACTGTTTTGAAGTCAACAATAAATTTACAATTTGTGATGATGATAGGACTAACATTTTACTCAAAGCAAAATTTTACATTGGCAATTTTTTGTTTCTAAGTACAAAATAAAACGAGTTATTTCGCTAAAAGTGGACATAATTTAATTTCAAGCAAAATTACTGAGGAATATTTAAAAGAAAATCAGATAATTTTTGAAGAGAAATAATGTTGTTTATTTGTATTAAATTAACATTATAAATTAAAATGAACATGGCACTGTTTGAATGTGAAAACCTAGCAACAAGCGACATCTACATCTTTGGACCGCAATTGAGTACTTGGCAGTATTGCTACTCGCCGCTAGATGGCGTTATAACTCCTTTTGCTATTCGTCTACAGATGGCGCAAATTTTAGTCCTATTAATATTGTATAAAAATATTATTCGTTTTGTTATTCATTTTATTACACATCTAAATGCACAAAATAATCTCAGTCCACAATACTATTGCGATATTTATATACATCAATAAATTTATGGAAGCGATTTCTACATACAACTAATATTCATACTGAATATCGGAATACCTCGTATTAAACAGTATAAATAAATGAATTAATCCTTAAAATAATTAAAATTTCAATACAATAAAAGTATTACAAAATAGAAAATAATACAGATCTTTGACTCGATGCACTTATGCCTACGAAGTAAGTACTGTTAAAAATAATAACAAAAAATTATAATTCATTAACTTTGAATAAATATGCTTATTATTATTGGGACGAAGAGAGCGTTTGTCAAGAATCATCATAATATTTAGACTTCACAGTGTATCTACTTATAATTTTCTTTCAGCAACAATAGCTGCGTCGTTAACTTTTAATATCAAAATTCACGAGGAAAGCAGAACGATTTTTGAATTTCATTTGTGAAATTCCAATCTTTTAAACGGAAAGGAAAGCTACTAAATAAAAATTGAATATGATACTACTACTCATCTCAAGATGGCATTAGGTACTCCAATCACCTTACCTAGCAAAGTAGCAAGTTTCCTCAACCAAAATCTTAACCAGTGTGAATCTAAACTATCTTAATACAAACAATCGAATGAAGTGAGAAACGCCGTGAAGTTAGTGTAGGAGCGATGCGCCTCGATCACTTTAGGTAACTATTTATAAATACGTTATTTATTTTAAGATTGTTTCAATACTGGACTGTATCTTTTGGGCATGAATAGGTCTAATCTAGGACATGATCTACAGCAGTATCAGATATTGTTATACACTATTACCAATTGACACTGTACTATATTAAAATTATTCTGAAAGAAGCAATTTTAGCAAGAATAAAATCCGGATAAGCATCAATAAATATTAAATAACAGACCAGACTGTACGTATTTGAAATACTTGTAGTCAAATTATCAGTAATACCTAAAGCTAAGAAGGCACTAAGTTTCACGAGGCACTGAAATATCGGAGTTCCGTAAGATCGATATGACTAACTACGCAAGACTAAGACACGAAGCGTAATTAAATAGACAATTCTCGAAATAAATACAGTAAAATACATCAACCGATAGTTACTATGACGCAAGTATACGCTTGACATCGGTAACATGCGCAGTGACCTAATCGATTTAGCACCTGATAGTTAGAAATGGTTCAGCCGTGATCAATGAAACAATTGAGATAGAATTTGGGAGAATTTCGGAAGTATCAGACGCTACACCGATCGATCTCCTAATACTAAGTCGGGAAGACTCCACGTAAATTTGTTCAAAGTCCCACTGGATTTCACTAGCACTACAGCCCGCGGTCAGGTCTCCTCTTCCTCTTCTAGCCTTCTATTTTTCCTCCTCTGCCGATGCCGTTCCCTTTTTTTGTGGGCTCGGTTCCTCTTCGAGGTAATTTGGCACTCGCAACCAGCTCGCACTTTTACATAGTCCATCGACCAGCCACCAGAGCCTGGCACTGATATGTGTCCTTTAGTCTTTTGGTGGGGCATCTCGGTGGCGGCCGTGTACCGCACTAACGCGTAAGAGTAAGAGTAAATTTGAACGCACCTCGACTGGTTGTACAGTCGAGCGTCGACAAAGCGACAAGGCTTGTCGACGACTTCGGGAGCGCAAGAGAGCTCGTACAGTCTCTGCTTGTTCTCTCCGTCTTCGTAGAGTTCTACGTAGAGGCCGCTGAACGTCCTGCCGCCTTTTTTGGCGACCATCTCGCCGATAGAGGGGCAGCACTCGACCACGTCCCTCTTGGCGCCCTCAGTCCTCAGGACGCTCTGCATCTCGCGCCAGTGCGAGCGCTTCCACGTCGCTGTCGCGTCCAGCTCTTCATCCGTCCTGAAACATTATTTAAATGATAAGTAATAATTCCACTCACTTTCTAAGACTATAGTGCAAAATGCTGCTTGAGGTCAAATCCACCTTTTGTGCGGGCATATCAAAACACTGCGGCGTTTGTAATTGGCGTGACTTTGAAACTAAAATGTGTAGTTTGATGTGCTGGCTACTGTACAAAGTTTCAGCTATGCAATACACCAATATGTAATTAAGAAAAGTATTATCTATCAATTACTGCTACTTATGAAACTATTCCACTGGCGACTGGATGCTGTTGGATTGATTTAGGTAATTTAATAATTTGATTATGGGAGAGTATTCTCGGTCTAGCTCAGGTCAAAAACTAAAGGACAAGTTTAGTGTCGTCAGATATAAAAAATGACATCTTCAAATTTGGATCATAGCAAAAAAGACAGGATACCCGCAGACTATTGACATAGATTTTCTATCGGCGGATTGTAAAGTGCGCACTTGCATATCTCATAATACTGATAATATCGACGGATGGAAAGTCTGTAGTCTGCGGAGCGTCTAATATAGCATAAATTTAACATCTAGTGTAGTTTAACAGTAGTGGCCACCACCAGGGCCCGTAGCCAAATGGCAATCGTTCTGGAGTGAACTTCGCTATCACCAATGAAATATCAAAATATGTACCTATGCAAAAGTCACGTGATTTTGGCACGATGGCTTATGTCAGTTTCATACATTTTGTTAGCGATAACAAACTTTGCTTATTTGTTTCTGACGTTTACGCGAATTGTTGAACTCATGTGTGTGAACATGCCTTAGACAAACCCAACCACTTCATTCGTTATGACCAACCTAAAATACTTGCAAAAGAACGGCGTTTTATTCCTCGAATGCTACGTGAAGCCATTGAAATTAGAAAACATCCAAATTTCAATAGAGAAGATGGTTGGAAAGTTCCACCGGCATGGGATCCTATTCTAGCAAAAACCAAAGCAACACCTAACACTGCAAGATCTCAAGACACGGTTAGCTCTTTCTGCGTAAATAGGAACGTAAATTAATATTATTGAGTGACGGTAGTTAATATTTTTCAAAACTTTGTAATGACAAATAATACCTTAGTCTCCCTGTGACCACGATCGCGGTAAAGTGTTCGAAACGTCAGGTTTAAAATAAAATGTAAATAAATCGCGAAGTAATCCGTAAAATTGTGTTTTAATAAAAACTTCGCTTGATAATAAATTGCCACTTGGCTACGGGCCCAGGGTTGCCAATAGAAAGAAAAAGATCATTAGCACTCACATCACACGGTGCGGATGGTACGGCTGCGGCGAGCGGCGCACGCGGCTTACGTTCCCAATCAGCTCGCCCGCGCCCGCCACTGCACCACACAGCACCTGGAATCGATGATAAAACAATAAACTCTAACAACAATTTGATAGATTAAAAAAGGTTACAGATCAATAAGTAAGTGTAAATATAATAAGAGTCAATTTAAGCACAGTTTACATAATAGTTTTTCATAGTGTAAGTGTCAGACGGTCATGCAGAATAAATCACACAGGTAAACCCCAATGTTTGTCATTGTGCAGTGTAATCTTGTCACTTAGAAAACTGTTGGTGTATCTGTGCTGTTGGTGCCTACTAGCACAGTTTATGTAATACTAGCATCATAGTAGACAGCATCCCCCTTTCTACCAATGAATTTGCCACTGCTATGACACTTGTAATATGAGACAGATAGTTTAAAATAATATATGTCATGACATAGTGGAGACAAAAATTTCAAATTAGCCATTTCATATTTTTAAAGTGTTAAGTATAGAAATGTCAAATTAATTATTAGTAAAGGGGTAAACGTTTATGTCAGAGAGTGTTAGGATTTTTGTTAGTCCTTATAAAAACAAAGGTGAGTGACATACAAAATAGCAATGAAATAAAATATTTTAACTCTATCAAGACATCAACCAGTGGACCGATTGTTGACGCACTAGTTTTATGGCAGCCGTAAAACCATAAACTATAGAGCGGCCACCGCAATTTTCTTTTAACGACCCTTTGAGGCTGTCTAGATTAAACTAGTGAACCTTTTGTAAAGGTATAAATAAGGCTTAAGAACCAAATCTTGAATATTAATTTGTGTCTTAAAATGATTGAGTAAAGATCGATTTTTGGTTTTTTCATAACTTTTAAGATCCATGTTTTCATATTTTTCTCTACTATATAATATGCGTGTGAAATATTTATGCCGGTCGGTTTGTAAAATAATACTTAGTGTGAACGTAGGAATTTCCCTAGCAAATGTAGGTACCGGTGGTGTAAGGTTACACGAAAAACTTGAAATTATCAAAAACTTATTTTTTTATCTTCAAAAAACTTAATGAATATCGTTATGATAGCAATAAAATGTTTAATAAAACTGCTCGACAACAGATGGCGCCACTTTACCGCTACCCTAAATCGTACTGTACCTTTCATTTAATAACTATTAAATGGAAGGGGATGGGGTATTTTCTATTACTAATTAGCATTGGCTCGGTACAAGAGGTTATAACTTAAAACATAACAGAATGTAATTGAATTGATATGGTAGGTATTTATCTCAAACAAATTTTAAAACAAACAAGTATCTAATTTTTAAAAAAATCTTATAAAATAAAATAACACTGAGTGCTACAAATATTTAAAAAGCAATTAAAACAAATTTATAGCGGTTAAAAATTGAAAACGTACATAATATTAATAAGAGATCAAAACTTCCAAATAAAGAACACTCACTTAGGTTAGCGAGAGTCAAGAGACAGCGCTAGCTCAATTTAAGAGTATTTTGCATTGTGACCTGACAAAAACTTAGTATCATCTTACAAGATACTCCTCATATAAGCTGTCGTTACCGTTACAGCATCATATCAGCCCCATACTGTTATTATAATAATAATGTCCTCCTACCCGAATTTCGACTACGGTGGCCTATCTCAAGAGAGATTAGCCAACTACGCGGGACATATAGTGCACAAGTGTGTGCGCAATACACAGGTGCACTCTCTGTTCCTTCACTCTTATAATTCGGTGAGACGGCAGTCCGACATGACCGTAGAGAGATCAGGCGCAGGACCAACAGTTTAACGTGCTTTCCGAGGCACGGGGGTGTTAACCCCACCAACTTCCTGACTCCGGAGCTTTGTCTGAGTAATTTCAAGACAGAAAAACCCAAACACTCCCGGCCCAACCCGGGATTCGAACCCGGGACCTCGTGTATAGTACCCAGCGTGCTGACCACTAGACCAACGAGGCAGTCAAAAGTATCCTTTAGTAGTATAGTAACGTCAACACTCAATCCCACGGATTAACTAACCTTTGTTTAATAAACTGAGTATCAAACATTCATACGATTTGTTTTCAGACGGCCGATGCTTACAAAACTGGGCGGGCTAACGAAATTACTTATTAAAACTAACTTCACTCTTATTTCGACCGCAAAGGGTTCAACATAGACTGTGTCTTAATTTAAAGTCTACAGACTGAGTTGTTACGAACAGACAAAACACACAGTTTGAGTTACACGCGTCAAAACAGTCTACGGTACGATAGAAACTCGATAGCAGGAGAAATGTGCCTATAAAATGAAAATGACAACAGTTTAGGTCGACCACTCCTGTAGGTATTGCCGCGGAACATCTTCGAGTCTTTGGGAGACTTTTAATTCTACTATGTGTATAAATTAATGCCAAAACTTCGAAGTTAAAAGAAGAATCTGTTATGGAACTAGTCGACACTTGAAGTATCAGTTGAAAGATATGCCATATCGTAGTAACTACTAGTAACTAGTATTTAGTTCTTATTCTTTTCTTATTTTATTCCAATTGTAGAAAATACATACTTCTCAGTGTACCAAATAAGTAAACATATTGGACAGAAAAGATTTGAGTCATCGGTCTAAAATTTCCGGACACAGCTTTAAAATGATGACACGTTGTAGAAAAGAGCCTTCATAAATGATGAAATACAAGAAAATATTTAAATTTCAGTTACAATACAAAAAAAAAATTGGTACTTAGTACGCGTAGGGGGGTAGGCGGTGGGCGACTTTAGGAAAATGATTTTAAGAAATCCAGATTAGGTAAACTGGGTTTAGATGCAATAGCTACCGATTATAAAATTAAGACGAATACCTATGCAGAAGAAAATTCAGACTCCATCTAAACGAATATTAAACCATTGGTACTAGCATCGAGTTGGTATCAAATTTTGTTATGGCATCGCATCGCCGCGACCCATATCTTTCAATCCCCTTTCGCTATACTGAGCGCGCGCGCACACAATACAGCACAATACCGACGCAATTTGTATGAAAACCGTAACACCGTCTGTCCTTTAGTGTGAATTAGGGAGAAAGCTGCGAGATTAGAAATTGTTTTAGTCAAATGGGTAGGAAGCTGGGAGGCTATAGAAACTGGCTCGGTTAAATAGGGCGGAAGCTGTGGATTTAAAAAGAAACGACGTTAATCTAGGTACACTATTTTTTTTAAAAGATAAAGAAATCTCTGGAACTAATAACCGCGTCTGTCTTACAAAGACTGAGGGCAAGCAGGAACGGAATTCTGATGATGATTGCAGAGAGGCTGGACTCAGCCGTATATGGTCGTTTCATTGATTTACATGTTAAGCGTGTAAATCAATGAAACGTACCTACCTACTCTCGCTCAATTAAATTGTCTTTTCTTTGCACTATTGTTACTCACATAGTATCTAAGGTTAATTGTTATTAACACACTGTGGACTACGTTGCCTGAAAATAAATGATTTTAATTTTAATTTTATTTATATATTATAAACAGATTTCACAGATCCTTTCCCCATCAGAATTTTACGTTATCACTGAGTGACACATTCTATGTACTATAATGTATGTTTTATGCCAGACTGCCTCGTTGGTCTAGTGGTCAGCACGCTGGGTACTATCCACGAGGTCCCGGGTTCGAATCCCGGGTCGGGCCGAGAGTGTTTGGGTTTTTCCGTCTTGAAATTACTCAGACACAGCTCCGGAGTCAGGAAGTTGGTGGTGTTAACACCCGTGCCTCGGAAAGCGCGTTAAGCCGTTGGTCCTGCGCCTGATCTCTACGGTCATGTCGGACTGCCGTCTCACCGAATTATGAGAGTGAAGGAACAGAGAGTGCACCTGTGTATTGCGCACACACTTGTGCTTTATAATATGTCCTGCGCAGTTGACTAATCTCTGTTGAGATAGGTCGCCGTAGTCGAAATCGGCTAGGAGGACATCATCGTCATCATGTTTTATGCGAAGCGATGGCGGGTCGCTAGTTTTTAGGCTAAAAAATTGAGTCGGATAAAAGTTGCCGAAGCCGTTAGTCCTGCGCCTGATTTCTCTACGGTCATATCGGATAGCCGTCTCACCGAATTATGAGTGTAGGAACAGAGAGTGCACCTGTGTATTGTGCACACACTCGTGCACTATTATATCTCCCTCGTAGTTGGCTAAACCTCAGTTGAGATTTGCCGCTGTAGCCGAAATTTGGCTAGGAGGACATTATTAATATAGTTTATTTATTAAATACACCATTCCCAGAGGTGTCCCTCCAAAATTACTTAAGAATTCTAAAAATTTTCACGAGTTTGCAAGACAATAAGCTGCATATGAAACATTTGCCCTGTTGAGAAAATATCACTAGCAACTTCTGCCGCAGATACAACTAATCTTTCGTACGTGGCTAGACTGTTAACTAGTTGTTACACTATGCCCGAAGGTTCCCGCTGAAAAACAGTGTCGTGACAAAACCTGTTTTTTTCACGACTTATACTGAGCGGGGACCTTTTTGGTACACTATCCTAGATTCATACGTTTTTTATTTTATTTTTGTTATTATTTTTGTCAGTTGTTTATTTTTTTCTTTACTCTGTCTATTATGCCAAATAAATGTTTCTATTTCTATTTAGTTAGACTAATCTAAAACCAACCTTAGTTGTAGCCTATCGCTCTGGTTACGTCTAATAGATATATAGGTGGGTAGGAAGTATTGACTTTGACGAGTCGGTTTATTAAGAACATGACTACTGGGGCACTACTATGTAAGACGACTTTGTTTTCGACTGTAGCTCTTCTCTTTCTCTATCTATCCCCTTTTATATAATGTCCTCCTAGCCGAATTTTGACCAAGGATCAAAATTACCCAAATACGTGGGAGGTACTATAATACACAAGTAGGTAATAAAGGCAATACACAGGTGCATCTCTGTTCCTTTACTTTCAAAGTTTGGTGAAACGGCAATTCGACCTAACTGGAGTGTGATCAGGTGCAGGATCATGGCATAATGTGCTTCCCGGGACACGTGGGTGTTGACGTCACCATAATTTGTAACAAGACTGAAAAATTGAGAAACTAACTTTGGCCCGACCAGGGATTTGAGCCTGGACCACTTGGATAGAACGCTAGCTGATTACAAGGCCAACGAGGCAGTCACTGCACCCCGTTCCCTCTTCTGCTACACTGGCATGAGTGGTAAAGAAGCTAGAGTCGAAAAAACCGATATTGTATTACGGAATACGACTTATAGATAGCTCCACATTCTTAGCTCGTCTTAGCTTTGAGTTACATTGCAAACGATAAATTGAGACTGTCAGTACTCGTTAGCAGTAGATGATAAAATTTCCGTTTGAATATTGGAATAAAATCCTCAGTTAATCAAACAACCATAACGTATGTTCACCAAGAAATGTAAACCTACTACGTTAGAAAAAAAGCTTAAAAGAAAATAAAATAATAATCATTACAACTAGAAAACGATCTTTAATTATAATAACAACTGTAACACAACATAAAGAGGCAAGTGAAAGTGAATTACTTTACAAAAAGGATGAAAATCTGGCCTAATTCAAGGCCAAAGCCAAGTTTAATTACAATTTTATGTTTACCTGGAGCTTGAATGAAGATATTAAAAACATTTTACAACTTAAATAACAGTAAAACAGGTGCTTTTAAAAGTATTTCATTATGAATTCAATTCGTAGGACATTCATGCAAAACATTGGCATAAAAATAAATCGAGCGCCAAGACCCTTGGTGAACACCAATGAAGAGATTAAAATGAAATAAATGTACACACGACTTTAATAAACCCATTTGTATTGCAAAAAGTCAGCACTTTAAAATGAAGTTGTAAAATAATACGACGTCGGATTGTTAAAATTGCTGTAGATTAAAATAAGCGCAATTTTAATAAGAAATTTTAACTCATAAAAAAGTAAGTTTCGTTCACAAGGCAATATTACTACATATTAAACAGCAAAGCCATACGTACCAAAATCAGCATTTGTTTAGATAATTAAGTTACCTATTTTATTTTTTAATGAATTAAGTTACCTACTTGATTTTGTATTCGTTTTTTACTTTTTTCATTATTAAGCTACCCTGGGAGTAATGATGTGATATAATATTTTATATACTTACCTCTGATGAGACAAAAAAAAAATCACAATTATTGATCTCTATTGAAAAGTTAAGTTACGGCTTTAAGCTTTATCGAGCACTGGGCGTGAAAATAGACGTTAATGCTTAACCAGTCAGTAAAAGTAATACGGCTGGATTAACCTCGATACAAATAAAGTGTATCGACCAAAGAATATTTATGAAAACATTATTTTATAGCCAGGCGCGGCTTGTAGACGCAGAAGAAATAGGCTTAGCTTTAGAATTTCAACAAACCTCATCATATTTTGCCTTCGTTATGACGATTTGAGAGATGAAAGAAAGCTAGACAAATGTAGACTACATTTTTGTAATACAAACAATTGGTGTGAAAACGATGTTGATCAATGATCTAACGTCAAATTATAATAAGTCTAAAGACGTAAAAGCTTGTCGTTTTACTTTGAATTAAGATTACAAGCAAAAGACATGTCCACTTTTTGTATGAAGGCTGGTTTTTTATTCCAAGATATCACTAACCACCAATAAACTATATTTATCTTTAAGCTACAAAAATATTAAACACGTAACCATAGAAATCATAATTTTAAACGCCTCCGTTTTTGAGAAAAAATATGTTTTGTAATGTGGCATCATCAATTGGTCACTCCCTTATATTTTCTGGCTGTTTGGACTCAATCCTTGGCCTACTTAGAATGGGTGAATTGATTAAAAAATATTTTTGTTTTCTTTTTTGATTCTTCATTCAATCATTCATTCCTGGAATGTCATTTTTGTTCACAGTTTTTTTAATGTGTTAATTGTTATAGACGAAGGTGCGGTTTGTGTACAGACTAACAGTAAAATTAATTTCAATTTTTCTCTAAATCGGAGGCCTTAAAATATATATCATTTATGCAGAAAGGCTAGTATTTATGAACTCTTTCGTATAATATTTAAACTATTTTGGTTAGAAATATTGACGAATAAAAACCATTAATGGACAAGTCCTTTAGAAAATGAATCGATATAGTTAAGAATTTTCAGAACACTTTCCACGATAACAAAACTGGCGTACAAAGAATCGATCGAATCAATTAATCAGGTTAAGATCGGTAAAATCGGTGCGGATAACACTAAAAGTTTACTGCCGTCTATTAAATAAGTTAATACGACCATTTGTATTCGAGATAACAAAAACATCGGCACTTTATTAAAAGAGCATAACTATCGAACATCAAACGCCAATAAAACCAATACACCTTTGCCTTATAAATTTGAGAGCGGACCAGTTATAGATGAATATTTTTATGGATCATGATTTAGTGATGAATGAGAATTCTCGGAAATCATTAGAGCATCGATTTTAAAATACCACGTGTTCAAAGACAAAGTTGACAGCATTGATCCAAGTTTAATTGTAACCTTTAAAGTTGGAGATGAAGAGCCAGAATTGTGTGATTTTGATGATGTTAATGGTAAAGGTGAGCTTGCTGGTTCGTAATTAGCGGAAAGCGGTATTTCGTTAATTTATTGATATAGCAATCAACTAACGATCGGTATACCGACGCTAGATGTCGTAAAAATGGTGATTGCCGCCGAGCGCATGTGAATTGTGGATTATGAGATGAATGTGGGACCGGCCGTAAAATAATGGTCTTCAATGAATGGAATTAACGTGGATTTTAACGCAGAAACGTCATAAGATACAGATAATGGTATGACGACGAGATTTCGTACGAACAGTTATCTGGTAGCGGAATAATTTAGAAAAACATTTGAAATGAGTTGGACAACTATAAAATATGCAACATTTCATCTGCATCGTAGACTGCGAGTGGACGCTGTGACACATCCATAACTTTTACAGTGTGTGCTTACTAATCAATAAAAGAAGAAATGTTAATTTTGGCACAAAACAAAACCGAAAACGAACATTAAAATAATAATTAAGTAATAGTATAAAGAAATATTGCTCAATGAAATAGAATCGTTATGACGATGATTTTCAGCGGGAACCCAAAAAAAAAGACAGTACAGTTTTATATTGTCTATCTATTTACCATATATTTAGACTTTAATACTAATTTTATAGTTCTGAGTTCCTTAACTAATCAGTTCAGTTCTGTGTTAAATTCTTGGTAGGGCTATTTATAAGTTTACTAGTGGTTCCCCGCGACTTCGCCCGCAAGAGTTGGATTTTCCATATAAACTTTCATCCCCCATTTCACCCCTTATTTTTTTTTATATCGCGACAAATGTAGCCTATGTCCTTTTCAGGGTCTCGAACTGTCTCCATACCAAATTTCATCTCAATCGGTTCAGTGGTTTAAGCGTCAAGAGGTAACAGACAGACAGACCGACACACTTACGCATTTAAAATTTTAGTATGGATTTAAGAAACTGAGGTGAGGGTTCTACAGTCATAGATCTAAGTCTACTTTTATTCGTTATTAATTAATAGTTTAGATTAAACTGCAGTTTTGTGATTGCAAGATAAATATAAGTAGTTCTGATTTATCGTTCTCCTGCTAATTTGATGTCTGGTTTTCATCAACCAATTTTAATATCCACATACCGTGTTCCGTCGTATTGGTATCGAAAATTAATATTAATGACGGCCTATTTAATATTTATACAGTGATTATACCTTAGAAGCTTGTCATATTTCTATTGAACACAGCTCGAAATATTTCGAAGTTGAAAGTAGCTGGAATTGAGCACAGGATAATAGAATAAAAATAAGTTAACCAAACGTATATGTAAGAACGTGATAAGTATTCTGTACTTACAAAACAAAAAACTGGGAATGGAATATGGTTTGAAATATCATTTTTTTTTATTACTTTATTCTAGTTTTTATTTTACTTATGTTCCGATTATTGTATTGTTTTGATTTTAATTGTATTTATTGAATTTTAATTTAGATTTTGAATTTTCTTGTTTTGTATGGGTCTCCGTTGCCTGATATAAAGATATTTTATTTTATTTAAAACGAAATAGCTGACAACACCTTTAAATATCAACTAATAAATATGAAAATCCATAAAATAAATTATACCAAAACATGAGATATAATAAGTTTTTAATAGACATGTCAATGTCTGACAAATAGCTAAGGCACAATAGTTTAATACAAATTAGGAACAAGAAAATCATAATTCTTGTCATAAATTTGGATGAACTTGTAGTGTCATAGATCCGACGATCGATGGAATATGAAATGACGCAAGAATCTGGTTTGTTTCATGATTAATTGGTATATCAGTATCCATTTCACGTAATCTTTTAATTTGGGAAAGTAATAGAAGAACATAGTTGTCTGACATATTGCGTTTAAGTTTAAAATTATCGAGGCTCACCTGTGATCTCAGATCTCAATCTTAACAGAGATTAGTCCAGTACGCAGGAGATTTAGCAGACAAGGAGTGTGTGCAAAAATACACATGCACTCTCTACTCCATGATTCCAATATTTGAAAGAGATGACCATCCGTGACCAGAGAGAGATCAGGCGCAGGACCAATGGGATAACGTGTTTTCCATGGCAAACCTAGTCATGTTGTTATGTTACTGACCACTTTTACAAGGAAGTGAATGACCTAAGTATCCAATGGTAGAACCCAAGAGTAGAACCATAGAGTTCTGTCACTATCACGATAGCTTAGTTCGATCACTGTTTAGGAGATCATAAATCGAATAAAGCGTGTAATTTAAGCACCGTGACTGAATAAAATCGATTGATTGATCTTCTCATCGATATTGTAGGTAATAAATGTTATGAGATTGTGTGTTTGGATGTTTGATTATGTTTTTGTATGAAAACGACGTTCTGATAAACGATGAATGAGTATATTTAGTAGAGCTGCTAATTTATTGCTGTAGAGAGTAGTAGAAGATTACTCACATACAATATTAGTTTTTGATGTGTTTGTTTGTTTAGGAGATTATACCCTTAATGATACTCCTTTTTAAAATACTCTGCCTACACACAATGTTCTAGAAAAATTACACTTTGTTAGCCTTTGTAAAAGTAATATAAAATATACTTACTTAAAAACAATTATAGTGCGGAAATTGATTGCCTCAAATTGTGTAATTTGCACAATTTTGCATTCAAATATGACAATTGCCAAGTAAAAAACGTGTGCTCGGAGCATCAAGTTCGAATCGCCGCGCAGTACGAGATGACAGGTCTACCTCTTTTTTAAATAAATACACTGTCAGTGCTTAAAAACAATATACAAGAGACAATATCACATGCAGAGCCTACTAACACTATTACTTTCAAATTGTTATAGCTTGTAGAAAAGCAATAGTAGTATTCAAACTGGCGTTAGGAAAGCAATGATAGCTTTCAAAATAATAAAGAAATTACAATTAAATATATCCTTTCTTAGGCAATGCAATCACAATAAAATGACTGCTGGACTTAGACGAAAACTAAGAAACTCATTTGCAGAACACACTTAGAGCGTCCTCCCTAATGAAGGATATAAAATAAATGAACCACGTTCAAAAATAAATCCATCTACAACCAGTGCTCTGTGACCAAAACGAAGCGTATCAAAAAGCAATATATTATTGGTTGTTTGACAGCCTCTTTTTAATGCCGATTTATCGGTTGCCGGCTTTTAGCGTATCGCCACGCTAAAGTGAAGTGGCGCTTGCGCAGGCTTTGCACTCCACAAAATGAGGTCGCCAAACCTTTTGTTATAATTGAGACTGATTTTGCGGAAAACCAAGTGTCTTAGCGCCAAAAAAAAATGTTGCCGCGGGGTCGTGGTTAGATGGGCGTCCATTTTAAGCATGTTTAGAGGCATTGGTCACTGGAAGAGTCTTCGTGATATGCCAATGAGCCGACACGTGACAATAATCCACTAAATGCAAAAATGTTTCACGTCCTATGCAAACAGCTTATTATAAAGGGAAACCTGTTATTAGCTTTACTCATAGTCGTAAGTACTAGTTAAGAAAAAAATAATGTAACGCAGTTGGTTTTCTCAATAAAATAAAATAAATCAATTAGTCAGAGCAACCAAAAATCGTACTTATTAAAATTGTCAAGACAAAACCGATAATTAATTTGGCTTATTGTTCAAAGTCTAATTTAAATTGTCCCTGGGATGACCTAAATGTTAGTCATTCTACATTTTGTTACTTGAGATTTATTTGTTATTTTGTGATGTTTCAGTCCTAAGTGTTGGGTTGTTTTTACTACAGTCTTAATTAAAATGACCATTTGTGTTCTGTGATTTTATTATACCCTGATGACTGCCTCGTTGGTCTAGTGGTCAGCACGCTGGGTACTATCCACGAGGTCCCGGGTTCGAATCCCGGGTCGGGCCGAGAGTTTTTGGCTTTTTCTGTCTTGAAATTACTCAGACACAGCTCCGGGGTCAGGAAGTTGGTGGTGTTAACACCACCGTGCCTCGGAAAGCACGTTAAGCCGTTGGTCCTGCGCCTGATCTCTCTACGGTCATGTCGGACTGCCGTCTCACCGAATTATAAGAGTGAAGGAACAGAGAGTACACCTGTGTAATGGTGTCCATTACTCCAACAGGAAAGGGTGATCTACAGCAAATTGAAATATGCAGAAAAATAGTGCGTAATCTGCTATTAATGTGCACCAAATAAAAAAATAGTGGGGGTTTTAGTTTGCCAATAAAAGCGAAAAAACGGATTCTGCTGGAGAAATGTCTCTCCAGCAGGAAGATTTTGAAATAGTGGTCTGACAGTAAAACAAAGTATATGGGCGTGTAGATCTTACTTTTCTACGAATGTGGCACCTAAAATCAAAACTGTGGGCCATACCTCGATAGATATATTCCATTTTCTGCTGGAGTGACGTTTCGCAAAATCTTCTACCTCGGATCCCATTGCATGTGCGGCCGTAGAGTAAACGGATATGGATAGGCTGTAACTAGTGACGATAAGCCCAACGATTAATTTTCAGGAAATATATTCAGTAAAAAAGCTATGAAGATTTCTTGAAAAACATAAAATACGAAATACCGCTTAAATTAGAGAACCAGTGAGTTCATTGATGACAGTATTTGAATGGTCTTGTTCTTCTTAACAACTGTGAACCGTTGAAAGACCATGTACACGCCTTTTCTTGAATTAAATAACTTTTGACTCCTAACTGATAATGCATAAATATGACGTGAAAATGCGAAAAACTGAATCAGCTAAAGATATTCTAGTATAAACGAATAACTAGTGAGTAAATCAAAGCGTACTGCTGTAAATTTCAGCTTGAAATATGGCCTATTGAAGAAGATATCCACCAAAACCCAAAACAACAGCTAATGACTGGTGTTCCGACCAAATTGGAATGGTCACAAAAAAACGACCGTTTCATACATATGGGTGACCTTCCTAATATAATCATGTTAAGTGAAGCTGATTTTCGTACAGTCGCGCTAATAATTTAATAGCGACCATGGTCTAGTAATAATCTATTATCAAGTAATACTGGTGTTTGCTTAACCCTTATGAGTTGGTAAATGAGACGAATTATCAGTGAATATTTTTTGTAACAGACCTAATTTAAATTGTAAAATATTTTTATATTTAACGTACACGACGTAAACGTAAAAGCGCGACGTACGATCTCCATAAAAAAATTAATCGAAAAGAGACTGGGCACTTCTGACCCAAAGGTTGAAAAATGAAAGTGAGCGGCCACTTCAGAATGGAATTTTAAATTACAGCTATAAATATATGCTTATTTTTTCCTTAAGAGCATAACTTTCAGATGTGGATAGTTTAGGAGATAATGTTCATTTTATATTTCCAATATATTTTTTGTTGTTTTTAATGATAAGAGTAAGTTCGCAAACGCTTAAAAACAGGAAAATGTGAAATAGTACAAAATCATAGAAGCCTGACAGCGAAGTAATGTTTTTAAAAATGTAAGCACATATCATTGCTCATAAATAGAACTTATTTTCAGAAGCGGCCGCCTGTTTTTTTCTTTGTCCAAGCTCTATACTAATTTGCCCAATCTCCTTTTTCTTTGTTTTCTCGTTGATCGATTTTGAAAAGAAATTAATATAGCATTAAAGTATCCTTTATTTTAAGCACTAGCTGTTGCCCGCGACTTCGTACGCGTGGGCTCGATGATACAAAATATATATTTTATACTCCCATCACCATCCAGCTATCATGATCTCTTAGTCTACTAATCAAGGTCAATAGTCACTCTTTTTAGATAGGTTACTATTACCTCGCCATCCTACTCTGGTAAGAAACTTTCGCATGACAGTAACACCGACTCCAAAACAAAATTTTGTCGTATATCTTTCTTAGTAAAAGTGTAAAGGGTTTTTTTTACTTTTTAGTTTACTTTATTAAAGGCAGTTTAATTCGTTAGTAAAAAAGATAGGTAACCTTAGCTTTAGTGATCAGAAAAAAGTCAGACTCAAACAAACCGTCCTACCGCAATAGATTATTGCAGCTTAGCATTTATTTGTGTCCCTAGCCTACTCACAGGTCGGTTTGTAAGTTACTAATATCGTAAAGTTATTATTATTATTAGGAGCCTGTCGTGTCCCACTGCAGGGCAAAGGCCTCCCTACCCTTTCTTCTATAACGTAAAGTAAGTAATACTATTCTTATATTCGTAGTTCAATTTCCGTTAGTTAGTTAGTGATAAGTAGTATAAAAAATAGTGCCAATTGACTTTGATCTTTCATTAATAATACAGTGATTCAACAAAATTTCGACAAACTGTCTGTGGTGAAAGTATCCACGAACTACTTAGCCTTAAGGTTAGCACCATCAACGTAAACGCTTTACCTATACCTAAATTAATGCTGTAGCATATATGGTATACCTACATGCCTATAAAATCTAAAGGATTCTCTCGATTTCTTGAGGTTTCCGTCACCAGATCGTAACTTGGAGACAGTAGGATTACCTTGAGAGTTTGAAAATCAGTCTAAAGTAATTCAGCATATCAACTGGTCCAGACCTTTTTGATTTGTGTAGGTCAATAGAAAATGCTCAACACGCTGAACAATGTTCCCTAAAGCGCTCTATTTATATCTCTTATAGTTGAGCTGAGCTGCTAGGGTTCTATATCAGTTGTTCCAGACCTTCAATTTGTATTCGTCAATAGAAAGTGCTCATCACACTGAACAATGTTTCCTAAGGCGCTCTATTCATATCTCTTATAGTTGAGCTGAGCTGCTAGGGTTCTATAACAGTTGCTCCAGACCTTCAATTTGTGTACATCAATAGAAAGTGCTCATCACGCTGAACAATGTTCCCTAAGGTGCTCTATTCATATCTTTTATTGTTAAGCTGAGCTGCTAGGGTTCCATATCAGTTGCTCCGGACCGTCAATTTGTGTACGTCAATAGAAAATGCATCACGCTGAATAACTTTTCTTAAGGCGCTGCTTTCATATCTCTTTTAGTTTAAGTGTACTGCTAAGGTTCCACGTCAGGTACTCCGATCTTCAAAATATTTTATAGCCTAGTATTTGCCCAGACTCAATAGCTACACAATAAAAAAAGTTTCATTCAAATCCGTTCAGTAGTTCCGGAGATTAGCGTGTACAAACAGACAAACAGACACACAGACAAACAGACAAAAAAATTAAAAGTTGTAGATTCCTATTCTGTTACTATTTTAACATCACTCTCAATTACTTTTTGGTAAAGATACCTAATGTACAGACGCATCGATTTTACAGTTTTATTATGTATAGATAACGTTGTGTGCAACGCGCTCCGATGTTTAGTCCACTAGAAAAATAATTAAAACTTCAATTTAAAAAAAACGTTTATCAGTAATATTGAAAAATTTTGTTCGTTCATCTGTATGTTTTGTTCGGCAATATTATTTGCCTGGCCAAGACCCATGCCAATACCTACCCGCAGACACCTCATATGCACCCATACGACAGTAAATAGGGCAAAAATGAGGCATATTATATTTAGGGACTTCAATTTATATCACGTTAGCCGAACGGCCAACCCACATATTTATAATAGGTATAAGGGCTTGTCCAGTTAGGGCGTGTAGAGTTAGAAGCTTGGCTCTACATAAGATCTGATAACTTTTTGATTGTGTGAGTCATATGGTCTCATCTTGGGTGCATTTTAGATAAAAATATTTTAGATAGGATAACCTCTTCCTAAAATTAATAAATCAAAGTATACATACCTAAAGCAAAGCTTTGTATGATATCTCCATTCGAAAGGCTCGTAGACAGGTTTCTAGTGACACCGTCTTTGAGGTCCCGGATTGGATCTCCGATCGGGTCTAATATGGATATCCAAATTTTCTTTATTTCCTGGGGTCTGGGCGTATGCTACCACTGTTGTTACAGATTTCTTTATTATTAATTATTTTTTTCCTACATAAGTGTACTTGGCCCAATATTTGACAACTAATTGTAATGCATAGTTAAGTAGGTCACCCATATGTATGAAACGGTAGCTTTTTTGTGACCATTCCAATTTGGTCGGACAACCAGTCATTTGCTGTTGTTTTGGGTTCTGGTGGATATCTTCTTCAATAGGACATATTTCAAGCTGAAATTTACAGCAGTACGCTTTGATTTGCTCACTAGTTATTCGTTTATACTAAAATATCTTTAGTTGATTCAGTTTTTCGCATTTTCACGTCATATTTATGCATTATCAGTTAGGAGTCAAAAGTTATTTAATTCAAGAAAAGGCGTGTACATGGTCTTTCAACGGTTCACAGTTGTTAAGAAGAACAAGACCATTCAAATACTGTCATCAATGAACTCACTGGTTCTCTAATTTAAGCGGTATTTCGTATTTTATGTTTTTCAAGAAATCTTCATAGCTTTTTTACTGAATATATTTCCTGAAAATTAATCGTTGGGCTTATCGTCACTAGTTACAGCCTATCCATATCCGTTACTTTACGGCCGCACAGGCAATGGGATCCGAGGTAGAAGATTTTGCGAAACGTCACTCCAGCAGAAAATGGAATATCTCTATCGAGGTATGGCCCACAGTTTTGATTTTAGGTGCCACATTCGTAGAAAAGTAAGATCTACACGCCCATATACTTTGTTTTACTGTCAGACCACTATTTCAAAATCTTCCTGCTGGAGAGACATTTCTCCAGCAGAATCCGTTTTTTTGCTTTTATTGGCAAACTAAAACCCCCACTATTTTTTTATTTGGTGCACATTAATAGCAGATTACGCACTATTTTTCTGCATATTTCAATTTGCTGTAGATCACCCTTTCCTGTTGGAGTAATGGACAAGTTTAATGCACACACATTTGTGCACTATAATATGTCCCGCGCAGTTGGCTGATCTCTGTTGAGATATGCCGCCGAGGTCGAAATTTGGCCAGGAGGACACGTTACATTACATACCCTGATAATTAAAATAAGCATTTTGTACATTGGCCGGTAGAGAATTACGTAATGCTGCATTTGTTTTTTTTGTATTGTTTAATTTAACAGACATCAGTGCCACATTCCTGTTTAACCTTCATTCAACTGAAAGACAATAATGTTAGACTTGCATACTAAAAAAATGTACTCTCTAAGTAGGTACGTACATAATACTAAATGCTTAAATCTATATAATCTACTTGTACTTGATAACTTCAGCTCCACGCGCGCGTTACTTAAGATAACTATAACCTTAAAAGTTTACGTCAAAGAGTGTATCGAAAAAATCTTTGTATATTTGTTTGTAAGAATAGCATGATCTAGAAGTTGATGAATTATTAGGAATCTCTAGGTAAAAGTCCTCGGTGGGTCTAAATTGTCTGCAGCAATGCATTTTTATGCATATGTTATATGCAAGTTTGTAAAATCCACATGCGCTGGATTATCTGTATGACATCGCGAGAGTTGCCTGGGTGTTTGATACAGGATGGCCAATTTATTTATTTAAACTTTATTGCACCAAAAAAGAAAGTACAATTGGCGGACTTAATGCCAACTGAGAGTACTGTCAATGTACAGTCCAAGATTTAAAACATTGTCACTATATACGGTATAATACTGTTGTTAAACAAGATAGGCTTGGTAGTTTGTGTGTCAATTAAATTTCTAGTGAATTCTGAATTTTCTACAGCAGCTCATAAAGTTAAAGGCCCCCTTGCGCCAGTCCAGATTAGCTAATGCGTATTTGTGCAGATGGGCTTTAAACGCAGATTATAGGCCTTGCGCTATCTACTGGGAAAGTCCGGATTAACTGATCTGGACTGTCCCAAGTAGACCTTCCGGAATAGCCAATCCGGACGTGCGCCAACGTGGGCCTAACTCACCTACTGAGTAGAAAGCTTATTTCTGTACATTGTTAATAAACGAAATAAAAAGTGTTTTATTCCTTATTATATGATGAATGATGATAATGACGTCTTCCTAGACGTATCCGTGGACGGCCATACCATTAGCTCGTGTAGCCTGGGCCCTTTCTTTGGATTTTTGTAATATATCGTGCAACAGCACAGGATACTAGTCTTGTCAAAAAATTGTGACATTTCAAATTCGACCTTAGCACCAGATTGGACAGTCTGTGTCTATTTTGTTTAAAACTATCTAAAATACTAATTTTTAGAGAGCGCTTGGTTTATAAACGATTCTGATGTTGTTGAGACTCGAGTGTGATTATTACCGATTATAATTCTTATAGCCTCTCATTTTGGTCGGATCGAAAATAGAATAGAGCAAACACATAAATTTTAATAAATTTATACTAACTGGGTAATTTCGTTCCGCCTTAGGATGGCTTTTCAGTGTTTACTATTTCCATTGTAATACATTCATTTGTTTTTCTTAAACCGCTCCAGGAGATTAAAGAATATTAAAAAAAAAACGAATTAGTCCAGCCGTTCTCGACTTTTACGCTTAGCAACAAGTTTCAAGCGATTTATTTTCATTCAAATAGATTTCGTTGGCGCATGAATGGTTTTATCTTTTTTTTCGGCCACCCTGTATTCTCAGCTCAGCGCTGTTTGACGTTCGATTCCCTACGCCGGTCAGATTGGTGCTGATCCCCCTTGCAAAGGACAGGGGCTATTTTTGCACCAATAATCTTGTTCTCTGCGCAAGATTAAATTGAGTATTTTAGCACTGCCAATGTCAAAACAAGGTGTGATATCACTAATAATCTGAAGAATTAAATATTTTTTCAGAGGATACTATGGTAACAATATAGGTATAACGTGTTCTTTTCAAATCAAATCAAATCAATCATTTATTTGCCCGAATACAATTATATCATGCAAGTTTTACATTGCGGATCTTAAGGCTAATATTGTCATGTACCTATTCAGCTTGCATGCAGGCGTGTAAATATTAATAACAGTATTGGAAATATTAACACAACAATAATTAAACAGAATGTCAAAAATAAAATATTATAATATGCCATAACTTAAGACTTTTTTCTAAATTATTATTTTTGAGTGATAAGCATTTGCTTTGCAATCTCAAGATTATTAAGTATTAGTAAAAAAATACCATATCAAATTAAAAGAAAAAAATAATAACAAAATTAAAGTTTATATTGTAATGTGTAATGTAATTTAAGTTTTCTTTCTTCAAATTTTACTTCGCATGTTATGTTTACCTATAAGTAACTGTGCATTTAATTTACAACCAATTTAATGTTTTAAAAAGAAGATTTAATGTAACAGTTGTTGGTAACCTGAAAAAATAAATAAAAAAGAAAAGATTAGAATTGTGTTAGACGTGTGGTCAAGCAATCTTCTAGTGCAATATCGAATTTGTTTGGCTGCTAACTGCTAACATATCGGTATATGGTTAACCATATCGGTTACATTGAAGAAGAATAAAATATATGTCTTTTCTTATGGGTATAGGTAAAAAAGACGATATTTTTTGATAACTTTGGTATGAATATAAATAGTTTTCATGATAGCTAATAAAAAATAAGCTGACACTTAGGTATTTTCAGCAGTGAAATGACTCTGAAACCCGTTAAGTAGTGATGGGTTTCTATCCGGATAAATACTCAAAATGGATAAATACTCATAAATATCCATTTTTGCTCGAGTATTTATTCAAAAAGACGGATAAATATTTAATAAACATGTTTTTTGCTATAACACGCAAATTTATGATTATTACAATAGTAAGTTAGTAGTTTAAACCAAAACAAGTGCTAAAGAGTTTTTGAATCCAAATAATATATCTATATATATAAAAGAAAGTCGTGTTAGTTACTTCACTTATAACTCAAGAACGGCTAAACCGATTTAGCTGAAAATTGGCAGGGAGGTAGTTTAGAGCCAGGAGAAGGACATAGGATACTTTTTATCCCGTTCGACATCATTCCCGTGTGACTTGACATGTAACGTCAGTCACTATAAAACGTGGTATAACAAAAAAGAATCAGACTTGGAATAACAAAATTGACGTATAATGACAGCTATGTAATGACGTATGGATGACTATTTGATATTTGTAAGAAATCAATAATATAACTATTTCTATTAAATAAATAATTAACATTATTGCCCAATTGCCCATTCGTATAAACAGTGAAGTGAACTATAAAACTCGGTATGGTTAAAAATTTAAGTTTTTAGGTGAAGTGAAGTTTAATTAATAATGCCGCGACCAAGACGATCGAATCTTTCCCGACAAAGCCGTGATGCAAGAAGAATACGAAATACTGCAAATGAAAGGACTGAAGAAGAACAAGAAATTGCACGTGAACAGCGCCGCGATAGTATGGCTCGACTTCGTGCTTCTCAATCACGAGAGCAAAGTGAAGCAGCCCGTGAAACAGCTCGGTTGGCAATGCAGAATCGTCGAGCGAACAACAGAGGTCAACAAATAGATAATTTGCGACGCAGAACAAGATATTTATCAAGTGCTGATTTGAATCGAGCAGCGTTTCAATACGATTGCAGCAATGATTACAGCTTGCATCCTAGCGTTTGCATTGGGCAAATGGACGTAGTTTGCGAGTATTGTGGTGCATTAAAGTTTTCCGGAGAAACGCCTGGATTATGCTGCCTTAATGGTAAAGTGAAATTGCCATTGTTGACTCCGCCACCTGAGCCATTGTATTCATTGCTTTGTGGCGAAACACAAGAATCACGCCACTTTCTTGCAAATACTCAAAAATACAATGGTTGTTTCCAGATGACGTCATTTGGGGCAGATATTATCGAAGAACGGGGATTTAATCCGACATTTAAGGTATTTATTTTTGTACTTATATAGAATGTAGTTAAAGAATAACTTACTTTATCTATTGGTACCTATGTAGTATATTTGCTAATTCTGAACTCTACTCTCCCACCGAAAAAAGTGTTTATAACCCAGTTAATACTGTCTGGTTTTTATTTTGTAGATACAAGGACAGATTCATCATCGAATTGGATCATTACTACCTTTCGAAGATACACAGAATAAATTTTTACAAATATATTTCATGGGCAACATGGAAGAACAACTTGATCGACGCCTAGAGATCAATGCAGGAATGAAGCGAGCAATTCTTCAAGACTTGCAGTGTCTGCTTCATGAACATCATGCGTTGGTCAGGTTGTTTAAGAGTGCTTTAGAGCGCATGCCAAGTGATGACTATAAAGTTGTTATCAAAGCAGATAAACGACCATCTGGAACACACGAAAGGACATTTAATGCTCCAACAGTAGACGAAGTTGCCATCCTGATTGTTGGTGAACAATTGGAAAAACGCGATATTGTGCTTACACGTCGCGATACTGGGCAACTGCAACAAATATCTGAAACTCATCGATCATATGACACATTGCAATACCCGCTGATGTTTTGGCAAGGAGAAGATGGATATTATTTTAATATTAAAATGAAAAATCCATTGAATGGTGAGTATCAGTATCATAATTTATTTCATTTATTTGTGAAAGACACTGATTTAAAATAATGCTTATTAAAAAAATGGTTAATGTCTGTATTGTTTGCCTTTAAAATTTGCCTTTGAAATGGTTAATTATCAAATTTTTAATTTCAGGTGAAGAAACTACAAAGAAAGTTAGCTCAATGAATTATTACGCATATCGTTTGATGATTCGTCAAAATGCTGACAACTATTTGCTGCGGTTTCGTCGATTGTTTCAGCAGTATTGCGTTGACATGTATGTAAAAATAGAAACGGAACGTTTAACATTCATTAGGTTGAACCAAGCCAAACTGCGTTCTGAGGAGTACATCCATTTACGTGATGCAGTTAATACTGAAGGAAATGCAGCTAATATTGGTCGATTAACTATTCTGCCGGCGACATACATTGGTAGTCCACGTCATATGCATGAATATGCACAAGATGCAATGACATATGTTCGTCATTACGGTCGGCCCGATCTCTTTATTACTTTTACCTGTAATCCAAAATGGATAGAAATTACTCAATTGCTGCTTCCCGGACAAACATCAAGTGATAGACACGACATCACAGCACGTATATTCAGGCAAAAAATTCGGTCCCTGATGAACTTTATTGTTAAACAACGCGTCTTTGGAGATACTCGATGCTGGATGTATTCAATCGAATGGCAAAAGCGAGGCCTGCCGCACGCACACATTCTTATTTGGTTAGTGGAAAGAATTCAGCCTGACCAAATAGATGATATCATATGTGCTGAGATTCCTGATTATGAAGTCGATCCAGACCTACATGATGTTGTTACTACTAATATGATTCATGGACCGTGTGGTGCCATCAATCCCCAATCACCTTGCATGGTCGATGGAAAGTGCTCTAAACGATATCCACGGAAATTAACGGCGGAGACTGTCACTGGCAATGATGGTTATCCGCTGTATCGGCGTCGATCACCAGATGACAACGGTCGAACTGTCACAACGAAAGTGAAAAGAATGGATTTCGTTGTCGACAACAGTTGGATTGTTCCATATTCGCCACTTATTTCTAAATCGTTCAAGACACATTGCAACGTTGAATACTGCAATTCAGTTAAGTCCATAAAATATATTTGCAAATATGTCACGAAAGGCAGTGATATGGCGGTTTTTGGATTGCAATCCTCGAATACCAACGATGAAATTTCACGCTATCAAGTTGGTCGTTATGTGAACTGTAATGAAGCGATTTGGCGTATATTCGCATTTCCCATTCACGAACGTCATCCTACTGTTACGCATTTGGCGGTGCATCTGGAGAATGGTCAACGAGTATATTTCACGGCTTCGAATGCTACGCAACGTGCTGAAACACCTCCAGCAACTACATTGACCAGTTTTTTTGCAATCTGCCAAAGCGATCAGTTTGCACGAACTTTGCTTTACTCGGAGATGCCACGTTATTATACTTGGAATGCTTCATCGAAGAATTTTCAAAGACGGAAGCAAGGCGATGCGGTTCCTGGGTATCCAGATGTGCGTTCTACTGATGCTCTTGGTCGTATGTATACAGTTCATCCAAAGAATAATGAATGTTTCTATTTGCGGTTGTTGCTGGTAAATGTGCGTGGGCCAACGTCATTTGAGTCACTACGAACTGTTAATGGTGTAATATTCCCAACATATCGTGCTGCATGTGAAGAATTGAAGTTATTAGAAAACGATAGTCATTGGGATACGACAATCGCTGAAGCCATTATCTGTGCATCTCCAAGTCAGATACGCACATTATTCGCTATCATAATTTCGACATGTTTTCCATCAAACCCATGTAACCTGTGGCACAAATACAAGGATAATATGTCAGAAGATATTTTACATCAAATTCGTGTCAGTTCCAGAAATCACGATATTGAGATGAATGAGGAGATACATAATCGTGCTTTACTCTTGATCGAAGATATGTGTTACCTCATGTGCGGTAATTTATTAATCAGGTTAGGAATGCCAGCACCATATCGTGAAATGAATGACGCATTAAATCGAGAATTGGAACGGGAACGTGAATATGATCACCAGGAATTAGATTTAGTAGTTCAAACGAATGTACCCCTGTTGAATTACCAACAAAAGAAAGTTTATGATACTTTAATGAAGGCAATCGATGATGAAAATGGTGGTTTATATTTCCTAGATGCCCCTGGTGGAACTGGCAAGACATTCCTCATGTCATTAGTTTTAGCAACTGTTCGGGCGAGATCTAACATAGCGGTTGCAGTTGCTTCTTCTGGAATAGCAGCCACATTGTTAGAAGGATGCCGTACGGCTCATTCAGCATTCAAATTACCGTTAAATCTTCAAACTATTGAAGAACCAACGTGTAATATTGCAAAACACTCAGCAATGGCCAAAGTTTTAGCGGTATCGAAAATCATCATCTGGGACGAATGCACAATGGCGCATAAACGTGCATTAGAAGCACTTAACCGAACATTAAAAGATTTACGCAATGACTCGAGATGTTTTGGAGGAGCAATGATTTTACTTTCTGGTGATTTCCGCCAAATACTGCCAGTAATTCCAAGATCTACGGCTGCCGACGAAATAAACGCTTGCCTCAAATCGTCAAATCTATGGCGCCATGTGAAGAAACTGCAACTGACAACAAACATGAGAGTTGCATTGCTTAATGATACATCTGCTGAAGATTTCTCGGAGCAATTGCTGACTATCGGTAATGGTCAAGTACCTGTCGATGAATCGAGCGGATTAATATCATTTCCAAATAATTTCTGTAATTTTGTCTCATCAAAAGACGAACTTATCAACAATGTATTTCCAGAAATTATTTCTAACTACAAAAATTATGAATGGATGAGTGAGCGAGCAATTTTAGCGGCTAAGAATAAAGATGTAGATGACCTAAACAACATAATTCAAAATAAGATCATTGGAACAATGCATTCATTCAAATCTATTGACTGCGTCACAAATGAAGATGAAGCCACCAACTATCCAATTGAATTTTTAAACTCTTTGGACGTGCCTGGCTTACCACCGCACAATTTACGCCTAAAGGTTGGCTCCGTAGTAATCATGCTTCGAAACATAAACCAACCAAAACTGTGCAACGGTACGCGTTTGGTGGTTAGAAAATTGATGAACAATGTAATTTACGCTACGATAATGATAGGAAAATTCAAAGGTGAGCAAGTTCTCATTCCGAGGATACCGATGATCCCAACCGATATGCCGTTTGAATTTAAAAGACTTCAATTTCCGATACGTCTTGCATTTGCCATGACCATCAACAAATCACAAGGCCAATCCTTAAAAGTTTGTGGTTTAAATCTAGAACATTCATGTTTTTCCCATGGTCAATTATACGTGGCATGTTCACGGGTCGGAAGACCATCTGCGTTGTTTGTTTTTGCGCCTGATAATAAAACAAAAAATGTCGTGTATCACAAGGTACTTAAATGAAGAGCAACCTATGTACTAAAATACAGAAATAATTATGAATGATTGATGTAGAAATTTAATTTTTTTTGTATTTTTTCCAATAAAAAAAAAAACTGCTTATTTATTGACATTAAGGCGGAACAAAGTTCGCCGGGTCAGTCTGGAACACACGAAAGGACATTTAATGCTCCAACAGTAGACGAAGTTGCCATCCTGATTGTTGGTGAACAATTGGAAAAACGCGATATTGTGCTTACACGTCGCGATACTGGGCAACTGCAACAAATATCTGAAACTCATCGATCATATGACACATTGCAATACCCGCTGATGTTTTGGCAAGGAGAAGATGGATATTATTTTAATATTAAAATGAAAAATCCATTGAATGGTGAGTATCAGTATCATAATTTATTTCATTTATTTGTGAAAGACACTGATTTAAAATAATGCTTATTAAAAAAATGGTTAATGTCTGTATTGTTTGCCTTTAAAATTTGCCTTTGAAATGGTTAATTATCAAATTTTTAATTTCAGGTGAAGAAACTACAAAGAAAGTTAGCTCAATGAATTATTACGCATATCGTTTGATGATTCGTCAAAATGCTGACAACTATTTGCTGCGGTTTCGTCGATTGTTTCAGCAGTATTGCGTTGACATGTATGTAAAAATAGAAACGGAACGTTTAACATTCATTAGGTTGAACCAAGCCAAACT
The DNA here is from genome assembly GCA_949316185.1 of Pyrausta nigrata. Classification (NCBI taxonomy): domain Eukaryota; kingdom Metazoa; phylum Arthropoda; class Insecta; order Lepidoptera; family Crambidae; genus Pyrausta; species Pyrausta nigrata. The sequence continues at coordinate 16,587,353 of OX438950.1, forward strand.
GCGTTCTGAGGAGTACATCCATTTACGTGATGCAGTTAATACTGAAGGAAATGCAGCTAATATTGGTCGATTAACTATTCTGCCGGCGACATACATTGGTAGTCCACGTCATATGCATGAATATGCACAAGATGCAATGACATATGTTCGTCATTACGGTCGGCCCGATCTCTTTATTACTTTTACCTGTAATCCAAAATGGATAGAAATTACTCAATTGCTGCTTCCCGGACAAACATCAAGTGATAGACACGACATCACAGCACGTATATTCAGGCAAAAAATTCGGTCCCTGATGAACTTTATTGTTAAACAACGCGTCTTTGGAGATACTCGATGCTGGATGTATTCAATCGAATGGCAAAAGCGAGGCCTGCCGCACGCACACATTCTTATTTGGTTAGTGGAAAGAATTCAGCCTGACCAAATAGATGATATCATATGTGCTGAGATTCCTGATTATGAAGTCGATCCAGACCTACATGATGTTGTTACTACTAATATGATTCATGGACCGTGTGGTGCCATCAATCCCCAATCACCTTGCATGGTCGATGGAAAGTGCTCTAAACGATATCCACGGAAATTAACGGCGGAGACTGTCACTGGCAATGATGGTTATCCGCTGTATCGGCGTCGATCACCAGATGACAACGGTCGAACTGTCACAACGAAAGTGAAAAGAATGGATTTCGTTGTCGACAACAGTTGGATTGTTCCATATTCGCCACTTATTTCTAAATCGTTCAAGACACATTGCAACGTTGAATACTGCAATTCAGTTAAGTCCATAAAATATATTTGCAAATATGTCACGAAAGGCAGTGATATGGCGGTTTTTGGATTGCAATCCTCGAATACCAACGATGAAATTTCACGCTATCAAGTTGGTCGTTATGTGAACTGTAATGAAGCGATTTGGCGTATATTCGCATTTCCCATTCACGAACGTCATCCTACTGTTACGCATTTGGCGGTGCATCTGGAGAATGGTCAACGAGTATATTTCACGGCTTCGAATGCTACGCAACGTGCTGAAACACCTCCAGCAACTACATTGACCAGTTTTTTTGCAATCTGCCAAAGCGATCAGTTTGCACGAACTTTGCTTTACTCGGAGATGCCACGTTATTATACTTGGAATGCTTCATCGAAGAATTTTCAAAGACGGAAGCAAGGCGATGCGGTTCCTGGGTATCCAGATGTGCGTTCTACTGATGCTCTTGGTCGTATGTATACAGTTCATCCAAAGAATAATGAATGTTTCTATTTGCGGTTGTTGCTGGTAAATGTGCGTGGGCCAACGTCATTTGAGTCACTACGAACTGTTAATGGTGTAATATTCCCAACATATCGTGCTGCATGTGAAGAATTGAAGTTATTAGAAAACGATAGTCATTGGGATACGACAATCGCTGAAGCCATTATCTGTGCATCTCCAAGTCAGATACGCACATTATTCGCTATCATAATTTCGACATGTTTTCCATCAAACCCATGTAACCTGTGGCACAAATACAAGGATAATATGTCAGAAGATATTTTACATCAAATTCGTGTCAGTTCCAGAAATCACGATATTGAGATGAATGAGGAGATACATAATCGTGCTTTACTCTTGATCGAAGATATGTGTTACCTCATGTGCGGTAATTTATTAATCAGGTTAGGAATGCCAGCACCATATCGTGAAATGAATGACGCATTAAATCGAGAATTGGAACGGGAACGTGAATATGATCACCAGGAATTAGATTTAGTAGTTCAAACGAATGTACCCCTGTTGAATTACCAACAAAAGAAAGTTTATGATACTTTAATGAAGGCAATCGATGATGAAAATGGTGGTTTATATTTCCTAGATGCCCCTGGTGGAACTGGCAAGACATTCCTCATGTCATTAGTTTTAGCAACTGTTCGGGCGAGATCTAACATAGCGGTTGCAGTTGCTTCTTCTGGAATAGCAGCCACATTGTTAGAAGGATGCCGTACGGCTCATTCAGCATTCAAATTACCGTTAAATCTTCAAACTATTGAAGAACCAACGTGTAATATTGCAAAACACTCAGCAATGGCCAAAGTTTTAGCGGTATCGAAAATCATCATCTGGGACGAATGCACAATGGCGCATAAACGTGCATTAGAAGCACTTAACCGAACATTAAAAGATTTACGCAATGACTCGAGATGTTTTGGAGGAGCAATGATTTTACTTTCTGGTGATTTCCGCCAAATACTGCCAGTAATTCCAAGATCTACGGCTGCCGACGAAATAAACGCTTGCCTCAAATCGTCAAATCTATGGCGCCATGTGAAGAAACTGCAACTGACAACAAACATGAGAGTTGCATTGCTTAATGATACATCTGCTGAAGATTTCTCGGAGCAATTGCTGACTATCGGTAATGGTCAAGTACCTGTCGATGAATCGAGCGGATTAATATCATTTCCAAATAATTTCTGTAATTTTGTCTCATCAAAAGACGAACTTATCAACAATGTATTTCCAGAAATTATTTCTAACTACAAAAATTATGAATGGATGAGTGAGCGAGCAATTTTAGCGGCTAAGAATAAAGATGTAGATGACCTAAACAACATAATTCAAAATAAGATCATTGGAACAATGCATTCATTCAAATCTATTGACTGCGTCACAAATGAAGATGAAGCCACCAACTATCCAATTGAATTTTTAAACTCTTTGGACGTGCCTGGCTTACCACCGCACAATTTACGCCTAAAGGTTGGCTCCGTAGTAATCATGCTCATCATCATCATGGTCGTTTATCTGCTTTGATAACAACTTTATAGTCATCACTTGGCATGCGCTCTAAAGCACTCTTAAACAACCTGACCAACGCATGATGTTCATGAAGCAGACACTGCAAGTCTTGAAGAATTGCTCGCTTCATTCCTGCATTGATCTCTAGGCGTCGATCAAGTTGTTCTTCCATGTTGCCCATGAAATATATTTGTAAAAATTTATTCTGTGTATCTTCGAAAGGTAGTAATGATCCAATTCGATGATGAATCTGTCCTTGTATCTACAAAATAAAAACCAGACAGTATTAACTGGGTTATAAACACTTTTTTCGGTGGGAGAGTAGAGTTCAGAATTAGCAAATATACTACATAGGTACCAATAGATAAAGTAAGTTATTCTTTAACTACATTCTATATAAGTACAAAAATAAATACCTTAAATGTCGGATTAAATCCCCGTTCTTCGATAATATCTGCCCCAAATGACGTCATCTGGAAACAACCATTGTATTTTTGAGTATTTGCAAGAAAGTGGCGTGATTCTTGTGTTTCGCCACAAAGCAATGAATACAATGGCTCAGGTGGCGGAGTCAACAATGGCAATTTCACTTTACCATTAAGGCAGCATAATCCAGGCGTTTCTCCGGAAAACTTTAATGCACCACAATACTCGCAAACTACGTCCATTTGCCCAATGCAAACGCTAGGATGCAAGCTGTAATCATTGCTGCAATCGTATTGAAACGCTGCTCGATTCAAATCAGCACTTGATAAATATCTTGTTCTGCGTCGCAAATTATCTATTTGTTGACCTCTGTTGTTCGCTCGACGATTCTGCATTGCCAACCGAGCTGTTTCACGGGCTGCTTCACTTTGCTCTCGTGATTGAGAAGCACGAAGTCGAGCCATACTATCGCGGCGCTGTTCACGTGCAATTTCTTGTTCTTCTTCAGTCCTTTCATTTGCAGTATTTCGTATTCTTCTTGCATCACGGCTTTGTCGGGAAAGATTCGATCGTCTTGGTCGCGGCATTATTAATTAAACTTCACTTCACCTAAAAACTTAAATTTTTAACCATACCGAGTTTTATAGTTCACTTCACTGTTTATACGAATGGGCAATTGGGCAATAATGTTAATTATTTATTTAATAGAAATAGTTATATTATTGATTTCTTACAAATATCAAATAGTCATCCATACGTCATTACATAGCTGTCATTATACGTCAATTTTGTTATTCCAAGTCTGATTCTTTTTTGTTATACCACGTTTTATAGTGACTGACGTTACATGTCAAGTCACACGGGAATGATGTCGAACGGGATAAAAAGTATCCTATGTCCTTCTCCTGGCTCTAAACTACCTCCCTGCCAATTTTCAGCTAAATCGGTTTAGCCGTTCTTGAGTTATAAGTGAAGTAACTAACACGACTTTCTTTTATATATATAGACTAGCTGACCCGGCGAACTTTGTTCCGCCTTAATGTCAATAAATAAGCAGTTTTTTTTTTTATTGGAAAAAATACAAAAAAAATTAAATTTCTACATCAATCATTCATAATTATTTCTGTATTTTAGTACATAGGTTGCTCTTCATTTAAGTACCTTGTGATACACGACATTTTTTGTTTTATTATCAGGCGCAAAAACAAACAACGCAGATGGTCTTCCGACCCGTGAACATGCCACGTATAATTGACCATGGGAAAAACATGAATGTTCTAGATTTAAACCACAAACTTTTAAGGATTGGCCTTGTGATTTGTTGATGGTCATGGCAAATGCAAGACGTATCGGAAATTGAAGTCTTTTAAATTCAAACGGCATATCGGTTGGGATCATCGGTATCCTCGGAATGAGAACTTGCTCACCTTTGAATTTTCCTATCATTATCGTAGCGTAAATTACATTGTTCATCAATTTTCTAACCACCAAACGCGTACCGTTGCACAGTTTTGGTTGGTTTATCGAAACATAAAATAAGGGATGATGGAGGATGTAAATGTATTAGTTTGAACCTATCAGTACTTACTTAATGGAACGAATAAATTAAGACGAACAAAATAATTTTTAGATCTAAGTGTTCACAATACATGGCATTAGTAGTATTTTAACACATTGAATGCCAATCACGCGATATCGCGTGAACTGGCCAGCCAGCCAGTGGCCGTTCACGCGATATCGCGTGATCGTACCGAATAGATTTGTATGAGCTGCGGAATAGCGGCCATAGCGCAACGGTTCCTGAAACTTAATTCGGCCTCTAGGGAAAGAACTGACGTTTGAATTAGTGGGCGTGGCCTGCGAGTGCGCCATATTGTTTTTGCTCACTAGCCGGCCGCAGTCGACCGGCGGCGAGCCGGCGTTTGAGTGGTTGTGTGCTTAATTGTTATTGTCGTTTCTTTTGATATTTGTTGTTTATTGTTAAACTAGCTGACCCGGCGAACTTTGTTCCGCCTTAATGTCAATAAATAAGCAGTTTTTTTTTTTATTGGAAAAAATACAAAAAAAATTAAATTTCTACATCAATCATTCATAATTATTTCTGTATTTTAGTACATAGGTTGCTCTTCATTTAAGTACCTTGTGATACACGACATTTTTTGTTTTATTATCAGGCGCAAAAACAAACAACGCAGATGGTCTTCCGACCCGTGAACATGCCACGTATAATTGACCATGGGAAAAACATGAATGTTCTAGATTTAAACCACAAACTTTTAAGGATTGGCCTTGTGATTTGTTGATGGTCATGGCAAATGCAAGACGTATCGGAAATTGAAGTCTTTTAAATTCAAACGGCATATCGGTTGGGATCATCGGTATCCTCGGAATGAGAACTTGCTCACCTTTGAATTTTCCTATCATTATCGTAGCGTAAATTACATTGTTCATCAATTTTCTAACCACCAAACGCGTACCGTTGCACAGTTTTGGTTGGTTTATGTTTCGAAGCATGATTACTACGGAGCCAACCTTTAGGCGTAAATTGTGCGGTGGTAAGCCAGGCACGTCCAAAGAGTTTAAAAATTCAATTGGATAGTTGGTGGCTTCATCTTCATTTGTGACGCAGTCAATAGATTTGAATGAATGCATTGTTCCAATGATCTTATTTTGAATTATGTTGTTTAGGTCATCTACATCTTTATTCTTAGCCGCTAAAATTGCTCGCTCACTCATCCATTCATAATTTTTGTAGTTAGAAATAATTTCTGGAAATACATTGTTGATAAGTTCGTCTTTTGATGAGACAAAATTACAGAAATTATTTGGAAATGATATTAATCCGCTCGATTCATCGACAGGTACTTGACCATTACCGATAGTCAGCAATTGCTCCGAGAAATCTTCAGCAGATGTATCATTAAGCAATGCAACTCTCATGTTTGTTGTCAGTTGCAGTTTCTTCACATGGCGCCATAGATTTGACGATTTGAGGCAAGCGTTTATTTCGTCGGCAGCCGTAGATCTTGGAATTACTGGCAGTATTTGGCGGAAATCACCAGAAAGTAAAATCATTGCTCCTCCAAAACATCTCGAGTCATTGCGTAAATCTTTTAATGTTCGGTTAAGTGCTTCTAATGCACGTTTATGCGCCATTGTGCATTCGTCCCAGATGATGATTTTCGATACCGCTAAAACTTTGGCCATTGCTGAGTGTTTTGCAATATTACACGTTGGTTCTTCAATAGTTTGAAGATTTAACGGTAATTTGAATGCTGAATGAGCCGTACGGCATCCTTCTAACAATGTGGCTGCTATTCCAGAAGAAGCAACTGCAACCGCTATGTTAGATCTCGCCCGAACAGTTGCTAAAACTAATGACATGAGGAATGTCTTGCCAGTTCCACCAGGGGCATCTAGGAAATATAAACCACCATTTTCATCATCGATTGCCTTCATTAAAGTATCATAAACTTTCTTTTGTTGGTAATTCAACAGGGGTACATTCGTTTGAACTACTAAATCTAATTCCTGGTGATCATATTCACGTTCCCGTTCCAATTCTCGATTTAATGCGTCATTCATTTCACGATATGGTGCTGGCATTCCTAACCTGATTAATAAATTACCGCACATGAGGTAACACATATCTTCGATCAAGAGTAAAGCACGATTATGTATCTCCTCATTCATCTCAATATCGTGATTTCTGGAACTGACACGAATTTGATGTAAAATATCTTCTGACATATTATCCTTGTATTTGTGCCACAGGTTACATGGGTTTGATGGAAAACATGTCGAAATTATGATAGCGAATAATGTGCGTATCTGACTTGGAGATGCACAGATAATGGCTTCAGCGATTGTCGTATCCCAATGACTATCGTTTTCTAATAACTTCAATTCTTCACATGCAGCACGATATGTTGGGAATATTACACCATTAACAGTTCGTAGTGACTCAAATGACGTTGGCCCACGCACATTTACCAGCAACAACCGCAAATAGAAACATTCATTATTCTTTGGATGAACTGTATACATACGACCAAGAGCATCAGTAGAACGCACATCTGGATACCCAGGAACCGCATCGCCTTGCTTCCGTCTTTGAAAATTCTTCGATGAAGCATTCCAAGTATAATAACGTGGCATCTCCGAGTAAAGCAAAGTTCGTGCAAACTGATCGCTTTGGCAGATTGCAAAAAAACTGGTCAATGTAGTTGCTGGAGGTGTTTCAGCACGTTGCGTAGCATTCGAAGCCGTGAAATATACTCGTTGACCATTCTCCAGATGCACCGCCAAATGCGTAACAGTAGGATGACGTTCGTGAATGGGAAATGCGAATATACGCCAAATCGCTTCATTACAGTTCACATAACGACCAACTTGATAGCGTGAAATTTCATCGTTGGTATTCGAGGATTGCAATCCAAAAACCGCCATATCACTGCCTTTCGTGACATATTTGCAAATATATTTTATGGACTTAACTGAATTGCAGTATTCAACGTTGCAATGTGTCTTGAACGATTTAGAAATAAGTGGCGAATATGGAACAATCCAACTGTTGTCGACAACGAAATCCATTCTTTTCACTTTCGTTGTGACAGTTCGACCGTTGTCATCTGGTGATCGACGCCGATACAGCGGATAACCATCATTGCCAGTGACAGTCTCCGCCGTTAATTTCCGTGGATATCGTTTAGAGCACTTTCCATCGACCATGCAAGGTGATTGGGGATTGATGGCACCACACGGTCCATGAATCATATTAGTAGTAACAACATCATGTAGGTCTGGATCGACTTCATAATCAGGAATCTCAGCACATATGATATCATCTATTTGGTCAGGCTGAATTCTTTCCACTAACCAAATAAGAATGTGTGCGTGCGGCAGGCCTCGCTTTTGCCATTCGATTGAATACATCCAGCATCGAGTATCTCCAAAGACGCGTTGTTTAACAATAAAGTTCATCAGGGACCGAATTTTTTGCCTGAATATACGTGCTGTGATGTCGTGTCTATCACTTGATGTTTGTCCGGGAAGCAGCAATTGAGTAATTTCTATCCATTTTGGATTACAGGTAAAAGTAATAAAGAGATCGGGCCGACCGTAATGACGAACATATGTCATTGCATCTTGTGCATATTCATGCATATGACGTGGACTACCAATGTATGTCGCCGGCAGAATAGTTAATCGACCAATATTAGCTGCATTTCCTTCAGTATTAACTGCATCACGTAAATGGATGTACTCCTCAGAACGCAGTTTGGCTTGGTTCAACCTAATGAATGTTAAACGTTCCGTTTCTATTTTTACATACATGTCAACGCAATACTGCTGAAACAATCGACGAAACCGCAGCAAATAGTTGTCAGCATTTTGACGAATCATCAAACGATATGCGTAATAATTCATTGAGCTAACTTTCTTTGTAGTTTCTTCACCTGAAATTAAAAATTTGATAATTAACCATTTCAAAGGCAAATTTTAAAGGCAAACAATACAGACATTAACCATTTTTTTAATAAGCATTATTTTAAATCAGTGTCTTTCACAAATAAATGAAATAAATTATGATACTGATACTCACCATTCAATGGATTTTTCATTTTAATATTAAAATAATATCCATCTTCTCCTTGCCAAAACATCAGCGGGTATTGCAATGTGTCATATGATCGATGAGTTTCAGATATTTGTTGCAGTTGCCCAGTATCGCGACGTGTAAGCACAATATCGCGTTTTTCCAATTGTTCACCAACAATCAGGATGGCAACTTCGTCTACTGTTGGAGCATTAAATGTCCTTTCGTGTGTTCCAGATGGTCGTTTATCTGCTTTGATAACAACTTTATAGTCATCACTTGGCATGCGCTCTAAAGCACTCTTAAACAACCTGACCAACGCATGATGTTCATGAAGCAGACACTGCAAGTCTTGAAGAATTGCTCGCTTCATTCCTGCATTGATCTCTAGGCGTCGATCAAGTTGTTCTTCCATGTTGCCCATGAAATATATTTGTAAAAATTTATTCTGTGTATCTTCGAAAGGTAGTAATGATCCAATTCGATGATGAATCTGTCCTTGTATCTACAAAATAAAAACCAGACAGTATTAACTGGGTTATAAACACTTTTTTCGGTGGGAGAGTAGAGTTCAGAATTAGCAAATATACTACATAGGTACCAATAGATAAAGTAAGTTATTCTTTAACTACATTCTATATAAGTACAAAAATAAATACCTTAAATGTCGGATTAAATCCCCGTTCTTCGATAATATCTGCCCCAAATGACGTCATCTGGAAACAACCATTGTATTTTTGAGTATTTGCAAGAAAGTGGCGTGATTCTTGTGTTTCGCCACAAAGCAATGAATACAATGGCTCAGGTGGCGGAGTCAACAATGGCAATTTCACTTTACCATTAAGGCAGCATAATCCAGGCGTTTCTCCGGAAAACTTTAATGCACCACAATACTCGCAAACTACGTCCATTTGCCCAATGCAAACGCTAGGATGCAAGCTGTAATCATTGCTGCAATCGTATTGAAACGCTGCTCGATTCAAATCAGCACTTGATAAATATCTTGTTCTGCGTCGCAAATTATCTATTTGTTGACCTCTGTTGTTCGCTCGACGATTCTGCATTGCCAACCGAGCTGTTTCACGGGCTGCTTCACTTTGCTCTCGTGATTGAGAAGCACGAAGTCGAGCCATACTATCGCGGCGCTGTTCACGTGCAATTTCTTGTTCTTCTTCAGTCCTTTCATTTGCAGTATTTCGTATTCTTCTTGCATCACGGCTTTGTCGGGAAAGATTCGATCGTCTTGGTCGCGGCATTATTAATTAAACTTCACTTCACCTAAAAACTTAAATTTTTAACCATACCGAGTTTTATAGTTCACTTCACTGTTTATACGAATGGGCAATTGGGCAATAATGTTAATTATTTATTTAATAGAAATAGTTATATTATTGATTTCTTACAAATATCAAATAGTCATCCATACGTCATTACATAGCTGTCATTATACGTCAATTTTGTTATTCCAAGTCTGATTCTTTTTTGTTATACCACGTTTTATAGTGACTGACGTTACATGTCAAGTCACACGGGAATGATGTCGAACGGGATAAAAAGTATCCTATGTCCTTCTCCTGGCTCTAAACTACCTCCCTGCCAATTTTCAGCTAAATCGGTTTAGCCGTTCTTGAGTTATAAGTGAAGTAACTAACACGACTTTCTTTTATATATATAGATTAGCGTACACTTTTTATTCAAATTTTTTTTTATTTTTTTTCCCTAAAAATTTTGATTTTATTGGTAAAACCTTATAGCGTTAACTTTGTATCTTATATTCCTAAAAACACTCATTTTATTAGTGAAACTTTATAGTTTATTATGTTACTTTAGCTCCTAGAAATGTTGATTTTGTTTCTGAAACTTTATAGCGTCTGTTATGTTATTTTAGTTCCTAAAAATGTTGATTTTATTAGTGAAACTTTATAGCGTTTGTTTATTTTCAAGTGTATAAGTAAGTAATGTTATTATGATATGAAATACTGCTAATAAATAATATAATTTACACGGTATTCCTGTGTTTATCAGTCTAAATAATTTATTGACCTCTATATATATCATAATATGGGCGACAATACAATGTATGGTCGATCACGCGATATCGCGTCTATGTGGCCATGTGCGCAATAATTGTGTTATGTATGGCCGATCACGCGATATCGCGTGATATATTTTTATGTCACGTCAGACCCACCTAGACAACATTAAAACTAAAGAAACTCTAAACAAAGGAATTTTAGCACACTAAATAAAAATTTAAAGTAATATAACAATTTGGCCATTTCCAAAAAATCTGTTTTTCCAGCTGGCATTTAACGTGTTAAAACGCGCCATCGTTGTATTTCACTGAGTTACATATACCCAATAATGAGTGGCCGCCGTATCTAATAGTACATACTATACCTAAATTCAATTCGGATATTTTGACGAATCGTGAAAAAACACGATTCCGTATGCAATGTGAACGTCCATCCGTCATAACGTTATCCTGTATTTTGACGAATCGTCAATGACGGATCCCGTGTGAATGAGCCCTAACCTATCCAAAAAGAGTGCCTATTGACTTCGATTTTTCATTCCTCTCTTCTCCATACGACATGATAGACTAAGAGAGCATGATAGCTGGATGGCACGACGGGAGCATAAAATATTATGTATCATCGAGTCCACGCGGACGAAGTCGCGGGCAACTGCTAGTTCCATACAATTAGCTATAAATAAAAATAATCGATCTTAATTATTAAATGACCAAGATTTCGGTTTCGGTTTCGTCTGAGAATCATGTTGATACTGCCGTAGGGTGTCCACTGCTGCACATAGGATTACCCCATGGTTTTCCACAACGACCAATTGCATTCAGTTAAGTGTAATCCTGCAATCTTTACAAGGTCGTCTGTACATCTTGCCGTAGGAAGTTCGTCCTACACTGCGCCTTTGATCAAAGGATCTCCAATCTAGAACTTTCTGCCCCAACGGCTATCAGGTCTTCGCGCTATGTGCCCTGTCCATTGCCACTTGAGCTTACTGATTTGCAGGACTATGTGCTTTACCTTAGTTCTTCTACATATTTCCTCATTTCTGATTCGATCTCGTAGAGAAACAACAACTTTGAGAGTTGACTTCTCAACAGATACTAGAGTGGGTACCACTCTGGAGCTAGTCATTACTTCCTTCTTGTCCATGTTCATTATAAGACCCACTTGTTTGAAGATTTGGTTGAGGTCTTCGAGCATAGTTCCAAGTTCCTCCAGCGTGGCAAGCCGGAGGTATGTGATGTATTCGCCGTTGACGTTGATCCAAATCCATTCCGGAAGCTTGAAGGCGTCTTCTAAAGTCGCTATAAACATTTGAAATATATTCGTCTCCCTGTCTCACACCTCTCCGCAGTGGAATAGCCTTCGAACTCTGCTTCTATTCATGGACCGACGTGGTGGCATTGTTGTACAGATACTCTAACACCTCTTTATACCTATAGTCTATGTGACACCTCGGAAGAGACTGCAGCACCGCCCACATTTCGATCGAATCAAAGGCCTTCTAATAATCCACAAACGCTAACCATAGAGGCATATTCTACTCCTCGGACTTCTGTATAATTTTCCTTAGCGTATGGATATTGTCTATTGTACTAAAGCCTTTTCGAAAGCCAACTGGTTCAGGAGGTTGGAAGGCATCAAAACAACGTACGAGACAATACGCGATGACCCCTGAAAACAGTTGGTGGCTCAGGAGTGATATAGATCGAGTTTTTCTAATCAGGTTTTGTCTTTTGTCAAAGGAACTACCTTTCAAACCTGTTAGTACTCGTAGTCTAAAACTAATAATTATATTCTGCTATATAGCCGAATTTCAAATACGGTAACCAATCAACAGAGATTAGCTAACTGCGCTGGAGATATTATAGTTTACAAGTGTGTGCACAATTCATTAGTGCAGTTATCTGATCCTTCACTCTCATAGTTCGATGAGATGGGATGGATAACCAATTTCCTGACTTCGAGCTGTTTCTGAGTTATTTTAAAACAGTAAAACCCAGAATCGGCTCGAACCGGGGTTTGAACCCCGGGCCTCTTGGATAGAAGCCAGCGTGCTGAAAACTAAATCAACAGGCAGTCTCAGTACACTAAAATGTTTAAAAAGGCGCAAACGGAGCAAGCGCGAACATTTATTTTCTCTGGGTTTCAGCATTAGATCCTGACTTGGTGACACTGAGATAACCTCAAAAGTATGCTCTTTAAATGAGAAAAACAATAAATTATAAAAATAAGTCCACAACAAACGAAGAACTCTGTGAACGTAGATAAAACAAAACGAAAAAAATTACATATGGTGGAAGATAGAACTTCCTTCCTTTTTGAAATCGGTTAAAAACTTAAAGGACAGGTATCGCAGCTGTCGCGCTTTTTTAAGTAGGGCCCAGGCCCAATTAGTTATTTTTATCCGCTATTTCGAGTAAATATCCGATAAAAATTGATAAAAACGAGTATTTATCCATTTTGGATAAATATCCGAGTATTTACTCTTTGAGTATTTATCCACTGCCCATCACTACCGTTAAGTGAATGGACACTTCAAAGAATTGAACCCGGAAATGCGACGAGTCTTGATTTTAGTAAAAACGTGTAGTTATAGTAAGTACGGCCAACGGCACGTCAAGGTAAACAATGTGGAATCTCATGCAGTTGTAATAAGGTTGATTTTGCAAAAAAATATACCTTGATTTGCTGGCCACCGTACACACGGTCGCATGTTAGACAATCAACCTAGATCCGCCTCTATACCTTACGTAATAAAAGCTCTTCGTAGTTCGAATGGGTAACCTGATATGCTGCCGACAGTACATAAACCAGTAATAAGTAAGAGCAAAAGGTGGGTATCAAGAAGCAACTGTTTGCATACAAAATTAGCTATAATCGTAAATTTGATGAAAATATCATAAAATCGTGCACCTGAGATGTTTATATTCAAATCGTGACAGTAATTTTCATACAAGAATGTTCTGTATGTGGGTTAAAACCGTGTAAAATATATACGTGTAAAACCATCAATTAACGTGCCGCTTAAATTATTAGGATCCAAAACAAAGATCCTATATACAGGTTGTCCCAAAAAGAGCGTACCAGACTGACACCGGAGATATCTTAGCCATAGACCTTTCAGATAATAAAAAATACAGTCAGGTTGACCGTTCGCCCATTAAGCACTAATTTTATTATTAGCAGTTTACATCTGCTGTTAAGAAACGTCGGTGATCATTTTTTTTTTATTGTTTCAACAAACACACCAATTACCTAGCCCCAAATTAAGCGTGAGCTAACGGATAGACATAGTTATATACGTATATACATAATATAATTAAATATAAAATATTGCGCTTATCCCAAATTACGTAGTTAATGCACGTTATGGAAATCAAAAATAAACACAACACCTAGGATCGATAATAACAGCAGTAAATAAGCTAGTAGCGTATCAATTTCAGCTAAGATCTTTGAAAAATTGAGGTAAATGTGATTTTCCCTATTTCTTTGTCCACGTGAAAGTTTGACCTCATATTCACAAGGAATTATACAAGGGATAAACTCACGAAATAGCTTTCTACAAGAGGACACTGCTTAATCCATCGCAATGTCGCGTGTCGTATAAATCAAGTCGACTGTTGACCACATAAATTCGGCTTTGACAACGACAGCTATGCGAATGATATTACATGATCTATGACAGGCGTCGGTTTTATGCCTATACCGCGGCGGATCAAAGGAACAATGATTGATGTCTTTTTGGAGTATCGGAAGAAGGTAAGGGCTTGTTTCAGCACCTCTGTATAAGTGCATTGATGTCAACTGGCTTACAGTTAATGCACAGAAATTAAGAAACAAGCCGTGAATGGTTTTTAGCACAAGCGTCTGTTGATGAGACACTACGCATATTAGACCTGAAAATTACATAAATTTAATTCGCTTGGAATAATTTACTTTAGATATCCTGTCAAGTAACCTTTTAGTGAAGTTAGTTGACGAACTACGACGTGGACGCCTGAATTCAAGCGAAATCTGGATGATTTTGCTCGATTTCGTAAAATAATGATTAGATTTCTTAAAATTATGTGCTACTGAACTGTCGAAGCATCAGAGTTAGTTAGTAAAGTGAATATTTGTATGTCTAACCAGCCAAAACAAGCAGAGCTTTTAAATTTGTACCACCTCTATCTTGACCATGTTTTAAGCAAATAAAAATTTCATTTCATTAAAACCAAAAAATGCAAAAGTGCGTGTTTACGAAGATTTGACTTCTAAGATTTTTTACATATAATTAGGATAAATAGTGAAGCTAAGACAACAGCATACAGTAAAGTAAATAATGACCCATACCAAACGGACAATAAGTAGACAATAGAAACAACTGCCTACCGAATTTATGTATTTAGTAACTATATGTATTTACTTAACAAATATTAACCAAAACTATATAAATTACCAGAAACACACATTGCTGACTCGGGCAAATACGCAGTAAATGTCAAAACAAATCTTATCTCCCACTTTGCAGGGGTCATATTGCATTGTGTCAAAACACAGATAAATGCTCGAAGTTGTAACTTAACAGCTGACATTTAAATGTATTCTTGACAACTCAATGTTGCTGTGTCAATTCTGTTCGCATAATCTTTGGCAATTTTATGATTGCTATTGGCAGATGAAATTGCACTGAAAATATGTCATTTTTGGTACCATTTAAGGGTGATTATGGCTTGTATGGAGGGGATACTGTAAATATAGCATGGTCGAGATAGTCCGATAGGTCTCATACTAAAGTACTATGTAAATGCGTGTACGCATACAACATGCGTTAATATGATAACTTTATCGAGCGAAACCCAGAAAGGGAAATGCAGATTGGTTCCTCGTGTTTTGAACTAGATACATAGAATAATTCTATGCTTGTATTTTCTATAGACCAGTTTCACTATGAGTTAGTGCCTGATAGCGTACCTGACGGATGGTTTACGATGCGTTAGACTTATTTCATGAGGAAGATGCTTACGACACATAAGCAGTAACCTAATCTTCAAAAGAAATAAAGGAACCCTTATAGGATCATTTTGGTCTGTCAAGACCCTTTTTCTTAGCAACGCGTGGAGATGCCAAGTAAAATTAAAATATTTATAGCTATTTTCCCTTGAAGCTGTAAAAAAATCAATCATCCAAGTTAACGCATTCCAATGATACAGCCATTTTAGCCGTATTTTAGAACATCACGAAAGAAAATCAAAACTTATAGGGGCTTCCTATAGACCTAGAATTATGAAGTTTGGCGAGAAGAAAGTCCTTCAGCACCAGTTAGGAAAAGTTCGAAAGCCGCGAATTTGTGATTACATCTTATAAATAATCCTTTGTTTGTACGGAACCCTGAACGAGTCTAACTCGCACTTGTCCGGTTTTTTTTATCAAGTTATAAGCTGAAAAATTTTTTTCTCTGAGTTGGGTGACATGCAGTAGGTACACAGCACATCAGAATATACATTTTTGTTGCAAATCACCCCTTTTACCACTAGGTACCTACTTAAGATGCAGCAGTGTCCACTTTGACATGCTGTCTTATGTAACATTTTGAAAATGTTTTACAATTTTCAACTTAGTATCGGTCAGAGCAAAGTTTAAAGTGACCATTTAAGAGACCGTTACAATACATAAATCACCAGCACCATTGTTAATTGGACTTATTCGTAGGTTAAACCTTAGTTTATCAATCGAAACTGATGTCGAGATAACGAGCTTATCGTTTTATCAGTGAGTAAGCGTTCACCTTTGCCACCAAAATCACAAACATTTGGCCAGTGACAGGGGGGGGCATACTCTGTAACTCGTCCATATTTTTGAATTTTATTAAAATTGTCTTTGGTTTTTTTCTGAATCAAAATCATTTATTTCCAAGAATATGGTAAGATAATAAAGATTTTAAAGCTAAAAAGTATTAAAGACAAAGAAACAAAGAGTGCACCTATGTATTGCGCACATACTTGTGCACTATAATTTCTCCCGCGCAGTTGGAATGCAAACCCGGGACCTCTTAATCAGTGTGCTGACATCTAGACCAACAAGGATTGTACTCAGGTATAAGTCGAAAATAAATTAATAGTGCCAAAAAACACCATTTACTTAAACCCAAACTAAGCGTGAGCTTTTGTGGTGAATAGGATAACGGATAGACTAACTTATTTTAAAAAAGATCCATGACTTAGGTATAAAATGCTCGTGCTCATTACACAAACATTGCCCCTTGCGGGTTTGAACCAAAAACCTCTGGTTTTGTAGTCCGAAGCGCGAACCACTACACTAAGAAAACACGAACAACGTCTTCCAAAGTAGGGTCTCAGGCAGTGAAACACGGCTCTTGTGTCTTGGCTAGATTTATTTGACAGCCGGTAAATATCTTAACAAGATTTAGCGGGCGGCAGCTAACTTAATAGAGGGAAACTTTTAATTTGTAGGAATTTCAGCGGTTTCGTTAAATTAGACGACGTCGGGACCTAATTAAGAATGCTTAAGTGCTTAATTACGTAAATTTATTATTGTATTTGCTGCCAATTACATTGCATTGCATGTCCAGAAAGCAAATGAAGGATAATTATTTAAGTACAAATAAATTGATTACATCGTACCCTACCATCTATGGCAAAAAAAACTTTTGAGCGTCTGATGAAAAATAATGTTTAAAGAATTACCTTAACATAGTTTTTTTACGTACTGAATTTTTTTTCTAAGATTTTGAGAATTGAAACCTTTTCATTGCACATAATACCTATTTTACAAAGAATAATACCTCCTACAACATGACTGATTTTTGGTAAACTTTTTGTATTAACGATTATAATAATTAATAATTATATTATACAATAATAAATATTAATAGGTGTGATTTGAATCGCTCACAAAAATTAGCGAACTTACCCGAACAAAGCATGATAATTACGAATAGGTATTCGGGTTTTAGCGCGCCCGAAGTTTCGCTCCTTTTTGGCCAAAACCGAAACTTCAGTCAGTCCCTAAAATAAATAAGATTGACCCTAGGCACACAAAACGGCAGTTGCTCAAAATCCCAAAAAACCTGTTGATCATCTCATAGCATCCGTAAACTCCATTCTACTCATAACACAATGTTTTCACCCAACAAAGTTTGGCCAAACATTCCCTACCACCATGTCCAACATTCCTAACAATATTTGATCAAACCCTTATCGCGGGCACACAGGAAATCGATCTCCTATGGACCGAGGTGTCTTGGGCAAACTCGCAAACATTGGTGTCAAACTCTAAACAAAATATCGCCGGCACCTTTGAGCTATTTGGGAAGCGTATGGGTAAACATTTTATTCATCTTTTGGGAATTGGGAAGAGGAATGGTGTTGACTGAAAGAGAAAGCAATCAATATAAAGTAAGGGGACAATCTATTTCATACCGTATTTAAACACATTAATTACGCAGTCTTGGAGAGGCATATGTCCAGCAGTGGACTGAATTAGGCTGATATGATGAATTACGTGACGCTTTATAGAGGTACACATATAGTTTTTTGTTTTCAGTTGTAAATCATGGGTAGATCTATTATTTTACGGTAGAGAATAAGATAACAATAAGAAATAATAACTTAACGAACAGATCATAATTTATTTTGTTGGTATTTTTTTTAAACGGCAACTTTATGAAGAATCCAAGTATGGTTGATTTCAAAAGCGTAATATTTTTAGATAAGTACTTAAATCGCCTTGCTGTCTTCAGAAAGTGGCCACTAAATCAAAATGTCATTCTTCAAAAATGCGACACACTGAAAACTTCTGGTATTCGTTTCAAAGTCTGCTGAGAGTATTCTTGAGACCATTAATCAGGTTCTCTCTCATTTGTCAAGTGGATTATCTTTGATATTAATATCGTCGCGACGTTTGCAATAAAGATTATTAGATGGCAACTGAAAATTTAATCAACACTCAGTCAGTTATTATCTGGTTGGAATAAGTCATTAAATATTATAAGTGAAAAATATAACTTACCTACCCATACAAACTGATCACCAAGGTATTGACACGATTATTAATTACTTAATATTTCTGTTTTAGTGCACATTTGGTTTCGTTATGAAATAAGAAAACTGGAGATCTGAAAATATCTATTCTAATAATAAATTAAGAAAAATCAAATGTTAGTTTAGGTCAGTGGATTACAAAAAAGTATCTTAAGAACTCGAAATCTGCTGTACTTTGATGTGTAATATCAATTTATACTAATTCATTTTCTTTGATTCAGGGAATAACCGCCAGTTATTCCTTTCACATTCTTTTTGTATCAATTATTATATTGATAGCAATAACTATATGACGCTTCAATACAACAGTCATTATATGAATTAGCGGGTGTGTCTTAAAAATATCAATTGTAAAATCACATGTTTCAGATAAAGTATTATCGCAAATATTTCCGCTATCTTTACAAACAAATTGAATTATAATAGTTCTTATCAGACGAATACAATAGCATTCAATATTGTTTATCTAAAAATATAGCCAATAAATTATTTAAAAATATATGTTCTGTGGAAAAATACGACAATTCTTCAAAGAAATATTACTGTTAACATTATGACTTCATCCAAATAATGATTAAATGTACAAGCCATCAAAACTTTTGGATCTTTGCGTTTTATCTAAATAGTAATAGGTACCCGTTTTAAATAGAGTAGCCAGATAACATGCAATTTTAATTTACGTCATTAGTAGGTACACAAAGACATCTAAATTGTAGGTACCTATGTGAAGTTAAGTATTTGTACAATTTTTATTTATTTTGTGTATAGTATGGCGTAGGTTTAATATCTTAGTACCTATAATATATTATTATTCTCGTAATTTCTTTGAAGTATCTTTTTGGATACTCGTGAAGTTTGTTTTAAGATATTTTATATCTATTTTCTAAGTCTGATTGCTTTAAGCGTCTGGTGTGGCTAATGGAATATCTGAGTAAATGATGACAAGATGATTTCAACTGGCAATTTTCTACCCAAATCACGAACAGTCATTATATTATATACTTATAGTATATTTTTTAACGAGTAAAAATGTATTAATTTAAATACAGATACTACTAAAAACGACATACAAAAAATACTTTAAATATATATATCCCACTAATATTATAAATGCGAAAGTTTGTGAGTGTGTGAGTGTGTATGTTCGTTACTTCTTCACGCAAAAACTACTGAATAGATTTCGATGAAACTTTACACAAATTTAGCTTATACATTGGAATAACACATAGACTATATTTCATAAAGATACGTATTTAAATACCGAAGTTATTACGATAAGTGTTAATGAAGCCGAAAAAAAACTGTAATTTTCGAGCTATTTTCGCGTACGCTGCAAAAATTGTAAGAGTCACACCAATATAATGTATGGCAGAAATATTTGCCTTAAATAGTTCTACAGAAAAGTGCGCAACAATATATATCTATCTCTTAAGGTTTGCTCACTATAACCTTTTTTATGGTAATAATAAATGTTTTACAGTAGTGCATTACTTAACAAGGTAATTTCATAAGAACTGTATTAGTATTTGTACAAAACAATACTTTATTATTTACAAGCATTTAATTTAGATCATAATTGCCATTTTTACCATTCAATTTAAACAATTGTCTTAGGAGATCTCATAGTTTTAAAATACCATACGCTTATGACGGCGCCACGAGGGACGCGCTGGACGGCCCGTGGCGAGTGTCGGTGGATTTAATGTGTACAATTTTTTCGTGGTTTTGAATTATAAAACCGCTTAAACCGCCCTTATCACCATAAGTCCACCATCTGCTTAGACTACATAACAAGGGAAATGCATGAACCCGCCCCTGGCAGCATGCTTTACACCGACGATGTTGCATTACTGAGCGCTTCCGAGTGAAGAAACGCCGATAACATCAGCAAAAGTAGTATTCGCGGTGCTCTACTGCAATGGTGCAAATTGATCGTGTGGGACGAATGCACAATGTCGCACAAGCGAGCGATTGAAGCACTGGATCGCAGCATGCAAGACATTCGGGGCAATCGAATCTTGATGGGTGGAGTGGTCGTCTTGCTGGCAGGTGATTTCCGGCAGACGTTGCCGGTTATCGAGGGAGATACCGCAGCAGACGAAATAAATGCATGCCTCAAGGCTTCTTCGTTGTGGGCTAAAGTAGAGCGCTTACAGCTGATTACTAACATGAGTGTCCAGCTCTTCAATGATCAGGAGTCTGGACTTTTGGCACAAACGCTTCTCGAGGTCGGCGAAGGTCGCATGCCGACGGATGCTAATAACCTTTGACAGCCTATTTAGCAATTTTGTTAGCTCGAAAGATAACCTTATTAATGAGGTTTTTACGAGTTTACAAGAAAACCTGGCTAACGAGAAGTGGTTGTGCGAAAGAGCTATGGCGCCCAAAAACGAATTGGTAGAAAAAAATAATAAAAGAATATTAGAGCAAGTTCCAGGTGATATGAGGACCTACGTGTCAATGTATCCACAAACTTACCCTTCCAGTTCAAACGCCTACAATTTCATTTAAAAGTTATTTTCTCTATCATGATAAATAAAAGTCAAGGACAAACTCTAAAAGTAGCCGGCATTCACCTGGGCACCCCCTGCTTCTCCCACGTACAACTGTACGTGGGTTGCTCGCGTGTGTCAGAAATCTTTTTATTTATGCAGAAAACAATAAGTCCCGCAATGTTGTTTACCGCGATGTGCTGCAGTAAAATGATTTCTAGCTTTCTACGACCCGAGGCCCGAGATTCTGTCACTCATCAAATTTTGTAAATTGATCTTTCCGATGCTCAAATTTAAATTGTTTTGCTTCTAAAATTGTAAATAGTTATAGTTTCGCAATTTATTTTCCCTAATAAGCCGCGGGTAACACCGCGGGGCACAGCTAATAAAAAATAATTAAATAATATTTACAGAAAGTATATTAAAAGTATCAGCCCCAGCGCTGCCCAAAGGAATGGTGCCTAAAAGGCTGACTGACAGCAGCAACTTTGCCCATGGTAACTGCCAGCCTTTTGATCAACAGTAGCGTCAATGCGACTTTTGAAAAATCTTTGAAAAACTCAGAGCACAAGGAGCGTAGGATCCACGCCAAAGGGCACAAATATATAATTCTCAAAGAGAGATGAATATAATACTTAATAATATATCTTACAGACATACGTCCTTAAAAGGGATGTCACTTTACGTCATTTGGCATATCTTACTCAACATATTAAAATATACATACATAAATAAAAATTCGGCACTGGGTCACCGCTGAAATTGTCAGTAAACCAAAATTTGTAACAGCCTTCGAAGACGAAAAAAAAGAACGTATAAAAGTTCGTATGTCTTTGTTTGTCATATTTGACATTGGTTTCGTCGGAAAGGGACTACTAAGTTGTAAAAGAAGCGTGTCAAACACGTATACTGGATTATTTTGTCATTGGCATTGACTTCTGTGAGGTGCGATGACTGTTAACTAGTCGCTCGCACTAGTAACATCTGGTTCACATCCTTTGCTGTCAAAGCAATTCCTACTGGGGTTTCGCGGGCATGTCTGTTGCCATTTGCATCTAGTGTCTGCGGTCAAAGCTATACCTTGTATTAAAGCTTAGCTTTTTAAAAGCGAGTCTTTGAAATTTCGAAAAATTGTTCAGGGAATTATACTTGCTTAGTGTTTGTTGTTAGGCACAAGGACAAAATGACCAGAAACTTGTTTTGTTTTGATATAGAAAATGGTCACAGTATCAGCGCGTAGTCTGTGGTCAAATCTAGCTTATGAAATGTTACCTCTATTAGTCTTATTAATAAACGTCCAAAATTACTGTTATAGCGGATTCGACACTAAAGTTCGGATATCTTTGTTTGTCATATTTGACATTTGTCTCGTCAGAAAGGGACAACTAACCACGTATATTCGTAAGTTAGAGGTCTGATAAGTTTATGAATAAAGGAGTAGGTGTTTGCTGTTTGTTATGTTTGTAAAAATAATTTATTTCTCAGATCGCGGAAACAGACATTGTTGTTGTGTACAACAATTTTCATAATACAGTGAATAAAAACGTACATTCACGTAAATTGAAAGATAACTGAGGTTATGGTAAGTTAAAATTACCTACTTTTTTTTTGAACCTAAAGAAACTTTCTCTAGCTCAAATAAAGGCAAACTGAGTTTTTTGAACAAATACATTGTGATTACATAGAGTTTTTGTGACCACAGTTTGTCTCACTAAGTTAATCGCTAATATTGTTATTACTTATGGTACTTCTTTAGTCTACTTCAGTACCCAATTTCGTTTCGATAAATGGCGCTCAAACTTATGTCATAAATAAATTCACTTTAAATGCACTTGCACCGCTATCAATAGTATTTTGAAACAATTATAAGTCAGCCTATTAGAACCCACTGCTGGGAAAAGGCCTCACCTCAACTATGAGGAGGAACGAGCCATACTTCACCACGCGGGCTCAGTGCGGATTGGTGGAGGGGTGTATGTAAGGCAAGTGACAAACCTTACTGTCAGAAGTTATCAAGCCGCCCTAGGGCCTCTGACTAGGCTTAACGACTAATACCACAGATATTAGCCGGGACCAACTGCTTAACGTGCCTTCCGAAGCACGGAGATGCTTGTCATGGACGTCACTTAAATGGTCGGAATGGTCACCCATCCAATCACGACCGCGCCGTGGGTTGCTTAACTATTGGTATCACTACCAAAGCGCTGCCGCCACTGCGCCACAAGCACCTCAAAACTTAAGATCGTAAAACGAGCTTATACTCAATACGATATACAAGATGATTATTTAGATAAAACTATACATGATATGAAGATATAGTACCTAGTACTGCATGTCATTACTACTGTTAATTTGTTTGTATTATAGTAAAATCAGAGACGACTGTAAGAACATTTTTGGATGATTTAAGGAGCATATGCATTGCAAACATTAGCATTAAGCACTGTCATCTAATAATATATATTGCAAATTTTATTTAAAAAGTTTTTTTTAAAATAGAAAACGTAACTTTTTTCATCCACAAAGTTCCAACTTAGGCCAAGTTAAAACTTTTTATTGTTACGCTACCTTGGGGTAGAAAGGTCGTAAAAGCCATACACCTTTTATGGCTTTTTTTACCACAAGGTAGCGATTAATACCTATATTAAAAAAAACGAAAAATGAAAAAATTTAAATGAAAAATGTTTATTGGCTTTAACAAATATACATAACATTAATAGTGATCAGTGTCTCCTTTTAAGCTAAAATGAAGCCTGTGCCAGGAGACACTGCTCTTCCTTAAATAGATAATAGGTAGCATGTAGGTAAAAAAACAATCACATTAATATGAGTTTTAGATTGTGTGCGTGCGACTGTATGTTCGTGTGTGCGTGTGTGTTTGTGTACGCTAAGATATTGCTTTTACAATCACACCGCTTACCAACGCCTAACTAAACTAAGTTTTAGTTTGTTATATTTTAATGGTGACAAGATTCCTTCTGATTTACGTAGGTACATTGGCTGTTTCACTAACCGATGCTCTTACGGTGAGGGAAAACATCGTATAGAAACCTGCACATTCAGGCGACTAAATGTATAACCATCGAAATTGGTCAGGTTACGCTGTTAACAGGGTCATGGAGGTCAGATGGCAGTCGCTCCACTGTAATTACCAGATCTGCCATATCCTGTATCATGGCCTAAAGAAGACCCTGGGCCCTTGCATGCAAGTGTACAACCGGGATAACGCTAAGATGATGATTAATATAACTATGGTGACAAGGACAACGGATAGATATTATTTTAGACTTTTAGATACAAACGCTGTGCTTCGACAAACATTTGTCCCTTGCGGGATATGAACCCGCAACTGTTAGAATAGTAACCCGGAGCGCGAACTACACCCAAGTCATTTTTGGTCGGTATTGACAGCTCCAACACGTAATTTTAAAAGTTCAAATTAAAACTGAATTGAGGAAATCAACAGAAGTACACCATAAACAAAATAGGTCTCACAGCTTCCGTATTTCGCCAAGTGCGAAAATGGAGGCAATGTTTTATGCTGTGTTAACCGACCGGCTACTGGATCTTGGTTTATTGGTCATTCATACATTCAGACATAAAGATTTTATTGATCATACGAGCACTGGGTAAAATAACCCTTTTCATATTTATGCTATTGGCGCTTAGCGTTGGCGCCTTTTTTTGTTTGACGTGACAAGATCGTAAAGTAGACAACTCCATTCAACTTGTACAGTTTTTAGATTGAATAAAACTAGTTATTGGTTAGGAATGTTAAGTGTAAAATTTGTAATAAAGTCTTTACAGATGTCAAAGTTAGAACAAACCATTCCTACCTATAGCCCTATAGGTTCTCGTGAAATTATAGTGAAATTAATTGTGTTAATTAAATGTGCAAATCATTTTTTTCTTTAACACAAATCACGATTGTTGTAATTATGCATTTTAAATATTTTTGCTAATATTAAAAGGTTGAAATGGCTTTTGTAGCGCTTGGTCTTTATTACCATCTGATTTATTTCTTTTTAATATTATTTAGAATAACAAAATAGAGCATGTAGCTACTTAGAATACGAGTAAGTCTGCTTTTAAAAATTAAAATAAATTTTATCAAGTTTTAATTTGAAAGGTCTGACTTGAATAGAAATCTGTTTTTGAACGCATCTACGTTACGTCATTTCAATTTCAACTAGAAAACTGTTAAATAGAAAATGTGCTTAGATAACCGGCTCATAAATAGATAAAGCAATTAAATTTACATTTAATTAAATACGTTCTTAATTTAAATAATCGAACGGACGTCATGTGGACACATGTCAGTTTTCCGCAGAACATACATAAAATTGTTCCACTTACCATTCTAATTGCCATGAGCAAAAATAAATTTATCCAAGGACTTGAATAAATCATACATAAAATTTGAGGTCGAAACTGGCGTTCATTTGATTTGAACCACTTTTTAATTTAATCACAACAGCACTATAAATTCTGCCATTGAATTGTGACTGGCAGGTTACACTATTTTATCGGTGCATTGACAGTTTGGCTGCATGAAAAAGTTTTTACGCGCATAAAGTTTGCATGTTTTCCCGCGCTTTTCTGACGTACGCCGTCAGATTTTAAAAAGCGACTTGTGTTGTTGGAGGTGCGCGACTGACTGCGCGGGAGTTGCTAGCTTGTAATGAGCTGTCTGATGAACAACTTGGTCGGAATGCCGGCTAGATCGATAAGTGTTGAAACTTGGAAGGAGACTGTGAATCGGATTTATTTGGCAGCAACCGATATGAGCATTAGCAATGTATGATGTAGGATATGACCAATACGAAAGTATGAAATACAGATCAAATTCTGTATTTCGTATTGGTCATACAATACTACTACCTACCAATGTAACCGATTAAAATTTGTATTCTTCCAATACCAAAACATTATTATGTTTTTTGGTATAAACATATGAACTCAGATACACTCTGACTAAACAATTAATTTTGTAAGCAATTTGTTTGCGCGTTTTTACGTAATTAAATTATTTTCTTTTATAATAATTTTATATTGTACACATTTTAATTTATTGTGGGATTCGTTTATGAGTGGTATTTGTTAGAAATAGAAAAATTATTACTTTATAAACAATACCATTGGTATTCGTTTTACACAGATCCGTCAAGCTGCTAAATGATTATTACACACTCACAAACTTTCGCATTTATAATATGAGTGGGATTAGTGGGATTAGGACACTGTACCTTCAATTTGTTTCCTCAGAATAGTTTGAGGACACGTCGCTTCCTATGCATATACAGGGTCAAACAAAATCGATTGTGTTACTTTTAAGGGATTATTCTGTTGCCCTGATAGAAAAACTTTTACAGTGGGGCCAAAATAGAAATCAGAATAATAATAATAAATAATTTATTTCTATAAAGTCGGTACAGTATATTATATTAGTGACCGTAGCGCCCTTTTAAGCTAATAAGCCTGTGCCAGGGAGCAACGCTCTTCCATTTATGAAATTCATTAACAAAAAAAAAGACATCAGCTGATCACTACTATAATTATGGGTAAACTATGTATTTCTGTTGAACCCGTAACAAAATTGTTGCATTTGATGTGTACGTATAAGCACCTTCAATAAAAAAATCTGCGAAAATGCACCTTTTTATTCTAGAACACTGATCGGCTGTTAGTCTCTTTATGCGAAAATCATATATATTTTTTGAGATTTCGATGTTAGTCTAGCAGCAGAATCATCCTCTAAAAGGAATAGAGTTGACAAAATTAAACCTATGTTTGTACAACTATGCGTTGTATTAACACTGAGTTTCCACAATACAATTCTGTAATATCTCCCATCTAATGTTTTATTACAGCAAAACGACTAAAGAAAAATATCACATCTATGCACCGAGCGCGGAAACTGAAATAAGACTGACTTTATTTAATTCAAAAAAACACTCGTAAAATCAATATTTCTAATACTAACGCCAAACCGTAATATGTTCTAAAAACTTTGATGTTTTTCTATATATGGACTTTTTTGCTTTCCACTTTTAGCACAGAATACTAGTACTTCGTACAGAAGTATGACTGAGCAATTGTATTCAAAGAAATGTCTATTCTATGTCGTCAACAATATGGCGTAATTTAGTTCGCCTCAGAGTCAAGCACATTTTCGTGTAGACACCTACAAAAATCCATTGCAAGATAATTTCATACTTATTGCTATGGAATATGATTCATAATACACTAAACCTATTCAGTGACGTAATATCACGCGACGCGATAGGGTTGACTGCTACGAGAAGCTTCTAACGCCATCTAGCGCCTCTTTCTAGTACTTTATTCATTCTCGTCCAGCCAGCAACGTAGCCGCGCGGCCGCCGGTGAATAAAACGCGCGAGGGTAGCTCTGGCCGGTAGCGACACGCAACTTGTTTTAGCACCTTCGTAGGTACGCCGCGCGTAGGTACGTTTTTGCTACCTCCGCGGGGAGATACACAGGCCTGCTTTTAGTTGCAAAAATTAAACATAAATAGAGGAAATGATTGTAGGTAACGTAGAATTTTTATCTTTTCTACTATAAAATATGGAAATAGTTATGTAATATGTAGCAAAAATTCCAAAGACAGATAGTTCAACTAAACATTTAAACTTACTAAAACTACTAAATGAAACTATCAATTAAAATTTAATTTAGCTTGTCATTTTGACACTATTGCACAAATTTTCAATCTGTTCACGGCATTGACAGGTAATTACACCGATCGCGATAACCCATTACATCCAAATGTATGCATTAATTGGATGTTCTACTTGCTATTTCTAGATATTATAGGCTAGGAGCTAGGTTTCCAAGGTTTTCGGTTTAAGCAGTGGCAGTACTCATCATAACTGCAGAGTCAAGGTAATGAATAAAGTATTTCGTGTTAGAAGGCGCGCCCACGCTCTAATTTTCAAAAATTACTGTCGTACTCAAAGAGACGTCAATTAAAGTTAATCCTTCATTAAGTCTCATGCTGTCCTTTTCTGTTTAATTGACGTAGAAAAATACAGACCGAGACTTAATCAAAGATTAAAATTAATTGACGACTTTGAGTGCGGCAGTAAGTATTAATAATGGTAATAAACTGCCCCAGCAACCAGATGTGTTTTTTTTGCAGTAAGTACTTGTGCACTCACCACAACGGAGTTTTAAAAAAACCAGTAAAAACAAATTATTTAGTTTCAATTCTTAGCATTAGCTTTCGTGCATATCTTCATGACATTTCTATTATCAGAAGCAGAAAAAAATAAATAAAAAATACAAAGAAAGTAAGTATACAACCATGGCTCTTGGTCAATTTTATCTAAATTGTTCAAAAACACGTCACGAGATGAACAACAGCTCAGTAATTGGCGAAATACCCAACATTTCTATGTATTTTCAAGTTGAAATTGCTTGATTTACGCTGTAAATGTGGGGTGTAATGGTTATTTGAATAAGTTAAGATAGCAGACACCGCTACTCAGTTTTGAAATGAGCTGTCCAACAGTTTTGTTGGTAATGAGATTGTTTGTAACAGCCTAAACGAGGTTGCATAATTTCATTGCGAGTATTTCAAATTATTTCTAGTTGGAGAATAAAGCATTTATAGCTGGTATTGGGATTTAGTATGGATAAGAAAGCAATATATAATAGATATTATAATGTAAAAACGAATTTTGAGATATTCAGTTACTTAATTCAGTAGAGATTTGATTTAGTATCACATGTCACATTGAATACTGAATGCTCGTCGCGCCTACGCTATGCTGGTATTTCGCTAGTAGTACAAGTCGTATACCTCATGACTGAAGGTCGTGATCATTATGTGGAATGAAGTACACACAACGAGTGGTTTGCCATTGCCCTCTCCATTTCACACACTAAACAAGTAGTCTAAAGGTTTCCTCACGATGTTTTCCTTCAACGTTAGGCAGCGATATCTTTCGAAAAGACTGTACTTACGTTTTAGTACAAACTCAGTGGTATGGGCGGGGTATCGAGTATGACATATGCCAATGCATAGCCACCGCGTAGGTAGTGTAACACTAGTATGCCGCTAGTACGGCGCCATTATAGCGCTAGTTCGAAAATAAATAGATGATAATATGCAATGTGGCAGTGCGTATTAACCCGTGCAGAATACGCAGCACGACTAATTACGCAATTCTGTCGCTTAAACGGAGCTAATAAAACGCTAGTACGTCATGTAGCGGCAAATATTTATCGCAAGCTAATTCAGTACCTAGAGCGCTTTGCCATACACTTTCAGCTGCAGCGTTATGCACCCACACTTGTATTTGGCTTGCCATGCGCATAGTCGCCACGGCGTGGCGCTAGGTGACGGAGGCGGTAGTTTGACGTGTGTCATGGCACTTACCGCGAGCAGAGTTGGCAGGGCGCTTGCCATGCGCATAGTCGCAGCGCGGCGTGGCGCTAGGTGACGGAGGCGGTAGTGTGACGTGTGACATGGCATGCTTACCGCGAGCAGAGTGGGCAGGGCGCTTGCCATGCGCATAGTCGCAGCGCGGCGTGGCGCTAGGTGACGGAGGCGGCGGGCGGACGGGCGCGCGCGGGCCACATCCGGCCGCCCTCCTGCCCTCTACCACCGTCGCAAACTCATCCTACACCTGAAAAGAGGAGACATTTGTTTATATTAGTGTTAACGTAAGAAACTAAACGCAAAAAAAAAATATATTTGGAACCTTACACAAAAAATATATTTTTTGTATAATTCAAGTATGCGTTGTTTCTAAATTGGAACCTTCTCAGCTTTCTTGCCATGGAAAGCCATGGCGCTGGTTTTCTGTAGGAAATATTTATGAGTTAGAGAGAATCGCTACCAGACAATACACTTCAATATTGTTGAGGGAAGATACTTGATTCAATGGTACCGTTTCATGTAATTTTATTTTACGTAATGCCCTGATCAAACATAAAATTGACTGCTGTTCTGGCGCTATTAGAGCTGACCAATCAGAAAAGTTTACAGAATATGAACGTTCTAGCGTAGCACGTAAGTAAGTGTACATCATTTACGTTTGTTCGTAAATACCAAAATATGTTAGGTACTGTTCTGCAGGGCACATACTTATGCCTTTGGTTACGTTGAGCTTATCAGATTAAAAAGTAATTGAAATAGCGTGGAGTCAGCCTATTACGTTAAGTACATTCTGCCAGTTGCTGATTCTTATGACAAGGAATATTGTCAGATATTTTGGTCTGTCTGAACCCTTGGCCGGCTGACACGTGTCGGTAATTTATATAACTAGAGCCCTACTATGCACTACGTTGTCCGTGTTGGCGACTCTATCTGTTCCTCTTACTCTTGCTAGGATGCCAATGTGAGTGAGAGCACAAACAGAAAATAATACGGATGACGTCTTACAGGAGTCACGGAGTCACAAGAATAAACCTGATCTTATTGTGCTAAGCATTTCTTAGTAGTTTATCAATTTTTGTCGGCTCTTCAAAGAGGCGGCCATGCTAAAAGGACTGACGATCAGAGATGGCCGCGCGCATGTGCAATCCAAGTGCTGATTGGCCACACCTCCCCTTGGTGACATCCAATCAAGTATGTATCGGAGATGAAAGTAGGTGGGTTTTAAAAAGAGATCTGGAAAGAGGACGGAGAGGCTAAGAATTAGAAAATGATTTCGCTCATTTTAAACGGCTGTTAAAAAAATTGCGGCATTAAATTTTTTTTTGTTAGCAAACTGACAAAACGGATCTTTTATCACCTGAAACACTTCAGAATTTTGCCAATGATGAGATGAAATCTTCACGACTTTTCATTTGATTGAAACCAGAGGGGTTCTATTCTCTATATTTCACTCAACACTTGATATCATTACAGTTCGATTGACTTTCCGTGTCTGTCAAAATTGCTAAAGCGAGTATGTTATAATAAATCAAACGAAATACTATTCTTGACATCTCTGGATTTTCAACTGTATGACTGTGTTTTAAAACAAAAAAATATAAGTGCATATTTCGCACCGATACTATTTTCCTATTTGACAAGTCATTAATGATTCATGTGTAAAAAATTTGGTTTGCATTGAAAGGCGCCATTGATAAATGGAAATAATGATAAAACAATGATAAGGGTCGTCATTGCGGAGGTGTGAGGCGCCAGTGATGTCATTGCTTATTACACTTGAAAAACTTTACGCGGTAAAACGCAATTTTCCCTATACTTGGATCGGAATAGAGGCTATAAAATGGTGGATGGTTTGATAAATAGACAAGCTTTATAAACAATATACTTAGTACTTATTAAATGTCAAATCAACAGTCAGTTCAAATTAAAGTCGAAAATCTGTAGCATATTTTTGGCTTTTTCTAATGAAACTTTTTAAAATTGACGACCAAAATGAACAGCAGTATCTTACTGAAGTGCAATTGCTTTGTGTTTGTGCATTGAGCTGCCACCACAGAATAAATATGCCACCACGAAAAAGTATCTTTTGAGAAGTATTTTAAAACTTACATAACCTGTAGGTTATAGTATTTCTGTTATGAAAGTGGTCAGATAGTTTCTGATCTACCTCATTGCAGGAACGCGTCATACAACTGAACTTTTTCCACGAATCAGTTACAACAAATGACCAATACTAATTAGTCTTTAAGTGGGAGCTTTTAAAAATGCATGATCTTTTTAAAAAAACGTCACTAAACTATCTTAATTTGTCATCTAACTTAATTTTAAATTATTCGATTTTTGTCAAATTAGGCAAGTACGTGGTAGAGAAAAACTTTATGTATCATAGTAGATGAGCTTTTACTCAATGAACCTTATTTTATGTATGTGAATGAATTTAAAATGTAGGTTATATTAAATTTAATTAGCTTATGTTAGTTGTGCTTAGATAATATTATGGTGTTTTGTTTTCGTCACACCAGTATTTTTATCAATTTTGGCTGCCCAGCAAAACTTTGTAGCAAAATGATTACATATTTTTACCTATCGAAACATGAACGTAATTTATTTGCAACATCATTTTACTAAGTCATTTGTCAAAATCTTAATGCTAAGATCCAAACTGATATCCAACCACACCTTGTAAAGAGGGAACATATTTGAATGGATTTGGGTGGATGGAGCCAAATGATAAAATAATCTGATCATGACAAATTACTCGTAGCCCTTTTAAGGGTTCTGTATACGACTTTCAAATCATGAATCAACAGAATTAAAAATCCAGTTCATTGCATATGTCATTTTAAATCAACTGTCTTAATCACCACCAATTGCAAAAACGAATTCTGGGAATCCGAAATAAATTAGTACAAGAGTGTGAAACTAATTGAATCACGGATGTCCACAATTTAATTAGCAGTTATTAATTAGGTCCGATTCGAACGTTGACGTTATATGCCACCTTAGCGATGAGGTAATTTTTTTAAGTCCGGATCCTGTTTGTTTCATTATGTCTGTAGTAATCTCAGACACAAAAATGGATGAGCCATCTATACTCAGGTAAGGATACAGGGTGGCCCAAAAGGTGACGACCAAAAATATTTTTTGGAATCCTTACATCCAGGGCTATCATACCTGTATGTTCCCCGATTTACAGTAGTTTTTGAGACAATATTTTGTTTATTAAATTTTGAGAATATTTGGTTCAATCTCACTTCTTATGATGTGTCGGAGTTTTTTCAAGTAAATAATCCTCATGCATTGAGGTTATTTAGATCTAATCAAAGTCCTCCTAGCCGAATTTCGAATACGGCGGCCTATCTCAACGGAGATTAGCGAACTTCGCGGGGCATATTATAGTGCACAAGTGTGTGCGCAATACACAGGTGCACTCTCTATTCATTCACTCTCATAATTCGGTGAGACCATGCAGTCCGACATGACCGTAGAGAGATCTGGCGCAGGACCAACGGCTTAACGTGCTTTCCGGGGCACGGGGGTGGTAACACCACCAACTACCTGACTGTGTCTGTAGTTCTATGACCCGTGAATGACCGGAGCTGTGTCTGCGTTATTTCAAGACAGAAAAACCCAACACTCTTGGCCCGACCCGGGATTCGAACCCGGGACCTCGTGGATAGTACCCAGCGTGCTGACCACTAGATCAACGAGGCAGTCATAAAATATTATAGGTCAGTGGAGTATAAAAAATGTACGTTTCGAAAATGGTCTTTCCATGTTGGTATATGTTCCTTATGTACTCAAAATCTAATGAAATTCATTTTGATGCGCATATTAGTTTAGTTTGCGTGGTGTTTCTGTACCGTAAAATACCATGTGCAAATGAATAAATAAATAAATTGAGCATGTATAGCCCAGTGCCTAGGCTATGTTTTATCTTTCAGGAATTCCAGAAACGCGACTCTTGGCCAAAGGTCTTCGATCATAATCATAAATGTCGCCAGATGGTGGCTCGATACCTTTTTTGCCGGTTTCCTTATAATCTGTCACCTCACAGATTGCAGTCTGACAGCGTCGCCCACAGCACTGCTTTACATCGCTAAATCGTGTAAAATTATATGCTTTATCATTCAACGTTTTACAAGTGACAAATCACGCTAATCACTGTGGCATTAAGGCCCTTGCAGAATAGAATTTTTCAAATGTTATTAAGCTGCACGTTCGCTTTTACACAAATAGGTACAGGTAGGTCAAAAAATTACCGGCAACGTGTCTGCAACTTTGGACCCCGTTACCGGTACATTGACGTTCATAAGTGGCATTTTCTGTTCTAAAATAAAATAAATATGTTTGACTTGATTTTCACTTGGACCCATAAAGCTCAAAAGGCCCAAAAAAAGATACCGTCCAGTTTTTAGTATTCCTTAAGGTAAAAAGGCTTACATTTTCATGAAAAATTTAGGGGAAGAGGTTAGATAAGTTATTTTGTTAAGGCTGGATTGTGAAAACTTTTATAAATTTATCAACCTAATGGAATACATAGTCGAAATTCGGCCGTTGTAGTCGAAATTTGGCTTGAAGGACATTACTATAATAAGCTGTTTTATCTGCAAACATGCTTTGAAAACTTGAACAAGTCTGCAAGCGCTCTTAGCGCCGCCAACCGCTTTGTCTTACCAAATGCAGAACATTTACCTCGCTAGTAAATCAAACTGATAACAGCTATCAGCGAATTCCTGGCGCTGGATTATTACCTAATTGACGAGTAATTTGTCGCAAAAATTGCTATTATTTTCGATGGATCACGATTATTCTAATCGTTGATAAGATATAGTCGTCGATAATTGCATACCTCAGTGTTAGGTCAAAGTCGTTATTATGCAATTGTCGGCATTGTATATATGTCGTGTACCTACTCCCAAGCTATGGTTGTCTTCGATACTGCAAAAAAATTCAAAATCTAAGTATACACAGAATCGGAAACCGCAACAAAAAGGTGTACAGTTAGTACCCACTTGAAAAGGCAAGTCGTGAATCTTCGTTCACGCAGAAAAGAAAGCATGGCTCCGAATATCTCGAAAAAGCTAAAATTTACAATAAACCTTAGATTGCACTACTTTAAGGTCTATAGTACACTGCAGGTATTAGTTCCATCTCACTATCGCGAGCGTGCATGGCGGAAGCTAATGACCAATAGCGGATCAGAAAAAAGACGCGCGAGCGTGCTGATTCGCCAACAGTATTTCCCGCGCTTTAAAATTCATCTTCTGCGCAGGTACATCGGCCAAGCCATATAAGTTGGGTATTACTGTACGAATATGTAAAAATATTTTTTTTAATATAATTTTAACAGGATGCGGTAGACGTTTAACTTTTCTGTAGTCAAGTCACTATGTTAAATAAATTCCGGAATCCAAAAATCTCCATTCTCCATGCAAATTATAATTTTAATTTGTACCATAAGCGTTTTACAAACTAAGTAATATTAATGGCGTTACTTATCGTTAATCAAATTGATGTGATTAATATTGTTTTTAATAGATTCTCGAGACTAAGCGGTGACCTGATTATTTTCGACAGTCCATTAACTTTATCTATATTTCGCCAATATGTATTAGTTTGGCGGTAAAATATGGCGTCTATTGAATAATCAAGCGATTTGTTAGTTTTTATCAGAAGATTACTATATAGTCTTGTAAACATTATTTGGGTGGTTTTAGGTGGTATATCTGTTACGGTAAATCTGATTAATTGAAAATTATTAATAATTTTTCAAAATTATTAATAATAACCACATGTTTTGGTAAATGTGAATAAACGATAGAAATTTATTACTTTTAGTAGTAATTATTAATAATTCACGACACACATTGGTAAAAGTTATAAAATTAATAAAAACCCCAGGTTTTTCGACCTGCAGGTATTTATTTATAATATTAAACACAGTCTTACAATTATATCAATTAGAGATCACACAAACAAGGTTACTTGTACTTGCTTTGAAACGAAAGGACAACAAATTCACATATTCTGAACTAGAATATTAAATAAACCAAACTATAAGGCCACATATATCACAAAATTAACAATAAAATTCTTATAAAAATTAAATCTACCATCAAACTTATGCAAGAAAGTCTTTCGTGGTTCATAAAATTGTAACAAAAATAAAATTAAACAATTATTGTTTCATTAACAAAATCAACACGAATCCTAAAAGCAATCATTAACAATCATATTTGGTTTGCCTGTAAATCTTCTGTAGCACCTATAAATGCAGGAAATTAAATTTTTAAAAGTATTATCATAGAATTCAACAAATATCTGTTGTGCAAGTAAAATATATTGCCATTCAAATTGCAATAAAAAAACCGGCCAAGTGCGAGTTGGACTCGAGCACGAAGGGTTCCGTACCATTAACTTACAAAATTAGACAGTACTAGTTGTTTCCCGCGACTTCGTCCGCGTGGAATTGATAATACAAAATATTGTATACTCCCATCGCCATCCAGCTATCATGATTTCCTAGTCTATTATGTCGTAAGGAGAAGAGAGGAATAAAAAATCAGTCTAAAGTAATTTAGCTGACATGCTATTGTTCCATATCAGTTGCTTCAGACCTTCAATTTGTGTAAGTCAGTAAAAAATGCTCATTACGCTGAACAATGTTTCCTAAGGTGCTCTATTCATATCTCTTATAGTTGAGCTGAGCTGCTAGGGTTTCATATCAGTTGCTCCGGATCTTCAATTTGTGTACGTTAATAGAAAATGCTCATCACGCTGAATAACCTTTCTTAAAGCGCTATTTTGATATCTCTCCTAGTTTAAATATACTGCTAAGGTTCCACGTCAGGTACTTCGATCTTCAAAATAAATTATAGCCTAGTATTTGCCCAGACTCAATAGCTACACAATAAAAAGAAAAGTTCATTCAAATCCGTTCAGTAGTTCCGGAGATTAGCTGTACAAACAGACAAACAGATAAACAGACAAAAATTTTTAAAGTTGTAGATTCCTATTCTGTTACTACTTTAACATCACCTTCAATTCGTTTTTCGTAAAAATACTCAATGTACAGACACATTGGTTTTACAGTGTTATTATAGGTATAGATAGGCAAAAAAAAACTTTTTGAGTTTCTATTGTACTTTTGGAAAAAAGTATATATTTTTATTTTATTTATAATTTCAAAAGTATTCATCACAGGATATCCGAAACAATTTTAAATAAGAGTTTCCGCGCCTGTTTCTTTACGTGAGTGATTTGAAATTTATAGGTCCAAGACTAGAAATTACAGGGGGGGGGACACACCGTGTAAACGACTTTGGGGGGCTATATCTAGCTAATGGTAAAGCTGATAAAAAAGTGTTGTATGGAAACCCTACCTTATTTTCATAGTCCTTTTCAACGATACCCCACACAAGGGGGTGCACTCAAAAAAATAATTCACCCCCCCCCCTTTACGTGTATGGAGAGGTACCCTTAAAAAGGGGTAGTTTTATGTTTTCGTATTTTAAAAAATGAGATCTATATGTGAAGTATCCTCCTCCAAGTTACATGCAAATCAGTCCATAAACGTAGAAGATATTCTACCGTGACAGACTAGGACGGACGGAACGGACGGGCTGAACGATCTTATAAGAGTTCCTTGTCGGACTACGGAACCCTAATAACATCCAAATAATACAATTAAAGACTCATAAAATAAAGAAACTACACAAACTTTTCCTTGCAAACTGTAAACTTATTACATTTATCACTACTAGGGTTAAATTATTAATAAAAACCGACAAATGTGATTAATTTATCACTTTAACCTCGACTTTTGGTAACTATTAATAATAATAGATAATTATTAATAATCTTCAATTATTCACTCTTACCGTATAAGTCACCCTATTAGATCCCACTGCTGGGAAAAGGCCTCACCTCAACTATGAGGAGGAACGAGCCATACTTCACCACGCGGGCTCAGTGCGGATTGGTGGAGGGGTGTATGTAAGGCAAGTGACAAACCTTACTGTCAGAAGTTATCAAGCCGCCCTAGGGCCTCTGACTAGGCTTAACGACTAATACCACAGATATTAGCCGGGACCAACTGCTTAACGTGCCTTCCGAAGCACGGAGATGCTTGTCATGGACGTCACTCTTACCGTAACATATCCATAATATCTAAAAATATAAACGAAAAATGTGTCGATTATTATGCAAGTAAAGGAACGTGCTTTCAAAACCGGCCAATTGCGAGTCGTACTCGCGCTTGAAAGGTTCCGTACTCATCAGACACTATATTAGAACCTTTTTGAGTTTAAAAACGGCAAAACAAATCACGTTATTATATGGGATCCGTACTTGAACACCACAAGCCTCTGCGTAAGCGTCTGTGGCGCAGTGGCTGTTTAATTATTTATTTAACAGTAAACATACTGAATTACAGTCGCCCAAAGCGTCAGTATGCTAGTCACTCACAGTAAAAAAACAAATGGTCGAACAAACATTACAATATAGAAAATCAAATTAAAATAAAAAGATACATCAGGATTACAATAACATATGTCACCAATATTAAATATTATGTCAGAAAAAAAAAAACACATTAAAGTCAGTCAGAATAATTAAAAGTTCAAAAGTAATGAAATTCTTATGTAAGGTTAGGTAATACTACTGCGAAAACACTCAGAACACAAACTTTCTATGTAAAAAACAGCTTTGTGCATCAATTGACTGAAGCTGTCTGCAAATATGTCAATATCATAGTCGTCGGCGAGTATATCTCCTATAAGGCGTAGAGCCCGAACGGTGGGAGCATTCGCGGCGTACTTTGTGCGCGCTGAGGGCCAACACAACAGGCGCGGTCGCCGTCGCGGCGCCACCAACCCTTCCGCGTTCCAACTTAAACGATTAGGCACCTGCAATCCTATTTGGCTCAGAATCGACGGGCTATCTATCTTGTTGCCTCTCATGCGGGAGGTGCCGGTTCGATCCCAAGTGCCGCCATGTACCAATGACTTTTTCTAAGTTATGTACATTAGTTGTTACACTAACCGATGCTCTTACGGTGAGGGAAAACATCGTGAGGAAACCTGCACATTCAGGCGACTGCAAGTGTAACCATGATCTAAACTGGTCAGGTTCCCCTGGTAACTGGGTCACGGAGGTCAGATTGCAGTCGCTCCACTGTAATTACCTGATCGGCCACTACCTGGATCATGGTCATCGGACCCTGGGCCCTCGAGTGCGAGGGCACAGCCGGGATAATGCTAGGAGGATGATGACTTGAACACCGCTAGCCTAAGACCTACCCTAAGATTGAAAATCATTGACGGGGATGTAAAAACCTCGGTAAGGTAAAAACCTTACCGAACAGCAGGGTTGATCTTATCAGGGTTGATCTTCCCATGCAAAAATATTCTGACAGCAACTACTAATAATACGTCATGTGCATCAAATCAATCCCTTTCATTGATTAAAAGGTAATAAGTTCATAGGTATTTAACCTAATTACTATTTTATTTAACACATGAAATTTTGACAAAACTGGTAGACCATTTTCTTGACCGACCTTACCAAATTTGTTGTGCTAAATAGAAAAATTATATTCTATTCTAAACAGAAATAAAATAACAGATTCCTTATCAAATTAAATCAGCCCGTTACTATAATTCGACGATATTTTAATGGTGACCAGAAGATCACATAAAAGGTACTTTTCTTTTATGTTATCACACTTGTTCGAGAGTCTCAGAACATTTTATAGTCAAAATCATGCTTGAATATAATAAAACAAACACAATTCACTTGTCTTTATCTCCATTTCACTTGTTTTCCATCAAACAAATAGAAACGGCTACGAGGACCATTTTATTGATTTTTTATGGCATTCCAAGTCTAGGTCCTACTCCGTGACAATATCTGTATTTTCGACTGTAGCCGACTTTTTCGCGCACAATCTAGTGAATAAAGGGTTTACCTTACAAACGGTTTGAAAGCTAACCCTCCTTAAGGTAAGGTACCCTGGTAAGGTAAGGTTATGAATTTATAAGGTATTAATTTAATATGTTATTTAGGATGGTTAGTGAGTGTTTAAAATGTAAATTGCACAATTCCAACCTCCCCTTTGCGCCCGCTGCTTTATTGAAAAACTGTATAGCTTTGTTAAGGTACCTAGCTAGGTACCTAGCTTTGCAAGAAAAGACTTCTACACAATGTTGTAGAGAATTAAATATCCCATAATTGTATTTTAATTAAACTAACCTTGTAGACAAGGATTTTTGTTTGCGCGGAGGGCAAGGCATTATGCATTTTATATTTTTAACATCCTCGACAAGCGTTGGACCGTTTTGTAGGTAACCCTCCCTCTTTTAGTCTAAGTCACTGAACTGTGAAGCATACAGCGCAATCGAGTGTGATGGCTATAGACTCGAAAATACGTTACATGGAGTAGGACCCCTGACCACTTTGACAACAAAGTTACAGTCTGCTTACCGTTACTAAGTCAGGGTTTTATTTGAAGTATTATGTATAGTACTAACTTTACGTGCTATCGAATACAAGAACACTAGGATTAGCGGTTTTGTAAGTCTACGAATAACTGTAACTGGGCCTGATCACCGTACCGAAAAACAGAGTGTAGTGGGGGATTTATTTTATGTTAATAAATGGCGCTATTATACTAAGTTATGAATATTTCCTCGTACCTAATCATTTAGTCTAAACTAAAAACAAAATATTGTATTATATTAAGTGTACAGACATAGTAAAATACTTACATCAAAATTTATCGATCTTCAAAATGCAGTTAAAAAAATAACGAAAAAAACGTCTTGGTCATCAATATATTGAAAAAAAATTACCTGTCAGTCCAAGCGAATCTAAAACATGCTAAACAATAATATTATACATAATCAATGCTGAAACCAGCCTTTTTCTCAAATAAAAATCTACCCGGATTATGTTTTTCAACGATATCTAGCGGAATTATAAGTACTGATTTTTGACATTAATAAAATCGCTTATTACTGTAGCAAATACGTCAAGTTACAAGAACGTCAACGAACTACAATGATATCTAGTATTGAGTGAAATAAATAAGAGAATAGAACCCCGAAAGTTTGGTTTTTTTTTTTTTAATAAAATTTTTTTCGTTAGTTTTGATATTTTTAATACTCACAGGTTTATTTATTTGTGTTCTAAAGTCGCTTCTAAACCATCTACTTTAGTTAGGCTCGTACGTTCATAACACCTTGTACCTACCTACGTTATCTGCAAAAAAAAACAAATTATAAAACGAAAAGTTAGTAGCATGCCCTCATACATCACTCATTGGTCATCACAAGACGTCAGCACATCCCTAATTTATCATTGGTCGTTTTCTTAATGAGCCTCATAACGACTGGTCGTAAAAATTTGTCATCCACTTAATATCGACAAATATAAGAGAAACCTGGTATTAAAACGTGGTTTAACAAGCTGTAGTGCTGATATCAATGAGTGTAATGAAATAAATCTTTTGAAGTGTTAAGTTTGGATGTTTAAGGTAATGCCATACATAATAATTATGATTTGGATTAATCTAAAACACCATGGATCGTTTTTCCACCAAAGCGTTACGTGACCCGAAGAAAAGTGGCATTAATAAAGATTAATTTTATTATACAGAGTCGCCTATACTGCAAAAGGGTGCCAAGTGAGTGAGGATCTGTAATTTATTCGAATTATGTAAAGAAACAAAAAATAAATAAATATATATATATTCAAATTTCGTGTTATTATAGTCCACAAGGGTGTGCACAATACACAGGTGCACTCTTTGTTCCTTCGCTCTCATAGTCTGCTGTAACGGCCGTAGACCGTAAAGAGATCAGCGCAGGACCGAAGGCTTAATGTGCTTTCCGAGGCACGGGGGTGTTAACACCACCAACTTCCTGACTTCGAGCTGTTTCTGAGCTATTTCAAGACAGAAAACTAATTTCAGTCCGACCCGGGA
Organism: Pyrausta nigrata; assembly: GCA_949316185.1. Classification (NCBI taxonomy): domain Eukaryota; kingdom Metazoa; phylum Arthropoda; class Insecta; order Lepidoptera; family Crambidae; genus Pyrausta; species Pyrausta nigrata. The sequence continues at coordinate 16,629,123 of OX438950.1, forward strand.
TTCGAATCCAGCACCTCGTCAATAAAAGCCAGCGTGTACTTCTTTAACATTTGGGAATAATAAACAAATCAGATTATTCATACAAATACTATGTTATTTGTAAATATCCGCTAATTATCGAATTATAATAAACATACATAAATCGTCTCGCGTTCCCATCTAACGTAATCTCTTAATTAATATTTTTATAGCGGCCATTAAGTGATGAGCTAAATATTTTATCAGAATACAGGTTTGTTAGTTGTTGCCTCCATTAGTCTTAATTTAGGATGGTTGCGAGACAACTTGTTGTTTAATATAAATAAATGAGGCATTGGCACAGAATAAGTACTAGTACTCCGTACAGAAGTATGACTTTGCAATGAAATTCAAAGAAATATCTACTCAATGTTGTCAACGATATGGTGTAATTCAGTTCGCCTTAGACTCAAGCACATTTTCGTGTAGACACCTACAAAAATACATTGCAAGATAATTTCATTCATATAATTTTGTAATATGATTCATAATACACTAAACCTATTCAGTGACGTACTATCACGCAACGCGATAGGGTTGACTGCCACAAGAAGCTACTTACGCCATCTAGCACATCTTTCTAGGACTTTATTCACGCTCGTCCAACCAGCAAACTAGTGTCGCGCACCGCCGGTGAATAAAACGCGGGAGCGTGTCGCTGCCGGCTATCGACACCCAACTTGTTTAGTCCCTTACCAAGGGGTCGCCGAGCGTAGGTACGTTTTTGCTACCTACGCGGGAAGATACACAGGCCTGGCATTGGTAACATAAACTAGATCGTGGCGTATTAAAATGGTAGAACTGTGACATCTTCAGCATAGGTACGAGTACTGTACATACGAGTAGTTCTGCCACAGTACCTATTATAATATAGTACTGTCACAGATTATATTTTAATCTGTGACAGTACTATAAGGTTAACACCCCCAAAGCACGTTAAGCCGTTGGTCCTGCGCCTGATCTCTCTACGGTCATGTCGGACTGCCGTCTCACCGAATTATGAGAGCGAAGGAACAGACAGTGCACCTGTGTATTGCGCACACACTAGTGCACTATAATATCGCCCGCGCAGTCGGCTAATCTCTGTTGAGATTGGCCACTGTTGTCGAAATTCGGCTAGGAGGACATTATTACTTACTAAAAAGTCCACTTGCGCACGTTCAGATAAGCTAATCCGGACTTGTTCAAGGCTCATGATATGGCTAAAAGCCCATTTGCGCAAGTCAGGATTAGCTGATCCTTGCACAAGTGGGCCTAAGAGTAGTATCTACTGACATAGATACTAACTAACTAACTGGTAACTGAATCTTCCGCTTCTCTCAAAATTTTCATGTTTCCATAATCCCTTAGATAATTTATAAATTATCTTTAAGCATAATCCATTCATTTGTGGGTAAAATTGTGCTGACATTCATTGAAAAATACCTTTTTATTTTTAATGGGTTTGCTTCTGACTCTAGACTAAACCAGATGTGGCGTATACAGTCGACGTGGAGCGAGCTCACCCAGAAGGATCTGGCACTCCCACTCACCGACGGAACACAGCAGGCTGATTGGCGCCGGGCTCCGGTGGGAGGGTGGTAGCTACCAGGCAGCACCTAACGGAGCCTATCACCGCTGATAGGATCATCCAGCCACCATCACGACCTGGAGTTTGTGATTCCAGTGCCCGGGGTGGACCATTAGGAGGTAGACCTTTGGCAAAGAAATCTGGACCCCAGATTTCTTTGCCAAATAATTATGTTCATAAATTCGGGATTCCCCGATGGTGCACAGATGGATAAGGCTGTATGCCAATAATATAGGTACTTTGATTTGTATGTCATGTAAAACTACTAAACTAACATAGTTTATAAGGAAGTTGCTAACACTATAATTATGGAACACGGTCCGGATTTTTTTATTTAAAGTTATTTTACTATATCAAAATATTGCTTGGTTTTCTAGAATATAATATGGTCGCCCGAATTCAGTGTTTCATTCATGAACGAATAAATGACAAACTTAACAATCGCCAATAACTTACATTGTTTAATTCCAAATCAACCATTTCAGTAGCAAAATACCAGCCTAAACAGGGATAAGAGCTACATTGCTAACGAGACGGATGTTTTATGGGAGCTAGCGTTCATCAATATTCAATATTTGCAGTCAAACGCTAGCTCCGTCGAATACACGCACTATCAGCAAACGGGAGTGCCCTACGCACTGTATAAATATAACGACGCGTTTATATAGCGGTTGTGCATGCAAAAACTTAGAGGCCTGTCCAAGAATATTTATCAACTGAGGTAGGCTGGTAGTTCTTTGTTAACCCACTTATTACGGGAAAAATTAAAATCTGATATCAATATGATTTTTTGATATGGCGTTTGACGTGCTTTAAATTTGAACAGAAAAATATGAAAAAAAATATATCGACGTCGGAAAAGCGGGAAATGGGTGTTCCTTTTAAGGCCCACTAGTAATTTACGCTACTATTAGGTCATATTTGTGTGCAGTCTTGAAAATACGTTTATTTGCAATAAAATAAATAAATAAACAATGAAACACAAGTATGTGTAAGTATTATTATTAATTTTATTTATCAAAGTAAAAATAACTATCAATTTGAATTATTCTCACTCCTTGGTATGAAAATGTTTATTAGGATGCAAGCATTTTACACAAGTAAAGTTAGCGGTTTTGTGACACACAGGACACCTGAGTCATTCTATCTAGTACCTAATGATATGGCCTTAGTTATTATATCGGGAATCCTCATGATAGCTCTGCGAACTTTACCATTTCGAGTACCTTTGAGTACTGGGACACTTGTCATCTTTGTCCGTTGTAACTCTAGACTGGTTTAGCTAACTGACTGTCATCTGAGGACTCGTACTCTTTTCGATGTACTTCAGCTTCTACTCGAAGCTGCGATCCAGGCAAAACTGACAACGACCCTTGATTCTCGTCACAAGAATTCTCATCTGTGACATCTGCATTAAAATTTTCATGTGGCAAGATTGAAAATGTATAGTGGTAATAATCATACTCAACATTCATATATTATTCCAACTCTTCAAATATTTACGATGACCGTCTTGGTGTAATGGTTCGCGCCCCGAACTACAAAACCAAGCGTTTGCGGGTTCCAATTCCGCAAGGGGCAAATGTTTGTGGGATGAGCACGAGCATTTGTACCTAAGTCATGGATGTTTATAAACATATATAAGTATGTCTATCTGTTATCCTAGTCACCATAGCACAAGGTCATGCTTGGGGCTTGGCAATCGTTGTAATTTTTGGAATTTATTTATATTATTTTATTTAGCTTCAAGTATTTTTTTTTGGACTCTAAAAACAAAACATAGTCAAATATTAGTATATCAGTCACAGTAGGGCATTTTACTATTTGTCCTTATAAGGAACAGTTGTAAAAAACATCAAATCGTTATACTTCCTATAATACAATTGATTAAATATCAATTATCTATAAAATTGATGCGATACATACCTGTCCTTACTCATGGTGAAAATACCAAAATAGTCACAGTTCAATAAAATAACACAGAATCACATGAAATAACTAGTAAAGTTTATAACTGCTAACTACAATCATTCACAACACACTAGACTCATCAAATTGGAAATAAATGTACCCACATGATTAATATTATTTTTTCTTTACTGTGGTCCGTTAAAGGAACGCTAGTAACAAGTGGGTTAAGCAGTCCATCGTTTTCTATGCTCAATTTCACTGTCTAAAATTTTTATATTCGGTAATGGAATGGATAATCTACCAATCCGCAGTGAGCCTACGGAGTTGACTCATAACTCCACATAGTTACGGTAAGCCCTGTGTCCAGCAGTGCATTTTTTTCTGTTTTACCGATGTCTAAAAATCAAGAAACTAAGCGTTCCGAATGAATTTTACTGTCTAATGTAAGGTAATGTAAGGTTGTGAATCTTACAGCTTGCTGGTCTACCCTGAATCGAAGCGATTACGATGACAATACCAAAGCAATAACATAATGAATTGTCATTTTCTCACTGTTTTGAAAGCAATCAAAGCTCTCTGAACGTCAAATCTTCTAGCTTTCTTACGATACTAGACTTTCTTAGATAGACAGTAGACCTGGCCGGTTGGGTACAGAATCAATACCAGCGTTATTATCATTTGTTTTGCTTCTGCGGCACTACAACACAGTGGGTAAACAGCATTATAACCACCGGTTCCCACCCAGAGCTGACCACTCCTTAAACTTGTCCCCGTGTTCCGCCCTCGTATATCAGTTCCAGTGTCCTCGGGCCGCGTACGCGCAGGCTGTTATAAACTATTACGATATGGCCCCAGATAGATATCGTGATGTCATAACTTAAGACATTGGACTTGTTAATGGATTGTTATGACGGTAAGTGCCGTTTTGTTTGGTCAGTTTGAATAAACTGTTTATAGATCGTTTCTCTGAAGGCAGAATGTGAACCTATTTTGGATTGAAAAAGTGTGCAACTGTTGAACGAATTTAAGGCTCAGTTGCACCTTTTTGATTTAACCAGGCCTGTCTCTCTCTTGTGTATACTTGGCCTATCGTCAAGGAGTCCCACATAACCTGATGACATCGTGGCAAGAGTCAAAATTCATTTAAACTAATTTGCGGAATGATGCTTCTGTACTTTGTAATACTTATAAGTTATTCTATGCTTTATACAAAGCCCAAAGTATTTTGTATAGAGTTTGACTAGTTTTTTAACGTTTGTTATAGTTAAAGTAACATGGTGCAACTAAGTCTTTTTATTAAGATTACTAAGGCTGAGTTGCACTACCTTAAGTTAGCCATAGCTATAGCAATAACCTGTGTTTTTCATATGGAGTTTGACAGATTTTACGTTTGTAATAGTTAAATTAATAAGTGGTGTAACCCAGATTAATTGTCAATTCATAACAAGAAAGTAGACAACTTATTGCATTGCATGACTTAATGTTTTTGACATCACAAGTAAGTATATCCATATTTCAACATTAAAACAAACACTACGAACCATTAAAGCAATCTGAGCACACATGCTAGATTTAGTTATTAGTTTTACGTCAGAATGATTGATCTAATTAGCGAGGTAATCAATTGAAACGTCGAAGTTGTATTTGCTGCCATCTGTAACATAATCTGTGGTGGAGTAATGGGCTTCGCTGAATATTAATCCAGTAGATTTGACATTTGCGATGACCAATAATATATTGGCTGGAGAGTGCAAATATATCATTATGTGGTTTCTGGCATCAATTACATCAATGCAACCAGTATTTAGCATATCACAATTATCGTCTAAGTAAATAATACAAGATTTATCCTGCGATTGTTATCAAATCCTGTTCGATTATTTTGTTTCATGTGTTGTCAATAAAAGTTTATGTATCTTGTTTATTTGGAATCTAAGCTGAGCCATTTGGGTTCAAATGTGCCCCATCAAATGAAACAGCTCAATTTGGACACAAACCAAACAAAAAACGTTTTCAAAATGAACCTGATTTAAGCCTATTATTATGAACAGTGGCCAGCACATAAGACTACTCATTTTCGTTGCAAAATTTCACCTAATGCAACTACATAAGATGCAACAGTGTTTACCTTGATGTGCTATCTGTACTTGTCCATATGTATATTCGTTCTTTTGAAACGATCTCGAATAAACTAGTACAGATTAATTACAAACTTCATTATGTAAAGGTTAATTCTAAAAAAAAAAATAACTCTCATAGGTTTGCATCAATCCTTAATTTTATCTGACAGCGGTATTTCCGTTACTAAAACGTCCTTGCACAAAGAAAATGTCACTTAACGTTGGGCCGGTGACGCCAATGGTCATTTTATGACCCGTCAATTCGATTAAAGCTAACATAGTGGAAACTAATGGCTTTATTGAATTATAAAACGATGTGTGCAACGTTTATGGATGTCCTAAGGCAAACTCGTATGTTAAAATGACATGTGGCATACGGATTTGCTATAAAAACGTTTGATAGGTTTAAGGTTTTATAGCAGGTGTCGTCAAGGTTTATACCCACAGCAGTTATAGAGATCATTTAAAATTACATTTAAAAAAAAAATCATTAAAATTTTGGATAAAAATTAATGCCAAGAGTGAATGTCCTACCTAATTCTGTTTCAGATTTTTTACTTTATTCAAACGTATTCATGACCTCATAGAATGACCATTTTCTGCTACGAATGACATTCCATTTTCTGAAATTAATGAATATGTATAAATGTCAAAAAAATCTCATAATCTAACCAAACTTATACCTGGACAGAAAAGTGTAAAACCAACAAGGATCAAGATTCGATGTCGGATACAATCTCTTGATCCGTATCAGCGCGACACTATACATCGTGAGCTAACGCCGGCGCCAGAGCGCTTGTTGCATACCGATCAGCTTAGAGCTTGACCACGTATACTGTGAAGTTGGGACATTTGAAAGACAGCAAATTAGAACTATTAAACTCTCATATTAAATTGTTTGACTAGATCCGTCAAACATTAATTTATCATAAACTAACTCAAGCGGCAGTGGGGATAGCACATAACGTAAAGAACTGATGGCTGTTGGAGAAGAAAAACTCTGGAGTCCAGAGGCATTACTCCAGATGATGTCGACTGTAATCGTCCCTCATACCAGCACGATAGCGCAAAAAGCGTGATGGCTATACTTAAAAAATACGAAAATCGTCATCCTGAGTTAGCCCTTTAATGAATCGTGGGATGTCCTTCAAGATAGATTTGACGAAAATCGTATATTTCAATCTCTCCATATAATTGAAATAAAATGGAAGAAATATTATTAATAGTTTTGACATCTACGATATTTGATACCTACTGAAAATTGATTTAGATATGAAAAGACCGTCATGCCGCGGCCGCATATACTAAGAACCAATGGGGGAAGGTCACGTTCAGCAGTGAACACACTACAGGTGATTATGATAACGATGAATAAGATGCCGATGACGTAGTATTCATCAATTGTTATCCATCCATTCGTAAAAACATTAACGTCTTATTGTTATTAATTATAAAATGCTAAGATTCTCAAACTAAAGTTCACGTTTAAGTAGTTAAAATATTGACACTGTTTACGCGTGATTAAATGCCTGCACGCTTAGATTATGTATGTACTCGTAATAAATTGCCTAGGCAGAAACTTAGGACGCAAACAGGATGAACTATTATGGGTTTCAAATTGCCCAGGTTTATGCCATTTTTAAAATCATGATTTAAAGTCGCGAGCAGAAACTCAAATCAAAACTGAACAGTGATTTATTATAGGTGCAAATTAGGATGATCAGTTTTATTAATCCATTTAATAAAAGTAAGTTAGAAACCCATATTATTTTAGTATCATCATATCAGCCTATTGCAGTCCACTACTGGACATAGGCATCTCCACGACGAAAAATTATTTTAGTATGAGTGATTGATATTATTGACATAACGGTAAATGGATATATCTACCTACATCTCAATTTGTTAGCAAAACTAAATACATGATTTGAATTTAATCCTAATATTGAATTATAGTAGAGTGTTTTTGCTCCTCCATACTTGTAAATGACAAGAAATAAATAAGCGAAAACAAGCTTTGTTGATGTTTTAAAAAAAATCTTGTTCTTTTTTCTTTTTGTGTACCTATATATTTATTTTATTTAGTTGTTAGTTTTTATATTGTGTAGATATGATTAACTAGTTGCTAATTGATTGTTATTTCATTATTCTTTTGATGTGAAATAAAAGATATTATAATAATCCACTTTTACATCTCAGTGTCAGTGCTTAGGTAAGTATAAGCTTGAATGCTTTAAAATAATTTTAAATTATATGTAACGAATTTATAAAATTTTGTCTTTATCGATGATGGACACTTTGGACTTTGTAGTATTCTGTAAGCTCACTTGCAACTTTTAAATAAATAAATAATAAAATAAATAAAATTTAAAGTGATTTCTGAATATGACGGTAATTATGCGGCTCGATATTTATCAAGGTAACAAAAAAATTACGCCAATAAATTGCCGTTTAAGATAAAATATGAACCAAAATGGATATTTCCGCATAAAACTAGCTAGAACCATTCGATCTAGATTGATCTAGCTAGTTTTATGCTTTTTCGACCATGATTTATTTTCAGACGAATTAAAAGGGACAACAATTAGTTACCGAGCTATTACAAAGGAGTAGAATACAGAAGTCTGTTGATCATGACTTCATCGCAATCATATTTTATATTTTTTTTCGGCATGATGTTGGAGTGTATGTAGTATGTAATTTGCCGTTGGTCTGCCTTTATAAATATATAAATAAGAGTGACAACTACACAGGACACATGAAGAGGTTAAAAATGCAATAAGCAGTTGACGAGTTTTTATAGTTTCTCATTCGATGATGACATTTGCCCTTGCCATCTTTGGTCTAGTAGTCAACACCCTAGCAATATATCACATGAATAAATTAATACAATTACAGATTCATCTGTAACTTACCAACGAATCGCAATGAATAACAGCAGATAGAAGTCGGTGTAAGGAAAAAGGAAAATCTGCTTTTAAATCAAGAGGAGTGTAGTGAGACAACTATGTTTACGTATATTCTGGTTTGAAGTCATAAATTAAGATTTAAGCGTATTGATGGAGCAATTAAGTTTATATAATTATTCAGCATGGCTGCAGCGTGATAAAATTTAATTCAATTTACATAACTCCTTGGAAATATCGAAGTTAAGTCTGGACTAACCTCATATTTTAATTAGGAAGACCGAGGAAATAAGACAGGTTTAATTTATAGTAAAGGCAAAGGAAACGAAGGGTTTAAGACCTTATGTTGTAAATTTTGATTTATAATTTCCGCAGTCAAAAATGATATTTTCATTAAATGTCAGTAAACTGATATTTTGGCGCCATTACACGTAGCAATTGCCCTTTCAAGTATTATCAACAGACTCTCAGTTTTAAAGAAGCCAATATTATAAGAATTGTACGAAGAACAAAACATCTCTGGTCCCGCATCTTTGCATAATGTAAGTAAGTGCAAAATCCATTTTTATAGTTTGTTGGTACCAAAGAGCTCACAAGAGTCGACTCAGTCAGGTCCCAAGTGCCTTGTCCTCGGCGTTTGGAAGGCGTTTTCTCCTCCTCAACCAAATCTTATAATTTGTTTTCGAAGTTTTGCTTTCGGTAAAACGGACACAGTAATGTTTGCAGTAGCAAACAATGATTTCAATTCGAACTTTCAAGACCACAGTGTCAAACACAAAAACACGAAATCGTATATTAATAAATCGAATACGATACCTGTTGATTGGGCCAATTACTTACCAATATTGCAAGTAATCGATATCAAGATTACTGTACAATGGATATAGGCTGACAATCAACTCGATACAAATCTAACGATCGAACGCTCTCGGAATACACAATAAGTTCCAGTTGCAATATTAGCATTCCGGAGTCATTAATCAAATTGTAAGGAGCAAGTTGCAAACAGAGATTGTGCTGATGTGATCGGTTTATTCTGGAAGCGCTCGATAAAATTTTGTAATCGATCATTGAGGATTATCATCATCACTGGCCACATCTTCGCAAATGATTGTTGTAGTGTTACGCCCTGTTTTGTTTGAATTCTCGTCATTGATGACATATACTCGATGAAGGCCCGCATCTTTTTACTACATCAAAAAAGGATAAGGAGTAGCACAAGAATTAAGCTAGTGAAAATCGTTTTATTAGACAGAGCACGGTATCTGAAACACCTGGATGCAAGGCCACTAGCAATGATGACAGAAAATACCTCTAACAAGGCAAAATTAAAAAATGTTATCAGAAGATTGTTATTGTTCTTTTATCTTTTGTCATTTACTTTTCACATGAAGCAAAAAACACAAACGCCTTTAAGCTTTTCGTCAACTCGATCGATTCCCAGATAGCCCACAAACTTGCAGTCGTCCTTCGAAGGTTACTCGTGCAAGAGTAGACAAAATTTATAGCACGCTTGCGTGTTCGCCTGTCCTATGCTGGTTGACCTGGTTTAGATTACCTACACCTTGGTTTAACTGGATGACGGTTTTTTACTGCTAGGTTTAGAGCAGTTTAATCGTGACTTTAGTCATTGAGCCAGCAAAACTTAAAGACAGAATTTACAAGGATTCCGTGAGTTCAAATTTGAAATGTTTAAGATGCTGTTGGTTTTGTAAGTAGAATAAAAAAATATTATTTACCTATAAGTACACAAATTAGATTTTTTCCAGAAACATTTGTAAGAAAATATTACCGAAAAGTAGTTTAATGAGTCACTCCTGATTAAAGTAAATGTATACATTGCCGTTTATTTGTAGGGGTATTAGATTCATTAAGCTTAAACCAAAATTTGCATCTTTTATTGTGATTTTACTATTTTAAATAAAAAAGTCAAAGCGACAAAATATTTCAAAAGAAAGCTTCTTCAAAATACATGCGGGTACATTCCCCAAGTATTGTTGAAATCGAACGCCGGCTCACTGGTGTAGCAAGCACTTATCGTCGACTGACTAACGTCCTCCGTAGCTCAGTTGGTAAGAGCACTCGCCCGGATAGCGAAGGGACATGGGTTCGAGTCCCACCGGATGACACAGTCGATTAATTTTTGTGAGTGAAATTTGATTTCATTTCTTCAAAGAGCTTTTAGTTCAATAAATGTACTGCACAGATTAGCTACTTTTACTAATGTACTGGCCTCAAAAACAAATGCTCTCTTTTTCTACGCGACTTTGAGAGGTCATTGCACTGTTTGTTTTGTGAAAGGTCAAGGTTATCGGGTCAAAACTGGTCATTATTTGATACCAGATCGCCTGTAACAAGTCACCAGTCTGCCATTATGATGATGAATCGCCAACTGGGCGCTTCCGTGTAGCGATATGGTTGTAAGTAAATGGATTAGAGCTGGCATAATTTTATACTAGAACTAGTGACTTTATCCACGTTAATGTCGAATTTCTAATACAAACTTCCATCCCCCTTTTCACCATCTTAGAGGTTATAAAATTCAACAAAAAATTCAGATACACGTTATTATTTATTTCTAACTAAAAACATGAATACCAATTTTATAGATTTAGCTTCAAAACTGACGGATTTTCATACATACTTACTCCCTCTTTTTTAACCGCTTAACGGCAGAATTTCCAAAAAACAATTCTCAGCTCTCACCTTCACTATAAAAGAAAGTATGGTGCAAAATTTCAAGTTTCGGATCCTAGTAGCTTCAGCTGTCTGTTAATACTCGTATGTCAGTCAGTCAGACAGTTAATCAGTTAAGTCCTTCCTCACTTGATAGGTTTATTTAACATTTTCAATTTCCTTGCTATACTATTTAGCCGTGGAGTATGCCCTCGGTCTTATCCAATTTTTTGTCTGCCCGCTTTATCTATACTGCTTTTGTCGGTCCTGCTTGTCATTTGTTTCCCGCTTTGCACTGGAGGGAAGTCGATACTAAGCATTCCTCTCTCTCTCCTTACCTATTTACTTTCCGATTGATTTCGCTTTTTTTTAAGCGTATCACGTATCGAACCAGGGGCCCAATTCTCGCGCCTTCGGTATTGTATCACATACGATATTTATCAAAAAACATGACAAATATATAAATATTCGACATTTTCATACTTCGAGAATACGTAACATCTAAATTTTGTGATATCTGCCATGTTTTTTGATAAATATCTTATGTGATATAATATTGAAGGCGCGAGAATTGGACCCCAGGAATGCGTAAACAACGTCTTCTAGGACTACTACGACAAATTGACTGATACATAAAGATATAGCATACATGGAAGTGTAAATAAGAAGGTAACTATTGTTAAAAACCATTGTAAGAAAGGATGGGCTCCGGGAGTGACAGTAGATGACGTTATTCGTTCCAATATTGATTATAACTAACAATTAGCTACAGATTACCCGTGTATTTAAAGGTACTACAACTACACCATGGTAACGACAATGATACGGTTATGTTAGAGCTATGAACAGGGCTGAGCTATTTTTTTTTTAATTTTTAACACATCGGCCGATACGTGTTTTTTTTTTATGTTGTGTCTAAATATTTGATGGGCGGTCCAGTTTGCGACTCATCCAGTAGGACGATACTACCGGCCGGCGCCGGATCCAACAGGTTATCGCCTGCCATCTCCTTGTGCTGGTTCATTGCCATGGTTACAAGACATTTTTACTCTTAACGTTGCTCTAGGTTAGTGTAGTTTAGTCACTGTTCGTTCTTCACACGACAAATCTGTGTTTGGTTAACATTTTCATACTTCTATTTCTTGATCACCTCCGTAATAACTGTTATATAATCTGTGCCTCCTCGGTCGATTCGCGTACCGGTTTTCATGGTATCGTCGTCCCTGAGGTTCCGGGTTCGATTCCCTTGACGGGTGAATATAGATAAACACTTAACGACGCAAACGGGATTTAATGTTAAGTGTATATTTAGAAATGCAACAAAAAAGTTTGAAATCATGAAAATTATAATTATTTATATAACTTAAGCAATTATTTTGTACATTCCCCAAGTGTTGATAAAATCGAACGCCAGCTCACTGGCGTAGCAAGCACCAACAAAAATTCGTCGGCTGACTAACGTCCTCCGTAGCTCAGTTGTTAAGAGCACTCGCCTGAATAGCGAAGGGACGTGGGTTCGAGTCCCACCGGATGACACAGTCGATCAATTTTTGTAAGCTAAATTTGATTGAATATCATGAATATAGATAATTTGGCATAGAAAATAGGGTTACTTTACTTCTCATAGAAAAAAAAGGTTACTAACATATTTTATAGTCTGGGCATCGTGGTGCCACTGTTACCGTAACACAATGACACAACTTGGCGATATGTCTTTATAGCAACTAGCAATGTTTCGTTGGAAAACAACTGGAAAAATTGAAATCTTCTGAACCTCTGCCATTTTCTATCGGTGACTATTTTTCTCACTTAGCCGCTGAAGATTTTTAACGTCTAAACTCAGTAAAACACAATGTGTTTTACACGTTGTGTTGTGTGATTACGTATTGTTGGTATCGCTGTGTATACGCTTTAGGGTTCCAATCTAGTTCTAAGTGTTAAAGCCTGTACTGTACCTACAATATTTTTTTGATTGTTACCTGTTGTGTATGCCAATAATAAATAAATAAATAAAATAGCAGGCCTACTCAACTTGATGGCTTACAAACCCATCTCATTGTTTTTTATAAGTCAGTTTGAAAAGATAATACTCGTAGTAGATTATTCAGGGGGGTAAAGTGATGTCTTACGTCACGGGCGTCATCTTGAATCTTGAGCGTAAATTCAAATAATTCAAATTCAAATAATTTATTGCATGTCACATTATAGATGGTACACAAATATAAGTAATAGGTAGGTATGTATTTACATGTGACGCCCTGCACAGGGCAAAGCAACATTATGAGAGCTAGCTAACTATTATTTCACAAGTTTAAGTAACGAAGCGTAACGAAGGATTCGTGAGTAAAAGCTATTTTGAAAGTCATGCAGTTAGTTAGTCGGTAGGTAGGCTTGCCGATGTGGAGTTGATACACCTTATAAGTTTTAAATAAGAAACCGAAAAACGCACATGGGTAGAATTTGAAACCACGACCTTTAACTAACTCTTACCTTTCGAGCTACCGTGTAGTTAATCCACCCTTAGAAAATTGGACTGGACCCGGACTCTTTTGAATACCTCATGACGTGACTTAAAAAACTTTTAAAAATTAAATAACACTGTGAGTGTTAAAACTACTGAAACATACACCTTTTTTATTTGGTCGCGACGTCTATTTTCTAACTATATAACGTAAATGCTTTTAACAATTGCGTCATAACACAAAAATTAAGTCAGCCTATTAGATCCCACTGCTGAACTGCTGCGGAAGAACGAGCCATACTCCACCACGCGGGCTCAGTGCGGATTGGTGGAGGGGTGTCTGTAAGGCAAGTGACAAACTTTACTGTCAGATGTTATCAAGCCGCCCTAGGGCCTCTGTCTAGGCTTAACGACTAATATCAACAGATATTAGCCGGGACCAACTGCTTAACATGCCTTCCGAAGCACGGAGATGCTTGTCATGGCCGTCACTTTAATGGTCGGAATGGTCACCCTGTGGGTTGCTTAACTTTTGGTATCACTACCAAAGCGCTGCCGCCACTGCGCCAAGCACCAAGCACCAAGCACCTCAAGCAACACAAAAGTAATAATAATCGTATTTATTTGGCACGGCAAACAAAGTACAAGAAATTACATATATTATAAATGGAATGAATTAATTGATACTATGCATTATAAATGAAAAATAAATAAAATTATACTAAAAAACCATGTGCCAAAAAGGACCCCGCTCAGTATAAGTCGTGACAAATTAAAATTGTCACGACACTGATTTTCAGCGGGAACCTTTGGGCATGGTGTGAACAAATACCTACGGACTAGAAAACTAAAACTTAGTGCAAGCTTCACGCGATCACCCCCGTCCGAGCGACGAAAAACGAAAACTTTTAGGGGATTTGGTCAGTGCCCGAAACGAAAGTTTTTGAAACGTGCCGCTAGACGTTTCAAAAACTTTCGTCACTGACGATGGTGAGCGCGCGAAGCTGTCAAGTAATCATAAAACAAACAAATTATGTTTACCCTCAATGATGACATAAAAAAAATATATATATAATCTAGGGACATTTTTAACAATGAATTAAATTAGATTGAATTGAATTATTACATAGATAAAAATTAAAAATACAATTAAATAATATGAATTATAAGACACTACACGAAATATCATTAACATTTTAATTAAATCGAAATTTACTTACAAAATAACAATTATTAAGCAATTAAAATTAAATCTACACAAAAAACAAGAGAACAAGATAATATTTTATTTATAATTTAGACAGTCGATATTCGCTTGGCTGTAAGGCTAATTCCAAGGCCGTTACAATCAAGCAAATCAAAGTCATTGCAAGTGACGTTTGAATAAATGAAATCAATCTGACAGCCATTTCAGTTCATTCATTCACTCATTCATAAAACTTAAATGATGCCTCAATGCTCAATGATTTCCTGTCAACAAGCAAGAATTTTTGGTTAAGTACCTACTGCTACCGCATTTTGAAAAATAAAAATTAAAAAGTTAATCGGCAGACCACATGGTGAGACCCAACTGCCACGTTGGAGGCCTACTTGGGCAGAAAAGTACTGTATAGGAAGTGTAGGCACGAGCCGTGGAAGAAGAGGAAAGCAAAAAGACGCCCGTTTGATGGTTAGCTGGGGTGTTGCCTCCGAGCACGACGCGCATTACCCTTAGGTAAGTCTACATATATTTTGGCTGCTTCTTCTATCTGGATTAATAAAAGGTGTTTTTTCAGTGCTATTTTAAAAGTACCTTTTGCTTTTAGGGCGCGCAATGGTAGGGGCAGCGAGTTCCAACACCGCGTGGCAGCGAATCTGAAGGAGCCCCGGAATCTGACTGTACGGTGCTTAGGCGTAAGAAAGACGCCCGTGCAGGCTCTCCGTCCCTGTCCGTTACCACCCCGCGCCCACTCCAACCCATCCCACAGGTATCTAGGTTTCTGCGTGTCTATGACGCCGAAAAGCATGGATGCTAAGTGCAGCTTTCTGCGTGCCTCCATCTTCAAGATTTTTAAAGAATTTAGGTAGGGTGTGATGAGTGACCTTGGAGGAATATTAAAACAGAAACGGGCACAAGCATTCTGCACCCGTTGGATAAGCTTAGCAGACTTTGCTAGCAGGCATGGCCCATACACAGTGTCGCAGTAGTTAAGTTTAGAGAGTATCAGTGTTTCACATAATGCTATTCTGAGTTCTTCGGTTAAGTAAGACCTGATTTTATACAACATTTTCAATCTGAAAAAACAGCTTCTGGCACATTCTGTTGTATGGCTTTCGAACCTGAGGTTGCTGTTAAAGACCAGTCCCAGGTTCCTTGCCCTGTCCACTCGCTCTATCCTTTCTCCTTTCACAGTTATGTTGATATCTACATTGTCGAGTTTTGACACACTTGTCGGTGTCCCAAAAGTACCTAAATGATAGTATTCCATGCTATGAAAACCAGCCTAGTTTACAGCCCGTCTAGTTTAATAAACGATCCATCGGCGAACTGACAAAGTGGGGACATAATCCCATACCGAAGCGCTATGCTATGCAAATCACCTCACGGCACGGCCTATCATTAACTGAGTTATTTGGACTTTCAATCGTGTCCCCTTGACAGTTGAGTCGATAATTGACTGTTTATTGATTGCTGCAAAAGCGTAAGATCCTACGCTGTTATTATGGGTGGAATTAATGAATGTAATTATTGGTTTATGGTTGGCGACAGCGGTTCTCAACCTTGGAGAATCGTTCGAGACCTCCCACTACAGAATCTGTTACATGTGTCATGCAAAACCTTATGACATCATCATTGCATTAAGGATGATATAACTCAACTACACTCGAACACTCGTTATATTAAAAATACTTGGTGGGATTTAGAAGAAACTGATTTTATTACGAGGTATATAGGTAACGAAAAAAGCATGTTTTTTTTTCATAAGTGAAAATATAATTATTTTTGTTTTGTATACCTAGTGACCTTCGTTTCTTAGATCTATAGTTTTTTTTATAATTGTTTCAAAATTTTATGGCCTAGCATTAGAAAAGCTTCTTACAGGATTACTAGCACGTTCTAACTGGTTTTTGATCAGATATTTCAGAACCAATGTGAGTGCCATGATCAGTTGATCATGGCGGAACAGCAATGACAATTGCGAATTTCATTAGTTTGAAAGCTATTATTGCTTTCCTAAAAGCTTTGACTACTGCAATTTGAAATGCTCGCCTGTTGTGTCGTCGCTTTACATTTTTCACGCTGCATAGACTTTTTTTTTTTTAATTTAATAGGCAGACATTTGGCCGCATTCTCACCTGATGGTAAGCGACGATGCGGCCGATGATGGGACATGTCTGTCTAGAAGTAGTGTTTAGGGAACATTTCAGCCGGCAACGAATTCCACTCTCTAGCCGTACGCAAGAGGAACGAAGATTTAAAACGTTAAGACTTTGACAATCACTGTCATATTCTCAAAGGAACGGTGTGTAAGTAATTGACGGATGGATTACTAGACTCTAGAAGCTGGCGCCAATGGTTAAATATTAGATCGAATAACTCGCCGTATTGTAATTCCATTGCAAATTGTTTTAAATTAGGACTAAATACATCAATAAATGTTATGGCACCTGCAGCGAATGGAGCTCGTATATCATTGGGGGCTTGTATTGGTTCAGAGCTGATTTAATTTTCGATTAATACAAGTGAATGGAAATGGTGTTTGGAATGTATTTACTTTTCTAGAACTAGTCTAACGCGCAGTTTTATCTAAGTATTTTTTGATGAAGTCAAAATGAACTTTATGGATGCATGCAGGGTAATTTTTTTCGAATGCGTTTTTTTAGTAGGTAGGTAGGTATGTTTATATGATTCTGCTGCTTTTTTACAACAAATTTTAAATATGAAACTAACAACCAAATAAAAAAGGCGCAGCTGATCTAATTTTGATTTGAAGAAAGGTGGTCGCATTAAATTATTGTTAACACCACTAAACACAAAATCCGCCGTTACAAACGTTTTGCCAAAATTATTATTGTTTTTCTTATTACAAAGTTGGTCCCCGAAAATGGTTCTGTTTGAGTAGTTAGTAGAATCATCTTTTAAAAGTAACGCGTTTGAATTCATCATCATCATCATATCAGCCTATTGCAGTCCACAGCTGGACATAGGCCTCTCCGAGACGGCGCCAACCTTAACGGTCCTCCGCTTCTCGCATTCAGCCACCACCGGCCACCTTCCTCAGGTCATCGGTCTATCTAGCAGGGGAGCGTCCAACACTACGTTTCCCATGACGTGGTGTCCATTCGTGGGTCACCATTGCGTTTGAATTAGAACATAAGTATTTTTAATAGATCTAACCGAAGACGTATTTATTTTAAAAGACGGCCAATTTGAAATGAATTCTGATATCAAATATATTCATAGCAAATTTTAAAAGCATAAATCATTATCACGCCTCGCCCGTCAGGCAGTTTTCCTCTCATTGCAAAATGGCGGCACTCACAAATAACGACTCAAGTAAAATATTCAGTAAGCCAGTAATTATCTTTCGGCGGGAGCAGCGCAGGGCGCGTTTTGATGAGAGATTTGGAGAGTTAGCAACAAAATAACGTTATGTAAGTGTATGTATGTATAATTAGCATATGATATATAAATATTTATACCTAAGTTTATATTATTTTTAGTTAGTATTTATATACTTACTTTATTTATATTATATGCATATAGTATAGTATAATTAATATCTAAATTTACTTTATTGTTGCATTGTTATTAGCAATTGCTATTTCTCGCTGATGTCTCACTGCACCTGTTGCCATCTTTCTGCATGACCTAGAGATTTGACTGGCAGAGAATGCTTTTAAGCATTAAGTCCACCTTTTGTACACTTCTATTTGTGCAATAAAGTTTTTAAATAACTAAAACAAAAAGCCGACTGCGTGGGAGATCACTCTGTTCCTTCACTCTCATTATTCGATAAGACGGCAGTCAGACATGACCGTAGAGAGATCAGGCGCAAGACCAACGGCTTAACGTGCTTTCCGAGGCACGGGGGTGTTAAAACCACCAACTTCCTGACTCCAGAGCTGTGTCTGAGTTATTTCAAGACAGAAAAACCCAACACTTTCGGCCCGACCCAGGATAGTATTGTTTTATTTAATAATCAACTTGTCGACTTCGATATCCTCTGAGTAAACTAGATGATTATAAATAGGAAGCCATTATAAATAGACCATCATCACCCGGAGGACGTCCACTGCTGAACACTTTTTTGTAAAAGTTTTCATGTATGGATGTAAAAAAAATTGCATGTTGCCTTACTTTTTGCATATATATTTTTTTTATTATGTCTTCTTATTGGCACTAAATGTAAAAGTTAGCATTAGAAACTTTAAATGCTAGAGTAAAAGCTAATAAATTAGTTTTTTTAAGATGTTCTATGACAGCTGTTTGTTTCCTTAATAAAATTTAAAAAAATATATGTCTTCTATAGATTTTCAGTGTGACCTAATTAAAAAATAACAAAATACAAAAATTACTTGATTTCTTTTCTATTCATTGTTTTTTAGAAGATACACCGTTGACTTAAAAAAAAAGAAAGCTACGTTACAATTTCAAAATAAATAAAAAGTCAAGCCAAGAAGGGGGGAGTAAACCAACAAGGCGCTCGCTTAATATATAATATTCACTTAGCAATTTTGCTCACGCCTGTCCAAGATCAGAGATTATAACGCTTGTTCCTTTTTGTATTGAAAAAGTATAATGTTACGAGCCCAGCGACATGCTGCGAATTAAAGCGATTATGTACACACATCGACTTACCCAAAAATACCCTGAACGATATTGAACTCTATGTGATCAACATTAAGTTGAGACTTGGTTGCGGAAATTTGCCAGATAAGGGTAGGTTGACGTGATGCTATACACAGAGGCGAGAACACCGTTATTACCTTGTATGGGATATGGGACGTATACAAACAAGGAATTTAATTTGTTTAATAGCAGTTAACTTGCGTAAAGAAAAGAGTAAATGGAATATTGGATGGGAGGAAAGGGAAAGTTCGGCTTGGTGATTTTATTTTGCAGCGTGTTAGTGTAGTTTATAATCATTCAAGAGGGTGAATTAGGCCATTATAACTTACAACTATGGGTAATCTTTTAAAAAAGCAGATGTTCTATAGTCTAAAACCGGGATTGACGCCCCGGTGGTATGGATGCCCCGATTGTAATTACTCTAGTTTTGCAAATACATAGCGCGTAATTTTATTTATCTATCGAGAGACTTTCAAACTACCTCCAAATGGATCGTGGCTCATGTCTCTGTGCGATTGCATGGGACGGCTAGGTGCGATCAGTTTTTTCGGGATAGATGGCCTAATTCTCAGCAGGTCGTCTAACCTTAACGTTATTTATATGGACTTGGACAAATAGACAAAATACCAAAGTACTTGCCAGTTTTACAAATAAAAGAATGAAATATTTGTACATGGAGATATAACATATTTTCAAAAAGTGTGGCATCTATCCCGGTTTTACCCTACAAATAATTCTGCTACCTCGATGAAAACGTATGCATGTTAAGCTCTTTTTCTAATCATGTCTGATGATTATAGTATGTTGATAGAAAATTCGCTTGTTTGATTGTTCGCTTGCTGTTCTCATACCAGAAACGTTATAACTTGTACTTTGTATTCAAGATGACTGCAGAATAAAATGAAATTGGGTAAGAAATTGTCACCAGTTAGTTCAGCTGTGCAGTTTATTAATCTTAAAAGAAAACATGAAATCTTTATTCTACTAATTGACCTAAAAATTACGGCGTATATCGTAGTTCAAAGCGGTAAAAAATCACTTTCCTGTTTCAAACGCTATCTAATGTTACGAGGCTCATCTTCGGAACAGATGACAGGGGACAGCATGCCAAGTGAATTTAGCATTGTGGCACCTTTGATAGTTGTGATAGGAGCGATTTTACAACAAAATTGCCTAGTCTGACGTACCTGGCCACTATACCTTTTGTTTCGACTTTGGCCATTCGAATAATATGTCACAAGCATAAAAAACATATACCTTTCAAAGTATGCATTGTCTAAGGTCATAAAAAGGACATTACAGAAAAAGTACCTATAAAATTAATATGTAATAAACCGCAAGAGAGTATGGTGGCATCGTTTACTGGTTTACGTCCTATTCTTTTATACTAATAAATATTATGACATGTTCTTCACGAATATAATGGAAAGTTTAGTATTGCTGTACCGTGAATGAATATTTTATTGAAGACAAGCGAAACTCAAAAAAGCTGTTTTAAATTGGGTTGGTCAAGCAGAGCTGTAGTTATTAAAAAATATATTTATTTGTATTTTTCTGCACAAATAAAAAAAATGAACAAATGGACATTATTTACATAGTATAAAAAATTGTAGTAATTAAAATTGTTTTTTTTTTAAATATTGTTAAAAATCACAATCACAATTTCTTAGATTATGTACAAGCTGTTATTGATAAGCTAGTTATTTGCCTTTTCCACAAAAATACACGGTTGATACTGTGTACTTATGTTAAGTTTTATGGTTAAGAAATCGTCAATTAATATTTGTAACTACTCAATAACTGTAATACGTTTTGTGTACCAAATGAACAAAAATAAAAAAATGTCACTACTTGACACGGGTGCATCCAAAAATATTAAAAAAAAAAACAATTGCAGATATGTGGGTACAAATGGTGAACTCAAGACAGATCAATCATCCAAGACTCAACGCCATGAGAGATTCCCTACAAGTCGTACCTTTTGACTAAGCACAAATAAAACGCGTATTTTTTACGAATAAAAAAAAAACAAATTTCCATAACATGCAATTACGACTTAGGGTTAAAAAAAACAAAAGAACACTACTATCTGAAGCTTAAGATTAAGCCTAATATCTGTGCACCCTATGATACTAGCTAATTTAAACAGTAATAATCATTTATTCCCATATTTTAAGCCTTCATCACCCTAACGTTATCCGCGTCATATTCCCGTGAGGCAATGATAGGCCCACCCGGGTTTGAGCGAAGTACGTACCAACATAACTATGCAATTAATGAGTTTAAATTACACATACTTTGGTAATAGCAGAAAGGTATTCTGAGTTTAAAGATGTACTTAGGTTTGTTAGTAGAAGAATTGGATACAGAATTCAAACGTTAATACAATAAACAAGTAATCTCTTAGAAAAACGAATTCCCCTAGAAGGCAATCGCAACCATGCTACCAACAAAATGAATTCCTAAACGATACAACTATATTAAGCCTTGCAGATTTTTTCCCCCTAACACCTGATCCAGTCCGAAGCAAATTAAGCGTAATTCTCATACTAATGATACGCTGTTAGCGGCAAGTTGTGCCGAACACCTATTATTAGGTATGCCCGTTTTTTCCTGAGCGTGTGTGGCTTCCTTTACCGGCAGAGGTGGGAAACATTTGAATTTAAATAAATGTACAACACAAAATTAATAACCTAAAACATAACCTTATTCTTCTTTTTGAAACACTAACCTTTTTTCAAATAAGCTCAAACAACGCCATCGGCATTTCCTATTTTTAGTTCTGCTCAACTTTTGATATCATTGCAATTGTTGAGTTGGGATTTGTCAAATACGATGAGAGAATAAGTGAGAACAGGTTTACCAATTTTTACACTACAAGGAACTTTGACTTGGATGTTACAGTTACAAGATAGTCCTACGAGTCGTGTTATGTCTACTATATTGGTTTAGCTAATTTGTTTTGTCATTTAAAATCTTTTAACGTAGATAAAAATATAATAAGATCTGTCAAGCGTTTTAATTATGTAAGTAACTGTAAATCCAACAGGTTTCTTCATTTATAATTTAGATTTTTCAAAAAGTGTTTTAAACCGATAAAAGGGCATCTTTAAACCGAATAACAAGTTGATTGAACCTAAACAGTATTCATAAGTCTTAGAGTACCTAGACTCCTAAGACTCGTCTATTACAAACATTATTAAACTATTCCCAGCTCAGTTAGAAATTTAACTGCAGATGGTTTGCAGTTTAGAATGGCCCACTTGACCTCGGGGCGCTTAAATCTTTTGGACTTGGAATTTCGGGTCGTTGGACCCTAGGTACCTGGCCGAAGGCTGTATTCCGAAAGAATATATATGTGTAAGGGTTAAAACTTTTGCGTTGCGTTACAGTATTAGATATATGAGTTTCAAATACTGATAATTCTAATTTGTGCTTAGACGCGTCATGTCTAATACTTAAAATGAAGATTTTTATGAAGATAGGGCTAGATTTCCGAGAGCTCTATTCTAAGTTTATTCTCTATTTTTGATAATCTTTTTGAAATCGCGAAGTAATCCGTAAAATTGTGTTTTAATGAGCTCTCTTTTTGAATTTATTACCTTTCTCTCTCTCTCTCTCTCTCTCTTAAAGCAAACGAAAAGAAACAGACTGCATAATTTAAAAACTTCAAATGAAGTGCATCGTATTTCTGTGTGTTGCGATTTCCGACGTATTTTTAAAAGTTTTCGCGTGTTCTCATCTAACTTTAGTCGTCATCCTTTTAATATCCCTAGTATATATTTATTTTTCTAAGGCACTGACAGCTGTTTAGTTTAACGTTTTTAACCTATTGTAGTTTATTTCTTTTAGTTGGTTTAGCAGAGAAAGAGAGAGAATCTCAATTTAGTCTTAGCGAGGGCTCTCACGCACGTTGGGATGCTAGCTCAAATGAGCAGGATAGCACGAGTAGAAAATACGGGCACAATCTTCCAGAGTAGGACCCGGATCAATTACACTTCGGTTTTAGTACCTCGAAAGTTTATCGGTGTTATTACAAAAAAAATAGACTAGTTTTAATAGAATAGGTCTAAATATTAACCGACGAATGAGAAATGATTGACACATTCGTGACATAACCTAATAGAGAAACGCTTTTCAAATTGGCTAGCTAATAGCTTAGCCCTGGTTTAAACCTGGTACTAAGTTTTAGGCGCAGTGGCGGCAGCGCTTTGGTAGGGATACCAAAGTTAAGCAACCCACGGCGCGGTCGTGATTGGATGGGTGACCATTCCGACCATTTAAGTGACGTCCATGACAAGCATCTCCGCTGCTTTGGAAGGCACATTAAGCAGTTGGTGCCGGCTAATATCCGTTGGTATTAGTCGTTAAGCCTATTCAGATGCCCTAGGGGCGGCTTGATAAAATCTGTCAGTAAGGTTTGTCACTTACCTTACAGATACCCCTCCACCAATGCGCACTGAGCCCGCGTGGTGGAGTATGGCTTGTTCCTCCTCATAGTTGAGGTGAGGCCTTTTCCCAGTAGTAAGATATATATAGGCTGACTTTATAATAAGTTTTTGTAATAACACAGTATACATTTAAAAATGCAAACAAAGGGTTTTTGGGATCTTTGTTTACTATAAAAATGCACCATTTTTATTGACAAATAGTTTATTAACATATTTGTCAAACTACATCCATAATTTAACAATTAAAACCAAATAAAACCACACGCCCTTTAATTATAAAAAACGCAGTCTTTGCAATTCAAAACTCAAGCTTACAGACAATGATAAAACGTCCTTAAAAGCCTTATCTGCGATTTAAAAGCGAATTGACCACTAAAAGCCTTAATTGAGACATCGAGTCGAACAGTTAAGATCGGATTTCTTATCTCGATAGTAAGGACAGTCGTGCGCAAAAGTGTTACCGGACGGGGTAAGGTGTTGCCAGCTGAATTATGGATTTGCATACTAATTGGCGTTTAGTTGCTATATTTGGAGCGGGCAATAATACCTGATTTGTACAATTCGAGCTAGGTTAGCTGTCAATTGGTTTTTTATTCACAGAACTAAAATTGAAAAATGCTTTGACAAATCCAATATGGCGCTGTAAAAAGAAGGTAGTTAAAGGGATGGAAAGGATTTTAATGTTTTACAGTGTAAGTCAACAAAAAGAGAATTATAAATATTGGACAACATCACACACATTGCTCTTATAGCTATAGTAGTGGGCTAAAGCACTTGTTATGGAAATCAGAAACAACAGTATTAAAAGATTGTACTATCTGACTGAATAAATGTAATTGAAATTTTATTTTATTTATTTAGGAACACAAAACGGAATAACAACACAAAATATACAAAATATAAGATTACATAAATTTAAGGCTAGATATATTATCCTAAAGTAAAAAATATACCAACTTTATTTTTAACATGCAACTAAAATAAAAAAAAATAAAAAAAATAAATTACTTCAGGTGCCTTGACGATCATCCTAAACGATTTTTATTTGTGGTTATTTTCAAGCCATTTTTCCCAGCACTTTCATTGAATGCTAAATCGGACTTTTGTCGCAATCAGTACACTGCCATTTATCTGGCAGAACGAGCGCCCCTCCCCGATGCGTATCTCTTCGCTGCGTACGCGCATATCTCTTAAACTATGGTAAATTGCAAGATTTATCGCTCGCAAATTAGTGGAGGGGAAGCGAGCAGTTGGGAAGAGATTAGTAATTGTATTCGTTGGTCTAGTGGTCAGCACGCTGGGTACTATCCACTAGGTCCCGGTTTTGAATCCTGGGTCGGGCCGTAGTCGAAATCGGCTAGGAGGACATCAATAATCATTAAACACTAATCGCTCACGCTAATCAGGAGTCCTACTTCGACGTGTCAGTATTTTGTGCTCTAGCCACAGAATAAATATTAATGTACTCCTAGCCGAATTTCGATACAGTGGTCAATCTCAACAGAGATTAGCCGACTACGCGGGAGATATTATCGTGCGCAAGTGAGTACGCAATACACAGGTGCAATATCTGTTCCTTCACTCTCATAATTCGGTGAGACGGCAGTCCGACATGACCGTAGAGAGATCAGGCGCAGGACCAACGGCTTAACGTGCTTTCCGAGGCACGGGGGTGTTAACACCACCAATTTCCTGAGTCCGGAGCTGTGTCTGAGTTATTTCAAGACAGATAAACCCAACACTTTCCGCCTTTAAATAATGGATCACGCCAAAACGAATTTATTTTAACAGGGTTACCACGAAGTCAGTACATAATGTTGTCCACGCAAATCAGTATTGTTAATATACATATTACACGATTTTTTTTGTTATTTTATTATTTATATTTTTTGTAGTTTTTAAATAAAAAAAATAACATTGTCATCATTTCTTTATTTTGACGGTCCTTAGCCCGTTTATGTATGAAGGAAGAATTTATTATAATTTCTCATCTTCAAAATACAAACAGCGTCATTTGGCTAGGTAAGGACGACCTAGGAGTTTGTTAACCGGCAAGATGCATGTGAAAAAGGATATATACAAACTCAAATGGTTTAAACTCTGTCGACATTGATAAAACTTTATATTTTATGCGCGCCTATGCCACGCTAGTATAGTTTACATTCAAACACAATATCAAAAATGCTTTCCAAATTGAATTTATTGCTGCGTTATATCAGAGCAGAAAACTAAGGTAGCGTACACACGGAAGCAAAGATTGCAAATCGAACTGAATCGTAAATGTGAGATCCGGAAGCATTGCTTTTAACTTTACGCCCAATATAACGTGTGTATAAAAAGGCACGAATGAGATGCGATTCTGAATGCGGCTTAATAGGGTTGGCAACTAAGATTGTTTGCAAGAAAAAATATACGTCATCCTTACGAAAATTATACTGACATAAATAATAAATAAATAAATAGTTTCAATATAAAGTGAATAAATGGACAAGGAATCAATATCATGCAATGTTCATTCATTATACCGCCGCCGGGATACCGGGATACCGCCTTCCAAAGAAGGAAAAATCTTAATGCGAAAAATAATCAATTTTAGTAATTTACCAATTTTTTTGTATGATTGATCGTGACGACGTGAATTTTTTTTTTTATCTATGACTGGAATATTGGTTTTTGTTTTAAATACATACTCTTAAATCATTCAACTGATGAATCAACTGCTGTTTCAAAAGTTTGATTGACTTATTTTTAGCACTATAGAACTTCAATGAAAGTCCGCAAAACTGTACACTTCACAAAATAAAACCAACAATCTGTTTCTTGCAGTGCATAAATAAGAATAGCACATAAGATAATTATTGTTTTTAAGTGATAAGATAATTATTGTTTTTAAGTGTTTTTTTTTTTCAAGTGCAATAATATATTTAGATTGCATAGTGAATGCTTATCACTTAAAAACAATAATTATCTTATTTGCAAGCTTCATCTTTCGATTGTTAAATACTTGCAATAGTATTTCTTTCGAGTGTCGAGGGTATAATCCCAATAACATTGATGAAAGCAACGCGGCATTACAGCGTTAAGAAGCACTTGAAAATTTCGACAGGCTCTGCCAACGCCAGGGTGGCCGAGAGGTTAGGCAATCGCCCGGTATGCGAAGAACGCGGGTTCGATTCCCGCCTCTGGTGGTCGTTTTTTTTTTTTTTTTTTCAAGTGCAATAATATATTAAGAATAGCACAGTTAAATATTTTCTACTTTGTTTTGCTCGATGCTTCGATGGTGAAAACAAAGATGATTTATATATAGCTCACAGCCCTATTCCATTTATCGGTTCGGCTTTGCGACCACCGGCGCGCTGCGTGTGCGCACGGAATGCAATACGGATTTGTGAATAACATTATAAATGTTAGGCAAAATATCGCGGGATTAACGTATTTTTAGACGGTTTGAGTTTAGAGTGTTTTGAATTTTCAAATTTTGTTGTTTTTAAGTTTAGTTTAGCGTGTTAAAACAAAAATTGTGTCAAATTCAGTCGTGTTTTAGGTCGCTTAGAGAAACTATTTTTAAATTCATACCAATACTGAAATATTAGGATTTCCATACATCTAGGTACATATATTTTAATTAACTTCCATGGTTCTCTTGTAGAAAAAATACCATTAGCATTAATTATAGTATTTTAACTTTAATTATTATTATTAATTACATAAATATAGTATTTTAACTTTTTCATTTGCGAGTTGGTCTGCCTATCTGTAGGTAGTAGGTTATAGGTATACATACCTAAACATTAACAAACCATTTTTCCCAATACATTAAAGATGACAAAATGCAAACGAAAATAACTACGTAATACATATTGCCATCACTTAATTCACCCCGTGTGTACACACAAAAACACACGCCACTTATTAAAAGCGTTCCCCAATTTCTTTTAGGATCTTCGCCGGTGTTCCAATCTGTCAATAAAAATCTGCGAATAACACCCAGGCAGGGGCCTACTCTGTACGAAGCTGAGTATGTTTGACTCTACCCAAAACCAATGTCAAATTTAATTTAGGGCAGAATATGCCACATTTGAACGTCAATATTAACAAATATAAGTGCTGATAAGAAACGCTGAAACAAACTTAGTCACTACTACTAGCTGCCGATGATAAAATTATGAAAATCTAAACTAACTACTATCCATACATTATCATCATCAAGAGCAGGGAATGTCACTTGGCATTGAGTCATTACTTCAAGACATTATAAGTTTTGACTTATATCTGATGCTTGTGACGAAAAAATTGTTTTATTTCTTGTATAATACGAATCATCCCTGTCACTTACGCCAGCATGACTACTACAGAGGTTCCGCACTACGTCCACCGACCCGAATCCGATCCGTCTCCGTCAAAATATGTCATTTTATTTTTAATACGAAAAAACTGGACTGAGAATTACGGACGTAGTGCGTTAGCTTTCGTACAAATAATACGACTTCACCGGACAGCATCTTGACGCACTTGGATCAGATCCGGATCAGGTGTAATGCGAAACCTCTCTGAATGCGACACCTCACAAATCTTGATCCGAAAATGAGCTTATAGAGTAGAACTCCAGAAAGAAGTATCGTCGGGAGCTCTTGGTGCCAAGGTTAAAAAGTCGGTTGGCAAAAGTGCTATAGCCAATATTGATAGAAGCTATTGATTGAGATGAATCGACGATGAAGATATTGGTCGTAATAATATAGAATTGGATCATTTTGTTATTCATTTATTCGACCAATCCGCACTGAGCCCGCGTCATCACGCGAGATACGAGCCATACTCCATCAAGTATGGCTCGTATCTCCTCATAGTTGAGGTGAGACCTATGCCCAGCGTTGGATCTATATAGGCTGACTTTAATTATTTAGGTATATTATTTCAGGGTTATTTATAAAACACTAATCACCACCTCTTAGGGTCAATTCTGGTGTCGCTCACAAAAATTAATCGACTGTGTCATCCGTTGGGACTCGAACCCACGTCCCTTCGCTATCCGGGCGAGTGCTCTTACCAACTAAGCTACGGAGGACGTTAGTCAGACGACGAATTTTTGTAAGTGCTTGCTACGCCAGTGAGCCGGCGTTCGATTTCATCAATACCCCAAGTATTGTTGATCTCGATCGAAATCGAATGTACCCGCATGTATCCAATGGTATTTTTTTTACAAATATTTAACCATCAGTTAAGATGAAATCAGCTTGACTTATAATATTTTCATAACTTAAGCAATTATTTTGCAAGTTTTTACGAAATTAATTAAATTTCGCTCACAAAAATTAATCAACTGTGTCATCCGGTGGGACTCGAACCCACGTCCCTTCGCTATCTCTTACCAACTAAGCTACGGTACGGTAGCTTAGTTGGTAAGAGCACTCGCCCGGATTAATTTTTGTGAGTGAAATTTGATTAATTTCGTAAAAACTTGCAAAATAATTGCTTAAGTTATAAAAATATTATCAATTCTGGTGATTAAATACACCAACTTCCTCTAAGAGATCTACTTGTAAGTACTTATATCTAAATAAAAAAAACGTATACAAACAGTTTATAGTACTAAGGTAACTGTCGTATTATTCTGGGCAACCTACATAGTTTTTTTAAATTTTGATGTTGATCTAAAAAATAATGTTGCTATATATGAGT
Source organism: Pyrausta nigrata (assembly GCA_949316185.1). Classification (NCBI taxonomy): domain Eukaryota; kingdom Metazoa; phylum Arthropoda; class Insecta; order Lepidoptera; family Crambidae; genus Pyrausta; species Pyrausta nigrata. The sequence continues at coordinate 16,658,748 of OX438950.1, forward strand.
AGCTACAAGAAAAGGCCTTAAAAAAATATTTGTGTTTTTAAAATGACCCGTTAAGATGACCCTAACGTTCTCATGTAGATCCGACTATCATTGATGTAACTATAAGTACGTGCCAGATAAACGTGCATAAAAGGTCGTTCACCTTGACAGCTAAACCCTTGTGACACGTATCATTTGTCTTTCTAACTAGCGATTATTACGACTTTTGGTTTTTGGGTTCAAGGTCGACCCGTACCGAGGTTTATTTGTTAGTCAGATTCGTATCGCTACGGCTTAGGGTCGCCGAGCTTCGCGTACTGGCGTGCAGTAGTACACGGGTGACGGTCTGCAGGGGTGACGGGTCAATGACTTTTTATGCACCGTTAAATGGCACGGACTATAATTACTCCGAGTACGAACCAGTGTTATCAAATCATAATATTAATTTGGTATGCCTCATCAATACCACTGACACCGAACCGGGGCAACAAACGAATTGAAAGAATCCCGAGAGCATCGTCACCAATTCCAACCAATCAATGATGTTTGAATGAATGAATGAATGACCTTACAGCGTTCAGAGAAATGGGAACAATGACAATCACACTTGAACCAGTTGAGGGCTATTTAACATTTCGACCAATGTCAAGGAGGATCGCAACAACGTCAGAGCAAGCAGTATTTACGTTGCACTTTTTATAAAACAATCAGGCCCTAACTAAGCTTACAGAACCATAATTGAATAGCAAGATTATGACAGTTTTCGTCGCTAAATGTCAAAACCATGCTATTCAATAACGATTTTGTTATTGTAGGTTATTAGGGTCCTAGTTTAGTATAGGCACTAATAGTAACCTTTTGTTAACAAAACTAACGTCTGTTCCACCTGTAGGTATCAAGTTGTCAATTTTCTATCAGTGTACCTCAGAAAAGATGAAATTGTTAAGCCAAAGAGTAGCTTTACTCTTTCATACGGCGTTATCTATCAATTTAATAGACCAGTTATTGAAGTATTGATTCGCACAAATAATAAGATTAATGTCCTTCAAGTTATATCGATGGGATATCACCTTCTTAATCTTAAAGCTTCGAATAGTTTTATACTTTTGATCCAAATACCATAAGTCGTATTATAAAATACATTATACTAGTAAGTAGAACGCACTTCGAAAGGATAAGTAAAATTCTTGCATAATTTGTTAACTGCGTATTGTGCACGTAATGTAATCTTCACTAATTTATTCCCGCCCTTGCTATAAATATTCAGCTATCTAAGTAAACAATGACTTTATCTACAACAATCAGTTTAACAGATCCAGAATCAAATGCTAGATCTTATCGTTTTGCGACTTGATATAGTGTCGATTAACGTAATAGTATTCAACAATTCAATAAAACTTATTTTAGTTAGTGCCCTTTCGCGGCCTTCTACGGCAAGAAAATTATTATCTAAACCAAATAAATATTGGTTATATTGACATAATTCTATTCGTCTCTTTCGAAACAATACTTTCTGTATGGGGAAGTACTTAATATGTATGCTAAAATAACAAGCTTGTATAAGGAAATGAAGGATTGTGATATATGGACCATAGCTTAGACAATCGAGTTAAAACATAAACGACAGGTGCATATCGAGTTACATAAGTGTAACTAGGAAACGCATGAGAACTGTGTTGACATTAAATCGAAGAATATAGATATTGTAAATGGATTGATAGAAAGCGTTACGTCTATAAAAAAATCAATAATATATATTATAAGGGCCACATAAAATTTACAGTCGCGCACTAAGTTACTAGAGGCAAAACATGAAACAAAGCCAAAGCTTTATATCGGCAAAACAACACGAGATGTAACTCTAATCTTATCAAATGACATCATTGCAGTTGATCTTAAACTCAGCTTAAAAGCAATTAACACTTACATTGTCGCTGTTCATTCAGACGCAAGAACAAAAGAAAGCAATGCTATTAACGACTCATTTAATGTTCTAAATTGAGAATCAACGGAGAAAGCCGCTGTCGTTCACAATGAAAGAGTCGGTGTCCCACTAAAGGGTGACAAATTATCATAAAAGAGACCTGTCAAGTCATTTGTCAAACTAAATTCGTATGTTAACATTTATGTTGGCGTCGTGGAACGTAAAAAAAGTTCTAAAAGTGATACGTTTGGTTTCATTCAGACAGTCAGCTGAAATGAGATAAATGCGTCGTTGGTTTTGTATCATTCTTTGGATATTTTTCAATCAGTGTCTAGTGGCCAGAGGGGCTTTCCCATGACAGAACGGCCGTCCGACTCTGTTTTATTAGTGTATGTCTGTAAATATTCTCGACAAACAGACTTACGGTCAGCGTTGTCAGTTACAAATTAGTATTCTGAAATGATATTTCCTGCATCATTTTGAACGAGTATGAGTAGAATCGCACACGTAAAATGTACAAATTGTTGCTCACGAGAGAAAAGCCAAGTATTGTTGATTTATTTTTATTATATATTATTGATTGCTATGTTGAGAGGATATTCAATCGTGATTTCGAGATACTGAAAAGTTTGAAGATGTATAATAACATAAATAAGATAACAGTTTTTTCACGTACATTAATTAATGAAATAAAAGAAATAATTAATTGTTCCTACTACACCAATTTCTAGTTCCAAATTAAGCATTAGCTTCTGCTGTGGTGATCATAACGGCAACAAAATGTAGATTTAATATAAGCTCTTGCTCATGACACAATAAAATTGCCTCTTGCCGGATTTAAACCAGCATACGCTGATGTTGAAGAAGGAAGTATGAAAAACTACACCAAGACGGGTCGTAAGATAAATGGTGTTTCGCATTCTACTGCGGCGTCGACGAATCAGAATGATATTGCAAAGTAATTACCGGTAACCCTCAATGAATTTAATAGCATTTTTATTGAGATCGCATGAAGATTTATTGTCATCAATATGACACTGTTGTTTTAAGCGCCTTTCGACCAATGATAAAACTGTTATTAATCGTTCTCATTTGAAGTTATTTGTCATCGAAGTTTAGCGATCATTTCGCAATACGATATGGATGGCATTTAAAATTTTCATCAGCTCTCGACAAAATGTGACAAGTTGGGATGCATTTAGAAAGGTTGGTGTTGGAAGTGATAATATGATAAAAAGTAGAAACTTCAAATTTACAGTTTTATAGGGGTCTGCGCTGTGTTATATAAATAATACTGTTTTTATCCGTAATACCTAATAGACCCTTCTATTTTTAGGAGTCAAAATTTTTTTTACGTTTAAATATTTTTAAGTGATATAGTGTTGTGCATTGTTCACACCTTGATATTAATAATAGTTATAAATATTTTAATACATAATATTATTTAACATGATAAAAAAGACATTATCTTATCTATAGTGCAAAATTGTTCCCTGAAATATGTTCAATTAAGATTCTACAAACCACCTTGTTTATTGTTTCATGTGTTTCATTTCAATCTCCCAGAACTGCTACTTGTTAAGAAAACCATTGATATACAATTTGGAATCATTTCCATGTTTCGTGTCTAATGTAAAAGCTGTAGATAACTTACCCTATTAATTTAGAACCCCCTAAGAGGTTCTGCAGCTTTTGTGATGTATCTGAAACCAAAGTAAATATAATTAGAATTGTTTCAAACGACATAATACTTAATTACAACCGGGGTACTCAAATAGGACTTAAAATAGGGACGAAATTCATATGCTTGGAGTTCTACAACTCCAAAGTTAAAATTAAGTCCTAACTGTTCCATTGCGTCGTCGCTGCATAGATTTCGCACATGAAAATGGGTTTTTGGCAATGTGTCCCCGTGGGCCAATACTTTGTGTACTAAGAGAAGGCTCCGAAATTTTAGCAACAGTTAACATTATTAATAATATTGATCATGCAAAAAGCGCAAAAATAGACCAAACTTCAGGAGGATTTTCTGTCAAACCAAATTCCTCTAATCGTGTTTCGAGATCCTTAATTATGTTAACGATGTCCTAAAGTTTCTGATAATATAGGTTTAGAACTCTCGGGATCGAATTGTCTTACAACGAGTACTATGATACTGCTCTCAATAACTAGAAGTGCTGAGAATACAATTGGAATTTGGCTAATTCAGATGTTCGTCTGGATGTTCAAAGCGATACAAAACATGTGCTAAAGTTTCAGCAAAATGATAATTTGCTGAATACCCTCCTTTTTGACTGATCTTGTCATACATTTGTTGAGGCATCGAGCAAATCTTTTTCAATCGCAGCTGATTTGCTTCTGACATGAAAACGAACAACATTCAAACAGTTTTCATTACAGAAGGCATGCCAACGCCAAAGTTCACTTCCATTTAGGACATGAATATTTGTATCAGAATCAGCGAATAAACAGCGCAAGAGACTGATAAACTCAAATTAGGCATTGACAAGTGCAACAAACAGCCCAGCGGGGACTCGCACATTACTCATTCAGTAGTGATGGATGGGGAAGCGAGTAATCGAATAATCTACTATCGTAATCGATTATGCGCGAATCGATTCTGTGAAAGTGCTATCGCGTCTACCATTTCGCAACGTTGCTAGCATAGCTGTTATCGGATTAATTTTATAATTAAAAAATTTAACAAAAGTATATACTAATAATAGTAATAGGTACTGCATTGGTATTGTGCGCCTTTAGTTTAGGTGCGCCAAAGAAATTTTTATCAATATGTTATAGGCACATGAACATACACACATAATCTCATAAAAATCGATCAATTTTATTAAGGTCCAAAAAGATTTTAATTTTAATTTATATATGAACGGTCGGATAGAACTAAGCTGTATGTAATCTTTGATTTCAATATGTATCAACGTCAAATTACAAAACCTTTTAATGTTTCCAGCACTGCCAATCCACCCAGCTTATTCAGTTTGCCCCACATTGAAAGTATTCAGTTCAAAGCGTTCTATCGGATCCTATTCGATATGCATTAACTATTATCAACTACATTAACATGATTACAGCTGTCCATTTCGTTTAAAGTCCAACGATCCTGTGATCTATCGACCAATACCAGCAAATTATTTATTAAAGGCTGTTCACAACAAATAATAACATCTCGAGATATCAAACACTTTTGCAATCGACTAACACCATTAGCCTCGACTTTATTGCTCCTTACTACATTAAAGTATACTGATAAAAGGTAGACTTTAGTCTCATTATCATAAAGCTCATTATTCTCTACATTGCAAAACTACATTTGTTTCAATGCCAGAGAAAAGTGGATTTTGATTCTAGAATAATTGAATTCAAAGTTGAGTAGAGGAAAACCATCTCTAATCGATCTGTCTAACCGCCTATCACTCCTAAAGGCGTAAAAACGTGCAACGATGCAGTTCAAACATTATGATTTGTTATAATTATACTTAAATGCAAATGTCTAGGGTAATGTGAATATAAATCTGCTGATAAAGCGACTGTGGGTAATGGATACAGTTTTGCTGTCTCGCTCTTTAATGGGATTTGCTGGACTGAAGTGCATGATGACGGTGTATACGCTGGTGTAGCTGTTTAGATAAATAAAACATAAATTGTTTGATTACATAATGACGTGGTAAATAATAAATAAAATAATCATGCCCAGCCACAATCGTATTGATCATAATGGACTCAGTATCTAGTAGTTATTAGTGGTCCTAGCGTTATGTTTTAAAGCATATAATTATCATGTTTCAGGACGATATCAAACTGACGATTTATTGTAAAATTGCAGCAAGCTAACTTATTGTTAGTTTTTTATATAGGATTAAAATATATTTCTGAAACCAAAATTATTTTGTTGTTAGAAAACTGCCTAATCAATAAGATTACTATTAAAACAATTTGTGTTGATAGCGATAGTCCCTAAGATATCAAAGTACTTGAAACAAATCATGTAAAGTATGTTCACAACATTATTTAGATAGAGATCTGTAATGAAACCGCGGTCATTTGTTACGGATGGATAATACCCATTTTATAAAATTACTGTCACGTCAGAGGCTTATCTTGGTATGATAATAACAACACGAGTACTTTAATCCAAGCTTGCATGTAGTTTGATATTAATTGGCACTTCATACTTGTTGACTATTTAATACCTAATGCTTTTAGTCGTAATGCCAATATTATATCAACCCTCCTTATAAGGACCAAGCACATTTCAGTAATAGTCAGTAAAGGTCTACCGCACGCAAGATTTGTGAAGATGTTAAACGAGGATCAAAAGTGGATAGGGTATACACAAAAATCCAATTCAATTACCACATCTTTTGTAGACTTAAAAGCCGCGTTTGAGGCTGCCTTCCGAATAATCAGTCTAATATTTGAGTTACAATTTGTTGACTGAAGTCATGAGTCAGGCGCCCTCTAGTGTTACATCCGACAACTGTGGTTTTTGTTGAGTTACATGAGAAAAATCCCTCAGGACACCGTGGGAATGGGTGGCTTACGCAAGGTCAATATTGGTTCACGCATTTCATAGTCTTCGTCGACGCTTGGAGTTGGTTTTTCGGATCCACAACCGGCCCTTTTACACCTACATAGCCATGGCTTAGTTGTTTATGTTTCTAATTAGTCCGTCTGTCGCCGATATAATGGTAAATAATGCATTGTTGTGGGTCACTTTTATGACTGGGAGCTGAGATTCGTCATGGGTGGCTTATAGCCTTATTCTTGAGAAAAGTATTTTTATGAGCTACACTTTTTTCGTTTTTAGTTCGCTGTGGTCTTTCGTTTGTGATTTGCTCTGCACTTCAAGTTTTATGGTTCAATTTGCGGTCTTTTGACGGAATGAATTTAATTATTACTGCAAATCGGGTTCGAAAGGTTTTTATAATATGAAAAGTATATTTGTTTGAGATTCTTCTTTTCCTTACAAAATAATTTCCCCTTCGGTGAACGCCAGAGTTGACACGAAAAGAATAAGAAGAATCCCTTTCTTATGCGTAACTGAATCTTACCGCTGTCTACAATTAGATTTTTTTATAGTTATACTTAACCTTGATTTTGTTACCGTTCCAACGTGGCGTCTGTTCCATAAACTTCCTAGCACATTAGTTGGTAATCACTAATCTGCGTTGAATTTAGTAACAATAAATAAGATCGGCCGGTTGGCCGACTGGTCAGCCATTGCATCGTCTGCTGGCTGATCAAATAAATTTAATGGATTAATAATGTTGTTCCCGGCTGCGGGTATGCGAAGGTCTTTAGTAAAGGGACCGACCCACTAAGACGACCTTGCGGAGGCCTAGAAGAATTACTGTTTTCGGTTAGGAATTTGACTTCCCTTAGTTTAGTTCAATAGTCTTTGATACGAGCAAGACTACGCCTCACTTGAAAGTGATCGCGATGGCAATTGTAGCTTTACAGCAATGACATATGAAATGTCATTGTTTTCATAATTTTAAAAGATTGCTTCCCTGATTGCTAGTTTGAAATCTTTTTTTTTATTAATAGGCAGACATTTAACACAATCTCACCTGATGGTAAGCGACGATGTGGCAGAGGATGTGTCATGTCGAACTAGTAACTCGCAGTAACTGACTATCATTGCTTTACTGAAAATAGTTTCTGTTGCAATAAACTTAAAGCAATCATGGTAGGCGGTAGGTTTATTGGATTTATTTATTGGATCATTTACTGCTGAATTCTTTATCTGACCCCATATAACTGAATACTATGATAGAATATAAAACTTCTTGTTTTGTTGGTATCTTCATGATAATAAATAGTTGACGTACCATGCCAATAATGCAGGTGAATTCCGTGTTAAATTTGATCTGTGTACACGCTACACAAATAACTAAGGTTTGTCCGTGGAATGAGATACTTGCAGCAAAATGGTTATTTCAATAGGGTGGTTTGTTATTGCTGTTTCTTAGACAACAATGAGCTACAAGAAAACTAGATATTCCTTGTTGGACGCATTTCAAGTACCTACAGAAGCATTTGTGTAATATCCTACAATGTATGTTCCTTGTATTTTATTGCTGGTGGTAATTACACGGCCAATAAATTTTAATTTAGCTGTATGTAATCGTCGACACTTAATTTAAGTTTACATAATGAAATTGTGATTGGCAGCCGTGGCGGCTGAGTAAACAGCATGTAATAATCTTATGAACGTGATTGATTTATTAAAGGCTATATATTTGTCCTGACTCTATGAACCTACTCGTACATCTTTATATAATATTAGTGGGTATTTCCTTCAGTATTTCCAGTGCCTCACAGTTAAAGTTTATGCCAGGAGCAAAAGCTTAACAGTGTTATCATGAAGCCTTTTGGCTGTGACTTCATCTGCTTGTTTTTTGACACAAAATGACTTACGCTACGATCGCCGTCCAGTAACCATGACCATTTCGACTGCAGCAGCCAATCCCAACACAGATTAATCAACTTCTTAGAGTTATTATAGGTTACAAGTGTGTGTGTATTTGCCCAACAGGTGCAGTCATTCTTTCTTAACTCCCATAGTTCAGTTTAAAATTTTCTATCTTGAAATAACTCATACACAGCTTTGGAGTCCGGAAATTGGTAATGTTAATACCCCTATGCCTCGGAAAGACGTTAAGCCGTTGGCCAAGGCTTCCTCATGGCGGGTTGCCGTTTCACCGAATTACGGGATTACAAATTCTAAAATGGCAATACCAAAACGAAAATGCGAACACATTTCTATAACTTTATACATACTAAGAATTATGTGGCTTCGCAATAAACGATTCATACTTGCAGTGGTCATAAGTGTAACTTTACAATTAAATGTAACTACGTATGTAAATATAACTTGTCCTCATTTATATACACGAGAAATATTAAATTCTCCTTAGGAAATGAGGTCATCAGGCTTTAGTTGAAGTTGTCTTAATTCAACTCCGAGAAACTACATATTTCCCAGAGTAAAGTCAACAGAAAAAGCCTTGCGAAATTTATTTTTGTCATACGTCAAGAGTAGGTATTATTTTTTGTTTGAATATGGTAGTTAAACGACCTATTGATTGATTTATTTTTTGCCGTGATATTCGGATGATAATATTTCATTAATTCTTTATTACAATTGATCAAATAACCTACAGGAGATTGTAAAAGTCGTAGATAATAAATATATTTTCACGTCTTTCTGATTCACTATTCAATAATTTGTTTTGTATGCTGACCCTCCCAACAAAATCAAGATAATCTACAAACATCTTAAGGACACTAGCTCAGGCTTCAGAATAACAAGCTGAGGCGTGGGAAGGAATCACTTGAACCCTGTACTTTGGGACTCGAGTGGATTGAACTCTCTACTACGCCCTTAGGTCAGTTTATTAACACACGGTTGACACGTCCCAAAATACTAATACAGACGACAGCAAATAAGTTAAACACTGCAATGACATGCAGTTGTGATAAATGCGATTTTGGAATTAAAATGTATCGTCCGATGTGCTAGCGATTACGTGACAGTCTTCCCACCTTATTACAAAAAAAACCGGCCAAGTGCGAGTCGGACTCGCGCGCGAAGGGTTCCGTAGCATAAACTTAAAACATTAGACAGTATAGGCAAAAAAAGTATATATTTTTATTTTATTTATAATTTCAAAAGTATTCATCACAGGATACCCTAAACAATTTTAAATAAGAGTTTCCGCGCCTGTTTCTTTACGTGAGTGATTTGAAGTTTATAGGTCCAAGACTTTAGAAATTACAGGGGGGGGGGGGGGGACACCGTGTAAACGACTTTGGCGGGCTATATCTCGCAAATGGTAAAACTGATAAAAAAGTGTTTTATGGAAACCCTATCTTATTTTCATAGGCCTTTTCAACGATACCCCACACAAGGGGGTGCACTCAAAAAAAAAATTCACCCCCCCCCTCCTTTCCATGTATGGGGAGGTACCCTTAAAAAGAGGTAATTTTATTTTTTTGTATTTTTAAAAATGAGATCTATATGTGAAGTATCCTCGAACCAAGTTACATGCAAATCAGTCCATAAACGTAGAAGATATTTTGCTGTGACAGACTAGGACGGACGGAACGGACGGACTGAACGATCTTATAAGAGTTCCTTGTCGGACTACGGAACCCTAAAAACTTAGTACCAAACCAGCATGCACCAACTAACCAACTTTAAACCAAGACTAAATCTTAGCAGACAAATTAGAAATGGGTGACACATTCGTGACAGAAACGCTTTTCTGATTAGTCGGCTAATATTTAGTCCTGGTTTTAAACTGTGAGGCTATTACGTAAAAGATAGTCACCGAGTGTATAGTTAGTTGGTAACCTAACTCAGTTGACAACTAACGAACTGATATATTTGGTTTTACGTACACGGCTTATCATAGGATAGGACAGTGGCTATACGGTGGAGGACAGTGGATATCGACCATATATCGACACATTACTAGTGTTATTGACATGTTATGTGGCTAAATTATAAACCATTGCGTTTAAAATTTTTAATAAGTTGGGTTAAATGTTAGCAATTTTCATTCGCGCCACTTTTTGAAAGTTTTGACTTTGAGAAATCATTGCGCGAGAACGTTGTTTTTAGCGGTTATTATACTCGTAGGTTGTACACCATACACGAAAGATATACATCATCATATCTTAAGCTTAAATAAGAATGCAGTAGCTAACTTCTACGACAACAGCCCAGGTGGTGGGAAGCAATTCCCCATAAAATAGTAATAGCCCTACAATAAACAAAAGAACGTTTAAATGTTTTATGATCACAAATCACAGGACGATGAGTTAATACTGAAGGTCTACTCTGCAAGACGTTTGTGTGTTTTTAGTTCTGACCATGGCACTCACTTGCACATGCGGTAACGGCTAGAGTAGATCGGGTCACTCTGCAGTTTAGGTATGCGGCTGTAAGTACACAGGGCCGCAAAACTACCCCACTTTGACCTTGAGAGCGCCTCTATTCCCTACGTAATAAGAACTGTTTGCGCAGTTCAAATGGGTAACCTGACATGCTGACGACTTTACAAGCGTGGACTCCGCGTCAGGGCTGTCACACGCCACAGCCAGATCGCACGTTTGTTGCACGGTTGACGACACAAAAGCGCGTTCGGACTCGCGTCTGTCGATTATGCGATACAACTAGAGGCAAATATCAGGGCCCGTAGACAAGATGCAGTTTATTTTAAAGCGAAGTTCGTTATTGCTAGCAAAAAGTATGAAACTGACATAAGCCATGGAAACAACACGTGACTTTTGTATACAAATTTTGACATTTCGTTGGCGATAGCAAAGTTCGCTCCAGAAAGATTGCCATTTGGCTACGGGCCCTGACATGCTGACGACTTTACAAGCGTGGTCTCCGACGGGTCGTTGGGGCTGTCATGTCCGTCGATCACAAATAGGTAGATGCAAATATTTTGGCGCATATATCGGTAGGCGATTCACACTCTGCGATCTAAGCTGCACTTTGTTGTGTCGTTTTTCACAAACCCACGGCGCGGTCGTGATTGGATGGGTGACCATTCCGACCATTCCGACCATTTAAGTGATGTCCATGACAAGCAACTCCGTGCTTCGGAAGGCACTTTAAGCAATTGGTCCCGGCTAATATCTGTTGGTATTAGTGGTTAAGCCTAGTCAGAGGCCCTAGAGCGGCTTGATAACATCTGACAATAAGGTTTGTCACTTGCCTTACAGACACCCCTCCTCCAATCCGCACTGAGCCCGCGTGGTGGAGTATGGCTCGTACCTCCTCATAGTTGAGGTGAGGCTTTTTCCCAGCAGTGGGATATATATAGGCTGATATATAGGTATTTTTATCTTAAATTTTTAATTTTAATATTGTGTCCTAGCAAGAGTCGATGCAATTTATTGTATCGTAGCAAGAATCACTTTTATTGAAATAATTTAGCGGAGTGATTCTCATGTGCTTTTACTATTATTTACAAACAAAATACTGACATGTCGCAGTAGGACCCCTGATCAGGGTGAGCGATTAGTGTTTTACGACCACTTCCTAATTACAAGGCGCCAGAGATCAAATAAATTACTGATAGTAAAATTTGTAAAGCAAGGTAATTAACTGAGATGTGGGTCAGGTTGGTAATGTTTCTTAACTTTATTATCTGATGGATTGATAACTTTGACAGGAAGATAAAAATATCAATCTCTGGGACAAAGTTGTTTTGGGACCACCGAATAACAATACTCATAAATAAATTAAAGTGCACAAGTAAGCGTGTGTACAATATAATATTGCAGTACCTATACTAATAATAAATAATGTCCTACTAGCCGATTTCGACTACGGCGGCCTATCTCAACAGAGATTAGCCAACTGCGCAGGACATATTATAGTGCACAAGTATGTGCGCAATACACAGATGCACTCTCTGTTCCTTCACTCTCATAATTCGGTAAGACGGCAGTCCGACATGACCGTAGAGAGATAAGGCGCGGGACCAACGGCTTAACGTGCTTTTCGAGGCACGGGGGTGTTAAAACCACCAACTTCCTGACTCCGGAGTGTCTGAGTAATTTCAAGACAGAAAAACCCAAACACTCTCGGCCCGACCCGGGATTCGAACCCGGGACCTCGTGGATAGTACCCAGCGTGCAGTCTATACTAATAGTACGTACTCAGTACAATGTAAACTATGGCTTCGTTTCATAATGGTAATATCTGTTATCTTCTTTCATAATTATGGAGACACAAAACTTTATTTATGCGCTAGGTTTAGTGTTATGATATACGACTACAAAACCAGAGGTTGCAGGTTCGAATCCCGCAAGGGGCAAATGTTTGTGTGATGAGCACGAGCATTTGTATTTAAGTCATGGATGTATATAAACGAATATAACTATATCTATCCCTTATTCTAGTCGTCATAACACAAGCTCACGCTTAGTTTGGGGCTAGGTCATTGGTGTGTTTGTTGAAACAATTTATTATTATTATATTATATATAGATAACTGCAGCCTAGGCAAGGAGCCTGTAATAAAGAACTCGATTCCTCGATTGACGGTTAATTTAAAATAATTCCCATACAAAATATGACACATAATGTAAGCCGGCGCGACTGATTAAAAAATAAACATGTGTTGTTAAACCCCAGGCCAAGTTGTTGACGTTTAGTGCTGGTATTGTCTATTCATTTGGTGCAAAGGAGCTTTAACAAAAATACATACAGATAGCTCTATGCATTGAGTTTAACAATTGATCTGTGCTACTTTTAAACCAGGATATTGAGTAAAGAGTCGATATTTTCTATTTATTTTACGTAGCATCTCAATTTTGCTGAAAAAGCATATAAATGTAACAGCTTTTCTTCCTAAATAGGGGTTTGAAAAACTTGTTATTTAATAAGCCATAAAATGCTAATCATTAAAACTTAATGTCTGTTTACTGCCACTTGTGTGCTAGTATCATTATAAACTTTCATTGAGTCATTATGACGAACGGCGCTAGACAGTTAATCATTTTAATTGAATTTTCCTTACGACTCATACTTTTTATTGAATCATTAAATTGCGTAAGAATATCGTTTAATATTTGTTTCTTACGTTTACGCGAATAGTAGAACTCATTAAAACTCAATTTTAAGGATTACTTCGCGATTTATTTACATTTTAATTAAAACTTGATGTTTCGAACACTTAACAACGTTCGTGGTCACAGGGAGACTGAATAAAACGTAAAATTGTCTTTTAATAAATGTTGTTTAAGTTGACTGTGGTAACCCCACGTCGTTGAGTACCAAAATGGTATAGTTGCTGGGCCTGGAGCCGTAGACAACATGCAATATATTCTATAGCGAAGTTCGCTATCGTTAAAAAATGTATGAAACTGACATTACTAATCGAAAACTCACGTGACTCTTGCTTACTTATTATGACATTTCATTGGCGATAGCGATGTTTGATATAGAAAAGATGGCATCTTGTCTAAGGGTCCTGGTTCCTAACAGCATATTTTAAACGAAAACGACTAAAGATAGACGAAAAGACGCGAATACTTGTAACAGCTTTGCATAAATCTCAAAATAATTTAGTCTGTTGCTTTTAGTTTGTCAAGCAGAGAAAAATAATGAATTTAAAAGCCATAGAGGCCGCTGTGAGAAAATGCGACTAATGCTATGTCCTAAAATTTCTGTCTGTCTAAGCGGAGAAACCTGTCTCCTTTGGTACGATAACGTTTAGTGATAAAATTAACCATACAGTGACATAATAGAGAGACATGATGACATAAACTTTCCTAAGTGCATTTTATAAAATGTCTCCCAGGAAGTAATTTGGACATTTATTCACAAATTTTCTATAAATACTCCTTGAGATTTAAAATTATTACAAGTGCAATAAAACATGATACTTTTAATCATTAACAAAATACTTTCCCACATTAGTGTCCTATAAAACTTAACGCATTCTTACGGATCTCCAAAAACGGATTGAATGATTTGAAGTTAAACCATTCACACTTCAACAATGGCGTTTAGCACTCCACCCAAATGTATGAGAACCTTCGTAATTACTGCCAGTGTGAAATGTGGTTATGTCCGTCCGTTCGGCTTTTCTATAGTGACGATTAGACGGGTAATTATAAAGAAAAAATGCATCGGACAAAGCTGTCATGGTTTTTTTTCCGCAATGGCTTGTATAGCGTAGCCAGTGTCAAGTAAAAACTTTCATAGTTTCTTAAATGTTTTTTTTTACAAACTACAAAGATCTTAACAACACTTTTTTATCAGCTTTACCATTTGCGAGATATAGCCCGCCAAAGTCGTTTACACGGTGCCCCCCCCCCCCCCCCTGTAATTTCTAAAGTCTTGGACCTATAAACTTCAAATCACTTACGTAAAGAAACAGGCACGGAAACTCTTATTTAAAATTGTTTCAGGTATCAGGTATGAATACTTTCGAAATTATAAATAAAATAAAAATATATACTTTTTTTTGCCTATATTGTCTAATGTTTTAAGTTTATGGTACGGAACCCTTCGCGCGCGAGTCCGACTCGCACTTGGCCGGTATTTTTTCCTACGAGGGACTACTACTTTTCCTTTATTGATATTTTTGAATGATTATACAATTGAGTAAGTCTACATTGTTGCTTGAATTAGAAATAAGTAAAAGAAATACAGTGACTTTAAATATCTGGTTAAATTTTGTATGATGAAATCCAGTATTGATCAATCTAGAGTTAACTAATCTAATTTATAATTTACGTTTAACAATATAGGTATCTGCAGATAAATACCTTTAGATACTATATTTCCATTTTACTTGCAAAATACTCTAAGTTGTTTATTACAATATTAACATGGCGTCTGCTACTGCTATCGTTGATTATGGCTATCATTACAAAACTTTACATAAAATGGTTATAAATGGCGGTCGTTTGTATGTCTGTAGGTTTATTTCTAACGGGTAGATATGCAGTTGTAGTCATTAGTTTTTGATATACAGCACGGACATTATCACCTTGGTGACCCGGTACTTTAGTGGTAATTGGTGATAATTCTGGGATAATAAGTCAGCCTATTAGATCCCACTGCTGGGAAAAGGCCTCACCTCAACTATGAGGAGGGACGAGCCATACTTCACCACGCGGGCTCACTGCGGATTGGTGAAGGGGTGTATGTAAGGCAAGTGACAAACCTTACTGTCAGAAGTTATCAAGCCGCCCTAGGGCCTCTGACTAGGCTTAACGACTAATACCACAGATATTAGCCGGGACCAACTGCTTAACGTGCCTTCCGAAGCACGGAGATGCTTGTCATGGACGTCACTTAAATGGTCGGAATGGTCACCCATCCAATCACGACCGCACCGTGGGTTGCTTAACTTTTGGTATCACTACCAAAGCGCTGCCGCCACTGCGCCACAAGCACCTCAACAAATTCTGGGATACGATCAGTTATTTTGATTTAAAGTATTTTTAGATTATTTCCGACTTTGTTGCAGTCTTTCCGTTACCAAATATGTTTTATTTTTTATGATCACAATAATAAATTCATACTAAAACATATGCGGTGTTAATACAAAAAAATTAGACCAGGTTTAAAATAGGTCTAAATATTAGCCGACAACAGAGGAATGAATGACACATTCGTGACAAAGCATAATAGAGAAGCGCTTTCCTAATTGGCTAGCTAATAACTTAGTCCTGTAACTATTATATAATCTGTGGTCCTGGCTTAAACCCGGTACTAAGTTTTTAGATTAACGGGGATGTTGTTTTAATAAAAAAATATTTAGACAAGTCAGAGAATTTGTTAGTAGTCTTTAGTCATAAATTTAACAAGTACCTAAAGGATGACTAGTGCATACAAATATCTGTGACGATGGTACCTACAGTGGGCCCCACATCAACCTACTTTGACCTGTCAAATTTCCGCAACCATATTCTTTCAACGTTATGTTGATTTCATACGGTGTTATTACAAAAAAATTAGACCAGGTTTAAAATAGGTCTAAATATTAGCCGACAACAGAGGAATGAATGACACATTCGTGACATAACCTAATAGAGAAGCGCTTTTCCAATTGGCTAGCTAATAGCTTAGTCCTGGCTTACCCGGGCCGGTACTAAGTTTTTGGAATAACGAGGATAGAGTTCCATTCAATGGAGATATTTTGACAGAATTAGGAAGGTTAATGCGAGGCCCATTGTACATACTTATCCTACACTCTTGTGTTCTGCACTAGGTACCTAGTAACAGAATACAATTTCTTGTTCTTCTTTTCGTGTCGACATTAGCGTTACAATTTTAAGGACCAAAACTCAGCGACTAACAAAGCATCATCAGTAGCGTTGAACAGGACCTCATCGTGTGCAGGTGTAGGGGAACGTAGAGCATGACAAAAGGTGTGCCACTGTCTGGGGAAAAACACCACGCTATCCGCAGCGTTATCACATCGACTGGAGAGTTAAATTTTAAAATAATGAATGTCTTGCAAACTATTTTTTTTAATTTTTTATTGTTTTAACAAACACACCAATTACATAGCTCCAAACTAAGCGTGAGCTTGTGCTATGGTGACTAGGATAACGGATAGACATACTTATATACATTTATAAACATCCATGACTTAGGTACAAATTGCTCGTACTCATCACACAAACATTTGCCCCTTGCGGGATTCGAACCCGCAACCGCCTGGTTTAGAAGTCCGTGGCGCGAACCACTACACTACGACGGTCGTCATAAATCAGTCGGTCGGTCGTCAAATTAGTACAATCTACTGGAGATGTAAGAGATGACGACTATGAACAAGTAATGGCATATCTCCATGAAGTGACAACATAACCTGAATTGATCGTAGATACAAACATCATAAATGTACCTAAGTTAATAGAAATAATTATTGTTGTCTAAAGAAATAAACTATAAATAGTAAGTAAGTAGCGATTATTTTATTTATTTACCTATTTATTGTCATATACAATAGGTAACAGGTAGGTACAGTAGCAGACTTTTATAACTAGGGCGACGCTTTGTGTCACAGATCAAGCTTATAATAAATTTAATCATTTCAATTGAGAATATTTCGTAGTCATTACACGTTTCCAAATAGTGCGTATTTCTAGCATTCAATTTGAGTTAACAAACAAAATAACAAGACAAAACTAGTCATGTTGCTTTAACACAGTTACATATCCAAGACTAAGCAGCCACTCTAGAAAGGAAGTAAAATAAAACCGTATATCAAAAAGCTCGTGTAGGCGTAGGTATATAGGTAGATCCTATGTACCTATATCTGAAATTTACGAACAAATTATTCGATTATACATCTCCAAGTCCAAGTACCTAGATATTAACAATCTGAGTGAGCTCAAAAGGTTACATTTGACACTTTAATATATTTTTTTATTCTTGCCTTTTAACAAAAAGCAGCTCTATAAGACACTGCTTAAGACCGGCAGAGATTTCCGTAAAATAGGGTAAAGTCCACTTGTTAAATGATATCTATCTGATTGTCCGTTGACCCTCAATAGTTAGCGCCATCATTCACTTCATCTGGACTGTCTTTTCTAACTCGAGCTATGTCGTAGATGATATCTTAGTACAATTTACCATACCGTCCACAAACAAGCCTGGATAAATACTTTACTTAACAGCCTGATGCATTCTGTATTCGCGATCGAGACGAGATAGCAATTAAGAAGGCAGTCGAATAATCGCAAAATGTACTCAATTTATCACCGCAAATTGGGTTAGGCATTTTTCAACTGTCAGATTTGTGCCTTGACATTTTAGTGAAAAATCTCGTGATATTGTGTGCTGCCATTTGTCAAGCTAATATGTATTATTAGGAATACTTAGCTGTTAAAATGAGATTTTAGTATTAGGAGTTAAGATAGCCACATAGCGGACTGTAGTGTGGATACACAGTATTAAGTTAGTTCAGAGAGATAATTATATAATATCTGAGCTATATTTTCAACATCTGTGGTAAGTAAGCTGAAGTGGCAGTAGGCTGGTCATTTCTGTCACAGAACCGACGGGCGTTGGAGTAGGAAGGTTCACGAATGGAGACCACGTCTCGGGAAACGTAGTGTTGGACGCCCCCCTGCGAAAACTGTATGTAAGTCGATACATATTTTTTGCCCTAAAAAACGCACTAAAAAGTTGGAAATACCTTTTTATCGCCAAGTAAAAGAAACGTGTAAAAAAGTAATGCGTTAGTAGTTTGCGTAGTAATATTCCTACACGTCGACTTGAGAGACTCCTCAGTTATTGAAGTCGGATAGCAAGCCTTACTTCCTTCTTTTTCCGTCAAATTGTTAGTTGGGCTTAGCAGCTAATGAAATAAATCTGAAACGATCGTCATTACCAATTAATACCCATGCAAATACAAACATTCCTTGTTACATCCATATTCGGTCCATTAAGGTTACCTGCATGCCAGCGTTTATTAGCTTTGTATTTCGCAACGCCAGTGGCAAGACAATCGGATATTAACACAGCAAACTGATTTTATCGGAAGCTGTCAAGATATTGTCATCTGCGATTATTGCATGCCATACGATATTATAACGTAGTTTATTAAATTTGCCAATAAAATGAGATAATACGAGTTTATTAATGGTTGTATTAATATACTTTGTATATTACTTTGTTTGTGGCACGACGATCAATTTCAAAACATGGCACAAGTACTTACGCTTATGCGTTTGTATTAATCTCTTGTACATTTTTACATTATTATTACTTGTATTTACTATTATTGTAAGTATTGAAATAACTATAATATGAAAGGTAATAGGCATGCAACAGGTTTTCACACGAATCATTAAACTTTTCGTACTTAGTCAATTTATTTTTTATGACAAGCAAAGAAGCAAGCTGAAATCTGATTTACTTTTAATTAGCTCTGTGAACTAGTTCTTATAATTTTAATAACGTACTTTTTAAATTAAAATTAGATACAGGCCGCTTGTTACAAGTCAGCGTTTGAAAATCTATGGCTACGTTCAGCAGTCGACGTCCTGGGGCCCAGGACCTGGGCTGATGATGATGATGATAACCATGATACCATCTCAAGTATCTTAAGAAATAACTAGGTTTGAGCACTACTTCTAATTTAAAGTCACTAAAACACAAGTGCTTGAAATATTTTCAAAACTCTATAAAAAATCACACAAAAACTGAGATTTATGTTGATGTATCAAGCTTTGATTAATTTCGCAAGTTCAAGTGGATATTTTTTTATATCTTCTTGACTGCTACTACCTAATACTTGGCTAATACGAAACAACATCAAACCCGGGCTATAACTTTGTGAAAATTTTAACTGCAGTCTTGTCAGTCATAATAACACAATAGAAAAAGTTACAGCAAACTCAAATCTACGATTGCGAAACTTTTTTGGTTTCCTCGGCAATGTTAATGCTAAGAGTTGTTTTTCAATATTTTATTATATATGCAAACTGGGTGTCCCGTAATTGAAGGACAATACTTTGAGTACAGATTAGTAACATCACTCCCTACTACATACCAAAAAAGAAAACCTAGATTTTGGTGTTTAGAACATTAAAAAGTATTTAAATGAAAACAGATTTAAAAAAGATAATATTGTAAGAAAAACATACAAAAAATAATGATAATATAACAAAAATGGTTAAGTGCCTTTTACTTGAAAAAAAGGCATTTAGTAGGGCATGATGTAACTAATCTATTCTTAAAGGATTATTTTATAATGACGAGACGTCCTGTATATAACTTAACAACATAATAACAACTCGAATTATTTGTTACTATAACAAACTTACGTGAGGCGTTCCCTGAGCTGGTCTGCAGGTTAGTGGGCCAATAGTTTTCAGTGCTGACGTTAAAACCATTTCTCTTTCTTCAATTTGCAGGGTGGGTTTCATAGGAATCAATATAATTAATCTACAAACAAATTTTTTCATAACTGCGCTCCCTGCGTGTTGTCGGCTATTTACACGCCGCTTCACCACTTGCAAATAAGCAAACCTACTACACTTACGTAGGTTGTGGCAGTTATAAGTTACTCGCTGTTTTGAAGTTAAAAACATTGTCAAATAAATTATTTCGAGGCTGTCCGACGGGAGCTATGTTACCGTACTTTCTAGCTGTGACTATGTCAGCTATTCTGGCTGGGTTTGTCTTTAGGTAATAATTTAACTATTAAGGTAATATTTTGTACGAGGGGTAGGAAGGGTTTTTGGTTGGTTCTCTAAAAAAATCTACAAACAGGTTTGATCAAGGCCACAGCCACCACAACGTCTTTAAGATGTATACTGTAAGATGTGGTAAAAAGATTCAGAATGATTTTTCAGCAATTTTATTTGGTACCCTTGAATATCACGCCACAAAAATGATACTTGTTATTTGACCGACATTAACTATTGAATAGTTTTCTTTTATCCTTGGAACACCTTGTATACAACTAGTCAGGTAATACAGGTTAGTTTAATCATGTCTTTGAATTTATTTCTTTCCCGATTACGCCTTTTAGCGCGGCCTATAATTGCTTAAGTGTTATTGGCAATTTCTATAAATTGAAATATCAGTTTTACGATTGCGATTGTAAATTCACTGTTGAAGTTAGTTTAACTCATTGATACATTTTGGTACGAATACAAATAACCATTTGAAAGATACTTACATCACAGTAAACCACACCGCTTTTGCGTTTGCAAACAGTTTTAAGTGCAATTTTATTATAATTTATTTGCAAGTAATTTTGGATACACAAGAGCTACCAAGAACGTTAGTTATTACTAAAAACCTTACAAGAACACTAGGCTAGGACTAATAAATGTCCTCGGTAGTCAGCATTCGGGGACATTCGGGGACATTCGGAAGCATTCGGCCTAATAGCGAAAGGTCGTGGGCTTCTAGTTTCACCTGAACACGGTTATACAATTTCAAGTTTAAAAATAAAAGTCTCAAGGTGGTACAAAGACCACCAAGTCAGCTAGTTAATAATACAAATGGTGATGAATCAGCGAAATGGTGGCAAAAATATCATCAGACATTGGAATCAAATCCAATGCGCCCTGTTTAAGATTTAATTCAGTTTCAGTCTCTCTCTTTCTCTGTCAAACAAATGAAAAGAGACAGAATACAAAATTTAGAAACGTTAAGGGGGTGCAGCGCGAAGCAAGTCGAGTAAGTCTAAACGATCTACAAACAGAATCGAACTTATTATATTATAGTAAAATCCATTTGCATTAAAGTTTTAGACTCGATGATTTAATTAGAACAATAGATTAATTCTGCGCAATGCGCAAAACCATCAGACATTTGTGTTAAAAACTGAAAAATGTTTCATATTTTCTTATTTATATTTTATTCGTATATATAAAAAAGATGGGGACCTGCGGAATATCAATACAATCATTTTCTTATACAAATATTTGTTTCATGCGTAAAAATCACCAAGTTTTCGGAAAAAAATGCTCTTAGATATCATTAGCTACAAGTCATGTTTATAATATTATAAAAAAATTGTTTCAAATTTCAACAAGACCAGGACCTTGTTCAATGATTAGGCTTACGTGATTTTTTTTAATGTATTTAACTAATTCAGCTCATCGTACAAGTGATTTAGAAATACGTTAATTTTCTCAATTTCGTGCAGGACCGCCTTAACTCATACTTAATTAAATGATGCAATTTCTTACGTATTTTTACAAGTTTTTGCGTGTTTTTGTCTAACTTAAGTCGTCATCAAATGACATATGGATTCTCTAATTTCCTTAGCAACGGACAGATATTTAGTCTGACATTTCTAAATTAATATAGTCTGTCTTTTCGTTTAATAATTTATTTTTTTCTTATAATTTTATTTAATTTATTTAATTTAATCTTGTCAGGGCGCATTGGAATTGAGCACATTGAGGCAGTTTTCGAAAACAGTTATGTTGTAGATAGGTACTTCTAGGACACGGAATTTCCCAGGTCGCCATTACGTCAGCATGTCTTTTATTTATATTAAGAATTTATTAGTAGGAAACCCAGAAATTGGTGTTTGGAATGCGGAAAGCAGACGCTTGGTGTTAAATCTAGCTGTTCTTATTCCCAGCTGAGAGATATAATAGGCTGAATACATTACTACAGCAGCCGGAATTTCAGTGTCAAATTCGTTAGGTGCGCCATTGTTTAGGATTTTCACGTTCCTATGTAAAAGTTAGCCTACATAGATCCCACTGCTGGGCAAAGGCCTTACCTCAATTATGAGGAGGTCCCTATGTTTAAAGGTGTAAGTCATCGGTAGGTACGACATCACGTCAAAATACACAATGTTGCATCAAAAATGTATAGTCTGATTTGCTGGTCACGTATGGAGGTTTTTAATCAATTTAATAGGATATTAGGGCAACTCCTATCCCATCTTGAGATAATACTTACATAAAACATTTTAAATTATAACCAACTAAGCAAAAATCTATCGCTAATAATAATAATAAATTATAAAATAAACTGGTCGTATCTGTGGATTACGTTGGCTTCGAAGCTTTTTTGCTCTTTTCACAGCTTCAAGGAACCGCAGCCAGAAGTATTACGTATAAATTTTTAATTAAAAACCTACAGGCGTATCTATGAAGGGTCTTGATTGACAGACTGATGGAAAACAAAGTGATCTTATAAGGGATCCTTTTTTTCTTTCAAGTTACGGAGCCCTGAAAACCTACAAAAACTGTAAAGAAAAATGCGGAAGTGAACGGTTGAAGAATGACAAACACCCATCCACAGCATGATCCATTAGACCTGTCATTCGCTCTGACCGGTGTGTGTTAGTGCTAACAGTTTCGTGTGATCCAATTGTCGGGTCACACTGATCAGTTTCCTGATACAACAGGTTACACCTGGATACGTCATTTCTTTAACCTTCGTAAAGGACTAAGTAAACCATCCACTAGGATGAAATATTACGGTCGTGTCGCGTAAAAAATATTGTGTGATAAATTTTAAAGAAACTTTTGATTAACAGTTGTTTTATAAATCGTTTCTTGTAAATAAATATTTTTTGAGTACCTACAGGCGGCAGCACGTCAGGCTACTCATTTAAACTACGAAAAAAGCTTTTATTACGAAGGGAATAGAAGCGGTCTCAGGGTCGAAGTGATGTAGTCTGAATTGCGGCCGTGTGTACTTACCTAATTGCTGAAAATTAATTAAAAATTAGTTAAGTACTAAGCAAAAATCCACTTAACCAATACTCACTCATTCAGTAAAACAGTTCTTCCATGCTATCATTTTAGCTTATTGAAATAAAATAGCACTACACTACATTTCGATCGTTAGTAATATATGTATATTTAAGTGATTTTAACATCTTGACTACATATTTATTTTATAACTTATGCAATAATTTTGCAAGTTTTTGGTTCGAGTTCACCGGATGACACAGTCGATTATTTTTTGTGAGCGAAATTCAATTCGATCTTGACTACACTAAAAACATCCCATGCAGAATCTCTGCATCTATTTAGTTTACGTAAATAGTTTGCATTTATATGATAGAATCATTCAAACAGCCTTCTAAGCTTTTGTATAATCAGACCATAATCCTTTGCGGATCTACCAATGAAGTCATTGCAATAATAAACTACGTTTCTGCACCTTTTAGCCATAACACCGCCCACTGTACACCATTTTCTATATTATTATTACGTACACTCAGCCCGATAAATCAGTTAACCGTAGTACCGTATCGCATTCAGATAATATTAAATTATAATATTATATATATAATTATAAAATATATGAATATTTACATAAAACTTAAATTTTATGTTCATCCATCTTTATACAGACGACAGCATGTCAACGCACTGTGGTATATTTTGCACTGGCAATAGATCATTTACATGACTATGCAGAAGCCAGTGATTTTCATTACAAGTATATAGTCAGAAAGTATTTCCAGGACGACTCGAATTTCACAAACTATTAGAAATTGCAGTTCATTTTGCTAAGGCCCGTGAATCGAACACTATCATAACCGAAGACAGGTGGCAGAACCTGTCATCGACAACAGAAAACTGTAAACACAATAGTTTATTCATAATTTAATAATGTTCACACAAGAATTAATTAATTACATGGTTAGGCCAGAGATAATCAATACATAGTTGATTATTTAGTGTATTATAATATCTGTGATCTGGTTTAACTTTGTATAATTTAAATGGATTAATTTCTGTGGAATTTTTTTCACTCACTGTACAAATATTACCTACTGCGCATAATCCAACAATTGCGCATAATACTCCAATTGGTTATATTACCTTTGAAAATCTAATATCCCACAATAAACCTTCATTATGGTAATATGAGCCACTACATCCTATGAACTGAGTTTCAATTAAAATTTAGTAAAGTTACAAGTACAATAAGTACCTAAAAGGTACAATAGTACTAACAAGATACTAGCATCTAATAAGAGAGATAATGTCCTCCTAGCCGAATTTCGACTACGGCGGCCTATCTCAAAAGAGATTAGCCAACTGCGCGGGACATATTATATTGCAAAAGTGTGTGCGCAAATACACAGGTGCACTTTCTATTTGTTTACTTTCATAATTCGGTGAGACGGCAGTCCGACATGACCGTAGAGAGATCAGGCGCAGGACCAACAGCTTAACGTGCTTTCCGAGGCACGGGGGTATTAACACCACCAACTTCCTGACTCCGGAGCTGTGTCTGAGTTTTTTCAAGACAGAAAAACCCAACACTCTCGGCCCGACTCGGGATTCGAACCCGGGACCTCGTGGATAGCACCCAGCGTGCTGAGCACTAGACCAACGAGGCAGTCATATAAGAGAGTAATAAGAGAGATAGATAAAGCTAACTGCACAAGCATTTCGATACGTTAATAGGTTCCAGCTGATATGAAAGAATTTAAGATCCGAAAAAGATAACTGGTGTTCTCGGTTAAAATCTAATCAAATTCTTTTACAGGGTGTCCCAGAATACATGAATGAAACTGATATGGGAAGTGAATTGCTAGGTAAATATTTTACCCAACAGTGGGAAGTGGTACTACTGCACTGTTGCCCAGCATCAATGAGGATTGGCCCTACTATTATTTACTTGGGTTGTGCTAAATAACTGTTTGTCTATAACTTCATGAACATTTACGACATACTAACTGTCTTTATGGAGGTTCAATTAGCACATTACGTATAAATATATCGTTAAATTTATTTTAATGTTACTCATAATTAATTATATAACTTATTTACGTATATGTAAGGTTCTAACGGTAATGCACTCCTATGGGAATTCAATATCTATTTTTATGTAAAGTGTGTCTATATGTGTACATTTCTAAAAACTAGCTTTTAAATAAATAGAAGTTAAACACATTTAGGTGAATCCTATTTAGGACATAACTAACAAATAAAAAAAAACTAAGAAGAACTTACATATTAATAAGAAACTGATGCCCGTTTAATGAAGCCTGTTCGCCAACACATGTTTAATTTTGAAACAGCCGATTTCAAAATCAAAAATATTTATTTACCTTTAACAAACGTATTTTTACAGCAAGTGGCTAGTCTCCTTTTAAGTAAAAAAATACTTGTGCCAGGAGCCTCTGCTCTTCAATAACAATGTTTTAACTTTATTTAACTAAAATATAATAAATAATTAAACGTGTGTTTGTGAACAAAAATTTAAAATAATAATTTAAAATACACATCACATATTTTCTACCTCAAAATAAACAAATTTAGACCAAAGTAAGTAAACTAAATCTTATCATTAAAACAATAATTCAACACTCTTTAGTGGTATGCAGGCTTAATTATGTATATGTGTGTGCGCGCACGCGAATGCGTGTGCGTGTGTGTGAGTGAGTGTGGGTGTGCGTGTGAGTGTTGTGTATGTTTTATGTGTGTTAGTGTGTGTATGTATGTGTTTTGTGTAATGTATGTGTGAGTATGATTGTTTCATCTTTCAAAAATATGTCAAATAATGCTGGATTGCATTATTTGACATATTTTGTATGAAAATTCATACAAATTAAACGTCAATCGATGTTCACCGGCCGTTTAAAAGTTGATGAACTCGGGTCTTATTTGTATAAAAGTCACTGCCTGAATGTTTAATATTAAGGCATTGTTTTTGTTAGCAAATGTAGATATTATCTCAAATTTTACCGAATCGATTTTACATTTATTATAGTTACTGATGACCTCGTTGGTCTAGAAGTGAGCACGCCGGGTACTATTCACGAGGTCGAGGTCGAGGTCACGAGGAATCCCGGGTCGGGCCGAGAGTGCTTGGGTTTTTCTGTCTTGAAATTACTCAGACACAGCTCCGGAGTCAGGAAGTTGGTGGTGTTAAAACCCCCGTGCCTCGGAAAGCACGTTAAGCCATTGGTCCTGCGCCTGATCTCTTTACAGTCATGTCGAACTTCCGTCTTACTTAATTATGAGAGTGAAGGAACAGAGAGTGCACCTGTGTATTGTGCACACACTTGTGCACTATAATATGTCCCGCGCAGTTGGGTAATCTCTGTTGTAATAGGCCGCCGTAGTCGAAATTCGGCTAAGACATTAGTTACTGCTACCTTAATTTCTGTTATTGGATGTTAAGTTATTTTGCGTGATTTGAAAGTTTTTAACGAGTGTTTTTAGGTCAAAGATACTATAGGTATATAAAGTACAACGTTCAATGTAATTTAGTACTATTATTGTAATACGGTCGCACATCAAACAAACCCACTTTGACATTAGACCACCTCTATTCCCTACGTAATATAAGCTGTTTTCTTAGTTTAAATGGGTAACCAGACGTGCTGCTGTCTTAACAACATCAGTGATACTATACATACAATATCCATGCCAAGGTGACATTTTACCAAGAAATTCTTGTTTCCTGTATTGGTTCATCGGAATAAAGCATTAAAAACACAATGGCGCTAATGTCTTGAGTTTCTGCTTAAGAGGTGAGCCGAGCTGAGCTTGAATGAGCGCTAACAAGGTACTACTGCCTTGTATGAAACGAAGATACGAGTATGTTGCGAACATAGACCATTGAACTAAGTAGACTCTAAATCCGTAAATCTATGACGTCTATTAGAAGAAATAGCTATATCAAAGAGATGTCCTCTCTCTCTCTTTCTCTCTTTGGTCGTTTCCCTCTCTGACTCTGTCAACCAGCTGTCTCCATCGGTTGCGTTCTGCTGCTTGATGCTTGATGTATTGCAGTACTAAATGGTATTTCCAGTTCTTGTGATATCTGAACTGACTACCGTTTGGGACTTCGACCCATTAGTCTCTTTCTTACTACTTTTCCAATCATTTATGTTTATTATTACTACAATATTACATTGAGGTGCTTGTAGCGCAGTGGCGGCAGCGCTTTGGTAGTGATACCAAAAGTTAAGTAACCCACGTCGCGGTCGTGATTGGATGGGTGACCATTCCGACCATTTAAGTGACGTCCATGACAAACATCTCAGTGCGTCGGAAGGCACGTTAAACAGTTGGCTAATATCTGTTGGTATTAGTCGCTAAGCCTAGGGCCCTAGGGCGGCTTGATAACATCTGACAGTAAGGTTTGTCACTTGCCTCACAGACACCCCTCCACCAATCCGCACTGAGCCCGCGTGGTGGAGTATGGCTCGTACCTCCTCATAGTTGAGGTGAGGCCTTTTCCCAGCAGTAAGATCTAAATAGGTTGACTTTACAACATTACTACTACTTACTTAATAAAACGATGTTACACGATAATTAAGATATGACTGTTTTTATTTCCTTCATGTATCAATAAGAAAATATTAAACTAAATAATGGGCATATAAATAAATCAATTGTTTCAACAACACCAATTACCTAGCCCCAAACTAAGCGTGAGCTTGTGCTATGGTGACTAGGATAACGGATATACATACTTATATTATACATTTATAAACATCCATGACTTAGGTACAAATACTTGTGCTCATCACACAAACATTTGCCCCTTGCGGGTTTTGAACCCGCAACCGCCTGGTTTAGAAGTCCGTGGCGCGAACCACTACACCAAGACGGTCGTATGCCTGCAAGCTTACCGCCTAGCTAGTTGGCTTTCAAGCTTTCGTTTGGAAAGCAATGAGACGTCAGTGTGAAAGCCATTTTGATAGCCATCTAGGCCTGCAGGGTTAGTTTCTATGGTCGGGGCAAGATGGACGTGACCAAAATGCGTAGTCTATTATGTTCAGTTGTCTCTAGTTGCGGAGGATGTGCAAAAATATTGAAGCGTATTTCTGTAGCGTTGGTAAATAGATACGCTCTTGGTAAATCATGCAAATAAATACTGTCTGTATATTCAAAGTCTTACTTAAATGTAAGTGGTAGTAAGAGTTTTAAGAACGAGATATTTGATTAACTTTGCATAGGTATAGTCTCTTGCTTATTTCTACCGTAATACATGGCTTAGGCGTGTATTTATAGATATACTTATGTCTTAAGTAAGCTATCCCTGTCCTTACCCCATACATTATATCCTATCATACATTCAGAAGGATACGAAAACCAGTTTTACGGTTTCATTGGGTTCTATCTTACACTCACAAAAGTTTATGAGTGTCAAACTAAACTCATGATAAGTATTAGACATTTTATGGTCTTTTTGGACAGCTGTTATACTCGTAACTTACAATAAGGAGTACCGTCGGCAGTGCATCAAGCTAAACATTTGAATTACGAAAACAGCTTATATTACGTACATGATAGAGGCGATCTCAAGGTCCAACTGTATAGTTTAAATTGCGGTCGTGTGTACACAGCCTGCCATAACCAATCTGAAAAGCAGTTTAGTCCAGCTTAAACAAATATATCATATTATCCCTTCCTTCAATAGTAATTGATCCTAGGGCCTATTAGTGCGCAGTGCCTTTTAGGTAAGGACTACAACACCAACGGATGTATTGTGCAAAAGAACCTACATATTATATACAAAATTAACTCCAATTGAGTATTGACAAAACCAGGAACACACTCCAACTCATTGAGGTTCAAAAGGCATTATCTAGTGAATCATTGACTCACACAAAACGGTTGAACAAAGCACAAGATGTTCCAGGTTCGGTGGAACCAACTTGAAATCCCACACGCATCCGTCGGTTAATTTGTATGCAAATGCGGACAAAGCCAAGTGACAAACAGATGGCAGAATTTACATCGGGTGTATGCGAACTTGGCGTATAATTAGCAACGGACAGACTTCATTATTTAAGGGTTCTGAGTTTTAGAGTTTATTCTTGACCTGTAACTTTGTTAAGTGTAGCAAGCAAAACAATGAGGGATTTTCTGAAAACTCAAAATTTTGTTTAATTTTATGTTGATAGATGGCGCTTTATATTTTAGTTATAATAAATATTGCGTCAAAATTATCGAGTATAAAACAACAACAAATTATTGTAATATTATGTGTACTTACTTTTCAAAAATTAAATCAAATTTCACTTACAAAAATTAATCGACTGTGTCATCCGGTGGGACTCGAACCCACGTCCCTTCGCTATCCGGGCGAGTGCTCTTACTCACTGGCGTAGCAAGCACTTACAAGAATTCGTCGGCTGACTAACGTCCTCCGTAGCTTAGTTGGTAACGATTAATTTTTGTAAGTGAAATTTGATTTAATTTCGTAAAAACTTGCAAAATAATTGCTTAAGTTATAAAAATATAATACTTACTTTTCAATTTTTAATTCAGTTTTAAATTAGTTAAAAATTAAATTTAATGCAATAAACGTCTTGATGATCACGACCTGTTAGTACGCGCGAATCAAAACCTTTTTTTTCTGGTTTAAGAAGACCAGCCTTTTTCTCAAATAAAAGTTTGGTCAACGTCATTTAGCGGATTTTTAAGTACTGATTTTTGACGATAGGAAAATCCCTCATTGAGAATAATATTGGATTTGTAATTTTACTGATGTAAGGAGCATTTAAAATACATGCCGATATTTTTGTTAAACCTTACGTCAAAGCCATGTAATAAAATGTTTTTTCCCTAAAACAATCAATATTTTAAACACGTTTGTTTACCGTAATAAGCTTTTAAATTATTTGTAATGTGCACTGTATGTACACAATGTCAAAGGTACTTTAATTATAAATAAGCGCTGTCGTCTACACATATTATTTGTAAAAATCATTTTATTTTATTTTGATTATATTAGACAAAGTCACATACATTGCCCAGATCCCATAGTAAGTAGCTTAACCGCTTGTGTTATGGAACTCTGAATCACCACAATCTGTAGTACCCACCACAACACCTAGACCCGAGACAATATACAAAGTGTGAACTTAATATTGACGTGACCAGGGGTCGAACCCGGGACCTCAGAGATGGCGACACCTTGAAAACCGGTGTGCAAGCTACTCGGCTACTGAGGTCGTCGTGTCATATTAACTTAGTATATAGGGTGCAAAACTTCCCTTAAGATAGTTAAAGTAAGTTTTTAAGTTTGTAGGAGGGAACTTCTTGACTACTGAACTGATTTTGAAATTTCTTTCACCAGTAGCTATAATATAAATAAATGCTCTTTTAGCCGAATTATGACTACAGTGGTCAATCTTAACAGAGATTAGCCAACTGCGTGAGAGATATTATAGTGCACAAGTCAAGTGCATTCACAACAAAACACAAGTATTGTACTCTCTGTTTCTTCACTCTCATAGTTCGGTGAGACGATTACCGTCTTTAAACCATTAAGGCTTCGCGCAGATTGGCCATCTTCCACCACCACACCGGTGGCTGTCGCGCGCCAACGAAGGTTGACGGTGGCCGCTACAATTGACACTGATCTGCTAGATCCTTTGACAGACGCTTTGTTAAAATGGCGAGCGGCCGCAACCGGTGGCGTGTAGCGAACAAGGAGTCGCCAGTGGCCGCCACTGGCTTCACTGGCGCGTATTAAAAATAAAGTAAACAGCTTGTCGCTAGCTACCGGTGGCTGTGGTCGCTGGCCCATCTGCGCGGAGCCTAAAACTTTAAACAACAATTAATTGTATGATGTAGAAATCTTTGAATTGTTAGCGTAATATTTTACAAGGCGCCATTTAGCAGACATACTATAATGCCATTTGTTTCTAATCTTATTCACTATCCATCAGTTGTGCGGGAATAAATTTACATATATTCACACCAAAACAGCATTTTCCCAGTTCTCGGTTGGTTTGTGTAAAGCTTAGACCACAAAACCTCTTTTAGCTGAATATTTTCTTACTAAACTTAGTGGTTTAGTTAGTTTAATTTGGATTCAAAGTGTGAGGAATGGCCTAGCTCTTATGAAGAAAAAAATCAACCGTCGGATAACTAAAAATAACTAAATACAAGAGTTTAATGACTGGTTATTTCATAATCATGCTAATTGGTTGAGTTTTCGCCCGAAAATATAAAATTGTTGTGGGTTATCGCGACATTGGTAAGTGATTACCAACATTCCTCTTTTGATCTTGAAATGCATTAACAATTTTAGGGGTGGTTCTCAAGACTTTATTTTTTGGTTAATTCCGCTGAATTTTCTTAGTTAAAAAAAAAGAAAATGAAAACATTTATTTGGCACAACATACAAGATAAGAGTCAATAATGTTAAAATTAGGTGTACAATAAACTTTTTTTTTCATTTATGTATTTTAAAGCGGGTTTTTTCTAAACGAAAATGACACCCACATAGTAATCACTTAAAATAGTTAAATAAACATGTTTCTTCGCTTCATCGCAGTATTTACAAGTGCATACAATTTTTTAGATACATCAGTGATCGGTTTAGATAGTTAATACAAATACCTACATCAAAAGTGTAAAATAAAATAAACTTCAAAAGTAAAATAGTTTTGTTGCCTTACTATAGACTTTATTTTCAGTCAATTTTCATGTCATCGCCACAATAAGGTTTAAATTTATAAAGCCTTTTTTCTCAATGAATACAGTTAGCACTATTCAGTATACCCACCCCTACGTTGTTTGCCACCGATCATTGTCAACGGCTTGACGTACGAACATCTCTGACTCCGTGACACTTACGCATCTAACCGGTTGAATAAACAGATGCAGCGTGGGAACTATTTAATAAGAAAACCTTTAACAGTAAGAAGATTGATTTTAGCACTTCAACTTCACTACCTAATACATAATAATAATAATGTCCTACTACCCGAATTTCGACTACAGTTGCCAATCTCAAGGCAATTTCGAGGCACGGGACGGCACGGGAGTGTTAACACCACCAATTTCCTGACTCCGGAGCTGTGTCTGAGTTATTTTAAGACAGAAAAAACCCAACACTTTTCGGCATGACCACAAACAGACCACCCGACCACTAAGCCCACTAAGCCAACGAGGAAGTCACCTTATACATAGTAAATATAAGTATGGCGACTTGGTACAACAATAAAGCGTAATAAAATTCCATCGCGGTGCATTAATTCTCAACCATTATATTCACCTAGATATTTATTACCAAAAATACAAAGTAGGTGTAACCACAAAAACACAGTTACAACCATTTATGATTGAAAAGACTCATCGTTTCTTTCAGATATACAAAAACCGAACCTTAAAATTATTTTGGGGTTCCGTACCCAAAGGGTAAGAACGGGACCCTATTACTAAGCCTCCGCTGTATGTCACCAGGCTGTATCTCATGAACCGTAGTAGCTATACAGTTGAATTTTTTACAGTTGATGACGTATTTATGTTGCGGCTATAACAACAAATACTAAAGACAGAATAAAAGTAATTATTGAGGGAGCTCCCATACAACAAACGTGTATTTATCCCGCCGTTTTTTGCTCGATATTAATAAGGGCAACAGGCAGACGCTTGAAATGTTCACAGAATATTAAGTTGTATATATGTATATAAACTTTAAATATAAATTAATAATTGTATACATAAACTTTAAATATAAATTATAAAATATTAAAAGTGAAAATCTATATTTAAGGGCGGCTCCCACAAAAACGTGATTTTTTTACCGTTTATTAGGTACGGAACTCTTCGTACGCAAATCCGACTCGCACTTGGCCGGTTTTTTTATGAATGAATGACCAACCCCAAGATCTCACTTAGCAAACCGGCATTTTGCTCGTATCACGTGTTGCTCCAGTTTTTTGTCCCAAGAATAAGTCAGTTATCACATGGTTGCTAATAGGGCATGCCAACGGTTGGTTCTCGGAATACGTTATTGTTCCTAGGAGGTTTGGGTGAAAAGGATAATTAAGAGTTTATGCATGCCACCCTCAGTTAGCTTGTGATATTCAATTGTGTGTAAAATTGAGCGTTAAATTATAATATAGGAAAGCTTATATGCTACTGTTAAAATTTGAGTAATATTAGCACAATCGAGAAAGGTTTTTACAAACTAAACTTGTCAAACATTAAATTAAAATAATGTAACTTTATAAGAACATAACACATACATACACAGGTCTCAACGCGATAATTGAGTATGATCGTTAAGACCTGTGTATATATGTGTTATGTGTGAAAATCGAGAATCTTTAAAAGTGACTCTTATAAGAATATTGGAAATTATGCAACAAACCTAACTAAACATCGCGTCGGGATATAAACCGATTTTTTGACAGGTAAGTATATTACATGAATTCACGTATTCGTTAATCTTAGTGAAGTATTATTTTGAAATTAATAATAGAAAAATGAATTTTATTATTTAACCCAATTAGGATAATTATAAGAATTAGGAAGGTATATCAACACCAATTATTAACCTCTATTTTAACTAGTACCACTATTATAAGCAAATGTTTTACAAAATTATAACTCAAGATATGCAATCATAAACACATATCAAGTCACAAATGCTTGTACGCGAAAAAATGAAGTAAAGTATGTTTGTTTATCACTGTGTGATTCATATTTATTTGCCTAGAGTGCCGGCGGCTCTGTCAAACGAAATGGGGCGAATTCTCCAAGTGGTTGTCATCAAGTGCGTTTTCCTAACTGTACCGGGGGCCTACTATGTAAGTACGAGCAGGCCTGTGTATCTCCCCGCGTAGGTAGCAAAAACGTACCTACGCGCGGAGACCCTTTGTAAGGGGCTAAAACAAGTTGCGTGTCGCTACCGGCCAGCGACACGCTTTGCGCGTTTATTCACCGGCGGCCGCGCGGCTACGTTGCTGGCTGGACAAGCTTGAATAAAGTCCTAGAAAGAGGCGCTAGATGGCGTTGGTAGCTTTTTGTAGCAGTCAACCCTATCGCGTCGCGTGATATTACGTCACTGAATAAGTCTAATGTATTATGAATCATATTTCAGAGCTATAAGAATTAAATTATCTTGCAATGTATTTCTGTAGGTGTCTACACGAAAATATGCTCGAGTCTAAGGCGAACTAAATTACACCATATCGGTGACAACATTGAGTAGACATTTCTTTGAATTTTATTGCAAAGTCAAACTTCTGTACGGAGTACTAGTACTTATTCTGTGGTACGACGAATAAGATAAGACGATGTCATAGTAACATTAATTCACTCTAGAGCTAGACTATCACTCATGACAATGTCACTATCAATGATAATACAGACAAACTCTGACAAAGTAAGTGTACGCGACATAAAGATAGGCCAATATTTAGGTGTATACCTACCCGTAGAAATCTGCACGTGAGTGATTCAAAAACAGAGATCCTACATTTGCACTTTATGTGTCGTAGCAAGAGTCGCTTTTTAATTTTGTCAATTTGTTGACAAAAAAAGTTTGTCATACGTACGGCACTAGTGACAGGGACGCCGCTAAAATCGAAACTAGGAATATCGACTTACAGAGTAGGTCCTTTTAAGTAAGCATTCCACTATAAGCTGAGCTGTTTTTTCATAGGTGCTGTTGCATTTTATTCATTTTAAAATTTATTGCACTTGTATATACTAACAATACTAATATTTTAAATGCGAAAGTGTGTCTGTCTGTCTGTTACCTCTTGACGCTTAAACCACTAAACCGATTGAGATGAAATTTGGTATGGAGACAGTTAGATACCCTGGAAAGGACATAAGCTACATTTTGTCGCGATATAAAAACATCAAGGGGGTGAAATGGGTGATGAAAATTTATATAGGAAATCCAACTCTTGCGGGCGAAGTCGCGGGGAACCACTAGTATTCAATAAAACATGGACTTATAGCCGCATGATTTTAGAGAATTGTTAACGGCACAACACTATCAGATGTAACTACTTTACGAAGTCACAATAGCACTAGCCTACTTTTTCTTCCGTTTAAGATTAGTTTCTGTTTTAGTGACAGGTCAGCTTATACTGGTGATGTAATCCTTATTGAAGCCGAGCCGTACAAACGGCCGCAAGTCAGACTGTTCATGTTGACCTTGACACCGCCTCTATGCCCTACGTAATAAAAGCTGTTTTCGTAGTTCACATGTATACCTTGACGTGCGCCGACTGTACAATAAACGAACATTACCTATACCGGAATGTGAACCCAAGCTTTTCTCAGAAGGCGATTTTGGTTATCAGCTAACTACCGTCTGGTATTCCAAGGACGAATTAAGGTGAATTTGCATCACATTGTGCATTAGGTATGTACCTACTTGGAAACAATACTACGGGATGCTAGTTAACAGATTGCAACCGGGGAATAACGCAACTAACGCATAATTTCCTACAGCACCAGTGTTATATTAAATACTGAGTTGATTATTTCATGTAATTAATCATTTATTGCTTAAGGACAACAGAAAAACAACTGCATTTTGTGATGATTGAAATCTACTTTCCGAAATCTCGCTAATGAATTATGTACCGAATTATTTGATTTATTTTACTTCAGCTGTAGGTACTGATAATATAAAAAATATTATACTTTATAATAATAATAATGTCCTCCTAGCCGAATTTCGACTACAGCGACAAATCTCAACAGAGATTAGCCATCTACGCAAAAGATATTATAATGCACAAGTGTGTGCGCAATACACAGGTGCACACTCTTTTCCTCCACTCTCATAGTTCGGTGCGACGCTTTAACCGGAGAGAGATTATGCGCAGGAAAAACGGCTCAACGTGCTTTTCGAGGCACGAGGCTGTTGACACCACCAACTTCCTGGCTCCGAAGCTGTGTCTGAGTTATTTCAAGACAGAAAAACCCAGAAACTTATAACCCGACCCGGGATTCAAACCCGGCACCTCGTGGCTAGTACGCGTGCAGGCAACTAGGCAGTCCATATATGTACCTAAGCACGTATAAACTGTTACAAATAGTAGTGTATCAATAGTATTTAATTCTGTTCCTGTCCTACAAATACCACAGAGACTTCCTTGATTCGCTTAATAACTCAACTAAGCCACCATTAATGTCACTTTTGTACCATATTAAACCTTACACTTGATTTCTTCTACTAAATACAGTCTACCACAAAACCTTCATATTTCTTCCTAAAAGTCACTCTTGACGTTAAAGAATTAAAGTCTAAAATTAGACGCTGTTTGAATACAATGTAGAGCACAAAACAATGGCCAATTCCGTATAAATGGTTCAGTATTGCCAGCTATAAAATTGTCGTAACTCATAAGTGATTCATGCTGGCATCAGTGGCAAGTGCTACTGTTTCATTATGCACACAATATGCCTTGAGCTTTGCTAATTTCTTTCAGTGGACAAGGATTTATAATTTTATATATGGCTTACATTCACAAAGGCAACATGAAATCTTTGCCTGTAGGCCAGATTGAAATCCAAACTTAAACAAACAAAGTACCTACCCAGTTAAGAAAATTGTAGAAAATAAATAAAAATTTCATCATTTTTTTTTATTCATCATCTATCATCATCTCATCAGCCTATTGCAGTCCACTGCTGGACATAGGCCTCTCCAAGACGGCGCAAACTTTCACGGTCCTCCGCTTCTCGCATCCAGCCACCACCGGCCACCTTCCTCAGGTCATCGGTCCATCTAGCGACCACCAACACTACGTTTCCCTAACGAGACGTGGTCTCCATTCGAGAACCTTCCTACTCCAACGCCCGTCGGTTCTGCGACAGACATGACCAGCCCACTGCCATTTCAGCTTACTGCACCTCTCAACGATATCTAAGACCTTCGTCTTTTGGCGGATGATGTCGTTTCGGATTCTATCCCTTAGCGAGATCCCCAGCATAGACCGTTCCATAGCTCACTGAGCGACATGCAGCCGGTGGGCCAGCTTGACTGTAAAGTTCCACGTCTCGGCCCCGTAGGTCATGGCAGGTAGGACGCACTGGTTATATACCCTGCTCTTCAGGCATTGCGGTAGTGGCGGCGAGAAGATGTGACGCAACTTCCCAAAATCTGCCCAATCTAACTGCACCCTTCTGGCGATTTCGCCGTCGAAGTAGTCTTTACCCAGTTGCAACACTTGCCCGAGGTAGACGTAACCTGGACAACTTCGAGCGTCTCGCCACTGACTGCTATCGGTTCCGGGACAATATGTTCGTATAAAATTTTTAAAAATTGATATTGAACAACATCAAAAACCAATGTATTTGATGTTGTCCAATATCAATTTTCCCACAGTGAGTAACTAAAGCACTTGAGTTATGGAAATAAGAAACAACGTAAACAATATGAATTTCTATATTGACTCGACCGGGGATCGAACCCGGGACCTCAGAGATGGTGAAACCTGTGTGCAAGACACTCAATCACGGAGGTCGTAAAATGCCGATTTGAAAGAATTGAACTCAGGACCTTTAAGTGCGGAAATTACTACTACTTTAATAGTATTATCAATTAGTATTGGCAGGAGTCAATTAAAATTTTACTTCATACGATAGATAGGTGTAGAAAAAAATTACGTGTAGATAGTTAGACGGTAACGTTACATTAGCTTTATACATATATAACGTTAACGTTGAGGTGCCTGTGGCGCAGTGGCGGCAGCGCTTTGGTAGTGATACCAAAAGTTAAGCAACCCACGGCGCGGTCGTGATTGGATGGGTGACCATTCCGACCATTTAAGTGACGTCCATGACAAGCATCTCCGTGCTTCGGAAGGCACGTTAAGCAGTTGGTCCCGGCTAATATCTGTGGTATTAGTCGTTAAGCCTAGTCAGAGGCCCTAGGGCGGCTTGATAACTTCTGACAGTAAGGTTTGTCACTTGCCTTACATACACCCCTCCACCAATCCGCACTGAGCCCGCGTGGTGAAGTATGGCTCGTTCCTCCTCATAGTTGAGGTGAGGCCTTTTCCCAGCAGTGGGATCTAATAGGCTGACTTATTATAACGTTAACGTTGTAAAACAATAGAAACAGTAATCAAAAGTAGTATGAAGCATACGAGTACACCATCACACCAGGTAATGATGCGGAAGGCACAGGTTATCTCGGACTTACGTGCAGCTTGTGAAACAGATAGTATCGACAGCAAATCAGGCTAAACACTACAACATCTTATTGTTTTTTTTTTTTTTTTTTTTAAAGTGATAAGCATTCACTTTGCAATCTAAATATATTATTGCACTTGAAAAAATGACCGCTAGAGGCGGGAATCGAACCCGCGTTCCTCGCATGCCGGGCGATTGCCTAACCTCTCGGCCACCCTGGCGTTGGCAGAGCCTTTTGAAATGGGTTCGGTTCCCACCTCTGGTGGTCATTTTTTCAAGTGCAATAATATATTTAAACTACAACATCTTATGTCTTTTAAATAGGGGTGATGATGCAACGAAAATGGGTAGTCTGATATGCTGCCCACTGTACTGTACCCCTGTATCGGCCCTTAATCGAGATATACGGTGACTAGGAGTGCCATAGTGGTATGGCTTGAAAAATAATAAGTTGGGACATGTATAACATACATAAATAAATGACTTTTATGACTTTATGACTTTTAGAAGCTGCTGGGTAAACTCGCTCCACCGTCGACTATTTTTACGCTACGTCTGGTTTAGTCTAAAATCAAGAGCAAATCCATTCCATTCCATAAAAAAAAGAATGATCCCACTTTCTATAACAATCAAAAAATTCCACAACTCATCACAACTCAAATATTTTTCCCATCCATCAGAACCCCCAATTTTTATAAGCGTGGAGCAACAATAAACTATTTAGCACGGTCTCAAAGAAAGCCAGCCTCTACAACCGAAAACATGTTACAACAACAAGACACCGAAAGTGTAAATACAACAATAATTTTCCCATAAGAGACGTCCGAGATTTATATTGGGTAACCATTTATCATGTATGGATTAGTGATGTTCTCAATATTTGATTTGTTCCAAATAATATTGGTTGAATTAATAGCTGCCGGTCTTAGATCCTATGTAATATAAATAAATGTTTAATGAGTGAGTATATGAGAATTCTAGGGCAAACCCGATAAAGAGTAAAAATATCGTAAGCCATGACCGCCATCAAGGAAAAACACAGACTTTCATATTTTTCTTCCCCTTTTGAAATCAAATCAATCACTCTGGCAACATTTCTAAGAGGTCATTGATATAAATGTGTGTGTAAGAACGACAAAAGGATACGTTTTATCATTTTAACAAAACAACCCCCTTTGTATTTGGTTAAAAATTCTAAATATTAATGTTCAATGATATGAGACAAACTATGCTTCAGCAATTCCTTCCTAAAGTAAATTGTGTTTTTCAATAAATTATAAAGCAGTTTTTTCACATATACGAACATCATTAAAATATTTGGAGATGAACATAAGATTTGACCGTGTTATTCGACAGTGTTACATCACTAATAGAGACGTATCCAATGCGTGTATACAAACACTTAATGACGCGAAAAGTCAAAGAAAACAAGCAAGAGATGACGCCCACGCAAATTCCAGTGGTCCATCAGCTACCAATATAAACTGACCCCTTGATCACTGCAATGTTCATATTAATAGTGAAATAGGAGCAGATAAAGAAGGGGTCTAGATATTAGGTGCTCAGATAAGAATTAAAATTCATGAAAAGAAAGCCGATTTAAAGATATAAAACTAAAATGCCCTATCTTGCAAAATAATGCTTTGTAAAGTCCTAACTTTAAGAATTATTAATATTTCGTGTACCGACATAAGTTACATAGCACGGATAAAAAGTCAAAAATATAGCAACAAAATTCGTCTACTTTATTTCTTCGAATAGCTCTTCGCATATTTCAAGCCCAAGAGAACCCTTGAAACATTGCCACCGAATTTGAGGACCCTTATAGGCGCCAGAATAGTTAGGATTGCTGCAACATTATTGCGTTTCACATAACCGATTTCTATTTCTTTATTTTTTTTGGTATTTGATCTGACATACGTTAAAGCATCCATATATTTCTAAACGTTCTGAGAAATATATTTTTATAATAATACATCAGTTAGTAGCTGCACAAAATTTTATTGCACTCTTTTGCTTTTCGCGTTTGAAGTTTGTTTAAAAAAACCTTTAAATTAGAAAGCGTGTGTATTAGTCAAGGAATTTCGGTAACTCTATTTGTAGAAGTAAAAGTAGTCAGAACACGACTCCAATATTGATTCTATACTATTTGTCCAGAATAAACATTGTCAATTGGTTTTTAATGATATTCCAAACGCGTAGATAATTACCGATAATGAGCTATTGACCGCAGACGGCGTAGAACAATACATTAAAGTAGAAAAAATAATAATAAAATAACGAACTGTTTGATTAAATCTTCATTTTTGACGGTAGCAACTTTGCTACCGTCACCACTTGGTTACGGTCAAATTAGATGAATATTTTTGTGATGCCCAACAAATTTAAGAAGTGGTTGTATTAGTTATACTTATTCCAGTTAATTTATGGTATACTAACCCAAATATTTTTTATAAGAGAAAAAAACATTTTTAATCTACAAATATTGTCATGCTACTAGTTCCTATCAATCAGTGTTTGGAACCTTATTCAATCAAGATTGTGGTTAAACGCAAAATTACAATCAAATAATTTTACTATATCCAAGTGATTTCAAAGCTATTAATAAAACCACAAATATTTTGAGTTTACCGACCAATGAAAAGAAACCTAAGCTAAATCATGTTCCTTAACTGTCAGATGCCACCAACTAAACTCAAGACAAAGTGATTACAAATAAAACCACTTAACAACTAACACTTGACATCAACATTAAAGAGATCACTCAATTGCTTTCAAATGAAATAAAGCAGCTTTTAATACACACTTTGTCGGGTATTTGTCACTGAGAGATTTTAAAGAGTCAGATGACAAAAATTTGTCATCGAAGGAACGTTGGCAGCAAAAAAAATGCTGTTGAATTTACAAAATGTGATATGACAGTTTGAGGGCGACTGCGTTATGTGTACTTACAGTTGCATACAGCAGGTGTTAGTGTTGTAAATAAATCATTATCTACAGCGGGAGCAGGACACACAAAAGGTTAAAGATATACGTAGACAGTATGAATCTAAGTACTGTTTTATTTTTTTTAATTTAACTAGTTTCATTTTATTAAAGGATCAGTCCCGTTAACAATAAATAAGCTTAGAGTTTATCTAAGAATAAAAGTCATTGTTATTTTTTAGATATAAGTTTTTTTAATTTTAAGTGTATCGATGCCAAGAATATGTAACTCAACTTTTAAAATGGCTTCATAAGTAAAAAAATAGGTCGTCCAATACAATGTGTCAACAAAAGATAATTTTATAGATAAGTTAAAGAGTATGGCCATGCCAAACTTTTAGTTTCTTAAGCCAACTACAAGCTTTCACTTAGCACTCGTAAATCAAAACAGTCATATAAATTATACTCTTGTAGACACTAAAGGCTTGAAGTGGAACTGTTAATAAATAAACAAGCAATTAAAGACAATGTAACGGACTCTTAACGTCGTCTTGAGTAGAAATTGTCTTGAAAGTAATTTTGAAAAATACAACTCAAGGAACTGTTGATAAAATAATAATACCCATCAATTTTTGGCCGTCCTATAATTTAATATAACGTACACAATATCATGTGGCGGATAGTTACCATGTTCGTAGAAATTGACACAGATGAGGGTCGTCTGTACAGATTCGCACTTGAGACTTTTTCTAAAGAGTCAAGAGTTTCGACGAGATGACTCATCACATTAATAATATTCTCGTAAATCATCCCTCTTCGATCTTTTCTGTTGACATTTCTTTTGTAACCGATATAAGGGTATTGTAATCCTACACTGCGACAAGTGTGGCGCCATTGATTTTTGTAATACTTTTTTTGTCATTGCGTTTTGCGTGTCATTTCTTTTTTCCCATTTTTTGGCTCTTGGCTCGTGCGTAGTGTCGTTATTACTATCAGTGGCGATCTACTATTTATAATGATACAGGTTGTATTTAAGGCAATGTACCAACTTTATTGTTAAGGATTATCTGTCAATGGATGTGAATTACTTTGACTATGGCAAGCATATACAGATCAATGGGGATTCGAATTATATTCGAATAATATTGCGTGGAGATCTAATAAATGTAGTGTCTACATTTTCGAAAATTACGAACAATCTGA
The DNA here is from genome assembly GCA_949316185.1 of Pyrausta nigrata. Taxonomy (NCBI): domain Eukaryota; kingdom Metazoa; phylum Arthropoda; class Insecta; order Lepidoptera; family Crambidae; genus Pyrausta; species Pyrausta nigrata. The sequence continues at coordinate 16,701,660 of OX438950.1, forward strand.
GCTGTCACAAAAATCTTAACAAACTTACTGTTTAAGTTAATTAACTTACTGGTTAAACTTAACCTTTAAGTTGGTTTTACTCCTTTTTTATCAAACATCACATTTCAATTAGCACAAAACAATATCATTATATTCGTGTGATTTTAAAATACACGTGGCATTAGTCCAAATATATATTTAAAATTAAAAGGTTTGAAGGAGATTTTGAACTAACAGAAAAATAAATCACATTATCAGTTTAGTAATAAGACAAAAGAATGAACGTCATACAACGAATGGTATCTTTGCTTCAATTGTGATACTTGTAATGGATATTGTCGAAGACACTTTGACTCAAACTCATTTGAAACAATTAGAACTGTACAGAATTATTAAGATAACTTAGAATTTCTCGTTTACTCAGTTAGAAAGTTTGGTATTAGTATTCGAAATGGGTTTCAAAAGGTCAAAATTAAGGGACAAAAAAATTTTGTTCTTTCTATTAGCTCTGATTATTATTCTAAGTCTAACCTATATGAGTTAGCTGTCACCCATGACTCATTATTAATTTCTAAGCCATATGACTAGGTTAGGTAGGTAAGACTACATCCTAACAATTTCAACGTGTGCCGTCTTGGCTTACTTATCTGTTCACATTATCTCGATTTAGAATTATTGGATTACAGAAACTTATATTTAATTGGATTACAAAACCTTTGTATATATTGGGACGTGGATAAGTGCCCTCTGTGGGCCTACATACATAAATAAATGACTTTTATTACAATGTCTTAAGTTTATATAAGATTAAAGTCTTAGGTGGTCTAAAGCACCTGCAAATATTTTAACAAATGTAGTGAGAACATCCACGAGTTGTACAAATATTGTTTATCTATAAGAGTATGCAACTGCATCTGATTTACCTTATATGGGTAATCTGTCTTCTTATACTGTTTGAAATACTTAAGCCTTGCAGGTACGATCTTATAAATCAAATAAATTTCAATTAGCTTCAGGCAAGGCATAAATAACAGGATTAGTCGTAACACTAGATATGATAATTCATTTTGTAAGATAATACTTGAAAGGAATTATCGTATTATTATAGTTCTAGTCCTTCTCAGAAATATCATTGACTGTATTCAGGTTGTTAATGTAAACAGACTTTCTTTAAGAGGAAGGATATACCTACATATACCATAGAAACATCACCGAAATCGTGAAAAAAAAAATGGCTCTCCATACAACCCTATCACTATCCAATCACATCCAACTTGTGACATTCAATAAAATCTGAATCTGAATTTGAATATTGTCATCAAGGTAGCAGAATTATTTGTATGAATAACCTGTTTATTTTTATATTTAGTTCATGACCACAAAATAAATATTGTAGGTTTTGATGGCCATATTTACCCCCTTAAAGGATAAGTCCGTTTACACTAACACATTGTATAAAATAAATATTTATTTGTAAATTGAAACATTCTAGTCGGAACTATAAAAGCATCAAAAGCCCTCCTAACGTCAAAGTATCTAGCAATCTCCTGGAATAGGCTTCTCCTGGGCAAGCTTGCTGTACGTAGATCTTATATTTGCTCTCAGGCCTTAGCCTGAGAGTTTTTTTTATAAGATATGGGCTAACATAATAAACAGGAACAAGAATCATTAGAGTTGCTCCAATCAGTATTCATTTGTACGAGTTGTGTTTGCTCATTTCCTTGTACTCTGCCATTTCCCTATTTGCGGTGACCATTCAATGCGTTTACTCCCAGCCCCATTGTTGGGCACCGCTCCCATTTCTTAGAAAACAATGAACGGACTCCAAAACACCGATGCTTTCTAAGAAAAGGATCTCAGGTAGTGTTGGGTAGATTATCTATCGACGATTTGAGCTGCAACAATCTCAAGCGACCACAAGGTCAATTAGCTAAAATAAGAAGTCATACGTACGTTGCAGGTACTGACAATTCTGACAATTACTATCTTCAGATTTCAGATGAAATGATACAATCGCTCTCAATGGGAACAGGTGCATACTTAGTTTCTAAAAGGGCCATCCACTTTTTGCGAACACAGCACACATCTAGGTTCGAACTAATATGTAATTGCAATCGTCACAATAAAAAATATAAATCTATATGCACGACCAAAATGTTCGCCTATTACTAAAGAATAATTTACTGTAAACTGTCTACGAGTATAATCGTATAGTTTATCAAAACAGACTTTCCATCGATATCCAGATAAATCGATATTTACACAACAAAAAATCTTAACTCATTGTTGCTAAAGAAAAAATAATGGTCCCTTCGTAAAGTTTACGTAAAGGAACCCGTAGCGGCAGATTAACATTTTGCACCTCATGCGCATATTTGTTTGGAATTATTTCTTTTTGGTTTTCAAAACACTTTGGTTGAACTTGCGTTCAAATATTTGCCAAGGCTTGGTGTTGAACCTGTCAGCTATTAAGCACTTGCATTGTTTTATGTCAATATTATAGCTTTTTACCCCATGACGTGAGGAAGTGAATAAACAAAGTATAGCCGTAGCAGATGTAGTCAAAAAAGACCTGTGTCTCTGCAATATCTACGTAAACGATACGTTTGATGGGACAAAGTGGAAAAGATAAATTATCAAAACAGAATCCACCATAAGACGGGATTAATCATTGTCAAAAAGAAAAAAATGGCCATATCAAAATAAAATACATCAGTAACTTGGCATCTGTATCTCCAATTAGACCCAGACTCGAATTATCTCTAATTAAGGTCCTTTCTGAATTGCCCTATTTCCTGAATCAACAACCCTTTGGGTCAAGCTGAAACCACGATCCCCAAGATAATATTCATGGCTAATAGGTCGATACACCAGCAGTATATCCAAGTGCTGCCTTTCAAGCTAAAGCAACTGAGAATGCCCACATTACATCACCAAAGCTTTTGACTACACCGCCGTCCGATAATCCATTAACAAACCCAAAAACAGTCATCTTCAAATGGTACGACAAAATACTCGTAACACGCCGTGTTCGCTATCTTAATATACTCAATAACTTAGCCCAAGACACAGTCGGCTACTAATGCCAAGACTTTCACAACAACTTGAGACATAGAAGCTTATGCAATGGGGTAAACAGATGATTAGGGCCTTTTGTTCATGTGATAGATCGCAATTTTGATAATAGCCATTTGAAAACCGGTGATTGCACATCCTTGCTAGCGGTTGAGTTTGTTGCTTTTAATGTTAAGTAATACAAGAAGGTATAAGAAATCAAATATAAGATGTCTGAAAGTGATATGAGTAAAAAAAATGTATTTAAAGAAATTTAAATATAGATATTTAAACCAATATTTTGTTCAAATATAAAACCATTATTTGAACAAAATATTAAAACTGAATAAGAGTGAAACAATGTAAGTAAATGACGACTGAAGTAGAAGACACTTCAGTTATTTAAATCAAAATTGTATAAAAAATGATACATTTTTGTCAGCATATTATTTTCCAATGGTAATGTTATCCCTTTATGCTCTTAACTCCGACTGGATAAAAATACTTGAACAGTAAAAACACACAATCGATACTAAATTGCAAAGCACTTGTGCCAAAATAAAACCAAAAGTATGTCTTACAATTTATAGATCCTATCGATACAAAAGACTGTCAAAAAGCGTGCAAATATAAGTTGGGACCCCACACCGACCCTTGAGGCACGCCTGCCTGTTACTAAGTAAACAATGCAGCGAATGAAGGAAAACAAAAAAGTTATTTATTGTTCCGGCTAAAGGTTGAAGGTAAAATTACTGGATGAGATTTTGTGGACTTTTGTTTTAAATTATTATGAGCACATGTAGTGTGTAACAAGTCAATTTTTTCAGACCTAAAAAAGGAAATATAGTTGCCAATTATGGACGACAGTACGTCAAGGTAATCACTGTAACTTCTTATTGCACTTTTCATAAGAGTCATTTTGCAACGAAATTATGTAGTTTGATGTCTGGCCACCGTACCATATTTCGAAAGTCTGGATAATGCGTAGAATAGAGAGGAAACGTTTATCGGTTTTGATTACAACGAATAGTTTCTAGCATACATTCAGAAGTGGACCAGTCATTCGTCTAAATGAGATGAATACAGAGTTTCTTTATCTTCTTGATGTAGATGAGATGCAATTATAACAGAGTCATTTCCATAATGTATAATCGTAAATCGGCCAATGAAAAGTAAACTCACTAACCAGACGCCGTCTCGATGATTGAAATGCTTTTACAATGAAAATATCGCTAGGTGTCACACAATTCACTTTAGCCTCATTTTGTGTCGATGTCATGTTGCTAATGGGCTCATTGTCTGTCTAGACATTAAATGATTTGATATATTTTGCATCATTATGATTTAGTGGTGCTACTACATTTCCACAATGAAGCGTGCCAACATTAACTCTTTCGTCATCTATGGCCCTGTCTCGTTTAACTAGGAAAGTAACTATCATGTCTACAAGCAGTGCAAATTTAACTTTGTTTTGTAACAATTAAGAACATCATTTAACAAAAATAAAATCTTTACAAGCATATTGTATTATTACGCTTAAAATATTCTTGGAAAAAACAGACTATCATTGTATTATATATCTTTATAACTATCAATTTTAAACTGTTACTGTTTAATACAGCATTGTGATTACCTTGTACAAAACTGTCTGTTTAGCTTGAAATAACTCAAAAATACAGTCATAATGATCTATGGTTTAACAGCAGTGGTAATGATTTTGTCCCTGACATGAGGTTAATGATGAGACATTTACAATTTTGTGATGATACGCAAAGGTGTACTGAGGTGAAAACAGTTATCGAGGGCGAGAAGTTTTCACTGTATCGTCACTTCATCAAAACAAGAGTGTCATCTTAATGACAATCATAATTTATTCTACACCACTTAAATAATGCGTGGATGAAATCCAAATTGGCATCAATCAAGTTCAGCATCAATGACTATGAACTCATTATCATTGAAGAATTGATACTAAATTATTCCAAACTTGGTATTCGTAGGATTTTGATATGCTCTTAAAACTACTAGTTACAAGCAATATATTTTAAAGTGTCAATGTTCAAATAAAACTGCATTAATGTTTCCATTCAAGTGCGTTTTTTGCGCAACCTAGGTACACAGTTATTAATAGCTTTAAAGTTTTGTAAGAATTTACGAGTTTGATACATTTCATAAGAGCGAAGCTTATCTAGAATTCCTAGCTAACATCTACAAAACGAATAGTCCGTATTAACAATTTATTGGAGAACTACGAGGCTGCACCACGCAACTTAATCTCGTTGAATAGCAGCGATCGGACCATTAACCTGAATTTAGTTAATTACTTCTTTAATTTAGATATCCGCGCTATCATAGTTGTCACTTGGTTAGCCATAATAACCGCTTTATTTATAAGTATCCGGTCGCCAATGTTATGTCACAATACAGGAAGGTTTAGAAGGCTGGCTAGATTTAAAAAGAGATATGTGATGACGTTAAAAACATGTTTTAAATTTGCACTGTTATTTAAAATTTAACTAAATCACAACGAAAAAAATAAATAAATATTATAAACACATGTAATTTCTAATTTATTTTTACCCGATTGCAGAAGGAGGGATATGTTTTTAGAGTGTGTATGTATGTATGTGAGATTGTTTGGCACGACCTACAGCCCAAACGACTGGACAGTTTTTGACATAAATGAGGTGTCGTTGAATTTGTCAAAATTGTAAGAGTGACATAGGCTATATACGTTTAAAAATGGCCGCAAATGGAAATAAAGGGGGGAAGGGGATTGATTATTTCTTTACCATAGCACCCCTTATTGCTATGGTAAAGAAATAATCAAATCAAAGCCAGTAAAGAGAGACCATTTAAAAAATATAAAAAAAATTGCAGTCGGGTGTTTTGTTATTTCAATAAATATGTTTGCTTGTTCATTAAATAAAAATAATTGTAGCTATAGACTGAGGTCAAAGGTAAAAAAATATGCTATTTTGACAGGTTTTTTTGTGTGATTGTTCCGTTATCCTAAACCTGAGAGGCTAAGTAATTGGAGTGATTGTTGGAATAACTTATATTTATTGTTTGGAGTTGTAATTTAGAGGAATCCTCTTCTGATCTTTATTTTATTATGGCCATGGTGTAAAGTGTAAACTGATTCTAAAATACGCTCGATTGATTTTTCGTTTCTGATTTTAAGATAACTCTCGATTACAATTACGAAATTACTGATACAACTGATTGGAAAATTGGTTTTCGTTATTAAGTTGTTATGATACCTAGATTTTAGATTATTCTCTTGTTAGCCAGATTGATTACTGTAATTTGCTTTGCAATAATAACAGTTTTACATTTTTCATTATGCTTTGGTGCGAAAATTAGAGATTGTGAAGTTGTTTCATTTACTTTGTTACCATGGACCTGACAACCTTAGTAGTTGAGGGACTCGCACTCCGGTTTTATTGGTATCGCCATCTCTAAGGTCCTTGGTTCGATGCCCAGGGTCGTGTCAAAATTATAAACCACAACTAAGTAATTTTATATTGTCTCGGGTCTGGTTTGGATGTTGTGGTGGCTGTTGTTTCGGATTACCATAACACAAATGCTTTAGCAACTTCGGTATCTTATCAATGAATATGTGATGTTGTCCAATGTTGCACCCGCGCTCGCGCGTAGGTACCTCAGGGTATCAGTACCATCACAGAGCAATAAATATTCTAACTTATGATATTCTTTAAAAATAGCATTAGGTTAAGATTTAGACCCAGATCAGATCACAGACCGATTGAAATATTATGTTATTTATTGAGACATGAAATAATTTTGAAGTCGCATTCGCATTATTTGTGACTTACTGTTTATTTGCAAAGGCTCTGAATGGTAACCATTTTATTAACTCATGCAATGCGACATAATGTCCACAACACGAACCCCCTATTTTTTTTTATCATAAACATGTCCAAAATTGTCCTTGGGGTTTCCCAAGGGACAAGTCTGAGCCCAATTTATTTATAACTAATCGTTCTTACAAATCCATTCCGACACCACATGAAAACCATATCATCATCAGATTTAACACGTTCACTGACGTATCTATTAAGGGTGGTCTTAAAATAAAAGCAGTTTAAGAGACAAAATGTAAACACATGTTAGATCCATCAGTTGAACATCGACTGGATTGGGAGAGGTCAGGTTCTTTTGGTAAAGTTAATAAAGTCCTCCTAGCCGATTTCCACTACGGCGGCCTATCTCAACAGAGATTAGCCAACTGCGCAGGACATAGTATAGTGCATAAGTGTGTGCGCAATACACATGTGCACTCTCTGTTCCTTCACTCTCATAATTCGGTGAGACGGCAGTCCGACATGACCGTAGAGAGATCAGATTTAGTAAAGTTTTTAGGTTTCTGAACTAACCATAATACCTAGCCAGTTCCTTCATAGAACTTATATGTAATATAACTGAACGGCTAATAATAGTATTGTTATTTTGTTCTTTTCCGTCCGTCATCAGAAAACTAAACATTATACCATAAGTGATAAAAAATATAAACCTTTGATTATAAAACGGTATCTTCTTCTATCAAGTATTTTTTAATGTTATTTATAAAGAATCCTTAAATGAAGTTTGTGTAAACTTGAACTATACTAAGTAATTAAGCTGTTGAAGTAGTAGTTAGGACTCAATAAGTGCACCTAATTTGTCAAACCCTACATAACGTTGTCGTTATGGCAAACAAACTGAAATCTAACTTGCGGTGTGGTGTCAGTTACAAGCGGGCTGTGGTATGAAATCTATTGTTATTTCGAAGAGTTGGTATTTTTTTAAAAGTCATTTATTTATATAAACATGTAACGTATACATGTAAACCTTAGACTAACTAAACAATAATTCATCTTAATATGTAGGCCTACAGGGAAGGCAGGGCACCTAAATATCTTCCGATATAGGCCCTACCGCTACTACAGATTGTATAAAGTTGATCCGCTGATTCGGGACAAAGTTTGGGCTAGTGCTGAGAAGTTAGGCGATTAACACACTGTCACGCATCACGCAGCGTAGCGCGTGACTTTCTTTGTTTCTCCCGCGCGGTGACGCGTTGTCAGTGTGTTGTACGAGGCGGGATTTCTATACAAACGGAGACACTTACAAGCATCGTGAGAATACGCTGCGTGATGCGTGGCAGTGTGCTAATTGCCTTAGTTCTACGGCTGTGACCAATGGTCATGATAATAATGTCCAATTAAAATAAACAATGTTTATCGACAAACTATGTCCTATAACTTGAGTTGAAAGTCTCCCATATGTTGTCAAAGGGAAACAACAAACAGGAGTATCTCGTGGCTGTCAGTTTATGCAATATCTATTTGGTTGGGGTTAAGTCGAGGTAAAGAGAACACTACTTATGATATACACCGATACAATGGCCGTGGCCCTGGAACGTCTGGTCTTGAATGGCTTTTTACCCAACTGCGGAAGGACGGTTATGGTTTTTGAGAGTAAGTATGTATGTTTAATTGTTTGGCATACCCTAAAGCCTAAACTGCTGGACAGATTTTGACATGTGAGGTATCGTTAAATTTGACAGAATTGTAGTAATGGCATCGGCTATATAAATTTTAAAAATTGCGCCCGCAAATGGAAACAAAGGTTGGGGGTAGATTTTTTCTTTATCATAACAAAATAGGTATCAAATGAAAGCCGATAAAAAGACCATTTTAAAAATATAAAAAAATGCAGCCATGCGTTTTGTTTTTTTAATAATTTTGTTTTTTAGGGACTTATCGCTGTCTCTCCCACTTAGGGCACAGTCCCTTCGCCCCCGTACAGAGCCATCAACACATCAGCACGGGGCGGCTGCTCGCTTGATTTACATTTACTCTTGAACCTGTCCAGTCGTACTTCATTTGTATCTCCAATTGTGGGTAAACACCTTAATGTTACTAATAATATGTGTATCAACGGAGACTTACACAACTTAATAAGGCCGCGGGTGTGAAACCGATGTACCTATGGTATGAGGTATCTACCTAATATACGCTTCTTGTTAGTAAGTAAGAAATATTTATTTGAAAGAATACAGTACATAGGTTCTTAGATTCATAATAGTCCAGTGCATTATACCAATAAGATGGTATGCAAATTATAACTAAACTCTTATCATTCAACCAGTTACATAAGCAGTCTATTTATTTCTATACATGTATTGTGTTTTGTTTGTCCAATATTTATTTATTTATATTAATGTCGGATTAAATTATTGTCAAATTATTTAAATACTACACTGTACCCTTACTAATGAGTTTTTTAATCTTTTGTTGCAGGTTATTAGTATGCACGCACCATAGATGTCGCCCGCACTCTTAAGTTTATCGCATAACTTGAAAGCCATTCCGATGGCAATCCCAAAGCAAAGACATATGGACTGACTTTTTATCATTATTTTGAACCCTTTCGTTGTTTTCCAGAGTCAGGAGTTTGACGTTACTTTGACAGTTATTATAGATGTGGTAAAAGCTGTAACTACTTACTGCAATTTATGCAGTCGAGACTTGTTGGGCACATTTGAAATATATCTAACTTTTTTAAGCGAATTTCGGAATTCAAATAATTTATTTAAGTCTAAGACGAAAATTAAATATCGAGTTTTTATTTTGAGCGTTTGCAAAACACGCGTTAAATAACCACTGGGCAATTCTACAAAAGTACGAATGCAAGCCTTCGTAGGCACGTTATACCTTTTTTTTACTACACACACAATGGTGTAATGACACACTGTTTAAAGCTACGCAAGTTTCGAGCAAACAAACTAAAAAAGTAGCACCACTTACCTGTCAAACTCAATACGGTAAGTTACACTTGACACATCACTGACACACACAACACTCGTTGAAATAAAGACACAAAAAATCACGCACAATTTTTTTTTATATCACTGTGAAAATCCGGCCAGTATTATTGCAGTTCAACTCGTAAATCGATTTATCGGTAAACAATCGATGTATCGATACATGCGTGCTGCCAGGCTGCGCGTGCGGCTAGTACTGGCGCCTTCGATGAACTTGGCAGTCCACTGAAAAGCTCTCGCGATGTCCGTTACCGTTTTGACGGATTCGTATTGTTAGGTTTTGCATTGATGTTGCTTTGTTAGTTAACATTTCATGATATAAAAAAAAAGGTTTTGCATGCTGGCTTGCCACATTTTCCTTTCCTAAATAAAAAGGGTTTAATTTAATCAAATTTAAAAAGGGTTTAATTTTTTTTTATCCTAGATAAAAAGGGTTTTATTTATTTTTTTTATTTTATGACGGTGGATTTTTCTCCAAATACCAAAATTAGGGAACAATCGCCACATTCAGGTTGTATGAATTTCTGTGTTAAAAATATAAAGAAAAAATATGTATCGTGGCGATTTTCGCTTTCGAGCATTTTGAAACTAGCTATCTTAGTAAAATAATTATTTTGGTATATTTCGTTCGTATGTTTTATTAGAAAATTTACCTACCATGTTGAGGGCTTCATCGGGCTTTGGAGTTAATAATACAATAAATTCGATTATAACACTTGTACTCAACGTTGATACATGAGAAGAAGAGAGAGAGGGACGATACTGTCCGAAAAAGATTCTGTAAAAAGTAAGATAATACCAAAACACAAGACCACAGTTTGGTCAACATGAATCCGAAACTGTCATTCAATACCACATCCTGAGAAACATTTGAAATGTAATTCGGACTCATCTTTGTACCATAAAAGGTGCACCTGTACCTGCTTTTGAGAAGCATTAAGTAACTATCATTGTTATCTTGTTTCACTTGTTACTCATCCATCACCAAGCCATTTGGTACTTTAACACTAGGACTTAAGGTATTTTGAGAATGACAATTATGATTAAAAAAAGAAAGAGCAAAATTACTGTCTTCAAGATCGTCACTGCTTTGTTTTGACACCCTTTCAACTGTTATTTTTAATATGTTGTGTGAATGCAAATTCAGTCCATTAAGTTAGTTGCCAAACAAGTATTTTTTGCAACAAAGAAAATTTTCATATTACTTAGTTCTCAGACACGGAATACACTTATTTATTACTTTTTTTGCTCGAGTTTTTTTTTTGCAAGAATATGGAAAATTGCACAGCGACTCTAGCGGTTACTTGAAGAACTAAAAATTTCCATACATTTTTTTTACGTCGTCGCTAGCGAGTAAAACCGCCGTAAACTCATGGTAACGGTACAGAGGATGATGGCGAGGTGATAGTAACCTTTCAAATGATTTTTTATTCCTCTCTTATCCTTACGACATCGTAGACTAAGAGATCATGATAGCTGGATGGTGACGGGAGTATAAAATATTTTGTATCATCGTACGAAGTCGCGGGCAGCAGCTAGTATTCAATAAAATAGTAACTCATCTATGAACGGCCACATTATTTTGTATCTCGTAACAAGTTCCAAAAAACTCACCTTTTTTAAGAAATAGTTTGTTTTACAACTCTCACGTATAACCCGAAACTTCCTCTTGTAAATTGGCTTCTAGCCGCAAGCTCGCTCCATCACAGACCTTATCTTTGCTCTTGAGCTAAGATGGCGATCAAGAGTTAAATAATTACTTATAAAAAAAACTTTTAGAAGAACATTTCTAACAAGACCGTTAGAAAGAAACTAGTTGGCAATTCGTTGAGACTGGATTTTTGCGTTAATCCTATTAAACCCTTCCAAAGCGTTAACTGTCACAAACAGAGCTTTTTACAGCCGCACTTTAGAACAGAAATTAATTGATATGGACTATTATTACTGCAGTTATTTATGCCGAGGGGTCGTGTTTCGAGCATGTATTACTTATGTCACAATAGAGAAAAGCACAGAAGGGTAACTAAAATATTTCACTTAAAAAAAAAAAAAAAATTGACCACGCGGCAGAGCTTTTCGGATGATAAACGCTTTCCTCCGCTATAGGTCAGTACAAAAGGTACCTAAGAAAAAAAAGTAGCTGACTATATTTAGGGGGGGGAGGGGGGGTCCCATACAACTACCATGTATTTTTTGGCGTGCTTTGCTCGATGTTAATATATTCACTATGAAATGAACACATTAGTAGCTAATGGAGGCTTTAAAGCTTCACGTATGTTACTGTAACTGGGTATATAAAAGAAAAGTAATACCTAATTTGGCTTTGTGTCTCATTTATTTTTTTTAGATTTTTTTACGGTTGCTAAACGTGGCGATGTATCCATACACGGAGAGAGCCCACTGCATGTCTCTTATTTGTACTAATGTGCATTAAAATCCTCAATATCGCGTTTCTATGGAGGCGTCTTTAGGACAGGATTAAAGTGTAAAGCCACACGTACGCCAAAAAGACTTGCTGCGTAGCTAATGTGACTTCTCCCATATTTGTGCCCGTCATTCCACATGTAATTACGAAATAAGTTTAAATACTAAATAAACTGCTCTTATTGCTTTAGCGGTAGGTAGCTCACCCAGGAATCGCAAAGTTGACAGCAGATATGGTATGCTGATCAGGCAATCAGTGTTTAATCATTAAAACGAACTAAGCTCGTGTTGGTGGAGTCTTTTCCATTCTTCTCTGTTTGCTGCCCTTTTCTTGACCTCCTGATACGACACGACATTATCTTCTCCTTTATTATGTACTAGTTACCCGCGACTTCGCCCGCAAGAGTTGGATTTTCCATATAAACTTTCATCCCCCATTTCACCCCCTTAATATGTTTATATCGCGACAAAATGTAGCCTATGTCCTTTCCATGGTCTCGAACTGTCTCCATTGCAAATTTCATCTCAATCGGTTCAGTGGTTTAAGCGTCAAGAGGTAACAGACAGACAGAGACACTTTCGCGTTTATAATATTAGTATGGATTTACTACTTAACCTAAAAAAATAAAAACAGCGGCTAGAGAATTATCGATTCTATTATGCCACATCTCGTCAGCTTGCAGATAAATATCTTAGTAGACATTATTATTTAGTGCAGTTTTTTTAACGTAAACAAAAAATGATTTGGTACTTCAATTAATGTCAGAATTGAGACTACTTAAAATGTAGGTAGTCTAGGTAGCGGTAATGATAACATTTTATTTACAAAATTGATTGCATTGTCTTTCAAGGTACTCGTAGATAGCAAAACTTTTCCTGTTGATTTGAAACGATCAAATAATACGAGTGAGGTACTTAATATATATTCTATGGTTTTGTTTGTATGAGCTTTCTTTGCCCTTAGAATCGTAAAACGTATGACTCGCGGATTCACGGCTCAATTTCTCGAAACACTTTTATGGTTAGTAGTTATTGACTGTATATTTCAAACGTGTGCTGTTTCTTGATTTTGTGGTTAAACCGAGGGAACAGACAATGAAAAACAAAAAAAAATCCTCATAGTTATAGGTATAGGCCTTTTCCCAGCAGTGGCATCTAATAGGCGGACTTAAATGAAAAACAAATGACAGCTAAACTATTTAAAATATAAATTAAAAACGTTTCCTTGAATAAACAGGGCAGTCGGAAAGCTCATATTGGAATTGGATAGGAAATATTGTGTGCAACTAAAATAAAATATAGACCCTAAAAATCGTGGCTCAATTAAAAGAAAGGACAAAGTAAATAAGATATATATATATTATTTTTTGCACTAAATAACACATTACAGACACATACATTTAAGAGCATAATAATTAGCAAATAATGGCGATCTTATTGCTGCTATGTTTTGTCTTACCCAATTTGATAGAAATTAAATTAAATTTCGCACACAAAAATTGATCGACTCTGTGTCATCCGGTGGGACAGACAATAAATTTTTGTGTGCGAAATTTAATTTAATTTTGTTAAGACTTGCAAACAAATTGCTTATTATTAAAATAATTACCAATTGTTTAGGTCCGAGAACAAAATTACTTACGAGTACGAGTGTGAAACAGTTGCAATTTTGGTTTGCTTTTTAGATAAGTAGGTCATAAACTGCCTTGTTGGTCTAGATCACAAGCCTATGCAAATAATTATACCTATAAATATATATTGCAAAGGTATTTCTAAAACTAAATTTCTATGAAGACCACATTCCAAAAATTTCTCATTCACACAATTAGAAGCAACATAAACCAGTAGCCCTAGTAACTCACCCCTGAAATATGGCTGTACAGACATAGAATTAGTAATTATTTTACTAGCAAGTATAAGAATGAGAGGTGACCGCAATGCGCGTGCGGCGCCGGCCGTCCGTCTGTCTGTCACGTGTAGTGTTGCACACAAAAATACAGTACTGTAAAGAAAAAGTAAGGAAGCCAAGATTAACGTCCTTTTTGGGGTAAGTTAGCGTGTGAGACAGCCCTACCAATCAGACAGACCTGTGCATTTTGTGGTTTTATACCGAATTTGCGGGAGCAAGTCTTGGCATTTAAATTAAATATTTAGTTTAGGGTTATTTATTATATTAACTGTAAACTCATATGGGCTAGGACTGCAGCATTTGATGTTAATATTAAGTTGATATGTCCACGCGTTCCCAAGAAAATGAGTGTCGATAGATATCCAGTAGACGGACGGACCGACGCGACAGACAGACAAAAAAGTGATCCTCTAAATTATACTACTTATTTGTTTATAAATTCATAAATGAGGATCTGTTTGTTGAGAAGGGTTGTTATTTAAAGAACGTTATTAAGGGGAAGTTTTTTTTTAAAATGGGACATCCCTTTACAAGTGGGACAGTTGGCAACACTAATAACAAATACGCTAGTATTGTGCTGTCAACAGTCGGTATTAATAGTGCGGAATCTTTCAAGACGTATTTATATCACCAGTTAATTTTAGAATTTAGTTTTGACATTTAATGTTGCCGCGATCGTGAACGTAAAGTTTTTTTTAACTGTACTTTTAATAATTGGTGTGTATAATTTTGGTAATAAGAATCCATGGTAGATATTAAGAGCCTTACGAGTATCAAGCTCTGAAAAGGCCTAAATACCTGTCTTAATACGTCTGTCTGTCTTTAATTGCCAGCAAGCCAATTATAAAACAACGGTATCTACACTACTTTTTGTGTTTTTATATTAAAGGCGTAATGATGTTAAAAAGTATGACGTATTTCAAAATAAGTTATCTTATCGTCTATTATTTAAAATATGAAATACTCACAATTCTTAACTCCGTGTTGCACAATTCAATAATTCGCACAAACATATTTGCGAGTTACAACACTTCCCATATTTTACCCGTAGCACAGAATAAATCTCGTAGACAGTATCTGTCACCCATTGAGCTTTAGAGCAATGGTAAATCCAGTTACGGTGTGTAAACAATACCAAATTTCGGGAGTAATAGCACAGATTATATAATAGTTATGGAAATAGTGTCTACGTCTTAGACGATCGGATTCAGTATGACGCCCGTGACGTAAGACACAACTTCACCCCTTTGGTAAGTTGATATCTACTTTTCTTTTTGTTATCAGCCCGAATCATCCCACTGCCAGCTGTAGGATGATTGATGATGGTGATTTGGCTTGGGATGCCCAGGTAAAGGCCTCCTCCAAACTTCTCCACCGATCCCTGTCCAGCGCCGGAGTCTGCCATCCTGTGCGGTAAGAATTGAGATCGCCCCATCATCTTTTCCTTGGCCTCCCTCTTCGGCCGTCCGAAGGTGTCCACTGTGTGACGATTCAGGATGCATCCTGCATACGTAGCCGACCCACTGCCACTTCAACCTGGCAGTCTTTTCACCCACATCATTAACTATCTATGTTTTTACCGGATGGTGATTTCACTCACTCTGTCAAATTCTTAAGACCCAGTAAACTATGATCGATTGCCCTTTGTCATACCTTAATCCTGAACTTTAGACGTTCGGTCAGTGATCAAATTTGCACCCCTTAGCCTCTCAATACCCGCAGTCCCTCCGTGGAAGTAATAAAATTTATCAGCCCCCACTCGTCTCCCCGATGGGAGATGAGAATGATTGATTTTGTATAGAAATGAAATGCATGTTAGAATATTGTTTGAGCGTTAAGGGGTTTATATAGACAATAAATAATCTACAATTCCTTCAAATCTTCAAGCTTTAAGATTGTGGTAAACAAAACCAAGTGTCAAAAGCCAAGAGATTTTTTTCATTGCAATAAGTAACGATACGTATAGTAAGCAACACAATGGCTACATCTAAACAGTTCAAAGCAACGCAATTTACGAACTCCGCCATTTAGCCTGCAGATCTACTTGCACTAACAAAACAATGCCGTGTTTATATTTATTGTTTGTTTTACAATTTGTACTTATTTCTGAAAACATACCGGACCAGCGCCGGCGTCAGTGCTCGGCAACATTGAGGAATCATAAAAGGGAATTAGTTTTTGAAATATGTAACTTTACACTTAAGAATTAAGAAAAATCTTTTAAATATTAGTACAAGAAGCTTTAGAGTTATAGAGGGTAACAAACAGCGATTTAAATTAAAATACTTACTGCTACGACTCTTCATGTAAACGAAATTGGCGTTGGCATTGTTGTAGCTAAGTACTGTAGAGAGCACATCTGACTACACATTTGTATTGCAAAATCGTCCTTTTTACAACAACTTAAGATACCACAGTGTAAACCTTGATGTCCTGTCGTCCGTACTTAGAGGAATATGAATATTTTCTATTTTATTTGTTTCCACTAGTAGTTTAGTGCAGTCGGCAGCATGCCAGGTTGCCAATGTGATGTACGAAAACAGCTTTTATTACGTAGGAAATAGAGTCAATCCCAAGTTCAAAGTGGTAGTCTAATGTGCGACCGTATGTGAAATATTGTTTCTTAGAAATTATTTGAGTATACATCAATGCATTTGCAAACCTCAGTAAGTATACCAAAAATTCAATAGTGCCGTGATGATTAATAAGCACTAAATACACACTTTAACCTACTCTGCTTAAAATCTGAATGGAAGTAAGAGTTTAACTTGAGACTACTTTTCAGTACATACACTTAAACGTTAAACTTTGAAAGCACCACAGCAATTAGTAATAATAAGTCAGCCTATTAGATCCCACTGCTGGGAAAAGGCCTCACCTCAACTATGAGGAGGAACGAGCCATACTTCACCACGCGGGCTCAGTGCGGATTGGTGGAGGGGTGTATGTAAGGCAAGTGACAAACCTTACTGTCAGAAGTTATCAAGCCGCCCTAGGGCCTCTGACTAGGCTTAACGACTAATACCACAGATATTAGCCGGGACCAACTGCTTAACGTGCCTTCCGAAGCACGGAGATGCTTGTCATGGACGTCACTTAAATGGTCGGGATGGTCACCCATCCAATCACGACCGCGCCGTGGGTTGCTTAACTTTTGGTATCACTACCAAAGCGCTGCCGCCACTGCGCCACAAGCACCTCAATTAGTATTGTTTTTTTTTTCAAGCGTTATATTATTTTCCAGAGTTTGTATACATTACCGTATTAATAACTACATACTACACCATTTTCCGGTTCTATATCTACAACTTACAAAATTAATTGCCAATGCTTATCACGATAATTTTAATTAGCATTCGGTAATCAGGCCGTGTAAACTAGCTTGAATAAAAGCTTAGCTGTATTAGTTCACGATCGCTGCATCGCACGGAACTCCCGGCCCTCAAAGAAGTCGTTGAACTAAAATTTTGAACAGCCAATGTTATTGCAACAGTAACGAACGCTCCAGAGAAATTTTGACGGAAGCAAATAGGCAAGTGACTTGTTTGTTTACACTAAGTGGCCGGCCATTTCTCCAAAAACAACTCCAACTTCGCTTTGGGAAAGCACAAACATTCGCTGAAGGGGTTTGTGTGATGTAATTATTTTGTAACTATTTGGAAACGAAACTCGGTATTTTAGAGTATATTGATGTCTTGCTTTTGTTGATGATTTTAATGAAAAATAGTTAACTAAATTAAAGACTGTCTTGGATTCGCTATAAAGATATTCGCAACCTAATCAACTAATGAAAAAACAATTCTGATAAGGTTCGACAACTAAGAAATCATATGCAAAAAACTATTCCAAGTTTCGGCTGTCGACTGATTTAATTTTGCAAATTATCACTTAAAGTGCTAGCATTTAAAAAGTCACCCAAGAGTTCGTAAGGTCTTTTTAAATACTATCTCTTTAGACATTATTTGCAAGATTGCTTTGACAGCATTTGAAGGACTTTAGAATCTTTATTTAAATTCTAATAAGCGAATAGTACATGATAATTATTGTTTTTTTAAGTGATAAGCATTCACTATGCAATCTAAATATATTATTGCACTTGAAAAAAAACGACCACCAGAGGCGGGAATCGATCCCGCGTTCCTCGCATACCGGGCGATTGCCTAACCTCTCGGCCACCCTGGCGTTGGCAGAGCCTGTCGAAATTTTCAAGTGCTTCTTAACGCTGTAATGCCGCGTTGCTTTCATCAATGTTATTGGGATTATACCCTCAACACTCGAAAGAAATACTATTGCAAGTATTTAACAATCGAAAGATGAAGCTTGCAAATAAGATAATTATTGTTTTTTTAAGTGATAAGCATTCACTATGCAATCTAAATATATTATTGCACTTGAAAAAAAACGACCACCAGAGGCGGGAATCGAACCCGCGTTCCTCGCATACCGGGCGATTGCCTAACCTCTCGGCCACCCTGGCGTTGGCAGTACATGGTTGCTAAAACTTCAATGTTCCAAATTATTATCTGTTGCTAACCAGTAATGGATAACTACCTATAACAGATTTATCTAGGA
Organism: Pyrausta nigrata; assembly: GCA_949316185.1. Lineage (NCBI taxonomy): Eukaryota > Metazoa > Arthropoda > Insecta > Lepidoptera > Crambidae > Pyrausta > Pyrausta nigrata. The sequence continues at coordinate 16,720,430 of OX438950.1, forward strand.
ACCTACAAATCGAACAAGCCAACAAACGAATATCAAACGACTGACTAAAAGCAATGAAAATACCGAGGGCAATCAAAAACTAATATTGTTAAAATTTTGATGAATTGCCTAAGTTTATTTTAAGACCATTGCTTTTTAATTTCCATCGGTATCTTCATTAGATTCGTTGCCGTAAGTCGTTTGACATTCATCTACTTGGCTTGGTCGGGTAGTAAGTTTGAAAGACTCACAAAAAAAGAATAACGATTTAAAACAAACCCAAACACCAGTCTTTTACACTTGACACTCCCAGATATTGGTGCACCCCAACACGCCGATCTAAAAATACCTAAATTAAAAACCAGTGCTACAACCATAGATCACACATTCAGTGATTTGTCACTTGAACAATTTATGGGACCACCGACGACGATCAAAGGCTGTTATCGGGCAACTGAAATAGATTTTGGACGTAATCGATGTTGCTACTGAACTTGGGAATTTGTAAGATGTGTTTCTGTAACACGGAAGAGGAAAAGAATAGAAGCAATTTTAGTCGCTAAAGTGTGTTCCTTAAAGCGATATAAAAAACTACTCGAAAACTTTACTTGATCCATGATTTAAATTTTTAAAAAGAGTAAATTAAAACTATGTGAAAATCACATCAAAAATCACTTTTACGACAAAGTTAAAACAAGTGTCATTGTGGATCTTTTACAAATTTTATTAGTCACTATCAACATGACTTTATCCAAATATTACACTTGCTTGGTTGATAGGCAATAAGGTGCCGACATAATCAAAGATTTACAAAAATCATTACATGTGTTCAAACAAACAAGATCGCACCATTTGATTACGAAATCAATGTTGCTAAATCAAAGAACATACAAGCCATAGCAAGTGCAAGACTAGTAGATAGAGGCAATACTTTGTCGACGATTTTCTACTTTTACTGCGTCATGCCAGTTGTGACAGGGACTGTATCATTGATCTAGTGTTCAACACCCTGTCTTTTACTCAAGAGATAACGGACTCGAAAGAGATCGTGCTGTGTTTATATTTTTTCTGTGTAGAAATAACAGAAAAATTGCGGAATCAGGAAGTTGGTGGTGTTAACACTCCCGTGCCTCGGAAAGCACGTTAGGCCTTTGGCTCTTTGTCTGATCTCTCTCCAGTATGTCGTAATGCCTTTGGAAGTGTAGGAACAGTGCATCTGATTGCGCCTTGTTAGGTTCTGAAAATATCTCCAAAGCAGTTGGCTAATCTTAACTTAGATTGATTGCCGTTGTCGAAATTTGGCTAGGAAGACATTATTATTACATCATTATTCTCTGTATGCAGAGTAGGGCCTCTGGTGTCCGCAAATTTTTTGCAATTTTGAAAACTGGCTATACAAGGTTGTCGACCTCGCTCTAAATAAACCAATCAGATGTCACTGACATTCGGAGAGTGAAAGCGAATTTTCGAAACGGCCATAATTTGCGTTGATTAGTAGTCGGCCCGCAAATTATATTGTTTGTCTGTCACGCGACCGAATCACACCACTTCTCACGCATGCGTCTGACGGGACGGTTAACAGTGGAGGCCTAATCGTTTAATAGCCAATTTGAGATGGAATTTCCCTAATATACAGGGTAATGGGATGGCAGACCGTAGCAAATTCACTGTTACAACAAAAAAAAGGCTTTTTAAGCGTGTTAGAAATGACATACTATGGAATAAACGCTGGGCAAAATCCACACGCATATCGGTTTATGCGATTTTGTGATTTTTGAATGATGTACGGGCAACACAACGTTATTTACCTAAACTGTTGCATTTTATACAGTTTTAAAGAGGTGATTTTGTTTCCTCCTATCAGAAAAGTCTGATGAGAATAAATTATCATTTTACGCCGAATCCAAATCATATTTTACAAACCCTAAATCGCAGCTAGAATATTTTCGCACGACACACCGCAACAAATGGGTGGATTAGCTAAATCCCTAACGAATGTGCTGAATGCAGGTGACAGGGATGACTTCTTTACGAGTTCGGAAAAGCTGGCAGCAGTATAGGAGACATTGATGCTAGGAACAGATAGGAGTAACGAGATTTTGAGTGCTTCATCTGGATTTAAATTCATATCAAATCCTTGTTGTTTTTTGTTCGCTTTATAATATTTAGTCGCAATCTCACCTCATGGTAAGTGACGATGTAGCAAGTGTCTATTGTGTGTCTAGCGAGAGTTGCTAAACGTAGCACATATACACAATGACTTGGGGTAATATTGGGTAATATCTTACGTCATATACAAAAATTGTGTGGTTGATTTTTAATGTCGTGTAAAAAATGTATGGTTGATTTATTAAATGAAAACCATTGTAGCAATATAAACGATTTGTTGGTTTAATACCTATTAGTATATAGTGTTGGTTCAAAGAACTTTTATTTTTGATTAAGATTAATAATATTTTGTTTGGCCTTTGATTTTACTTTTTGCGATAGTTGTGGATGAGTACACATTTCTCTTAAAACATTTTGGTATAGACAGGGGATTTGGGATTTTTACCATCTGTAAGAATTTATCAGATAATCGAATATGTTTACAACATTGTGGACTGGCGTCGTTGTCTATCTATTTTACACAGAAGCTTAAACTGACAGTATAGTCCTAGTAACAAGGCAATTGTTTCCAACAACTTCATCATCCGTGGCACAGCTCCAAACCCCAAATCCCACCAAAGGTCAGTGAGTAGGTAATACCCTGGTATTACCCTTATCACCTATAAACCTTTCATTTATATTCATATAATTTAATATAGAGCTTAAACAGAGATGCTCTTGAAATGATTATCAATAAATACCACATTTGAGCCTTCCTGGCGCTTCTGGCCTATTTCCATTTAGACTTTGGACTTAGTCTAGAATAGAATTTCGAAGGATGATATCTAATGAGGATCTGGCCGTAAAATTTTGACTATAAAATGTATGATTGGTATCTCAACTGGATTGTCGGTAGTAAAAATTGATCCGGTGTTACATCTTCGATGTTTCAATGTAAAGACGTCGTTCTCATACGAACAAAAGCGATAGATATTTCAACTGTTCTCAGAGAAAGAGAACAAGTTTATACTTACCGACGGTAAACTGTCAACATCATGCTAATTTTAAACCACTAAATAAAGAGCTTTACTATTGGTTTGGTAAGTGTTATTTTTTAAATAAAATTTGCAAGTGTAACGACAGAATACAAATAAAAAAAATGCAATAGGTATTATAAGTCTTTTACTTACTTAAAAAAGGGCAAGAATAGAAAATCTTTAATGTTGTAAAGAAGTTAAGTTTGTGAGTTTGGTTTTAGGAAGTAATTGTTGGAACTACTGGATCAATTTTAAAAAGTATTTCATCTGTAAAATAATGTTACATTATCGTATAAAATATTTCATTTTATCATTGTTTTTAAATCTTTTCATAATCCAGTTTTCTTTGTCTAGCTCTAAATAGGTATAAGAACTAATAAAAGCTCTCTGCAATCTGCTGTTTCCAGTTAATTTAACTCCAAAAGCGGGTCAATTCAAGTTCATGTTAGCACAATTAACCACAAACGGTACGAACAATGAGCCCGTAATCGTAAAGCAAGCAGATATATGCCCAATTGTTATCAGCTACTAGAGGTATATCTACTCGGTACCTGCCTGTCAGCCGATAGCTGCTTGTTTAAAGGCACAACAAACTGTTGTGATTAGGATTGTTGGCCAGGGTAAGCAATAATATATATATAAGGACCCGTAGTCAAGTGGCAATTTGTTCTCAAGCGAAGTTCGTAATCGCTAACAAAATGTTTGAAACTGACAAGGTATCGAAACATCACGTGACGTTGCATACGTATTTTGACATTCGTTGCCGATAGCGAAGTTCGCTTCAGAAATTTATTTATTTATGGCTCACAAAACAAGTAACAGTCAATAAATAACAAAATACAAAAAAAGACATAATATAAAGCTAGACTGAGACTCTAAACATGTGTGCACAATATGCTCTACATTTAATTAAATGTTAGAGGGTTAAGATTTTAAAATACAACAATTATTTTTAGTTTTGTTAGTAACTTAAACAAGTAACAAGAACAGTTTTGAAAAACCTATACATAAATGGTGACTCAATGTACATTGCCAGAGATAATCTTATAAAGGACTTGTCCTCTTTTTGTATGGAGGCTGGTTTTTTATTCTAAGATATCACCAACCACTAATAAACCTATATTTATCTTTAAGCTACAAAAATATGAAACACGTAACCATAGAAATCAGAATTTTAAACGCCTCCATTTTTGAGAAAAAATATGTTTTGTAACAGGCATCATCCGTTGATCACTTACTTGTATTTCCTGGCTGTACGGCTATGTACCATTGCCTTTCCACTGGTGGATAAATACTACTAGGTACTACCACAGATTATATAATAGGAACTACTGTCAATGGAATGTCAATTTTGCTATTAATTTTTTTTCATGCGTTAATTGATATAGGCGAAGGTGCGGTTTCTGTACAGACAAAGAGAAAAATTAATTTCAATTTTTCTCTAAATCGGAGGCCTTAGAAAATATATTAATTATGCAGAAAGACTAGTTTTTGTGAACTCTTTAATAAAATATTTAGTTTATTCTGGTTAGAAATATTGACGAATAAAAAACCATTAATGGACAAGTCCTTTATTTTTTAAATTTGCACAGACTACAAGAAAATATATCCTAAGAAGAAGGGTTCGAAAGGGTTTCATTATACAAACGGCACATTCTGGAAATTGGGTTATAAAATGATGTGTTATTCTTGTAAACAAGAAGGTTGAATAATTTAGGTGCGGTGTCTCGTGACCTGAATTTAATGTTAAAGTTTAGTAAAGAAAGACGTGACGGCGAATCAATCTCAGAATGAATAATTTTATATAGAGTAATCAGCTCATTGCACCTGCGGCGGCAAGCGAGAGTCTGTATTTTAAAGTAATCGAGTCTAGCAGAATAAGATCTATACTTGCGGCCCAGTTGCACTCTAAAGGAAACAATACTTAGAAACTTTTTTTGAACTCCCTCGATTTTATTGGCGTGTACCTCATAGTATGGTGACCAGACCACTGAGCCGTACTCCAAGATGCTTCTAACAAGAGAGTAAACCAATTGTCGTTGACTCATCTCTACGATGAGTCAACGACAATTGGTTTTTAAAATCCTTTGTGCAGCGCGAGATAAAACCGAGGAGTTGAGTGCACTTTGAAATTATGTATTCATAGTGATCGCGAAAAGTAAGTCCCTCGTCGAAGTAGACCCCCAGGTCCCTGACAACCGACTCACGCCTCAGGACAGAGCCATTCAACTTATAATCAAAACGTATTTTATGTTTAGAGGATCCAAACGAAATCACTGAGCACTTACTTGTATTCAAAAACATCATGTTATTTGAGCACCAATCCGCCACCCGGGACAAGTTTAGCTGCAGTTCTATGCAGTCGCGAAGATCAACGACCTTACGATAGATTTTAAGGTCATCCGCGTAGAGCAGCATTTTTAAATAATAAAAACAATAATGGACCCAAATGGGAGCCTTGAGGGACACCAGAGGTTATAATTACGGGTAAGGAAAGTAGCCCTTGTATGCTGACTAACTGACTCCTATTATTCAGATATGACATAAACCAGCGCAGTAAGCTTCCATGTATGCCATAACCTTTAAGTTTTTGACAGAGCACATAATGGTTGACCTTGTCGAAAGCCTTTGCAAAGTCGATGTAAATTGAATCTACTTGGTGTCTCTGGGCAAATGCAGAACAAAGATAGCTCTTGTATTCCAGCAGATTGCTTACCGTTGAACGGTTAGGAATAAATCCATGTTACGAAGGGGTTAAAAAGGGTCTAAAATAAGAGTATAATGTATTATAGCAGACAGATTCAAATAATTTTGCAAAGCATGATAGTATGCTGATCGGCCTATAGTTGGGTCAATCTTGAAAGCCAAAAAAACCAATGTCCGGGGGCAAACACTACCCATAACTCTTAAAATTTAATGTAAGATATTTTTTTTCTGTTACTTTAATGTTTAAATTAAATGGGGCACAACAAAAACGGTGTTTATTTTAGCTTAAAACATCTGAAAAAAATTTTCAAAGCCTTGATATTTGATTCCCCTGGGCTGTCCCTTTGTCATTTTTTGAACAAACCATTAAAATTTTACCTATACATAGTCATAAATTTAAGATTTTTTGTAATTTAAGAGTTAAAGGGTGAGTTGTTTAATGATTTAATAAATACACAAAGTCTGTGCCAATCACTGTTTTTTTTTTTTTAAAAAGTTTGTGTTTGTCCGAGCGCAACGATTGATTCCCTTGGCGCGTCACTAAATGCCACCTGCCTTGCTATTATAAGTGTCTACGCCGAAAGGCGTCACATCGGCAAGGTGGCTTTAGTCGCGCTCTGAGCATCGCGAGGAGAGGTCACGCGTCTCGACGTTTTCAAGCCGGATTTACAAAGGTAAGAATATGATTCCCCTGGCTTTGTTTCACTAGGTCATTGATTACCCTGGCCACTTTAAAAAATGATTTTTGATGATTAAGAATTTCTTTACTAGGATCAACAGTAGGGTATATAGGACTATTAATTGTTGTTATAATAATCATTGGCAAAAATCAATCCATTTAAACAAAATCGAAAGAAGATTAACTTTTCTTGATTCCCCTGGCATTGATTGGGGAATCAAAGCTTCCTTAATTTATCATACTTTCATATTATGATTATGGGTTACGCATTAAATAATAATTTTACTATTGTGTATGTGTGTAATCAATAGCACATCAAAATGAACACTGCAGTCCGATTTTAGCTCTCGCACCGCTGATATAGAGGCGGCAAGAGGTGCAAAGTGTGTGTCATTATATAAGATCATATGCTGTTAATACTATACATTTTAAGTTAAATATTTTATTGGGTTAGGATTAAATACTACAGCCAATTTTTAAATATTTTAACGAATAATTCTAATTCTTATTATATATTATCCTAGCGGCCGCCAGCAAATTCATCCGCGTCGCCTCTTAGGGTGGAATTTAAAAAATCCTCACTTAGTTCTTCCTTACACTCTCAAAGAAACATAAATGCCAGACTTCACCTTAATAACCAACTTCAAAAAAGGAGGAGGTTTTTGCGTTCAGTAGTTTCGGCTGTGCATTGTCTGTCAATCAGTCACTTAGTATCGGAAGAGTTTTATAATGTAGATATTTGATTAAAATTGACTTAAAATAGACGATTATTCTATTCAACATGTTTTATTTTGATTCCCCTGGCATCTTATATTGATTCCCCTGGCACCAAAATTTTAAAGTCATATATCTTTATATCTAAACATGTGACAGTGATGCCTATTTGTGAAATATGTTTACAATGATGTGATATTTAGTAATTAAATCAAATTTCACTTACAAAAATTAATCGACTGTGTCATCCGGTGGGACTCGAACCCACGTCCCTTCGCTATCCGGGCGAGTGCTCTTACCAACTAAGCTACGAAGGACGTTAGTCAGTCGACGAATTTTTGCAAGTGCTTCCTACGCCAGTGAGCCGGCGTTCGATTTCATCAATACTTGGGGAATGTACCCGCATGTATCCAATGGAAATATTTCGTAAAAACTTGCAAAATAATTGCTTAAGTTATAAAAATATAAAAAGTGATATTTAGTCTTTTGTTAGTAAAAATTTAACTTTTAAGTTTTAAAAAGTGCCAGGGGAATCAACCGAATACGCCCAATTTCAAGATTGACCCAGTTACTACATTGATCCTTTTCACAGAATAGGAATGACGTGAGTGACTTTCCAATACGTCGGGAATGTGCCATCTTTGAGCGACTTATTAAAGATGATATGTAAAGGTATACTCAATTCCTGACCACACCGTTTTACAAAATGTGAAGGAAGACCGTCCGGGCCGGCCCCCTTTTTCACTGTCAAGGTTTTTGATGGTAGCCTGGATAGACTCAATATCAATATCCAATTTTGACAAACTAAAGTGATGAGCCGTGTCGGTACTTACACACGTATCCACATTCCGGGAGTCTTTTTTTCTCAAAAACGGACCCAAAATAGCCAGAAAACATTTCACATATTTTTTGAACTTTTGAAGAACTAGTATCGCCATATTTCATAGATACAGGCATAGAAGAGGACATTTTCTTGCTATTTACATATCTAAAAAAATGTTTTACGTCACGCTTGATATCGGATTCAACTGACTCCAGATAGGCATTGTAACAATCCACCATTAGCGAGTGCGAAGTAAGCTAAAGGAGTCGTAATCTAGAGGGTTACCATACTTTTTGTATTTATGTTTCTCTCTTACACACCGTTTCAAAGCCAGGCTGAACCACGCAGGGACATCCCTTTTTTGTTACTAGTCATAGGGGTGTGTCTTAAGATAATTTGGTTTAATTTGTCGTGAAACCTGGTAACAGCTTCATCAGTGTCAGTGTTAGACTGAAGCTCGTCCCATCGTACAGCATTCAACTCGTCCTTAATGTCATTAATTTTGCATTTGTGGAAGTTGAGTCTACTGGTCTGCTCTTCAGGAATACCCTTGGAAAAAACATTGAGAGCGATATCAAGCAATAAAAGCGGATGGTGGCGATCCCTGAGACTCAGCGCGTCAGCCCCGTATACAGTGATGGAATTTGTACCTAAAACGAGATCCAAGTGGCGATTATTTACGTTAGGAATATTGTTGAACTGTTTCAAACCACATAACGATAGTGTTTCTAACAGTAGCTCAGTTTTAGAATCATATGCAGGGGAAGGTGTCAGTTCTAAGGAACACGGTGATCTAGTCCACTTGATATAAGGAGCATTAAAGTCGCCCAAACCCACAAATTCAGCGCTCGCACCAAGTTCCAATACTCTGTCCTGGAAATTATCATAGAAAGCCTGTATCTGTATAAGTTTCAAGTGAGATGGAAGATAACACAGACATAATATTAAGCATCTGCCAGAGGGTAGATTAAATCTGAGCCATATATCTTCAACCTCACTTTCCCATTGAGACAACCTATCAACCTGGAAATGCTTTTTAACAGCTATGGCTATTCAACCGCCCTCTGTCTTTTGTACGTTTGTAGTGTACCTGTCTCTACGTAAAATACAATATCTAGGATCAAGAAATTCATCATCATAAACACCAGAATTAAAGTTAGTTTCTGTAAGACAAATAACATCATAGCTACAATTAAGAATATTAAGGTATACATCTTAGAGCTTACTCCTAATTATATTTACATTTTGGTAATGTATAATCATATTCTAATTAATTAGTTCTAAGTAATAGCGTCGGAATTTCGATAATAAGGCTTTTAATGTAATTTTTGGAGGTGATCTGAACTTTTAGTATGTATCGGACTTGAACTTTCGTCCTTGCGTACAAATACACGACCAGACTTTACCCAAACGAATGTATATTTTTTTTCCTTAGCAATTCTTCTCGCTTCCGAATACAGGAGTTTACACTGGGGAGATATGTGTTCAGTTACGTAGATTCTCGAGTTTTTGTCGACTATTCCAAGGTGGGAGCTGTTCAACATGTCCTTTGGAGACTTTGCCTTTAATTTATTATATCTTCTAGCCAATGACAACAGAGTATCACGAAGCCGAGGCGAAGAGAGAGTCACCAAGATATTTCGTAGTCTATCTGACTTTGTGTTCATTTTGGCAACTCTCCTGCACGCGATTATCTGGTTATCTTCAAGAGTCATCCCTATAGTGCTGCAGAGGTTATTCAGGAGTGTAAGGAGATTTTCAGATTTGGTCTCAGGAACAGCCTCAAATTGCCATTTGGCTACGGGCCCAGGACTATTAGAAAATACTTTTGGCATTAAATCCGCCATAATTGTTTCTTGTGCAAAAGTATAAATAAATAAAAAAAAAATTATAAATAGCCAAATGCCGCAAAAAATGATGTGTATGTCTCCCGCTACCTCAGTTTGCTATGAGGATTAGTGATATGCCAAGTTTTTGTTCCCTATTGAAGTCATCAAACAATCCAGTTCAAAATTTAGGAGTCAATACGACCTTCATATAAACAGACATGCTATGTGTGCTAGCCGGCGACACGTTTCCCTAGCTAGCACATACCGTGCTGCCAAACCAGTGAGACCAGAGATTTTTATTTATGCCTAGAAAGTTAAGTACAATGAGTGCCAGAAAACTCCAAAAAACTGATTATCACAATTAAGAACTGTAGGAACTACGAGCATTAAACTTTGTGCTAGCTGGAGACCCGTGTCTTCAGCTAGCACATCTGTATCTACACAATTACCAATGACATATTTACGGTTCATATCTTAAGACATTCAGCGGAATAGTAGTCATAGACTCTGAATATTTCAAAGCCCTAGCTTGAAAACTGTTTGAACTACGAGCCCACAACCGTGAGAGAGCTACTGTGTAAGCTGAAGACACGCTTGCAAAACGTCATTTGTATATCTTTTAAATAACATTAATTTGCGTAACATTTTAAACATTAAATAATTTACTATAATTGAAGTCATCTTCCAGCCTTAATTTTAAATATCTGAACATCTTAAATTTCAAGATATAAGCAAAAGTCGGATACCACCTTAAAAAAAATGGTTTGACGCAGTCAATGCGCCGTTATACTGACTGTGCACAAAAATATTGTAAGTGAGTTTGAGCCTAGAATCCAATGCTTGGAGAGTCATTTTTGTGTACCTACCTATGCAAGGATTTCGTTGACATAAAGCTTTAGGCTAGGAGCCATACATTATAAAGTAAACCAGTTATAAGACGATTTTTGTGAATTGATAAAAAAGTATCCGTTAATTTGAAATCTAAATATTGCAAAATTAAAATTTACCCCTTCATAAATTCCCAAGAAGCTGATTTTTTTAATAAACTTTATGAACACCATAATAATGGAGTTGTGAAAAGTCCCCATTGATCCTGTGTATGAAAAAAATGCACGGAGAGGAGCCTGTCAGACGCGGAGACCGCATGGACGCCCAAACTCCTTTAAATATGGCTACCTACCTGGACCCATCTAATCGTCAACCGGCAAGGTAAAGCATTTTTGGGTTTTTCATTAGGCGAGGGGGCATCCTTTCACAGTTGGCTAAACTGCTACTTGGGCTCCCTACCACAGAATAAGTACAAGTACTCCGTACAGAAGTTTGATTTTGCAATGAAATTCAATGAAATACCTACTCAATGTCGTCCACGATTTGGTGTAATTTAGTCTCAGAGTCAAGGACTTTTTTGTTTAGACACCTACAGAAATCCATTGCAAGATAATTTCGTTGTTATAACCCCTGGAATATGATTAACAATACACTAAACCTATTCAGTGACGTAATATCATGCAATGCGATAGAGTTGACTGCTACAAGAAGCTACTAACGCCATCTAGCGCACCGTTCTCGCACTTTATTCATGCTCCTTCAGCCAGCAACGTAGTGCCGCGCGCCGCCAGTGACTAAAACGCGCGAATCGTGTCGCTGCTTGCTCGCGATACCCAAGTTGATTAGCCTACCACCGTGGGTCACCGTGCGTCAGTACATTTTTCCTACCTACGCGGGGAGTTACACAGGCTTGCCCCTACTTCCTCAGGCGGCCGTCGAAACCGCTACCCTCCAAAGTCAGGCACCCGATGCAGCAGAGACAAGCAGCTGAGTTTGGTTACTCCAAGCACCCCAACTACCCTGACCTATTTCTCCTATGGCTACTTCAGGCCTCGCGAAATTGTATGTTAAAAATATCTTAGACAAAATTCTAGGTAATTTTCTTTAGGGCGTGAATGCTACGTGTGACTGTAGGGTTGTATGACAATGGCTTGTAAAGGTCGCTATCATTGAGTAAATTCTTTATTTAAGTGTCATAATCCGAAGTACCCATTAATGAACTGTTCAGTACAGTTCATTGATGGGTGTACATTCAGAATGTACAGTCAGAATAAAACGATTTTCATAAGGACTGCATTTTTCCACACATTTCATGAGTGATTTTTTACAGATATTTCGAAAACTACAAATAATCGAAGAAAGTACAGGTGTCTAGTCTGGTCTTTCTTAACCTTGAAAATGCTCTTGATCTCAAGAATGTAGGTAGCCATTGTAAGGCTCCTAGTCTAAGCTAAGATGTATTGAGCAAGTAATCACTACCTACGGTAAAGAGTACGCACATCATTTTCAAAATTATGAACGAACTTTTTGCCAACCTAATCTGAAGAAAATTACTACCAATATAAAAAAAAAATTAAGTAACTGTCAAAACTATAGTGATGTACACACGGCCCCACATCAACCTATCCTGGTGTGTCAAATTTCCGCAACGATATTTCAACCTTATGTTTAGTGCAAAGAGTTCCATATCATTTGACATATTAGACAAATTTGTGTAATTTGATGCGGGGTCCACTGTATTGTACAGTGGACCCCGCATCAACTACATAAAATAATCTTAAATATTTCTTCTGAGGACACGCTGATAGACTTTAAAAAAAACGCTTAAATTCAATTATTTATTTCTATTTCAGATCACAATGATTCCATCGCTCTTTTGAAAGCTAAAACAAAAAATTCTTGATAAAATAATAAAAAAAACGACTATAGTAAAGTTGGTAGCACGTAGGAACAGAATAACGACAGTAAATAAGCCAAATCTTCGCTGCCTGTCGCTATAACCCATTACCGAAATCTTAAATAAATAAATAATACCAAAATTTATAGAACAATATAATTATTTTTAAAATGTAAGCAAAAGTTATATTATTTTAATGACGACATCTTGGTGTAGTGGTTCGCGCCACGGACTTCTAAACCAGGCGGTTGCGGGTTCGAATCCCGCAAGGGGCAAATATTTGTGTGATGAGCACGAGCATTTGTACCTAAGCCATGGATGTTTATAAATGTATGTAAGAATGTCTATCCGTTATCCTAGTCGCCATAGCACAAGCTCACGCTTAGTTTGGGGCTAGGTAATTGGTGTGTTAGTTGAAATAATTTATTTTTGTTATTATTACTTAATAATAGAACATTATTTTAATTCCTGCTTAGTGTTTTCAGCGTTTAGAATAGCTTGGAATTTAGTAGGTATTAGTAATTTTAAATGACAAGTGTAAATACAACGGCGCAGAAATCAGTCGTCAAAAATATCGATATTAAAATGACCTATAGGCACCGCACTAAGACTGGCATTATTTTACAATATTTGCAATGTTCTTAAATAATTCAGCTGTTCTAGCCAAGTCCGATAAATGAACATTTTTATTTGCATATATTTATTAAGATATTGCGTAAAATTTCTATTTGTTTACCTGTTAGGTTTCAGCGGAAACCTAGCTTAGAATATGCCAGATGCACATTTTTAGGGTTCCATACCCAAAGGGCTCCGTTGTCTGTCTGTCTGTCACCAGGCTGTATTTCATGAACCGTAATAGCTAGACAGGTGAAATTTTCACATATGATGTGTTTCTGATGCCGCTATAGCAACATTTACTAAAAACAGAATCAAAATATAATATTGAGAGGGGCTCCCATACAATAAACGTGTTTTTTAACAGTTTTTTGCTCGATATTAATAAAATATTAACAGAATAATAAGTTGTATATAAAAAAGAAAAAAGTAAAAAGAGCCATACTCCACCACGCGAGCTCAGTGCGGATTGGTGGAGGGGAGTCTGTAAGGCAAGTGACAAACCTTACTGTCAGATGTTATCAAGCCGCCCTAGGGCCTCTGACTAGGCTTAACGACTAATACCAACAGCTATTAGCCGGGACCAACTGCTTAACATGCTTTCCGAAGCACGGAGATGCTTGTCATGGTCGTCACTTTTTAATGGTTGGAATGGTCACCCATCATATCACGACCGCGTCGTGGGTTGCTTAACTTTTGGTATCACTACTAAAGCGCTGCGGCCACTGCGCCACAAGCACCTCAAATAAATAAATATATATAAATATTAAAAATAAATTATAAATTAAAAAAATATATTTATTTAAGGGGGCTTCTATAAAGAAATCTGGTTTTCTTGTTTGCTAACAAAAAGAAAGGTTATAATATAATTTCTAATGTTATGGATAATGGTACGGAACCCTTCGTGCGCGAGTCCGACTCGCATTTGGCCACTTTTTTGTAAGTACTCATCTAACGCTACCGATTTCACGTTTTCTTTATTCTTTTACATCCATTTTTGCAGATTAACTTAATTCAGTTTTGTTGAAATACTTTTTGTTAAAAAATACCAACATAAATTACGCGCTATCACCAAAAAAAACTTGACATTGACATTCATTGCAGTATACTTCAAGCTTATATATAAGCTTACCAATTTGACGTAAAAATAAATAATAAATACGACTAAAATACAAATCTTATCTTGAACTACGCGATTCAGTGCGGAGTTAATGCATTTTATTTTGTCTAAATAAGTGCACTAAGTACGTTTATAATTTACCATGTGGGAAATGTCGACAGACTGTTCTAAACAGTTTCCACGTTAGTTACATGTACGCAAATATGAATCCTAAAACAAAAGATTCTAGGTTCCAACTCGCTTACAATATGGAAGCATACAGACAGTTCATCGGCGCGATGACTGTGTCAAACCAATTTAATAAAAGTCGGTATTCGTTTTTGGATTATAACGTGGAAGCTAAGATGTCTAAATGTTTGAATCTAATGCTGGAAGATGGCTTCTATTATAATCAATCACTTTACGTTTAAAAAGTAACTCATAATCATGTAATTTAAGAGATATACAAGTGACGTTTTGCAAGCGTGTCTTCAGCTTACACAGTGGCTCTCTCACGGTTGTGGGCTCGTAGTTCAAATAGTTTTCAACCTAGGGCTTTGAAATATTCAGAGTCTATGACTCCTATTCCGCTGAATGTCTTGAGATATGAACCGTAAATATGTCATTGGTAATTGTGTAGATACATATGTGCTAGCCGAAGACACGGGTCTCCAGCTAGCACAAAATTTAATGCTCGTAGTTCCTACAGTTCTTAATTGTGATAATCAGTTTTTTGGAGTTTTCTGGCACTCATTGTACTTAACTTTCTAGGCATAAATAAAAATCCCTGGTCTCACTGGTTTGGCAGCACGGTATGTGCTAGCTAGGGAAACGTGTCGCCAGCTAGCACACATAAAATGTCTGTTTATATGAAAGTCGTATTGACTCCTTAATTTCGAACTGGATTGTTTGATAACTTCAATAGGGAACAAAAATTTGGCAGATCACTAATCCTTATAGCAAACTGAGGTAGCGGGAGACATACACATCAAAAAATGTTATAATTGCATTACCTACTTATTTTTCAAACATGTCAAAAAGCGTATAATACCTCTCACTTTTGTTCTTGTTACGACTTATACTAAGCGGAGACTTTTGGCACATTGTGTTTTTTGATTCTGTGTTTTCTGTTTAAATTCTGTTGTTTTTTTTTGTATCTTTTTTCTGTATTGTGTGTTGTGCCAAATAAATGTTTCTTTTTCATTCCGGCGAATCGAGAATTGAGGTGATAAAAAATGAGAGACGCTGCAATTGAGAAAATTTGTGTGGTTTACCCTTTTGCTGGATATGCCAAGAAAATTAGTGTTTACCAAATTTTTTCGAACTTGAGATCTACTTGTTGCTGTACTTGTTGTTATAGTTTAGTCTGACTAGCTAGCTTTAGCACAGATTATATAATAGGCTTTAGTTTATGGACGGATGACAACATGCCAAGATAACACTGTGACATTTTATGCAAGTATAGTGTTAGGTACTGGGCAGTGTACAATTCATTTTCTTGCATGTAGGTACTTATGGGCTTTTTCATTCGATCTAGTATAGACAACTCGTGAGTTAACATGTAAGGTACTACATTCAGGAAGTGTTCTTTAAAGATATTTCAGAGATCTTCATTTTGTACCATTACACAATCAAATCAAAACAAACGCCAAGCAGCATGCTATATTCTCCCTGCTACAAGTGTGCACAATCCTTACAATAACAATTGGCCCATTCCAACCCGTTTGCTAGTTTTGCTAATAGATGGCGCTACACCGGATAGGCGGACTTATCCTCTACGTTGAGCAAATGTTTGTACTGTGTAAGCCGAACTTTAATTGCTTTATTTTGTGTAAAGATCGTAAAATGAAGAATTCCGTTTTCAGCTGTTAAATAAACTATGTGTGAGAATTCACTTCACAGTCGATAATAATCTGTGGAATGCGATTCCAGACGAAAATGATTGTAGATTTTAGCAAGAACTCTTTGGCATGAAGTGACAATTTATTTCACATAGTGAAATAGTTTATTTAGTTGATTTCAAAATTACTAAGGGCGTTTTTAGAGTTGTGCAGATTTGATCACATACATGGAATCAAGATAGGTAATCTATGATGTCAAAGAACACAGAATACCAGTAGTCGGGACGTGCTTTATTGCCGTCACAGACATACACTGAGCGGAGCTCTTTTTGTTACCAAAATATAGGTTTAAAGCACTGGGGCGCCTGTTTGTTTTGTAGTTTTGGTGCTAAATAAATGCTTTTTCTTTCTTTCTTTAACTGCGATGTTCGCGGACTACGCATCACAGATTTTGTTCTGAATTCCATAAGCAAATTAGCATGACTCTGAAAACATCCTTAAGAATATTTTTAATGGGGCGCTAAAAAGGTTAGTAGTACAACAAATTCAAATATGTAACACAAAACAGGTAAGATGGTTTTAAAAAAAACACTATAAAACTGCACATTTTAACTATCGAACTTAAAATTTTTAGAACACTAACTTCTTCAAAATGGCTCATTATTCCCATCCTTGTAAGGCAAGTCTACGCAGCCGAAGTCGCAGGCTACAGCTAATTATTTTATATTATAATTTGATAGCTGCATCAGCTTTATTTATTACGTTTCTTATTAGACTTTCCTTCACTTCAGCGAAGAAAGTGAAACCAGCTTATACAATAAAGCTATTATCATCCACATGGAGTTCTAAACCACAGTCTAAATACCAAACGGGTTATTAACAATGGTAAATAAACATATTATTCGCTTTATTGAATAATAAAAGAGAACACACCTACCCTTATGTATAAGCCCGCCTCCCAGTTACGGCGTAAATTACTCTTACTATTGTACGTATGACGGTAAGTCAATGTTTTATTAGGGATGATTTTTACAACAGAAGTGTATAGCCTGATATGCTGGCCAATTGTACACACGACTGCATGCCAGACTACCCCATTTTGACCATGAAACTGTTTTCCTAGTTCAAATGGGTAACATGACGTGCTGCCGTCGGTAGGGTAGGGTAGGGGGTACTATTTGAGAAGCAAAAAGGTAATTATTCGTGTCTTTGTTGAATCCTTCGCGTATCATGTTTCCAGACACAATAGAAAATTAATTGTTATCAGCCTGCTTGCGGGTCTTATGGGATTTGACAGGTGTAATTAGTAAATAAACCCGATAATGGAACTTCAAACATAAATCAACTTGATCAAGCCCTCTAATAAGCTGCTGGTATGACTAGTTAAGTTGTTCGCAATCTAATCATGTAGTAGACATAAAACTCTCGTGATTAGTTTGAATACCTCTCAAGGAACTAGGCTTAATTTATTAACGGTAGATATTCACATGGTTATAGTTTAAAATAAAAGGTTAAGTGTATAACAATAATATCACAATCAAGTAGAAATTTTTTTTTTCATTTTTAATGTTGGTTCAGTAAATTATGGAATCTACTTAAATAACTTAAAAAACTTCTAGATACTTTTGATGCGGTAATTAAAAATACAAACAAAACTAAGAAACTAAACTTTAACGCAGAAAAACTTATAAAAAAAGCCATATGTTCCGAAGCAATGAAAATTTTTTATAGCTCTTTATCTAATAACCAATAATTAAGTCTGAAATATAGTTAGGATCGGATGTGTGATACGGGCCATGGAGTTTGATTTACGCGCAAGAATATAATTTTCACCATCTAATACCAGAAGCGTAGGACAATAGTCAAGGTTCTATTCTATTATGATTTGCCGAGAACAGGCATAAATTAATGTGGGTAATTTATTAAGTAACTCAGTGAAAGTGGTCTTGTAGAATGAAAGGGACCCTGTGGCAGTAATCTGACATAATAATATTCAGTTAGGTGTTTATAATAATTAAAGAATTCACGTCCAGTCTTTAACTATTGAAACACGTCATAGTCATGTTTCCAATCAAAAATTTCATCCGCGCTCATGTTGCATTTCCCATTCAAACTTCCACCCTATTTTCATCCGTTTAGAGGGTAAATTTGTAAAGACTCGGCAAAAACACGGCACTCCTTATTTCTAATCAAATAACTAAGTACTCATTTTTATCGATGTGGCAAAACTGACGAAGTTTCACACAAACTTACCTCCCATTTTTATCAAACACTAGTGGTTCCCCGCGACTTTGCCCGCAAGAGTTGAATTTACCATATAAACTTTCATCCCCCATTTCACCCCCTTAATGTTTTTATATCGCTACAAAATGTAGCCTATGTCCTTTCCAGGGTCTCAAACTGTCTCCATACCAAATTTCATCACAATCGGTTCAGTGGGTTAAGCATCAAGAGGTAACAGACAGACACACTTTCGCATTTATAATATTAAGTATGGATTGATTTATAGGTAATAAGTCGTGTTTTTTTAATTATTTTGACGTATTTAGTTCTACGGAATTGACTCAATAAGTAGGAAATATTGTAAAGCTTATTAAAAAACATTATAGTTCTACAAACAGATACAACTAGTTTTTCCGCAGATTAGCTACGGTCAGACGTGACGCGCCGAAGTTACGCGATACCACAGTACCTCTAAAACACTCTTTAGTAATACTAATAACATGAATGTACCCACTTCAACTCACGGGCCAAATACTAGAGTAAATCTCGTCTAAGAAGAGCTTGTATCGGAAACATACTGTAACCTAACATATGATAGCACGAGTATCACACGGGTTCGGTCTAGAACCCGTGTGATACTCGTGCTATCATATTCGCTCGGACATATATTTTGAATAATCCGCTTGGCCTACCGTTAGGTGATAAAGAGGCCCTTAACTTACGTATGCGACTCTATCAAGGGATTTAGATGTGGACCTGTTGGTAGAAACTAAAACACGTATGCAACACAAACAAACAAGCAGGCTTAATATGTATGTCAAGTTACAATACATATAGTTGTCAAATGGAATATAAAAGTGACGTATAAAGCACAAAGCTTTGGTAATTTGGTATAGTACAGTCGTTGACTGCCTCGTTGGTCTAGTGGTCATCACGCTGGGTACTGTCCACGAGGTCCTGGGTTCGAATCCCGGGTCAGGCCGAGAGTGTTTGGGTTTTTCTGTCTTGAAATTAGTCAGACACAGCTCCGGAGTCAGGAAGTTGGTGGTGTTAACACCCCCGTGCCTCGGAAGGCACGTTAAGCCGTTGGTCCTGCGCCCGATCTCTCTACGGTCATGTCGGACTGCCGTCTCACCGAATTATGAGAGTGAAGGGACAGAGAGTGCATCTGTGTATTGCGCACACACTTGTGCACTATAATATGTCCTACGCAGTTGGCTAAGCTCTGTTGAGATAAGCCGCCGTGGTCGAAATCGGCTAGGAGGACATTATTACATAGTACAGTCGGCAGCTCGTCAGGTTACTCATGTAAACTACTAAAACAGCTTTTATTACGAAGGGAAGAGAGGCGGTTACAAGGTCAAAGTGGGGTAGTTTGACATGCAGCCGTGTGTACTTACTGGGATTCTTATTTTATTTTATTAAGAATGGGTTTGCTTTTGACTCTAGCTAGACTGAACCAGACGTGGCGTAGACAGAGTCGACGGTGGAGCGAGCTCACCCAGAAAATAGAAGAATATTCCGAAATTGAGCGTGCCCAAGAGCTTATTGACGAGCTTAACATATAATATAATGCCTTGTCTTGGTAGCCGCAATTGACTACGGCTGCCAAACTAAACTTTATTTTAACCAATCCCTTTACCTTATACCCAGTATTCTCCTTTACCCAAAGGTTATTGGGTGTTGAGAAGATGATATCTACCAGAAATAAGACCGCCGCCAGCACAACTCTGAAATGTTCTAAATTTTATGTAAGTACGTCTGTTTGTTGCAATAAAGAATACTCATTTATGCATCGCAACGCAACAGCCAAATCCAACTACACAGGAGATACGAGGAGTCGATAAGTGTTTACACCATAAAATACACAGGTGCACTCTTATATATCTTTATAAAAAAATATTTATCTTTTTCTTCACTCTTATAGTCAGGTGAGACGGCAACTCCACATTACGAGAGAGCGTAGGACCAACGGCTTTTTACCTGGCTTCGAGCTGTTACTGAGATATTATAGTGCACAGGCAGGCACTCAATTTAAATCAGCTCCATTATGTTCTACTCCAAGAACAGTAAACACTGAGAACTGAGAATGGAACAATTCTAACTAAGAACTATCTACTTGAAAACATGCATATACAGCAAACTGTCTATCCATTTCTAAACAAACCGAATCTAATTATGACAACTCGGATCGACACCTTGTCAAATTGGTGATAGGACAGACTAAACAGACTTCATCTCTTCCTAGATCAAATTCGTGGTAAGTATGACTGTTCTTTACAACTGGTAAAACCACGTAAATATCAAGAGACGTATATACTAAAGGCATTTTCCTATATTATCATTGAGGAAACTAATTAAAGCAAAATACTATATTCCACACTTTAAAACTCAATTTAATCAATCGAAATTCAGTTTTAGTGTATACAGTTCATGCAATTATGTAGGTACTTACATATCGTAAAAGTTCAGAAAATAAGAACAAGCCTTTAAATACAACATGTTCAACAACTATTATATTTGCCTGAAAAACAAGTGATAATTTAAGGTGTAAGAACCACGTGCCACCTTCCAGAAAATATTCATGAATACCGCCACCAAAAACGTTAAACATAATACTAGTTATGTCACCATCCACATTTCAACCTAGCTATCTCCATGCTATAATCTTGAATCACGAAAATTAGTTTTCATCGATACGGAATGTTCATCGATAGCTAGGCAGCACTATGAGAATTCACGGAACCTTAATTCTAACAGGACATAAATCATATCAACAGCTAAATATGTCCTACTTTAGCAGGGGCTTGTTATCTTTAATCCGATTTTGGCAATCGATCTGACTTCGCTGTTTTCCGCTGACACATACGTAATACCTAATCTAGAAATACCTGGGGAAATCTGAAATATCAAAATTCATAGCAGATAATTTTGACACAGACGGAGTTATATTTCGTGATGGTGGGATAAGGAGACTTTATTAATAAACTACAACTAGTTATATCCTTTATCATTCGCTAATAAAATGTCTATCATCAAGTTTAGTCAGCCTAAAAGTTTCTGCTACTAGAAAATTGAACTTGTAGATTAATTAGGTTCTTAAACGGGGTGTCAAATCTCAAGTAAATGAAGGATATGTTTTATTTGTTTTTTATAATAATAATTATTAATGTTTTCAGGGTTTACGTACCTATGTATTTACAATTCTTTATTCCACCATAACTTCAAAACGCCTACGCAGATTTACATGTGTGTGGCATCGTTAGATCCTTTGACCATGCCCAGTGCATAGGATACCTGAACTGTTATAGTTGAAATAACAACAATGACAAAATAACAATTATTTATATCAAAAATAAAAAACGTCTTCTAATTACTACAATATAGGTATCATTTGAAAGGTCTTAATGTGACCATCTTAAATGTAAAAAATAGAGAAGCATTGCTAATCGGGTTTGCTTGTAAAACGTGATGTGATAACGGTGAGTGGGAGTGCCAGAACCTTCTGGGTGAGCTCGCTCCACCGTCAACTCTGTCTACTCCACGTCTGGTTAAGTCTAGAGTCACGAGCAAATCTATTCCAAAAAAACGGTATATTTTTACTTTTCTGTTATTTTTAACGACAGTCGTGTTTTTAATTACTTAATTATTTAAGCAATTTATTTGCAAATTTTTTAGAAAGTAAACGCGCACAATTTACCGACCGTCTTACGGTAGACTTTGAACCCACGACCCCTCGCTCTTTCGAATATTTCTTTTTCAAGGGAAAACTGTAAGTAGGATAACCCTTCATTTAGTGAACACACTATTCAAATCTTAAATAACTTTCATGAAAATACTAACCTACCAAGAAGATCATTATCAAAATGTGTCAAAAGAAATAAGAGGCAAAATAAAACTCACTTTTGAACCAGTATCGTCGTAGTGCCTATCCACAAACGCATAATCAAGATTAATCGTATCGATTTGTATCTGTATTCGAGCGAGCGATTTATTCATACTTGCCCGATGACAGTACGATTATTAAATAGTCAATGTACTGAGGGCGAGGGTGTCACAAACAGGCCCGC
Source organism: Pyrausta nigrata (assembly GCA_949316185.1). Classification (NCBI taxonomy): domain Eukaryota; kingdom Metazoa; phylum Arthropoda; class Insecta; order Lepidoptera; family Crambidae; genus Pyrausta; species Pyrausta nigrata. The sequence continues at coordinate 16,742,858 of OX438950.1, forward strand.
CAAAATGCAATGCTTTTGAATTGCAATATTAAAGCTTTCATAAGCTTTCAAGACATATTGCATTGCTTTGGAATTTCAACAGCGATAGCATTCCGATTGGCTGGCATAATCTGAAGAAATATCTATAAGTCAGCCTATTAGATCCCACTGCTGGGAAAAGGCCTCACCTCAACTATGAGGAGGAACGAGCCATACTTCACCACGCGGGCTCAGTGCGGATTGGTGGAGGGGTGTATGTAAGGCAAGTGACAAACCTTACTGTCAGAAGTTATCAAGCCGCCCTAGGGCCTCTGACTAGGCTTAACGACTAATACCACAGATATTAGCCGGGACCAACTGCTTAACTTGTGCTTGTGGCGCAGTGGCGGCAGCGCTTTGGTAGTGATACCAAAAGTTAAGCAACCCACGGCGCGGTCGTGATTGGATGGGTGACCATTCCGACCATTTAAGTGACGTCCATGACAAGCATCTCCGTGCTTCGGAAGGCACGTTAAGAAATATCTAACAGAAAAGAAATTATAGTTGATTGTCTAAATCAACTTTGAAATATTGTGCTATACAGCTAATAAATCAAATCTTATTGGTATTAAAGGTACGACTTCTAATTTTTACAAATTAGCCATAGAGACACTCATAAATACTCGTAGCACATTGCCTGGGGCACAACATCAAACAAATGTGGTAAACAAATTAATTCAATCATATAAATAACAATATAATTTACAACAGTTGAGTATAACAGGAGTCGAGACAGCAGGTTCATTTATATTTATTACAAATTTAGAGCCCATTTTGCCAATTTTAAAACAGCCCGTAAACCTCAATTGGCAGTTAATTTGTCAGAACTAGAACCCATAGAAAATATGAACAATAATGCAAAACCCTGATTTTAAACTAAACATGTATTGGTGAACTCCAATAGCTTTTTTGCTGCGGTTCTATGTATTTTACTCAGTGCTCTATGTCATTACTTTCGTTCGTTTTCAATCTGTATCTGCCAAAAGTGCTAACGCTCGAAATACTTTTATGACATTTCCACTGTAATGTGACAATTTTAAACCCTCAGATCGAGTCAAGATTGAAGTGGAGTATTTTTATTCAATTGTGCTAATAATCATACCTTAAATTCTATACGTCTACATAACTCTATCCGTTAACTAGGTTACGGGTAATGGAATGTCATGGTACTATTATTATCTTTGCTTCCAAGGAGCTTGCTGTGTCTTCTCCTTTTACAGACAAAAAAGATCCAAACTGTCTATGCAAAAAATATTCCTTCTCCATCCAAATACTAACATAGAGCTTAAAATTGCTACTAGTTTGATAGGAAAAAGAACCAGCAGGATCTGTTATATAACATTACTGGTACAAAGTGAATACAACAAATGATCAAAGGAAAGGACACTTCAGCCGACGAGACGGGTACGATACGATCTGTTAAACATAGCATTTGAAACAAAAAGTAAGAGTTAACAGACTAATAAGAACTTTCAAATTCATTTCAGAGGTAATGGCTCTAAGAAAAAAGTGATCGCACTGATTCATGATTACCGTATAAAATGGCGGAAGGAGGAAAGGAAAGGCGATGTCGCTCTTGGTAAATCATACATATTACATACATTATGACTACTTCATAGTGCATCGTATTTATATTAAACTTTTATATGTTTATATTGAAACGAAATAAATGATTTTGATGAAGCAAATTCTTTTGTATTTTTTCTTGTAACACCCAAAGGCCAGAGTATTAGCCAAGCTCTAGTAACTTGCTTACTGGTCACTTAGGAGTTAAAGGTATAGGAAGACTCTTAACCCTAAGATTGCAATACTTTTAGGCACAACTAATTATATCCCTTTCTCTGCATTGCTTTAGCCTACCGCATCAGCCAAGTCCTTAGTCACCAGCACCGATATGAACCGATAAATCACTTTCACCCCAAAATAAGATCGCCGATTAAGCATTGACAGTCCCACTAAACCGTCTCGTACGAATAGCTATGAGCCGAGTAGCGGCGCATGCGCATCTAATAATAAACGAGACGCCAAAAAGGATCGACACGACTACTTGTTCGCGTTTTGGTTACAAAAATTTAAAAACCATTTCGAGATTTGGCGATGCTTAATACGTTAAAATTATTTTAATATTTTTGTACTCTATAAATTCAGAGATATTTGAAAAAAACTGATAGGTGCTATGATACCGGCATTATAAGGGAACATGCCTTTGCTTGGTTATCTGGTCTGACTTAAAAAGTATTTTACCACACATGCAAGCTAGCTGTCATTTTGACATTGATATTTGACACTGACACTATGATGAGTGAGTGAGAGAAGAGATAATCGTAGTGTTGTTCTATAGAAGCGAAGTCCATCTAGTTATCGATAGTTTTAGTATAGTATCTATAGGATTGCTAAAACTACACATGCATTTAAATGATTATCTAGTTTAGTGACGAAATCATAAAAAATATTTTAATCATTAGTGAAATAAAACATTTGTTTGATTTTAAAAACCATAAAAATTTATGTAAGGAAAATGACAACGTTAGCTGAATAGTAATTAGTAAAGTTGTGTTTGATTATTTAAAAGATTATTTATCTACTTATTTATTTGGACTTTTGTATTATGATATACGTGCTTAATAAGATTGTGTTTGGATAAACATACTCACTATGATTAATTATCAACTTCTTCATTGAGATTTTTGTATTTTGATATTACGTGCTTCGTAAAGTTGTGTTTGGATAAACATACTCACTAAGATTATTTATCTACTTCTTCATTTAGACGTATTTTATTTTGATATACGTGTCGATATCGATATCTTACTTCTACAACATATAACACTATAGACGCAGTTGTTTTTTTAAACTTTGAATATGGCAGAGGCAAAAAGTTGTCACATCCTTACTCTTGTACTTACGCTCTTTTAGAATTGAAAGTTTTTAAAGAATTGAATTTAAGGGGAATAAATGGAAAGAAATGAAAAAGAAAAAATACGTATGTCTTCTTTTTTGATGTACTATTAGGAAAAAAATAAAAACGTGCATGTATTTTTTTTGAAATGTTGTCAATTGGTGCAAAAAAGTTTGAACCTAAATACTATCGCTACAACTTAAATGTTATAAATTATATTATCATCCGTCCATTGCAAATTGTACCATTTTCATTTTTCGATTTTGTAATGCGTGCAGAAGGCGTGTCATCTAAAATTTTTCCAGATAAAACGGACTTCAGGGCAAAAAAGTTAAAAGCTTTAGAGAAATTGATAGCTGATTTTTGGATCGCTTACAGTCGTCCAAATTATTATGTTGTGTCTTATCCTATCTTAAGATCATGGGGCCCTGGACCTTAAGAAAGCGTATATGGGGCCGAAGGCAATACGCAGAAGCCCATAATTATTTTTACTTACGCTTTGAGTATTGTCCAAACTCTAAAGCTGCCCATTATACAGCGTGTCCCGTCACCGATGTCGGAGCCTTCAAGAGGTGATAGATGAGTTCCCCTGTAACTATTTTCTCTAATACAAGAACCTCGAAAACAGACCAAAAAATATAACCTTTTCATACAAATGTACCTAGCCGATTTACTAAATAGTATGGGGAAGTGAAAAAATAATTTGGGATTTTAAAGATGATCCTATTAAGAAAGTGGTAGCAATTTTGCTTCTTAGTCACCACATGAAGGCTTCGGCACCGGTGCCATTGTAATTTTTTTTGATTTATCGCCAGTATGTTGCAAAATGCTACTGCAAAAATGCAAAAAGAAAGAAGTAAGGTTGGTTTTAGATGATAGCTAGGAAGTGTTGATTGTGCCAAAAGAATTTAACAATCCTTTCAACAAATTTCCTGTCTAAAAATATTTAAATAAGTGATATTGGTCACTTATTTAAATATTTTTAGACTAAAAGTAAAGTCAGTAGTGATACATCATAGACAGACTCTCTAATCTATTCAATTATCTTACATGCAATACGTTTGGCGACCATTTGACGCCCAGCCAGACGAAACGGGTTAATCATAATAATATGATGTCTCTGTTAATGCCAACAAGAGATAAATTAACAGCTAATATTTGATACAGACAAGTTGTATTGTCATCATCAAATTTGACGCCAATATTAGCCCACGTATTATCCCCGGCGCCACATACATCAACCATCCGAATATACGTTTGTAATGGTTAATTATCTTGCGCCTGCACGGTGACAGTTGGAATAGATGCTCATCCGTAATTAATTAAGTTAATTGCATCATTTTCTGCTCCATCGGATGTCGGTTAGTCGTTATTTACTACAAGGTTCTCTGTCAAAATGACAATTACAGCCTTGTTAAGGGACCCCGTGCTGGTTTACTATTTTAAATTGAGCCGAAAGAGTGATTGAGGAAATGTTTTTCTTTCAATCATCTGGTAGCGTTGATTACCCATATTTGTAGATTCGTATACCTAAAATTTTCGTTCAAACTTTTTGTTTAAAACAGTCTGTTGCTAGCCTCTAATGAACAACTTACACTTGAAAAATCACGTAAAATGTGTGCTATATTTAGGTTTTTACTTTGTTAGTTGTAAGGCATAATACAATTTATCAAAATCCGGTGGCGTCATTTTTTACGTATGCATCAGAAAAATCTGAAAATATTAATACTCGCCTTTGATTTTCGAGATATTTTCTACGTGCCAAATAGATCACGAGAAAGTTCAATCGCGAATGATTTTATAGAATTACAGTATTATATTACATTGAATAAAAGCAACGGATACTCTCATGAAAACGTTAGATCGAAAGCTAATCTAACTTTGTTTACCCGACACTAAGCAAGCAGAGAATGCAAATTGGAACATAACTCATATACCATCGTAACTGAACACCGCTTATAAATAATTGATAGACGCGAAAATCAAGCCTAAAGCTTTGAATACACTTAACAAACATTATGAAGTAGTATAGTGTTAAAATACTTAACATTGTCATAGAGTTTATAACGGCCGAGGAATGTTTCCTGCAAGTGGGCGAAAGTTATTACCAAAATATTCCGTTCCATGACACTCTGAAACTTCCTATCGATAGAACAAAGACTATTGGACATTTTGTTTTAAGTAACAATATTGGTTTAAGGAGTGCCACTTGCAACAATTCAAGTTCCAATCTTTTTAACTATTCGCAAGTGTGTGTGATTTCAGACGGTATGCTTATAAGCTTAGATGAATCATTATATAATATAATAATTCACTTCGTCATACAAAAACAAAGTCCAAACATGGTATCAACTTTTAACTGTCACTTCAAGTGATATTCATCACTTTTGGCTAGCCGACGCTCTCACCATCCGAGTTACCGTGTAGTTTGCCCGTGCGAATTTTTTTTTTTTTGAATACGTCATTGCATGACGTGTAGATTTTTAATTTCTTATTTAAACTAACAAAAAAAAAACTGACACTGAGTGTTAAAAAAACTATGGATATCCATCACTGATTTTTCAACATCATTCGATACAAATTCCCCAGTTGTTGTCAAATAGGAACTTGAAAAGTCTAGTGACTGTCAGTTGATGCAGCTTTTACAGGTATGGTTGATACAAGCCTGAGATTAAAGAGTATCAAATTTTTAGAGACATGCTAGAGTGAAATCGCCTAGACATTCGTATTGAATTTTCCAATATGATTCTACTGGGTCAGACCATTCGCTATACAAGTGTGTCTCGTTTTATAGCTATCTCATAAACTACTACTGAAATTGACCAGGTCGACAAAGGACCGATAAATAAAGTTACCACCAACGAAATGGGTCACAGATGTCTCGTGGAAGAAAAGCATCCCATTGTGATAAGCGGGTAGGCGGCTGTAATTCAACTTTCATACCGTTTCTACATCATCAATTTGCTAATGCAAAGCTATATCTCGTATGCTGATTTAGCGATGAATTTTAATGGCAATCGTTGGCTACAAACCCCTCGGGTTTGTAAAGTTGGCAGTCGATTATAAATTAATTTGTGGTAGATTATTACAGTATTGGGTGACAAGATCTCAGACGAAAAATTTGCCTGTTGTAAAAAAGACGATAGTATTGGAAGAGTCAAACAGTTTACGTTGACGCTATCTTATTCAGAAAAGTAGGTTGTTCAAATGATATCCGGCTCCTAGCTAGAAAAGAGTCCACACAGTTTGCAATGAAATACTCCAGACGGGGATAACATTTGAATTTTACTGCGCACCTAACAATGTTTAACGACACGTCCCTTGTCCTCAAGAACTTTGCCCGTTGTTGATTTACACTGTTCTTCCAGTGAATCCATTATTTTAACTGGCCAAAGACAGTAAATCGAGGAATTCTAGCTTTCAACAACATTTCGATATTCGCACTGTAACTAGTATTGGACCGGCTTGTATAAAACAGGGAGATGAAGTATGTAAAATTAGAAACCAGATGCAGATTGTGGAAGATTAGAAACATTAATATTTCAAATAAATTATGAAATTAACATAAGAAACGTTATGATTTCAAATGTTATTAGAAATAGACGTTTACTTGCGATAATGTACTGATACACCGAAAATAATTCACATTTAAACCAGCAAAGAACCACATAAACAAACACTATAAATTTTTTTAAACATAAAAAACAATGTCAAATGTTAAGTAATCGCTATAAATTAGTACGCACATAAAAACAAGAAGCACGAAAAGATTTAATGACCTCTTAAAACGAAAACATGTTATTAGCTTTGTGTTAGATAAAGATGATATGGAAAGCGTAAATCTTTGTGTTAATGAGAAAAATCGCGATATCGTAAATCATGCTAGTATCAACACAATAGCGGCCAGCTCACGTCTTGTTGCAATATAATATGGAGGAGTACGCCTAGCCATGAAGTTAAAATAATAAACAAATCAATATAAAATAAAAATTGAGAAAAGTGTAATTTAAATAATACTTATGTCATCAAATCAACCCGAACCCAAGATCGCTACCTGTGAACTTAATGTAGAGCCTAATGAGCTATACAAACGTGGATAGTTTTTGCCAACACAGCATATAGAAAAAGAAGATGGATACATATTTCCTGGGAATATGTTAATATCATCTATGTGTGATAATGAAAACGGATCTGCGGTTGAAGTTATAACAATAAATATATTTGTACACGTGGAGCTTCTGCGTTTTCTTATTTACTGTCGTGTCCTGTCTATTAAGCGCTAAACGCTTGCCGGATCATAAAATCTTAATGGGCGCTTGTTTGCTCTCGCCAACTGCCTGTCATGTCTGGACCGTGCTATCTTTAGTGGCGCTTTGACAAAATTCTCCCAGCTTCCACATCTGATGTCAATGTAGCGATCTAAATCGAGTTCTACTAGATTACTGTTATGATTTGTGCCAACTCAAATACGATGGCACTGAAAATGAAGTCTCTATTTAATGGGTATTGCACAACTAAAATTAGAACTGTTAGTTTAGTACTTCGGTAGAGAAAATACACTCAACAAAAATATCGCATGCTAATGAAGATTTCCTGTGCTGTGTTCTAATGTGAAATAGTGTTTTCTTGGTGCCTCACTATTTTTATTAGAAACTCCGTTTACAGACCATAAGCTAAGTAAATTGTTTATTGCGAATCATTACAACGTCACGATATTCACCATGAAGAGTTTGAATCTCAATCATAATAATTAATATAGGTAATATAAATTGAAGTTGTTTTACATAAAACATCATTTCAAAACGTTATACATGTACAAGTATAAGTCATAATAGTAATATTATCGATACTCTTACTGCCAGCCAGATACGGCTCTAGAAATTTACGAACATCGGCTTACAAATCACTGTAATTCTCCCAAACCACAATAGTAGATATGGCAATAACAGCATACCTACAGCACTTTATCATGCTTCTGACATAACCGAACCGGTAGAAACTGTCTTCACAAATCCTGACCGCACGCGCGGGTCACAGCTGACACTTCATCAATTGACAATCCCTACAATATTCCAGACAATTTACGAACGAAAATACCAATAAAGTGTTATGAGTCATAAAGGCAGACCGCTACTAGGCCGGCCTGCCTCAAGGCTCGATCCTAGCCCACGCATCTTTCCTCGTGTACAGACAGCAAGCGGGAGGCAATCAAAAGCCTGTGTGTGGTCTAACTCGGCGGTAATTATTTGGATTAAGTCGTTAGATTGTGCAGGAAGTACTATGTTGTGAAGTTAACTAAGATTTATTATTTTATTACATTGAATGAGGTTACAACTCTGTTAATAAGTTATTTAGATGTTGGAATACTTTTGTTAAGAACAAACCGCTTATATAATATGATCGTCTGAGAGCATGACTTTTTATGATGTTGAACTTTACATAGAGCTCTCAGGTATATCAATTGTCATGGCATCATAGGTGACTACTTTTATCTTTTACATGATTGTGCCTACAAAAATATTTCTTGCGAACTAATATATTGATGTATTTGATAACAAACAATCAATCGAAACATAAACTAAGACCAATGTTAATGTACTTACGTTCAACAAATGAATTCATAGCAAATAACTCGGAATATTATTCGCTACACAAGCATTGGTCGAAATCGTAAAACAGCAGTAAATATACAAACGTCATTGCAAGATCTATGAACGTAGAGATTATGGCAAATCATTTTGGTGCGTGCTATCTATTCGGGTTGAATTATTTAGGAGATGCCAGGGACTAATATTTGTATAAATAATAAAATCTTGCAATCTCTCATTTTTATAACTTCGGTGTAACATATAACTTAAGTATGCGTTAGTTGTGTGTATAGATTTTTTGAATATTCACCTTGCAATCCAAATATTGCACTTGAAAATATTACCGCCTGAAGCGAAAATTGACCCCACAATTCTCGCATACCGGGCGGTTGCCTAGCTCTCGCCTTGCCTAATGACATTTTTTCAAGTGCACTATATCTATGGTATAGAACTGATTAGCATCTGCTCATATGTAATTGAAGTACCTAATGAATGTTCAGATATTAATGTCAACTTGTAGTGTATATAACTGTTCAGAAATATTGTTCAGAAGTATTTAGTCACCTTGCTACAATTGGATGAAGCAACTCATATAATATCAACCGAAATTCACTTTCAGAAGTTTGTTTGATCATCAAAATAAATGAAAGTCCTAAGAAGGTACTAAAAATTTTTAGTCTACATCAATTTCAATCACGTTTAATGTACATCGCATGATTGCAAGAGAGCTCTTAAGTTTTTAGTTGCCATTCGTTATTATCAAGTTTTATTATGAGTTGTTGGCTTTAAAACTGATTGTCATATTGTTTATAGAGCACTTTGTTTTCTTTACTGAATGCTTTCGCGCTGAAGATAGGGTATCCTACAAGTTAGGGATAGATTATGGCATGGCTAAGTGCTTCACTATACCTAACTACAGCATCAATTTTAATTTAGTAACGCATGCCTTTTTAGGGGCGATTCCAGCTCAAAATCAACTTTTTTGAGGCATCAACTTCCTTCTTACAAATGTAAATTAATCAGTGTTTGGACGTAAATTTTTAAAGAATTTGACTCTTAAAATAGTAGTTTTATTGCATCACTAAAATTAAGGGTTTGTATTCCTTCAGGGAGGGTTTTGAGGGTTAAATACTAATTTTATCTCCGTCACGCTATCGCAACATAATATTTTGTTGATTTGACCTTATAAACGTCTGAAGTACGTGATGTACAGTGGGCCTCGCATCAACCTACCCAAATCTGTCAAAATACCTCATATGATATGGACTCTATGCGATCAATAGTAAAGTTGAAATATGATTGTGGAAATTTGACAGATCAGGATAGGTTGATGTGTGGACCACTGTACACAGTAAGTATGACGTAAGTATTTTTATTCGGTGAAGCTTTTAGTTTGATCTTTAACTCAATCTTTTTTTATTCGATTTTATTAATTCATCTGACATTTATAGGCACGTCAGAAGCATCTCAATAAATTTCGTTGTTTACTGTTCAATTTCGATTGGCGATTATCTTTAACACTTTTATCAATTTAAATTAATACAGGTGGTAATAAAAATTTCAACACCTGTTTTGAGAGAAGAATTCCAGATAGAATTTATTAGGCAATGTTGTTGTGATGAAGTTGATAGAGGTCCGGAGGCATCTCTGTGGTCTAATCTACCGTAAACATCATTTATAATGTGCGTTGAGAACGGGTATGGAGGTAGAAGGCCCACTGTCTACTCATACTGGGTACCTACTCCCGAGGTCACTCGAATTGAAATCAGAATCGAGATCGACCTAAAATGACGATCCGTTGAACATTACCGTGAACCAGATTTCAATTCAGGTTCTGGCGTCGGTAGTAAGGATGTAATGGCGGTTTTCGATTGCAAATAGTTCACTATACGACCATAACTCAATTGGCGCTATAATGGATATGCAGAGTACTAAATTGCTGATTCTCGACATCGATTCGATTGTGATCGTAACTCGAACTCATCGAGATAAGCCTGCTGATTACTTACCTGTGTAGTATTCTCCACTATCAGTCAAACTAAAGTCCTAATTAGGGTAAACCACTATCAGTCAAACTAAAGTCCTAATTAGGGTAAAATCATTGTGCTGTTGCTGTATTTCAATATAAATAAATAAATCAGTATCAGTAGGTACAGCAATATCATGATTCAGTAGAAACATTGGCAAATACAATTATTAAATTAATTATTAAAATCTCCGAAATGTTTCTTGGAATAATATTGTATAGCGAAATTGAAGACTAACTTACGTCTTGTCAGCATTTATTAAAGTTTAAATGATCAAGAAGTTGAAGAACAATGTAATTTAACACTGCATTAAGTTATGATTGAGAACTTGCAATAAATACATTCAATCGATCTTCTGCAAGTTTTAGTGTCCATCCTTTACTTCATGTTTTAATGAACTCACTTCAGTATATTTATCATGCTACTAGCCTACGCCCGTGACATAAAATATTCTCATAAACTTTCATATTAACGACAATCTTAAGATGTATCGCTTCCCACATCATCCATAGCATCGCCAAGTAGATCGTAGCCTTAACAAAGAATGAAACAGATAGGATCGCTTGTTGAAAATTAAGCTCCAGATATAAATTGTCGTGGACGACTTAAAGCGCTCGTTCAGAGTGAAAGTGATATAATATTACCGGTCGCTTTGTGTGATTACTTACATTCAATTATGTTTATCGTGTAAAGGGGTAATGTCAAAACATTTAATGCAAGTTTCAAAGTACAGTACAAATTCAAGTACAATGGGCCCCACATCAACCTACCCTGAGCTGTCAAATTTCCTCAACCATAAATCAACTTTATGTTGATTACATAGAGTTCAATATCATTTGACATATTTTGACAGATTTGGGTAATTTGTTGCGTGGCCCACTGTACAGTTCCCCTTTTCCTCGAACAATGCTGGAACAGTGACTGACCGTTTGTGACACAATGCGTCATAATCTTAGATCAATTTTACCTGGGATATTGCATGACACTGATTTCTTCTTCATCCTCTAGATGTGGTAAAGGATCTACCTTCTAGTGGTCCACCCCGGGCTAAACGATCTTATTAGCGTTGGTAGGCACCGCTACCACCCTCCCACTCGAGTCCGGCGCCAAGCAGCTTGCTGTGTTCCGTCTGTTAGTGGGTGAACTTCTGGGTGAGCTCGCTCAACCGTCGACTCCGTCCACCCCACGTCTGGCTTAGTCCAGAGATAAGAGCAAACTCATTTCAAATTAGAAAAATCCTCGCTCATTCCCATTTTATGTGGGGTCAGCTCTCCTAATTTTTGAGGCGCCCAGACAATCCATCCCTGGTTGGGCAAATATTCCTTAGTAATGGCAGGCCTGTGTATCTCCCCGCGGAGGTAGCAAAAATGTACCTACGCGCGGCGCACCTACGTAGGTGCTAAAACAAGTTGCGTGTCGCTACCGGCCAGAGCCACGCTCGCGCGTTTTATTCACCGGCGGCCGCGCGGCTACGTTGCTGGCTGGACGAGAATGAATAAAGTACTAGAAAAAGGCGCTAGATGGCGTTAGAAGCTTCTTGTAGCAGTCAACCCTATCGCGTCGCGTGATATTACGTCACTCAATAGGTTTAGTGTATTATGAATCATATTCCAGAGCAATAAGTATGAAATTATCTTGCAATGGATTTTTGTAGGTGTCTACACGAAAATGTGCTTGACTCTGAGGCGAACTAAATTACGCCATATTGTTGACGACATTGAGTAGACATTTCTTTGCATACAATTGCTACGTCATACTTCTGTACGAAGTAAGTATTCTGTGGTAATGGTGAGCTCCACCAAGTGGCAGGAGGGCGTCGTCTACCTTTTCTGACTTCAGACAGTAGTAATTCCTTTTTCACATTATGGTTTTGGTGTATTCGCATCACGTGTCCAATAGTGTCTATACCATCTTAGACGACTCTCCGTTATTAGTTGCTTGAAGCTGACATTCGCACCAAGACTACATTTGGGAGGGGGAATTCAATTATTCGTATACATTGTCGCTAACACTTCAATGTTTTAAATTATCATCTGTTGTTAACTAGCAATGGATAATTAACTATCACTTGAAGTGTCAGTTGAAGAAAGTTGTGTCATGTCAAGGTTATGATTTTAAGGCGTAGTATATCCTGGACATAATTCATCAAGTAATCGGTCATAAAGTGGATGTTTAAAATCTGACGCACAAGAAGACTGCGATTTCTTGTGGAAACATATAAATACCAACAATCCTGAAGTATGCAATAAAATACTCTTTTGTCATTTTCGACACGCGTAAAGAACCTTATTGGTTTTATGTCACATATTCACATACCTTAATAGGTATGTAGTAGGTATAGTATTTTAAGGGCCAAAAATAAATAGATAAAAGCGCAAGGAATTTCAGTTTTAACTGATAAAGTATTTTGATTGCCAGCTAATGGATATAGTGTTTGTATTGCATCTCTTTGCACGCATTTACACAGGGGACACCGTTCATGAAGGATAATCCTTTAGGTACAAATTAGTTACATCATGCTCTACTGTATGCCAAAAGTTCTTTCAAGTAAAAGTCTTGCTATTTTTAAATTTGATTTTGAGTTTTTATTATTTTTTGAAGCCTTAATATCATTTTTAGTAAAAATAAAATGACTTTGGTGTTTGAAATATTGACGAGTACTAAAATAGATACAGACTTTAAAAAAAGTAATTTATTGTAGAAATAGCCATCTTACGAAAATTAAATATTTATAACACTTTAACTTGATTTTTTTAGCATGATGTAACTACACTGTACCTAAAGGATTAATGACATTGACCTTCATTGACACCCTCTATAGATACAACATGGTAAGAGCGAAAAATGAAATAAGAGTTTCATACCAATCGACCAATTCAGCACTTGACAGAATGTCTGTGTCTTGTTGTCTCGAAGCGCTAATAGGGGCGTAAAATAAGGAGACATGACCCCCCATATGACCTAATAAATATTTACTTATAAATCTACATTAGTAATATATATACAACTTATTAATAAAAATTAAGATAAATTATTTAATACAATACAAAAACAAAAATTATAAAAAGGGTCCTTGTGGTAAGGTTCCCAGGATGCTGGCAGCATTACCGCGCTGGATAGCGATGCTTATACGCTGAGCAAGGTAGCTGCCAGCTCTTAGGTCACCACTGATGTCAACTAGCCTCTTGGAAATCTCTTTGAAAAAAGAGATAGCGTTGGGACCCCACGAACTCAGTGTTTCGACTCCAAACGGTACAAAGTGGTACTTATTATATTTCGTGTCGTAAATGGGAAAATTGTTTTTCACCATAGTCCGGAACTTGTCTCCAGATGCTTCTAAAACTTTGAAAAGCATTATAAAATCTCTTCACAATTTGTCAGTAAATCATTTTCATACATCAACTATAGCAGTAACTGTTACATCTATAGCTACTTGTTGGAGACCATTCACATCCTGGGTTCTTAGGGGCTCCATAAACTTATGGCTTAGGACATTATGTGTCTGCGCAGTGACATTTACGTACTGCCCACTGTTCGGTGAGATAGGCAGATAGGCTACATTTGGATGGATTGAATTGCCGTTTCGTACTTTGGTCTTATTTCTACACACGTCTCTGATATGGTTCGTGTTCAATATGCTCGGTCAAATTGCACCAGTCAAAACAAGAGTGAATTAGCTTTTACTAGGCAGATAGTTACCGCCAAAGACTGCATCGGCAGCACGTCAGGCTACCCATGTAACAACGAAAACAGCTTTTATTACGTAGGGAATAGAGGACTTACGGTCAAAGTGGGGCAGTCTGGCGCGCGGCCGTGTGAACCTTTATCTAACATCAGTATGCGTACCGCCTAACTAGAAAGCTGTCAATTGCGATTGCAAATCTAAGCAATGACATATGAATCGAAATTTCTAGGGTTCTGTACCTCAAAAAGGAAAAAATATTTGTCATTCGTCTGTCCGTCCGTCCCTTCTTCATAGGTATTATTAATAATAATTATGTCCTCCTAGCCGAATTTCGACCACGGCGGCCTATCTCAACAGAGATTAGCCAACTGCGCAGGACATATTATAGTGCACAAGTGTGTGCGCAATACACAGGTGCAGTCTCTGTTCCTTCACTCTCATTAACATTACCGTAGAAAGATCAGGCGCAGGACGAACGGCTTAAGGTGCTTTCCGAGGCACGGGGGTGTTAACAGCACCAACTTCCTGACTCCAGAGCTGTGTCTGAGTAATTTCAAGACAGAAAAACTCAAACACTCTCGGCCCGACCCGGGACCTCGTGGATAGTAACCAGCGTGCTGACCACTAGACCAACGAGGCAGGCAGAGGCAGTATAGGTATTAATAACATTTTCGAAATAATTTTCGTTGTCTTGCTATCAGCTTCCGTCAGCTCATAAGAAACCTATACATTGTATTTTATACGCAAAATTTAACCAAAAAGGCATCTTTCCCATAAAACTATGGAGTGTAACTTTCCCCTGTAAGCTTCATAACTTGGACACTTTACCGGCCTGTAACTTAACCCTAGCTGCGTCTGCGCAGACAGTTACCGGGCGGTACAAATTGTTTTCTGTTCCAACATTTTTATGATTCGCTGCAAGTGATTTATGATGTGCCAGTCTCCTAGACAGGGTTGGATGCTGAGTCATTTAGGTATCGATAACACGATTGATATTAATGATTGGTGTAGTACTGACGTAGTAGTAGTAGTATTGGCGTAGTAATGAGTGTGGAACTTCAAATCTAGCATTGTTATAGTAAATTCGATAGGCTTTTGATGCCAGTAAAAGTGTTTTAATAATTGTGACTCAAGTTAATGTATCAGCGGTTTGTGACTGACGTTTTGCTAGTTCATTTGCACGACTACAATTGATTCATCATCCTCCTAGCGTTATCCCAGTTGTGCACACGCACGCAAGTCGCACGCACGGTCCAAAGTGTATCCTAGGCTCTGCCACATCCTGGAGGATGTGGCAGATCAGGTAATTACAGTGAAGCGACTACCATCTGACCTCCGTGACTCAGTTATCAGGGGAACCTGAACGGCTACTATTGATGAAGTAACCAAAACATCTGTAGTGACATCAAGTATCTTCCACTTCGCTCTGCTTTCGACACCTTCGAGTGGAAACTCCTCTCTTATTAATATTGTTCAGTACTAAATCTTTTCACCTTTTTTGGGCCAGCCTCTGGATTTTCGACCAGTGATGCAGAGATGTGTCGCCGCCCTATGCATCATATGCAACGCAAACAAAGTATTCAACCACGTCTTCAATATCGATAGTTCCCTTGCCTCCCCGCACTATTTTTAAGGAAATCATCCGGTTTTTGATAGATTGACACGACTATTAAAGGGCATGTTTATAGCACTTTAGTGACGGCTCGAACTTTTACTGTGGGAATCTCCACTTTTACAGAGAGCCGGTATATTTTACGAGAATCTGACCATTCTTTGTATAATTAAAATCTAACTTTATTTGTTTTGTAATGCATTGTCTTGCGATCGTTAGCCGTGAGAGTGGACTTAATTTTAATGTTGTCGTAAGAATTTTGTTTTATAGCTTTTGTTATGAAGACATACTTAAAACAATCTTAAAATGCGTACTAAAGCAAGTATTTTCTTAAGCGTCATCTTTAGGTTCGGACGCCAGCATGCCAAAGGAAACAGGAATATGGTGCGCATATCTTTTTTATCAATCAGACTTGCATGGGCTGATTTGTGAATGCGAACCACCGAAAACAGACCATGGTCATGCTCATAGTAACCAAAATATTCCGGGTCAATGACATCCTATCAGCAATGTTTTATAGCAGTTTGTCCTAATTTGTCAACTAACACGCGTTTTGTTTTATCGGTCTCGTAAAAAAGCCGTAAAATTCGATATTTTTTAAAGACACGCGTCCACCACTCTCATTTAGACTAATTTAATTTACGAGTCAGTTACAAAATAATGTTTATTACTTCATACGTTGAATAGCCATTTTTATGACCGAATAATACCTGATTTGGTGTGTTTTCATGATAACGAATGCATTAATACTAAAGTTATAAATAGTAGATAATACACAATAATAAATAAATACTAGGAAAAGGATATGTATACCTAAGTATATCCTATACATCTACAAGTGGTTAATATTTATCATTCCTAAAATGATTTTGCCATAATTGTCATACTAATTCCTCAAATCATTGTAATCTTTCCAAAATATCACAGTGATATAGAATAAACAGTCATCACAAGTGATATAACAGCTCGTTTGCTCTGGAAAGTAAATGCAAATTTCGAGAAGAATAAACTTTAAAAAGCAAAAATGCAACAGCTCAAGTCTTTTAAGGTTCATTCACACGCAAAGATCCTGAGGCTATTCGGGAACTGACTATTAGGGCAACTCGATTTATTATTACCGAGACCTAAGACGGGACGTGTGAGACCGCCTCACGGATATCAGGGTACAAAGCAAACAAAAATCTAAACCGAAACTAGTAAAGTCTAAAATCAAAAGACGGGGACGAACCGATGAATGAAGAGAAAGAAACAGACAGAGGTCTTAATTGAACAAAACAGAGTGCAATATTGAATGAAGGAGAGATGCCGGCAAATGATAAAGGAGTCAAAAACAAGCAATTTACATATTTGATGCGCGATTTCAGTGAATCTAATGACGCTGGGCATAAGGTGTAGATTGTGATAGCGACATAATTTTAGTAACAATTACTGATATCTCAATCGGTTGCGAATTTTGGTCGATTTACGATTCCGTAACTACCACGATGAATGTTTGCTGAAGATTTAGGTTTGTGTTTAAAAGAGAACTTAAATACAGTTTATTGCTGGTACGATCGATCACTTATGATTTTGGCTATTAATTGTGAAAACCCAATTTATTCCAAAAGATACTTATATGATACCCGAAGCTGTGTTGAACTTTTGATTATATGCACGCCTGCCTTGATTCGACTTAAAGTTTAAGAGAAAATATCAAGAAACAAAAATGTATTTTGTCTTTACATACCTATTCAAAGTAAATCGAGATGTGTTATAATAAATTTGGCCACAAGAACTTGTAGCTTTTATAAGTAACCCAATCTGCGAGCAGAGGCCTATTCAGATCTTAGCAGTATCAGCCGTATCTTTGGAATGCGTTAATTTAAAATCTTGATTTTTTCCAGCCTACGGAACCCCAATTACAAGTATTTGATGCCAATTTCAACTTGATATCTCTACGCGATCTTGAGCAAAAGAATCTTGACTGACAGACGGACAACAAAAATAAGGGTTCCTTTTTTCCTTTTGAGGTACAGAATCCCAAAAATGACAATTTATATCATTGCCTGTAATTAACATTGCAATCGCATTTTTTTTTAAGTTAGGCGTTAAGCCAGCTGATCATATTCAAAGTCATGAAGATAGAAACTATAAAATGAACTAAGAACACACAGCCGCAAGTCAGACTACACATGTTGACCTTGAGATCACGTCTATGCCCTACGTAATTAAAGCTATTTTTGTTGTTTAAATGTATACCTTGAAATGCTGCCGACTATACACGCACAACACTATAAACATTTACGACATAACACTCTCTTAAATTCCGATTAAGGAAAAAATATTGGTTAGATAACTGGTGTAGAAGCAGTAAAAGTGCTAAATATAAACTTACATGAATAACTGAATGTAGGAGATTTGGGGCCTGTTTATGGAGTATTTATTCTGTTGCATAATTACATTTCCCACGCTCTTTTAAATCTTACAAAGTGACGCCGGTGCAGTGCTGATTATCTTCTTTTTAATTCTTTTGGAGCTTAAAATAAATCTACTGAACAAGATATTTATCTAAAACCCGAGTTCACCAATTTTTAAATAGTCAATTAAACTAAATTGACGGTTTCTTTAAACATTTTGACAATTTACATACAAAATTGTCAAAAAATATTACATCGGCTGTTTACAAATTAAACATTTTATTGGTGAAATCGATCCTAAAGAGCGGTACTGCTGTAGTACGTCCGATCTGAATCCGTCAAAATATGTAATTTGATCTATACTTACTAATAATATAATATAATAATATAAAGAGGAAAGATTTGTTTGTTTGTTTGTTTATTTGCATCGAATGGGCTCCGAAACTACTAGACCGAATCAAATGAAATTTGGCACAGAGATAGTTTGAGATACTGGAAAGGACAAAGGCTATTTTTTGTCGCGATATAAAATCATAAGGGGGGTGAAATGGGGGATGAAAATTTGTATGGAAAATCCAACTTTTGGCGCGGGCGAAGTCGCGGGGAACTGCTAGTTTTAAATATGGATACTGGACAGAGACTGACGGACGAAGTGCGTTAGCTCTCGTACAAATAGTACGACTACGGGGAGCACTCGTATTTGGATGGATTAAGATTGGATTTGGATCGAATGGAGTGTGAACTGAGGCACGCTTTGACGGCGCATCTATTCGATTCGATTTTTACGTACACGGTGTATTCGTACATGAAACAGGAAATTTCTCCTGCATAGAACCCGTGTAAACTATTTTGTGTGAGTTGTTTAATTAATTGAATGCATTTACTACTGTCATTGCTTTATTCTATAAAATCTCGTGTGGAGTATACGATAAAAAATAATTTCGCACTCTTCTTTGGCAGCCTGGTCACTTGGGAATCATGATATTTTCATTATTATGCCATTTAGATAATTTATTTGAAAAGTAGAAATATAATAATAGCTCAAAAATAATTTTAATTTTTAAAGTCCACACGTAAAGAGAAGGGCGAAGGGTTAAGAGAAGGGCGGAAAGCAGAGAGGAATGGAAAAAACTCCACCGACAAGAGCCTAGCTCTTAAATTTGATGATGATGATGAAAGTCCACAGAACTATGCCCACGGAAACATTAACTGTCGTCAATTAAACAAAGTTATCAAACCTACCGTTCTTCAAACGAGCAAGATCACATCACACAATCATTAATGAAGAGAGGCTTTACTCCATAAGTTGTCGTCCTTATCTCCGATCCTTCCCATCTCGCTCTCCCACACTATCGTGCTTGAATGAGTGATAAAGACGACTAGATTCTGAGAATGACAGATGGACTTACATAGTACGGCCTCAGGTTTAACAACCAGACCTGTCTCGCCAAACAGGACCAGACATGTTACGAGTTTAATCAACGATTAACATGCAAGAAATCATCAATGGAATCATTTTAACACGTGGGTGACTGGCGACCACTTTCCATGGGTTTGGAGATTAATAAACGGCACATAATATGTATATGGTTGATTTTGAGTTAATAATAAAGCAGTTGGTAGGTAATATGAGAAAGAATTTTAAAAATGGATAAGATATTTAATCAAATTTCGCTCACAAAAATTTTTCGACTGTGTCATGCGGTGGGACACAAACCCACGTCCCTTCGCTATCCGGGCGAGTGCTCTTACCAAAAAATTTGTCAGTCCACGAATTTTTGTAAGTGCTTGCTACGCCAGTGAGCCGGCGTTCGATTTCATCAATACTTTGGGAATGTACCCGCATGTATGCAATGGAAATATTTTTACAAATATTTGACCATCAGTTAAGATGAAATCAGGTTCACTTATAATTATTTTTATGAATTAAGGAATTAATTTGCAAGTTTTTCCGAAATCAAATCAAGTTTCGCTCACAGACTATGTCCCACCGGATGACACAGTCGATTAATTTTTGTAAAAACTTAAATGTAAAATCTTGCGAAATAATTGCTTAAGTTAGTTATAAAAATAATTATGGATAAGATAATTAGGATATTTTTGCGATTGCATGACAGATCGACGATGACTTTCTGACAAACATGCGTTGTAGTACCTAATGTATGATAACATAAAATTGTTAGAAGACCGTTACTAACTTTTTTAGGGAGAATATAATTGATAGGTTTTTCCTGTATACCTGTACCAAGCTTAAGAAGCATATTACTGCATAATCCGGCTGGTGTACCTAAATTGTTATTGTAATATGTTTTTGTTTTGTATTCTATTTATAAATTTATTTTATTTTTTTCTTCCTAATAGTACAGGTTTCGACTAGTCAGTCTTCTTTTCCCATCCCAGAGCGTGTCATTCCCTAAAATTGTGCTACTCGGTGTACGAGGATCAGGCTTTGATCCTGGCTAAATACCTTAGTCGTCGTATCGTATCGTTCATATACTATTTTAACCTTATCGCAAGACTCTGTTACTTTTGCTTACGAAATGCACACCAGAATTCCTTTTTTTTTTTACATTTTGGGGATTTTCATTAGGGACTTTTTTCGGTATGTTTGTCGTCTCGTGTGTGTGTTAACGCCCCTGATAGAAATATTTACAATTCCTTTACATCCTATATAAATGAAAAATCACTTTTTGATAACTCCATGCAGCACCCACTAAATGCTACCTATATAACACCGAACTAATTTCCTTAACTGTGGCTTGCGGCCTATGCAATCTTTTTTACTTTTTCAAATATGTAGTCACTTCTTCTTCTTAAGGTGCCATCGTCGAAGTTCGGCGAACATCAAAGCAATTTGCACCCTTGAAATCGCGGCTCTAAACAACGATCGGGTACTCCTTTCAAACCATTGGCTTAGGTTCTTTAGCCAGGAAACCTTCCTACGTCCGACACTTCCCTTGCCTTGAATCTTTACCTGTATGTAGTCACAATGAATAAATAATAAGTATAGCATGGAAACCATAGCGATGAGCACGCGTGTCATTGGACTGACCTCATGTCACATTTTTGATAACTTATGCTAATAGCTGCTCGAAGATTACGCTCCAATTTTGTCAATTTGAATATTAATTGCATATTAAATAATAGTTTTATGGATACACTAGGTGTGTCCGCTGTGTTAGCGGATATTGGGCTATTTGGTGGTTATTTATTAACTAAAGGAAAACCGTAAGCTACAATAACTGATCACAACGGTTTCATAGTGTGTCATTACAATCAACGAAGTATCTGGATAATGAAAATTCTCTACATTAAATAGTCTCTTGAAAAGTAACGATATCTATTTTTTTTAATTATATTTGGGAGTAATTTACCAACTAGTCCCACAAGCGGCCCATTTGGGACGAGTTGCAGAAAATCTCTATCAAAAATATTTTTAGCCTACTACACATTCAAACTATCAATAAAGAAGATTTGAACAAATCGCGTTAACTCGCACCACAGATTATCAAATAACGTTGGCGCCAACACCAAATGTTGAATGGACCAATTAAGAAAAATGATCCTAATTTTATTTTAATTACAACAAATCTGGTATCAACGGTATCCTCTTATGACATTTTAATTCGCACATTTCATCCAAATACGTCATGAGGATTAATAATATCTTGCAAATTACAAAAAAAACCACCCACGGATTTTAATGATTATTAATGGGCATAATCTCCAACATTATTAATATGTTGTTATGCTAGGCATTTAATTATTACGGAAAGAGCTCTAAAAAAGTGACGTTTTGTCTCTAAATTGATATAAATGACTCCTAATGGAAAGACGTTTTATTAAAATGTATTTTCAAATTTGAATCCGATAAGATAGTGAGGCTAGACTTCTATCTAACTTTCAAAGACTTACAAATGTTGACCACTTACGCTAACTCACAACTACTACCCCGTTATTCCAAAAACTTAGTACCGGGTTTAAGAAAGGACTAAACTATTAGCTAGCCAATTAGAAAAGCGCTTCTCTATTAGATTATGTCACGAATGTGTCATTCATTCCTCTGTTGTCGGCTAATATTTAGACCTATTTTATACCTGGTCTATTTTTTTTGTAATAACACCGATTTTGTTTAAGTATAGCACATTAATATATTATGATACTGAATAAAAAAAGAAAGAAATCAATTAATACCTTTAGAAGATAACCCAAAAATAACTAATTTACTTACTACAGTTAATTAGAACCATAACTTAACAAAAGATAAAAATATATCCAAAATAGAACTAAACTAAAGATCTATTAGAGTTCCCGGTGCATGGAATTTAAATGCCTTCCATACATTTGGTTCACGAAGCTTATCCACAAATAAAAACCCTTCAAAACCCATCAAAGATCTTCAAAGACCAAATTAGACTAGGACAAACCATCTGAATGACATTTGACACAATTTTCAAGATGGCAAACCAAGTTGTGACAAGCAACGATTCGCTTAATTAAAAACCTAGAATGTATGTGCATAAGGTTGAAATTAAGCTGGCAACGTTTGTTGTTATATATCTCAAAGATAACATTTCAAGCGCGCATTTTCAGACAAGCCATTGAGTAGTCGTAAAGTTGGACATTCAGTTGGAATGCTTTTCTTCTTGGCTTTGGGGTGACCATTAATAAGATAGTAAAAAAGACATCAACTAGGTATTTGTTTTCATTGCCCTTAGTAAATTCGTTAAGAATCTTGTGGGTAGTTAAACGCAATATAATTAGGTCATAAAAAACTCGTAACTCTAAAGAACAACGTTATTTGAAGTATGACCATTGAATTAATTTTAAATTTATTTAGCTTTATAATAAAACACACGAATAAAAAAACTATGTCTATAATAAGCAGAAACCAATAAGCTTTCAAATAAAAATCATTCCTCATTTTAAATAAATCCAGTAAATTACAAAGGCTTCCTTTATGTAATCATAATTTTGAGAATATGGTTTAATTAATATTAACCCAATAAAATATGCGTATAAAATAAGTAATCAATTTCATTTTTATTTTAGTGTCAATCATCACGGACACCCTACTAGACTGAAGAACGGTATGTGTGTGACAAATAAATCTGTGGATAGGGCTATTCTTCTCTAAGAGTTAAATCTCAGTTTAACAAGAAATTTGCGGCTTAAACAATATATAGATAGATGATAACTTTTTATTGCACACCATAATAGATAAATACAGTAAGTACAACGAAAACAGACAGAAAAATGTACAATGTAGGCCGTCTTATCGCTATAAGCGATCTCTTCTAGACAACCTGTAGGTAAAGGAACATACTCATTCACAGGAAGGGGAAGTTTGGTGCAAAAATCTTAGAATAAGATAACATAAAGATCTAAAAGAAGGGCTTAAACTACATACCAAATATTCGCTCCTTCATTTCAGCTTAGATGTAACCTGAAACCAAAAAAAATATTATTAACACACAAATTTCACGATACAATAAGTACGACACGTTATGCGACAATTTAATAAAATCTTATCATTAAAATAAATTGTTTTGAACCAACTTCAAAAAAGGAGGACGTTCAACATCCGACTGTACTGTAGGCCCCACATCAACTTACCTTGATATGTCAAATTTCTGCACACATATTTCAACGTTATGTTGATCACATAAAAATCCATATCATTTGAGATATTAAGACAGATTTGGGAAGGTTGATGCGAGCGAGGCCCCCTGTTACCTTCGCAGGCTTGTTATTTACTCTTTCTTCTAAGCTTAAATTTGAATAATACAATATACAAAGTCTTACTGATATATTATGTTATCTCCTAAATACCATAAAAATCATATCTGCCAATATCTTCGACGACTATGAAATTTCTCATTTATTTGAAGAAGTCATTTTTATTTCATCGATCCATTCACCTAATCAATAACTATTTTATACGACCATAAAACCGCGGAATGGATCGTAAAAGAATCAAAATTGAATTTAACAATCTCCTTTACAATCTGTATTGGTATTTGTATAATTTTTGAAGCGATAAAAATCCGTCACTGGTCAATTTGTGTTTGAATCACATCATCTTGGTATGGAAAAATCTCATTTTTAAGTGCGTGGGTTGGTACTGCTTACTGGTAATAAAAATAATCAACCCGTTAAGTTTTACTATTTTAAAATGAACTTTCAAGGACACGCAAGGAACCCATGCAAAAGTAGTAAACCATCTCTATCAAAGGAAACTTTCATTTCAGTTTCAAGACTCATTACGTCCACTTGTTAGTAACAAACTCCTTCATTGGCGCCCAACATCGCCAAATGTTGGCGCCAGCGTGTTGGCGCAGCTTGTAAGCAGACGCCGGTCTAGACAGGCCGAGTGACAGTTTATTTGCTAATGCACTCGTGTGTGGAATCCTTTATAACGAATAATATTAACTATCTGTGGTATTAAAGGGTTTGCTATAATATAAAATTAAGTAGAACTCTTGATAAAATAACGTATGATCATTGTTTTGTAACTAATTAAACCTTTAATAAACTTTATGTAAAATTTTGTGATAAAACATGGTCTTGGACCTTGATGCTCGTACGAAATGATTGTAACACTATGGTATATTTGTAATACCTAGATACGTCTTAATAAAATAAAAATAAATTATTCACCGATATTATCATTCATCAGTCTTTACCATATTTGCTACTCTCAGAATATCACGGGGTGGCGCAAGATTTTTGACGGACGTAAAATGCATGAGAATATATCTCCATTAGTAGTGTAAAGAACGGCGTGAAGGTGAGTTTATTTATTTCATTCTTATACAGTCATTGCATTTTGCTGAAATTAATTGTCGCCATAACCTTTTAATATGACTTTTAGAGCCATACAAAACCTTATGTCTATTAGCAGATTAGGTTCTGTATTATGATATTCTCTAAATAAAACAAATTACTTTTCCAAGAAGCAGAACATCTAAATCACACTTCAACCAAGAAGAAATTTCGCTTAAAATGCAAGGTCAAATAACCGTGAGTCCAATAAATAGTTAAAGCAACCTCAACGGTATTGCACTCTGATCGTGTAAATATTGGACCACCGAGTGCGCGCGCGACGCTCCGCTTGCGAAGCTAAATACCGTTGATGACTGGGAGATTTTGCTGGCACTCAACAATGGATCAATGGGCGTTTTCGTACTGAATATTTAAGATCTACTTAAGCTAAGTATGCTTTTCGAATGGTAATGTAGCATTTTAAGGTTCGAAATTTTCGGCTCGTATTTAAAAATACAGTAAAGAAACGAAACCTGAAATTGTAACTAAGCACTGAAATGCCACCCAAGTCAAAAGATTATTTTTATTACATGTTCGAAAAATTATGTTATCGAGTGACATCTTCTATTACATCATAGAAATAGTAATGATTTTTATTCCGTTTCGTCTATAGTCTTTAAAAATACGACCAGATGCGATAAAAAATATTTATTCTGCGATTGAAGCTGCATAAGAATAGCTAGGCGCATTCAATGAGCAAATATAACTTAATATTCTTCAACCTACAATACCACCTACATCGTCAATCGTTTACTTTTCATAACAGCAAAGGTCCAAAGCGATTGCGAATCGCAAGGAAATCGTTGCACATACCGTCACACACTCACATCCGTATGTCATAGTTGTTATGGTCATTTTCACGTGTAATTTCTGTTGTTAAGAATGTCCATCCACGCGACAGTCTGTATAGGTGGCGCCAAACTCGTTGCAATCTTGAGAATATTATACACTTGACCGATATCAGGCACGTCTTAGTTTCTTTCTCTCTAAGGTTCATTTTTCGTTGGTTTGGATTTGTTGAACGGTGTGTTGTGGTTTACGCGACGTGGTTTGCGATCGTCCCAAAGTATTGGCTCATTCAATAAGCGATCCGAGTCATACAAATCGCTCATTAAGTGTCGATTTAAACGATGTCTTTCCTTTTGTCATTCGTCATTCAGCACAGTTTACAACGGGATGGGAGAATTAAGTGCGTGCTGCAAATTGTTCGTGGACGTGCATGGAGAACTGATCAGTGCTGGCACGATCGTTAGTCCTGTAACAGTGACAGGCGCTGTGACAGTATATGTGTGTTTTTTACTCACGTCCAATTTTATGTGGCATAATTTACGGTGGATTATTATGTACCCTTTGTTAAATAATTTGTTAATTTAATTTAAATGGGTACATATACAAGCAATCTGCCTTCGGGCTATTTCTGTTTTAAATACTGTTCAAACTTACTAACTAGCTGATAAAAAAATCTGGAGTGTAAAGGATTTTTAACAATTAACTACTAAGAAATTCACCTACATTTGGATACACAGTTATACATTTTCGGAAACTGAATGAACACTGATATGCTTTTTTACCCAAAATTCGAAATAAATCTATAACTTAACTACAAGTAAAAAAGGAAAATAACTGAATTTGAAATCACCAAAAGTATTTATATTTATTTATTTAAATGACAGCACGTGACCGTTTCCCAACACTAGCTATCCAGACGACAGCAAATACATTGTCTAGTGTCTACCACGTTTGTTTTCACTTTATGATTATTGCGAGCTTTGGATACGGCTCGTAAAGAAGATGTAAAGAAGACGTAAATGTAATTCACATTTACTGGTACCACGTGTAAATGTGTTTTCTGGAATTGCGAGGCAATTCAGCAAATCGTCCCATTTCAATCAAATCTACTATCTGTTTGAGAAAAAGTGCACAAAATTTATTATATATATATATATATATATATATATATATATATATTTTAAAATATTTTTCATGCATTTAATTTTAATATTAGTCGTTAAGCCTAGTCAGGGGCCCTAAGGCGGCTTGATAACATCTGACAGTAAGGTCTGAGTCAATCCGCACTGAGCCCGCGTGGTGGAGTATGGCTCGTTCCTTCTCATAGTTGAAGTGAGGCCATTTCCCAGCAGTGGGATCTAATAGGCTGACTTTACTTTTTTAAGAAGCACTTGTGTCATAAAAACCTGAAACAACGGTGGTATCACAGCAACCAGATCCGAGATAATATATAAAATGTGAATTATTATATTGACTCGACAGGGGATCTAACCCGGGACCTTAGTGATGGCGACACCTTGAAAACCGGTATGCAAGCCTCTCGGCTACTAAGGAAGTCCAAATTGTTTCACTGCATTTCCCAAATAGCCTTATTAAAGATTTGTATGAAACTAATAAAAACAAACATATAAATATTTTTTAAGTGAAACAAAAATGAGCAAATGTAAGATTTAAAGTCGCACCTAAAAGTCATTGAGAATATTTTTTGTGATACTAAATTGTTTACATTTTAATTTTATGCAACTCGTCCCAATCAGTTTTGGGACGAGTTGGCGAATAGCCCGATTGAATGAATTAAAACCGCCTTCCTTATGATCTTGTGAATATTAACATAACGGGTTAGGAGAAAAGATGATTCTGAGTTAAAATTCATGGGTGGTTCTATCGTATTCAATTAGATTACAACTTTCTTATTAGGAATACAAATTAATTTGTGATTAAATTATTATTCGTTGCTGTAATGTGATTGTTTACAAAACATTTGTAACACTATTACTTTTGATCCATTCTTTACCTTTAGATATTAAATTAAATTTCGCTCACAAAAATAAACTTAAAATAAATAAAAATAATTTCGTAAAAACTTGCAAAATAATCGCTTAAGTTGTAAAAATAATTATAACCTTTAGATTCTTAGCAATCCGGACTGATCTCATTGTATTTACAATAATTAGTTTTTTTACAAAGATATTTATTTAGCAAAAAGTTTCATCAGCTTACAGATCCTCAAGGATCGTAGTAATGACTGCCTGGGCCCTGTTTCAGAATGTCTGCAAGTGTTGTAATACAAGTTTGTAACCATGGTAACGCATAGAAACCTAATAAATTGGCGTTACATACTATGATTACACACTCGTATTACAATACTTATACACCTTGTAAAATAGGGCCCTGGTCTAGAGGTCGGCACGACGCCCTGACTTCTATCCACGCAGTCCCGGATTCAAATCCCAAGGTCAGACCGAATTTTTTTTTTTTTTTAAGGAGACAGGAAGATAGTTATGATACACCTTCGTGCCTCGGGTGGAGATCTCTCTCCAGTCATGTCGGACTGCCGTCTCACCGAACTATGAGAGTGAAGGAACAGAGAGTGCACCTGTGTATTGCGCACACACTTGTGCACTATAATATATCCTGCAAATCTGGGTAATCTCTTTTGGGATTGGCCGCCGTAGTATGTAGTTGAAATTCATGTTTAAGGCATAATCCTTCACTGTGAATTTATAACTACCAGCACAGAATACTAGTACTTCGTACAGAAGTATGACTTAGCAATTGTATTCAAAGAAATGTCTACTCAATGTCGTCAACAATATGGCGTAATTTAGTTCGCCTCAGAGTCAAGCACATTTTCGTGTAGACACCTACAAAAATCCATTGCAAGATAATTTCATACTTATTGCTCTGGAATATGATTCATAATACACTAAACCTATTCAGTGACGTAATATCACGCGACACGATAGGGTTGACTGCTACGAGAAGCTTCTAACGCCATCTAGCGCCTCTTTCTAGTACTTTATTCATTCTCGTCCAGCCAGCAACGTAGCCGCGCGGCCGCCGGTGAATAAAACGCGCGAGCGTGGCTCTGGCCGGTAGCGACACGCAACTTGTTTTAGCACCTACGTAGGTGCGCCGCGCGTAGGTACGTTTTTGCTACCTCCGCGGGGAGATACACAGGCCTGCTACCAGTAACCAATACTTACAAATATGTCATCAGTGGCTTTTGTCCAAATAATGCTACTATAATACTAATTTACTAACCATATTTCTGAGGATTACCACTTCACAGTTGTCAGGACGATTTGTTAGAAATATTGTTAGAACAATAACCCCTTTTGTAAGCACGTAGAGTTCAAAATGGCACGCTAAAGTTGTAGGTACCATGGAAATGTAGGCGAATCACTATTTACTGGTGCAATATTAAACAAATAATATATTCATGACATAGAGCATCAAATTACCTATTCACTTGTTTAATATATAATATTAATGCCCGATTCCGATTTTTTCAAATATTATTAGGACTGCTTTATAATACTGTTAAAAACCATTTTAAATTCTACAAATGGTTGCCTTCTTGTGGCATTTTTTTATTTTTGAGACTCATAATATCAGGTCATCAATTCAGTCATCATCCTCCTAGCGTTATCCCGGTTGTGCACTCGCACGCGAGGGCCCAGGGTCCGCTGACCATGATCCAGGAAGTGGCAGATCAGGTAATTTCAGTGGAGCGACTGCCATCTGACCTCCGTGACCCTGTTACTAGGGGAACCTGACCAGTTTTTGGATCATGGTTACACATGCAGGTCATCAATTTAGTATAGTAGATATTTAAAAATGTGTTAACAAGTATTGAACATCCTTTATTGACTTACCAAGATTTCCACTAGACCAAGAAAATTAATTTCGTTACTGCAGAAATAACTTCATAATCTCAAATGTTTAGTTAGCATGGGAAGTGCAAAACCTAGGCAAAGGTTAACGACCGATAGCAGTATCTGTGGTATTATAAATCAAGATTAGGAAGACATTATCGCAAATTAGTTTGTTGTTACAAAACAATTAAAACGCATTCGAATAGTTATTTAAAGAATAACTACCGTATACATACCTTTTTATTTTTGAGTTACATGGTCATGGCGCTTGCACTTGGCTTTTGGCACGAAATATTCGAATTTAAAAATAAAACGATACTTGTTAGCAATCCCATAAATGAAAATTCTATTGTTGATGATCAAGAAAGTTTAAATATATGATTAAAACGCGACTAGTTTTAGCTTGATGAGGTCCTTGTGGCGCAGTGGCGGCAGTGGTAGTGATACTAAAAGTTAAGCAACCCACGGCGCGGTCGTGATTGGATGGGTGACCATTCCGACCATTTAAGTGACGCCCATGTCAAGCATCTCCGTAGTTCGGGAGGCACGTTAGGCAGTTAATTCCGGCACATATCTGTTGGTATTAGTCGTTAATCCTAGTCAGAGGCCCTAGGGCGGCTTGATAACATCTGACAGCAAGGTTTGTCACTTATAGACACCCCTCCACCAATCCGCACTGAGCCCGCGTGGTGGAGTATGGCTCGTACCTCCTCATAGTTGAGGTAGAGGTCTTTTCCCAGCAGTGGGACCTATATAGGCTGACTTTAGTTTTAGCTAAGATACACTTTGATGTATAAAAGATGACTAGTTGACTTAGGGGGTTATTTTAAAATCCATACTGTTGCATGTGTACAAAAAATATTATAATCAACAGGAATAGGTATCCATGGTATCTTTTACCTATGGTATGGTATCTTTTGGTAGACTTCGGAGCAATGCGGCTTGCGGATTGCGTCAAGCCGCATGCGGCTCTGGTGACTACGCGGCGATCTCGAAACTATATGAAGGTATGGAATGGCCATGACGCATCGCTCGGAAAGGGTTTCATACACTCCCATAGTTCCATGAAAGCTGCTCCGAGCATGCGGCGAGCCACAGAATAAGTACTAGTACTCCGTACAGACGTATGACTTTGCAATGAAATTCAAAGAAATATCTACTCAATGTTGTGAACGATATGGTGTAATTCAGTTCGCCTCTGACTCAAGCACATTTTCGTGTAGACACCTACAAAAATACATTGCAAGATAATTTCATTCTTATAACTCTGGAATATGATTCATAATACACTAAACCTTTTCAGTGACGTACTATCACGCAACGCGATAGGGTTGACTGCCACAAGAAGCTACTTACGCCATCTAGCGCATCTTTCTAGGACTTTATTCACTTTCGTCCAACCAGCAACCTAGTGTCGCGCACCGCCGCGCCGGTGAATAAAACGCGGGACCGTGTCGCTGCCGGCTAGCGACACCCAACTTGTTTAGTCCCTTACCAAGGGGTCGCACCGCGTAGGTACGTTTTTGCTACCTACGCGGGAAGATACACAGGCCTGGGCGAGCCGAAGCAGCTTGCAGCATTGATCGAAAGTGTACCTGAAGCAATTTTCCTTAAAGAATCAATCTCCAAAACGGGCGTGTTCGTGTAATCGCTCTGGCGCTTTTCCGATATTGGTGTTTAGTTGTAATTGTGTATTTCATTTAAAGGAGTGATGTCACTATTTGACCATCATTATTTTTAGTGAGATAACATAATTCAAGTTAGGTATTGGTATCTACGAAGCGCAAGAGCGATTACACGAGTGCGTCCGTTCTGGAAATTGACCCTAAACCATGTTTGTTCCTTCTGACTTAACTACTTAACCTTGATCCATAGAAAACCAGTGACATTAAAATAAGAGATCATTACAACAAGACTGATCGCTGATAATTTGCAACGAGGCGCCATTAACAAGTTACAGCTCACAGCCAACAATTATCGCCGTCACTTCAGTTTAAATGTCTTAAATATAAATACGGCAATCCATAATACGGAAATTATATGTTTTAATAGTAAGCCTAGCCACCAAACGAACCTTTAATAAAATGTAATAGTGTTGTTCAAGAGTCGATTCGGTGTTCTTATCGATAGGGTATAATGAAGTAGTGTACAAGCTTAAAAGTTGGGTATGTTGATAGGACAAACGCTAAAAACACACTAAAATCATTTAATGATATTTATAATTACTATGCAAATAAATCTTGAGAGAGAGTAAAAAAAAAATTAAGCTGAATCATGTTGTTTTACTCCTGCGCTCACGGTATTGTATATCAGCAACTGATAGCATAGCATGTACGAGTATATAACATAATTTCACAAGGCAGAATCCATACTAATATTATAAATGCGAAAGTGTGTCTGTCTGTCTGTTACCTCTTGACGCTTAAACCACTTAACTGATTGAGATGAAATTTGGTATGGAGACAGTTGGAGACCCTGGAAAGGACATAGGCTACACTTTGTCGCGATATAAAAACATTAAGGGGGTGAAATGGGAGATGAAAGTTTATATGGAAAATCCAACTCTTGCCGGCGAAGTCACCTTGCCGGGGAACCACTAGTTGTCTATAAATAACTAAAATTCATTTTTTAATGTGAAATTCTAATCGAAATGGCGATAATATCACACCACTAGTTTGATGTAATTTAGTGGAATGTATTTGGCTAACGACACTTATTGACCATCTACGGTGCAGGCTGGGTTTAAATTTGCTATAGTTTTAGTTCTATTTTGCAAGCTTATCTCTTTTGCTACCCGAATATGGCTTACCGGCTTTCCGAATGTATTAGTTCAACATCTCGCAAAAACATATTGATATTTATTTGCATAGATCGTATTGATGTTAAAATTAATCAATGTAGGCGCATCCGGGATGAAAGCATAGTGTTATGTTTTGGAGTTTGCTGTGAGTTTAAGGATTTGGATGCTGTAGAGATAGAGCTACCCTATTTGTTGTTATTGCATGGTTTTGATATACCTACCGGTAGACTGGTAATTGTAATCGTTATTATTAATTAACTGGTGGTTCCCCGCGACTTCGCCCGCAACAGTTAGATTTTCCATATAAACTTTTATACCCCATTTCACCCCCTTAATGTTTTATATCTGGACTAAATGTAGCCTATGTCCTTTTCAGGATCTCAAACTGTCTTCTTACCAAATTTCATCTCAATCAGTCCTGTGGTTTATGCGTCAAGAGGTAACAGACAGACAGACACACTTTCACATTTGTAATATTAAGTATGGATTTATATATTTAAGCTTTATTGCACAACTAAAACTTTGTAAAAGGCGGATTTAATGCCTAGTGGTACTCTCTACCAGTCATACCTTTGGGCTAAGCAGAAATGAAAAGGGGGCGGTGCGACAAAGGTTAAAACAAAATTATGAAATCTATATTAATCTGTTGAATGGACGCGTAGCTTTGTAAAGTTGTGTTACGATATGAGTGTAGCTTTTAGCCAAGTCTGTCGAAAAGGAAAGCGAAGTTAGAGCATCTTCGATCTTTTGCCTAAAGTCTATTCTAGGCCCTTAGACAAGATACAATCTATTCTAAAGTAAAATTCGCTTTCGCTTATAAAACGAATAAAAACTAACATAAGCCATCGTAACATCGCGTGACTTTAGTGGGGATAGCGAATTTAGCTGTAAAAAGATTATATATATTTTTATATAACTTAAGCAATTATTTTGCAAGCTTTTACGAAATTAAATCAAATTTCACTTACAAAAATTAATCGACTGTGTCATCCAGTCTTTAGTTACGGAGGACGTTAGTCGACTGACTAACGTCCTCTGTAGCTTAGTTGGTAAGAGCACTCGCCCGGACAGCGAAGGGACGTGAGTTCGAGTTCCACCGGATGACACAGTCGATTAATTTTTGTAAAAAGATTGCAATTTGTTTACGGGCCCTGGCCCTTATATTTTTTTTCATGAAATAGTTTCAATTCATCTTTATTAAGTACTTACCAACGTTCTGTCCTCAGATGATGATCTGAGGTTATATCAGCTTATCCATGAATAATAAAACTAAAACTAAAAACCTTTAAAAATGTAATGTAACTAAAATATAATATTAAAAGAGTCAGTTAAGGCAAAGTTCCGAAGATACTGGCAGCGTTCCCCCTTTGAATAGCTAGACTAATTCTTTGTCCAACGTAGTTACCAGCACTTTGGTCTCCAGGGATTTTTTTTTAATTATTTATTTAATTTTATTTATATAAAAACAAATATAAGTGTACAAAAGGTGGACTTAATGCTAAAAAGCATTCTTTGCCAGTCAAACCTTTAGGTCATGCTGAAAGATGGCAACGGGTGCAGTGAGACATCAGCAAGAAAGAGCAATTGTTAATAACAATGCAACATTAAAAGTCATTTATATATATATATAATACTATACTATATACATACATACATATACATATTTGTTCATTGTATATTATCAATAAATTGTTATCTACTCACTAATTAAAACTTATCCATGACATGCATTTAGGTGTATGTGTAACTTTTTACTTACTTCGCACAGTTGTTATTTGGACCCAACTAATTAATTGTTCTTTGCAATTCTCATTACTATTCTCATAACATTTTCAATATTGTTTACTCTATCATCACTTCTTCAACCCTATTGTCTTTAGTTTAAGGTACAGAATCGCTTGTAAATATCATTTCGATTTTGGTTACGAAATTTAATGGGTACATATTGACTCCTATGAAGCCTTAATCAAGCTAAACCGCGTTCAGTCATGTTTTATTTGAACTACTACGTCTGTTTGACTTTACAATAATACTGAAAGGTGATGTTGTAATCACTTTTAAGAAGCTATTATGGTTCAGTTAGCACTTTAAAGCAACGCCGATTTTAGTGCTAATGTCATATATCATTATTTGGTGTGATAATGTAGGCATGTAATAAAAATGGGCTCTTTGATAGCGTATGTTGAAGTAAATAGCTGGATATAAACCGACATAAATCAAAATCTTACTATGCTATATTACTTAATAATAAATGCTAAATTAACGTCTGTCCGTCTGCATGATTGTCACGCTTAAATCGATGAACCGATTTAAATGAAATTAAGTGTGGGGATAGTTTAGGATCTTGGAAAGGATATAGGATATATGAAACAAATATATAGGAGGATGTAAAATCTAATCGTAATTTGCGAGAGCGAATAAAACAGAAAAAAAAAGTAAAAATAAACTTCAGGAAAGTATGGCTAGTCAGTGTTGAGATAAAGTAGTTTGAAAAACTTCGACGCTATTGCCTGCTTCTTATATACTTATTTACAAAATTATTTTTGATATCTATAGGAAGACACTCCTTGAGTTTGCGCAACAGAAAATGTTCAAACCTAAAAATTTAACGCATAAGCAGGCGTTTATAGGTTTACTGACTGAAATTTCACAGAGAAGGATTATATTTAAATAACCTACATAATTCTAAACACTATTGCAATCCCGCACTTTCTACACCACTGAAATGCAGTTCCTTTGAATTCACCACCAAACACGCGACGCACTTTTTTACGATATTTATTACTTATATCCACTTCTTAGCGTAAATCTTTTGAAACTTCATCTCCTGTCGTCAAGATCAAAGGGAAATTACCCATAAAAAGGTATGTTTGTTTTATAAGGAGAAAAGCTACTTGGTTTTGCATCATATAAGCAAGTATTGTTTAGACACCGACCGCTTCATAGAAGTGTGGTAACCTCACTTCGAATCTGCATAATGTTTATCTTTTTAAACTACATCTAAAAGAAAGGGTAGCAATAATAATGTAGAAGTGGTTACCAGGGCCCTGATAGAACAACATTATCGAGGATTGAGTGTAATAAATTAAAATAATAGTTTAAGAAAAGCCGTATTTCGTGACGTTGCCAGGAAAAAAAAAACAGATTTCATAACATTTTTTATATATCGTCCCCAAAGAAGTGTCCTTTGAATCCGTTCTGGATAAATACTATCCTAACTATCTCTCAGTATCAGTGGTTTACCGTCAAAGATATAATATTAGGGGTAATACAACTTCCGTGTTCGATTGACTCGATTGCTGGTTTTCAAGGTGTCGCCATCTCTGAGGTCCCGGGTTCCCGATCTAGTACGAAACTATATTTCTTATATTTAGTCTCGGGTGTGGGGGTTGTTGTACCACCCTTGTTACTGATTTGTGTTGGGATCAGAGCGGTGTATGTGATTTTGTCCGATATTTATTTATTTATACGTACCGGATTTTAAAACCAGCCTTTCCATTATCGACACTAATATTATAGAGGAAAGATTTTATTGTTTGTATTGAATAGGCTTCAAAACTACTTGACTGATTAAAATAAAATTTGGTACAGAGATGTTTTGAGACGCTGGGAAGGACATAGGCTACTTTTTGTCGCGATATAAAATCATCAGGGGGGTTATAGGTGAAGAAAGTTTGTATAAAAAATCCAAATTTTGGCGCGGGCAAAGTCGCGGGGAACTTCTAGTCTATTTTAAATCTGCGTGACACTACTAATAAGTAAAAAGCTTCAATAGCACTGGCGCTGTCTTTCAGCGCATGTGGTCGTATCATTCATGTACTTTATGGCATGTTTGGGTTCCGTGGGGAAATCTAAAGTCTAGTTTAGTATTTATCGCTTTAAAAGCTTTGCCAGATATATCATAGATTGTTTGAGTTACTTCCTACACGTGGCACGACCAATTTTCTTATCAAGGTTTTTTTTGGGTAGGTCACAAGTTACTTTTCTGTTAGTTGAAAAGTAACTTGTGATCTTTCACTGGTTTTATTATTAACTGCAATGTGCAATATTGACTGGTCAATATTTTAAATGGCATCAATACCTCAACTAGATATAAAAAATATGGTGGTGAAGTATGGCTCGTTCCTCCTCATAGTTGAGGTGAGGCCTTTTCCCAGCAGTGGGATCTAATAGGCTGACTTATATATAAAAAATAAAAATTAACGCCTCTACTTTTGCACGTGATAGAATAATCCCCGTTTTGTAAGTATGTACCTAAGTTTCTAAACATGACTGCAATTGAATCGATGCAATTCTGGTTCGTATATCACGCAATAAAGTTAATATTAAAATACCGTTTACGCAAAAGGGATTCGTTGCCCAATACCCACATGGACTCCCGAATAAGAACGAAGATTTACTCTATCTAAAATAGAAGCCAGTTCAAATACGTGTTGTAAATAAATGTCGGCTGATTGCCCGTGATTGAAATATGGTTGGATCCGGTCCGTTTTGGGTAAAGAGCAGCGAACATTACAGATGTGCCATCTCTTTTACTCATAGGATAGAGAAAAAGGTTAGAAGAGACATCGTACTAAGACCAGAGTTCAACAATTTTTAATCAGCCGGTAAATCAAGATTGACGGTTAATATGACACAATTCCCATACAAAATATGTCTATTTTATTTTATTTTTAGAAAACCAACTTTCTATTTATCTAGGAAACCAACAGCGATACAAGTTTTGTTAGACAATTTGAATAGAACTATAAGTAAGGCTAATGATAGGTTTCACTTAAAATAACTATTTGTAATAGAAACTTATAAAGAAGAACAAGTTAAACTTAATTAATAATATTACACATTTAAAAAAAACCGCCTCAAATGTTTAAGCTAATAAATATAAACGTTAAAGATTACGCTCGCAATCATGCATAAAGGTATATATTTTTCCAGTAGAATAAATTATTATAATCGCCAACAACTCCAAAACCATACTATTTACAAAAATACAGTAAGATAAACTTTAAAATAGAGAGAGAGAGTGCGCGCGTGTGTACCTGTAGGTACCTGTAATTTGTGTGTCAATTAATATTATAACGGCTGTTCAAAAATTAAACTGTCTTGCTGAACTCGATTCTAATTTTATGTTGAAATACGAATATGTATCGCTGAAACGAGGGAAGGTGGGAGCACCACAATACTGTTGAATGAAACTAAGGCCAGGCCTGTGTATCTCCCCGCGGAAGTAGCAAAAACGTACCTACGCGCGGCGCACCTACGTAGGTGCTAAAACAAGTTGCGTGTCGCTACCGGCCAGAGCCACGCTCGCGCGTTTTATTCACCGGCGGCCGCGCGGCTACGTTGCTGGCTGGACGAGAATGAATAAAGTACTAGAAAGAGGCGCTAGATAGCGATAGAAGCTTCTCGTAGCAGTCAACCCTATCGCGTCGCGTGATATTACGTCACTGAATAGGTTTAGTGTATTATGAATCATATTCCAGAGCAATAAGTATGAAATTATCTTGCAATGGATTTTTGTAGGTGTCTACACGAAAATGTGCTTGACTCCGAGGCGAACTAAATTACGCCATATTGTTGACGACATTGAGTAGACATTTCTTTGAATACAATTGCTAAGTCATACTTCTGTACGAAGTACTAGTATTCTGTGTTAAGGCGTAATCGAAATAGGACAAATAATAGTTACTCAAAGCGCTGTGATTAATAATTACCTTATTGTTTTAACAAACACACCAATTACCTAGCCCACTGAAAATAAGGATCAACCGAACTAGTTTTGTTAGTTGAAGGTTTCGTTGCAGGGAAGTCATTTTTTGTTAAATATAAACAATCTTCTGGTTATAAAAAAACTAGTATGTTACTGATAACTAGAAGTTCGCAAGTCACTAGATTACGGCCTACTAGTAGCCAAATTTTGGTTACTGTGAACCAATCATTTTTTTCAGTGCCCCAAACTAAGCGCGAGCTTGTGCTATGGTGACTAGGATAACGGATAGACTTACTTATATACATTTATTAACATCCATGACTTAGGTACAAATGCTCGTGCTCATCACACAAACATTTGCCCCTTGCGGGATTCGAACCCGCAACCGCTGGTTTAGAAGTCCGGGGCGCGAACCACTACCCCAAGACGGTCGTCTAATTGATTGGTGTTGTAGTTCGTAAATGTGAGATTCCATTAAGATTGTATAATCACACTTGCGGTAAACCCGTTGCGTTGAAATTACCCTAACATTTTTCTTTATCTATTTTATGCTTGTTATAATAAATCCAATAAAATCTAGCCCCACAAGGATCTAGACACGGCCCAACGTAAAACCTAAAATTGCTTCTAGACAGTGAGATGAGAGAAGATGCAGATCGTGCTGTGCAGTCACAGCCACTGTAGATTGCCCTTTTTTAAAGATTAACTAAATACATAATATAGTAGATAACACTTTGTTGTCTTCATTTTAATTCGAAATAAGAATCAAGTCTAGAGACTTTTTTTTAATTTACAAAAAAATATGTTTTTTGCAAATCGCAATAAATGCTTCATTTTTAATAAAATTACATCTAAATGAAGAATTGAATAAAAAAAATATGTCACAGTTCTCCAGAAATAAAACCTTTAATCATTCAAACATCAAAGAAATCGTTTAATGGATTGACAAATTGATGTTTGGTTTTCTTTTAACTTTTTACCTACCAGACGCCAGTAACACTTATGTCATTTGTCGCTTCAGACAAACATATTATTAAAAAGCACAGCTGGCTAAATGATATGGTTATAATATGTATGAAATAAAATGTTATAAATAACAAATTAAATAAAAGGACTGAATATTTAGCTAATTATATTTATTAGAAATGCAACTCAACGTAATTGAAA
Organism: Pyrausta nigrata; assembly: GCA_949316185.1. Taxonomy (NCBI): domain Eukaryota; kingdom Metazoa; phylum Arthropoda; class Insecta; order Lepidoptera; family Crambidae; genus Pyrausta; species Pyrausta nigrata. Next base: position 16,782,252 of record OX438950.1, read on the forward strand.
CGATAAATAACAAATAAATCACTTTTTACTGTTTATTGTATCTTCAAAAACTAGCAACTAAAAACAAGTAAAAGTATCAAAATAAAAGTCATAGACAAAGTACAAAGATTTATAAAAAAAAGGATTTAGTAAATATCTATCGCCAACATCGTTCACCCCGGTGTGGCAACACCAGAAGAAAAGTGGCGGTAGACAATACTAAACTACACGCTAGCTTCACTTCTCATATAAAAAAATGTATCCACATGGGTAGTGGAACCAGCTTTCGGGCTGGTCGGCGCAGAATCCCGCCTCTAATTGCTACATCTACGGCTCTAACAATTCCGTCGTGCCCCGGGTAGAATTTTTCTATTCGGCCTCTTGGCCAAGAACCACGAGGAAGATTTCCGTCAGCAATTAAAACGATGTCTCCGGGCTTCAAGTTTTCGACAGGGCGGACTTTAGATCGTGGCACTAGACTCGGCAAATACTCGCGAACCCAGCGCGTCCAGAAGTGATCTGCAAGACGCTGGGCCTTTTTCACTGTACCCGAAGAATCAGATCTTCGTCTGAAAATTCAGCCATTAAAAAGTGTGGAGAGGAAGAACCCAAAATAAAATGAAAGGGAGTTATTGCTTCTTCAGTATCCGGGTCCACAGGAACATGTGTTAGCGGTCTCGAATTAACAATGCTTTCAACTTCTAATAGAAGGGTATGTAAAACTTCTTCACGTGGCGCACGTTCCTTTAATGTGACCTTTAATGCAGTTTTGACAGATCGGATTAACCGCTCCCAACAACCTCCCATGAAGGGTGCAGCAGGAACAATAAATTTCCATTTGATGCGTTGATTTAAAGCATAGTCCTGGACAGGTTGTGTATAAAGTACAGAAAGTTCTTTGTTCGCACCGACAAAAGCGGTTCCATTATCCGAAATTATCGTCGTTGGACATCCTCGTCTGGCAATAAAACGCCGAAGCGCCATAATCGCTGAATCTGATGATAAACTTCCGACGATTTCGAGATGGATAGCACGAACTGTTAAACAGGTGAACAGCGCCACCCAACGCTTCTCTGAGCGTCTTCCTAGGGTAACAGAGACTGGGCCAAAGTAGTCAAGGCCTACACAGGTAAATGGTCTAGTATGGTGAGTCAAACGTTCAGGGGGTAAATCACCGATAGATGGAACAGGTGGTGCCATTTTTCTAATTCTGCATACAAGACATGAATTGGCCACTTTCTTCACCGCCGTGCGTAATCCAAGGATATAAAATGACTGACGAAGCTCGTTAACAACAAGTTCATTGTTGGAGTGAGCAGCTCTTTGATGATGGTAGGCAATAAGTAATCGAACAATTGAGTGTTTCCCATCGAGCACGACCGGATTTTTAACAATGTCAATACAATCTCTAACTCCGCCAATCCTCCCAGAAAGTCGGAGCAGACCAAAACTATCTAAAATTCACGTAAGATTATGAAGCATGCTTGGCTTCAAAAGTGGTTTTCCACTACTTAAACAAGATCGCTCAACTTCAAAGGCATCTATTTGTGACGTAAGTAGAATATGTTGCTCAGCAAGCGTCATATCTTCTATCAATAAAGGCTTAAACGGTACTGACAATTTCTCAAACTTTCTTAAATCTCTACATTTAGTCTTATCAGAACGACCTAAAAGTGAGCGGAAAGCTCTTGCACAACAAAAAACTCGTGCAGTAGCGCGCAATAGCCTGAGCCAACTACTAAAACGCGAAAAATCTGCTACTACCGGAAGAAAAGAATCATGCGTATTAATTAGCCGTACAGTTTCACAAATAATGGCTGAGCGTTTCATCTCTTCCGGAGCTGCAGGTGCATGTTCCGGTTCTTCTGGCCAACACTTAGCTGGTAATGTTAGAAAGTGGGGGCCAGAAAACCATTTCGAATTCATATCAAATTGAGTGTTGATACGCGTAGCATCGTCTGCGACATTCATGTTTGAAGGTACATATCTCCAATTAGCTAAATTGGTTATTTCAGCGATCTCACCCACACGATGAGCTACATAAGGTTTAAAAATGCGCGCATCACTTCTCAGCCATTTTATGACCGTGAGACTATCTGACCAGTAAAAAACTTGGGAAGGTTTGCGTCGATGTGCCCCAAGAATATAACCAGCAAAACGTGAAGCTATAAGTCCTGCTTGTAATTCAAGCCGTGGTATCGATACTGGTTTCAAAGGGGCTAGGCGAGCTTTACCACCTATCAAACCTAACCGTACAGTTTCATCGATACACACAAAACGCCAGTAAGCCACACATCCGTACGAGAGTTCGCTTGCATCAGCGAAAATGTGCAGCTGACAGTCTCTTACTACATTGTGGGAAAAATAATGGCGTGGAATTGGAATAGAACATAAAGATAATTTGGAAAGATCATTAAACCACAATATCCATTTAGAGGTGACAATAGCGGGTAGTTCATCATCCCAATCTATCCCCAGCTTCCAAGTTTGTTGAAAAATTACTCGACCCCGCATAATAATAGGAGTTAAAAACCCTAGTGGATCATACACTCTCATAAGTTGTGATAAAACGGTTCGTTTCGTAAATTTGGTCGGTAAGGCACCTAGATTAGAGCGTGAAAAAGGAAAAGTATCATCTTTAGTGTTCCAGACTACGCCTAAAATACGAACATTAACTGCAGATGCGTCAGGTAAACATATTTCTTTGGGAAGTGTTGCAAGAGCTTTCGAGTTTGAAACCCAGGCTCTCATATCAAGACTGGCTTGAGCGTGAACATGAACTATGTCAGAAGCTAAACGAGCTGCTGCTTCTTGGGAATCGACGCTACCAAGATAGTCGTCCATATAATGATCTTCGATAATGGCCTTTGCTGCAGCTAATGGGCACAAATGGGTAAAGGGTACAAAGACTGGTGCTCCTCTGCATTTCGATTTTTTAAATATATGGCTGTAAATGGACTAGAAGTGGCCCCGAAAATCATTGAGGACATGCGGTAAACCTTCAACGGCTGATCCGGGCTAGTACGCCATAAAAATCTTTGGGCATCCCGATCTTCCAACCTAATTTTGGTTTGAGGAAACATTTCTCAGATATCTGCATTCAAAGCAAAACGACCCTCACGAAAACGCATTAAGATTGCAAGAAGTGGTTGTAATATATCAGGTCCAGATAAAAGTAAAGAATTGAGACTGACTCCAGAATAAGTAGCGGCTGCATCGTGAACAACCCGTAATTTTCGTTTTTGAGGGTGCATGACTCCAAAATGCGGAAGATACCATGCAATTTTTCCCGCAGGTTTTTCGTAGCACGGCTCAGCATAGCCTTTTTGAATAGTCGCCTCAATGTTCGCACGATAAGAATCTGCATAAGATTTATCACTATTCATTTTTAGTTCAAGGGCAAAAAATCTTTTACGTGCCAATGGGTAGCTGTCAGGAACCGACTCAATGTTGGATTTCCATATTAATCCGGTTTTAAATCTGCCGGAAGGTAACCGATGTGTCGTTTTATTTAAAATATCAATCGCTCGCTTATCGTCTTCCCTTAGATACTTTTTCGCGTTAATTCCAATGGAATCTATCCGAAAATATTCCTGTAGTTGGTTATCAAGTGAGCTTGTAACCTCAAAAACCTTACCATAGTTCACAAATTCTACTGGAGAACATTCGTTTCTAATAACACCAAATAAAACCCAGCCCAACGCAGTTAAAACTGCAACTGGTTGATTCCGAGAACCTTTTCGAATTTGACGTGGCACTGACAACTGACATTATCAATACCTATTAGTAAGGTAGGTTTAGCTTCTTCGTATGTAAGTAATTCAACTAGATCGGATAAATGGGAAAAGGATTTTAAATTACTCGAGTTAATAGATTGAGAACCTAAACCTAAGTTTGGTATCGAGCGGACATTATGAAGTAAATGAGTTTCAGTGCTATGTCGACCTTTAACTGAGATATTGACAAAACTAACCTCAGTCTATCTTGACATCCCTCCTATTCCATCTACTCTAATTTGACCTTTCCTACCTTTAGCCCCAATAGCAAAAGCCACATTTGAATCTATAGCCACATTTGTAGTAGTAGAACCATCGTCTAATAGAGCAAAGGTATCACAAGAACCCTTAGGGCCCGAAATAGTAACAGGTACTACTTTGAGAAGAGAGCGAAAGGTAGAAGGAGGAGAAGTGGTGTGAGTGACGACGACAGACTCGTGTTCAGCTGATGTCGTAGAATTATTGTCATCAGCTACAACTACTGAATTAGAATTGATTTGTGGTTCCGATGTTAAACCTGCATAAACTGCGTCGTCTCTATATTCATTATGTAGCAGGGGATGATGTTTATTCTTATTGGTGCAATCATTAACGTTACATGAAAACTTTTTACATGAAACATAAGTGTGTCCTCCTTTTAAAAGGCATTTGTGGCACACTTTACTGACCCTAACCCACTCCCAACGCTCGTCAACATTAATGCTGGCAAATTCTTTACAGGATTTCACATCATGACCAACCTTATTGCAAAATAGACATACCTTTTTTGAGTTCTCACCATAACTTTTTTTTACGTCAGTTGTGCCATGACATTTGACATTTCTGAAGGGAACATCCAATGGCATAATGTCATATCGACTTCGTAAATTCGCTTCGTGCATCAAAAAATCGGATAAATGTTCAATCCTAAATAAATTGGTATGCTCTCTAGAATGCACGAAGTCAATCCACCTAGATCGTAATATAGGGCTTAATTTACTTACTATCTCGTTGGAAAGTTCTGGAGAAGCGAGGTATTCAGGCCGTTGTAGTAAACGAACTACCTCAACACAATTACGGACTTTACAGGCGAACGTGTTAAGTTCTCTGCTACTGTCATTAACCGGTAACTTTGGTAAGGCTCTAATAGCTGAAAATTGAGTCATAATGATGTACTCTGGACGTGCGAAGGCTGTCTCTAGCGCTTGCATAACTACCTCTGGGTCGCGCGCAGCAGCCAGTAAAACGGGTACAGAATCTCGCGCAGCCCCACGCAAAGAAGCATTTAGTCTTGTCAGATTTTCTTGTATGGTATATGACGGACTAGTGTCCGAGTACACCTTCCTGAAAATGAGCCAATCAGTCGGACGGCCATCAAAAATAGGTAGAGGGAAACTGACCTTATTGTTCTTCAATGCCGTGTTCGTTGCGACAGCTGCGATGGCTTCAGCTAATTGTAGAGTGTTGGAAAACTCATTTTTATTATTATTATTACATTGACAATGTTGTTGAGTGAACGTAGAGTGTGGCTGTGCGGTGACTACATGCGAAGCCTCGGCAGTCCGCTGCTGACCTGGGGAATAGGAAACCTCGTTAACTAAAGGCCAGGTCACAGTTGCAGGCGCGGATGCCCGATTCCTGATTAAGGGTTCAGTGAGCTTATTGGGTCGGGGATAATCTGTAAGAAAAGCCGATGTAGGTAGGGAAGCAGCCGTAGTCGGCATACTTCTACGAACAACCGCATCGACGGCAGAGGTACCCGTGTCATTAAAGCTTGCCGCGGCCGGTGCGCCCTCCGCCTGAGCCTGTGATGGTGCATCGTGTGCCGATTCTTGATCATATGGAACAGGCGCATCCTGTGCTCCATTTTGGTAAAACGGAACAGTCGCATCTAACCACTCGGTTACAGAGGCATGGCTGAAACGACGACTGCGAGATTCCTTCGCCTCGATCGCGGCGACTTGGGCCCGGTACTCGGCTTCCGCGACTGTTCGTTCTGCTTCCGCCTCGCGACGCTCAATATCTCGTAGACGTTTGAGGTGTTCCACCTACGCCGCGAGCGCCTGTGCCCGCACGGTTGCTGACGACGCTCCCGAGGATGACGAAGCCGAAGCCCTAGTCTTGAGGTTTTTTAATTGTGCGCGAGTAATCATTATATTTACGATTCTGACACCAATATTAGAAATGCAACTCAACGTAATTAAAACGATAAATAACAAATAAATCACTTTTTACTGTTTATTGTATCTTCAAAAACTAGCAACTAAAAACAAGTAAAAGTATCAAAATAAAAGTCATAGACAAAGTACAAAGATTTATAAAAAAAAGGATTTAATAAATATCTATCGCCAACAATATTTTTCTAGAAACAGCATCGAATGATTGGTAATTTTAGGTATGCCGTATATTAACTTCCGCTAACAATGTGTTTCGATAAGTTCAGGCTAAACATTTTTAGGGATATTTTTTTCACAGAAAACTTTTAGTCTTTGGAAAAATATCATAAAAGTTTTAAATTTAAATCATCATCTTTTAGCGTTAGCCCAGTTGCGCGCGAGGAACCAGGGCCAGTTTAGACCGTGGTCCAGTATATGGGAGATCAGGTTAATACAGTGGAGCGACTGCCATCTGACTTATGCTACCCTGTTAACAAGGGAACCTGGGCAGCTTGGATCATAGTTAAACATTCAGTTGAATATAATATTCAGGTTTCCTCACGATGTATCCTTACTGTAAAAGTATCGGTTGGTGAAACAACAGTAGGTTGTACATTACACACGGCTCCACACCAACCTACCCTGATCCGTCAAATTTCAACATTATGTTGTTTACATATATCATTTGAGATATTTTCACAGATTTAGAGTTGATGCGCGGCACGTGGAATCGAACCCGGTACCTGCCGCATGAGAGGCAACCCGCTAGCCACTACGCAACTGTTGCTACCCGCTAGCCACGATGCTCTTCAAACGTAAGTTTTAGATTATAAATCAAATCAAAACTACAATACAAATTTGCACGCAGTACCTTAATCATTATCTTAGTAAAATATATAATAATCATAAATATAAATAACCATGTTAGGTATAATTGACATTTCCGCTACCATAACTAGTGAAAGTGCCTCTAAGGGTGTCTTAAATTGCCATAAATCTTACCTAATAATGCTTGATGGTTTACTAAGGTGACCTATAACTATAAATGATCAAGCACTTGCAATACTATAAATTCAGCAATTTTTTGATGTGAAATCCTATATCATATTTATTAATGAGGATGAAGTGTTCTTTGTACGAGCACAGGTAGCAGGCAGTAAAATCAGCGATATATTGCTTTAAGTGGATAATTGTGAAATAAATAAATAATCCTCCTAGCCGAATTTCGACTACAGTGGCCAATATCATCAGAGATTAGCCGTCTGCGCAAAAGATATAATAGTGCACAAGTGTGTGCGCAATACACAGGTGCACTCTCTAATCCTTCACTGTCATGATTCGGTGAGACGGCAGTCCGATATGACCGCAGAGAGATCAGGCGCAGGACCAACGGTTTAACGAGCTTTCCAAGGCACGGGGGTGTTAACACCACCAACTTCCTGACTCCGGAGCTGTGTCTGAGTTATTTCAAGACAGAAAAACCCGAATACGCTAGGCTCGTCCCGGGATTCGAACCCGGGACCTCGTGGATGGTACCCAGCGTGCTGACCACTAGACCAACGAGGTAGTCAATAAGAGGTGAAATAATGACGGTGCACAATGTAAGAACTACAAAAGATATTAAATCTGTAAGTACAATAAAAACAAGTATAACAACCATTTTCTGTGACACATGTTGTTTCATCAGTGTAAAATATGGAATAATAAGAATCATCATATCAGCCTATTGCAGTCCACTGCTGGACATAGGCCTCTCCAAGACGGCGCCAACTTTCACGGTCCTCCGCTTCTCGCATCCAGCCACCACCGGCCACCTTCCTCAGGTCATCGGTCCACCTAGCAGGGGGGCGTCCAACACTACGTTTCCCGAGACGTGGTCTCCATTCGAGAACCATCCTACTCCAACGCCCGTCGGTTCTGCGACAGACATGACCAGCCCACTGCCACTTCAGCTTACTGCACCTCTGAACGATATCTATGACTTTCGTCTTTTGGCGAATAATAAGAATATAATAGATATACTAAATAACTTTATTGTACACCATTATAAGAAATGACACAGCAATTTAAATAATAGTAAGTTGCTATATCATATTTACCTATATCGTTAAAAAATTTGCTGATCATTTCTGTACAATCACAGTTTTCTGTTGCCTTTACGTGTTGTAGTTGTAAGATGTTTTGATTAAAAAAGGCGAGCTATATCGAGATGCATAAAAAACACACAAACTGAATTTAGATCCTTCTTTTATTTGTAGAAGAAAAACGCCACAATGTTGTCGGAATAACAAACAGGCCCCAGGCAGGAGCCAGTAATGAATAAAATTAAATACACAATAAATACGAGTTGAACCAATAATTATCTTTTAATAAAGCAAAAGCAGGCGCTAAGCATTCCATAAATAATATTTATGCGCCCGCGTCGGTAATATCTCAAAACACAACAGATTTATAACGAAGCGGAATGCGAGAAAAGATACGATTATCTGGGCGAGTCAAACTAGACCTTTGAGTAATACAAGACACGTAACACCTAAAGAAGTAAGTCTCTCGCATTTCAAAATCATATTGTGTGCAGTATTTTTTTTATCCCACAATGGGGATCCACACGCAAAGCTTGATGCAGATGGCGTAGCATAGATACGGCTATGTCAAACATTTTGCTATTATTTATGTCGGGCTTTTTCGTATCTAATTTACAGTTTTTCGTGACTATCTAATGGTAATTCATCATTATGTATTTTTTTTTGTTAATGAAGTTATCTGTACTAAAAGACGAACGAACGAACGAAGATCAAAAGTATCTGGTAAAAAAACCGATCATATTGCGAGGTAAACATTTGGGTGTTAATCCAATTTTATTACTGTAAATGTTACATTTAATTGTTGAAATTGTCTTTGTTGTAAGTGCTTGTGTTACAAATTAATTACATAACAAGGTTTTTAATAAATATAACTAAAATAATTAGGGGAGGTCAGCTCAAAGCGGCCACCTTTACTTTGAGGTGTAAAAAACCTACTGAATAAAATGATTTTCGAAAAGATTTTTATACTGATAGGTAGAAAAAACATTTGTTCTTCATTGTACGCAATCCAAATCTGCAAAAAGTTGAAAATACATATATGACACGTAAATTACGAAAAGGTGGCAAAAAGCCGCTTTGCCCAAGGTGCCGCCCAAAGCGGCCATGGGGGTAAGGGCAAAGCGGCCAGTCCAGTAATGTATGAGAAATATACATTTTTTGACAAAAGATATAGGTAGTGTTGAAACAAGAAGATTGCCAATAATAGTTTATAATCAACATGTATTTTTTATAAAACCTTTGGTGTCAATTACACATTTAAACTCTTAAAATTAATGGCACTTTTTATCAACTGTGTTATTAATAACTGAAATAAATATGTTTTCAAACGTTATAAAAAAACAAAAATTGCTTAAAATTGTATTGCTATACATTAAAACGAGCCTTGTTGTCCTTCACGTTTTTGATTGCTTGCGTCATTGTACTTTCGCCCCATAACCCTTTGGTAGTTTTCCATTTATAAATTTTATAATTGTTGACCATCTAAACAAAATAATCAAGTATTATAATTCGAAGTATTACACGCAAAGCGGTCAGTTGGCCGCATTGCCTTTTTCGTGCACTTTATTTCAAAAATTAACTGCTATCATATTTGATATTAACTTTGTAAGCAAATAATACACAAACATAGTCTAATAAATGAGTTTTAAGGCGCATTAGATGAAAGTAATGAGTTATGCGTGGTTAAGATCAAATCAGGCTGGACTTACCTCGCATTTTTTTAAGGATACCACCAAATATTTAAAAATCGTCACTGCACGCACGCGCTTGCAGTGACCGGTGCCGAATGACTGATCGGGGCGAGGCGGAAGGTTAGCTGTAAGACGAACCAGTAAAGTTCGTTATGACATTTAATAGAACCGTATTCGGAGCCATGGCCGCTTTGCCTTCTGTGGCCGCTTTGAGCTGACTTCCCCTAAATACGTACATGTTTGTTTTTTAGATTAGAATTCTACGATCGGAACCGCGATGACACCGGGAATTTTGGTGTCGTAGCTTCACAATCTAGTTATACGATGAATATTCCCGATCCAGAAGCTTATCATGCTGTAAATAGTTCTAGTACTACTACCTATAATTAATAAATTTTCTTCTTATAGCTGTTTCCCACTTCTTTTTTAAAATAAATGCACACCATTATTGTAACAACCTGGCACAGGTCTTTTGGAAATCAATGAACACCATTATTGTAACAACCTGGCACAGCACATAACGGCATTATGCTTTCGTAGATTGAAAACACAAAAAAATACTCAAAGAAACACAACTTCTGTACTGGAATGACAAATAGCTTTGGTCGCATTAACAATGCGCCACCTACCGGGAGAATTTGGCAGTGTGGATCCCCATTAAAAATTAGCAGTTGTACAGTTTGTACGTAGGGTGTGGTCCTCCAGCATTTCGGGGGTTGTGCGACGGGTTAACGTCCCGTTTATGTAAAAAGACCATTGTTACGAAAACGACATCAGAAAGAATACGATCCGATCCTAACGACGACTCTCGGCGATTGAAGACCCCAGTGTCCGAACCCAACATTATCGGAGAGACCAAAGCAGCTAGGCTTCGATGGCTCGGACATTTAGAGAGAATGGAAGAAGAGAGCGTACCTGGGACGACTAAATGGGAGACGCCCGGTTGGACGCCCTAGGTACCGCTGGAAAGACGTCGTAGCTCAAGACCTGCTCAACCTCGGCCATAGCGACTGGCAAGAACTCTCGCAAGACCGAAATGCATGGTGATCTGATGTCGGAGGCCAAGGCTCACTTTGGGTCGCTGCGTCACCCCAGTAAGTAAGTAAATAAGTTGTACAGTTTACAATGGAGAGACGGCAACACGGTCATTTAAAATTTAAATGGTGGATCTATTTAAATTTTAAAAAGAACCACTTTTCGTCAGCTGCATCAGTGGAAGTAATGCGATTGCATATAAGTATGTCCGGGTTTGGACTAGCGATAAATTATATAAATTATGGGCTATTAGTTTATCAAATGTTATTCGACAAAAACCCATGTTGAGTTCATAATCCCCCCCCCCCCCCCGGCCCCTCTTCAAATGGCAGCCATTTTAGTTATTTAAAAAAAAACTGTTTCTGTAGATCTGTAGGTCCTAAAAGTTATGAAAATGATTTAATTATCTAAAAAAATTTTTTTTTTTGCCAAAAAAATTTTAATATTATAAATATGTCTCTAAAATTTGATAAATTAAAGGCACTTAAATTTTCGGTAGTCGAAACCCGGATACCTTAACAAATATAATTTCCATTCCAAAAGAGGTGAGTCCTCACTTTTCATATTATTATTGTTTGCAAGTTTTAACTTCTTTTTTAGCAGATGGTATACAACTAATCTTAATAATCTCAAAACAATTACAATTCAGTTTCGTACGTGAACTAAATTCTTAGTCCTTCAAAACCCGTTATTCAGTTACTATTATGCCATTTAGGCGTCAAACCTTGCAATTAGTATCTAAATCCATTAAAACTAAAAGCGTTGGCTCTATAACTTGATACCAGTCTTTAGTAATATAGGCGCTGGGATACCCAATTACCGTCAGATATGTCATTGTGACAGCAACATAGTTCGGTTATGTTGCTAGCCACATTTCGCCTTAAATGGTTGGGTATTTTGTGCTTGGTATCATTCAGACAGATTTAAATGAAGATATTTAAGTTAGGACGAACTTCGACTAAGATTATCATTACCAGTCCTTTTATACTCACAGTTCCTTCATCTTCAGATAAAAATACATGTTTAGCTTTGAGTCAAAGCAATAGGGCACATATATAAAGTATGCCCATACTTTTATCCGATTGTGGCGAACCTCAAAAGAATGGTTATGTTTTTGTCTCAATAAAAATTTCCCTAATATGATGACCGCTAGGTGGACCGATGACCTGAGGAAGGAGGCCGGTGGTGGCTGGATGCAAGAAGCGGAGGACCGTGAAAGTTGGCGCTGTCTCGAAGAGGCCTATGTCCAGCAGTGGACTGCAATGGGCTGATATCAATATGGTGACTTGGGTAAAATTTACACATTCTTATTTGAATTTATCATTAAATGGTTTTTAAGTAACTGTTTATTGAAACAGTCTCAAAGATCTCAAGGACAAGATATTTTAGTCAATATACCACTAGAAGGGAAGCAAGGCTTACAATAGGCATTCCGTAAAGGCGTAACAAAACATAGTTAATGGAACAATTATTTAATTAAAACGGCCTCTAAGATACTCAATTAATATTGATAAGTACCTGCAAATTTCTAGTTCCGACCATGTTGCGGTTTTATCAGATATTGCATAAGTTTTATGCAGTTCGCATTCACAAGGTTTATTTCTGGGCTAGATATTTCATTGTTCTTAAACCCTTAAACGTCCTTGCAATTTATGTAACCACAAATGTTAGTACATAATAAACCTTTTTTAATAACCCTGAATGAAAACGATGGCGTACTACTTTAGTATTTAGATTAGACGACCGTCTTGGTGTAGTCGTTCGCGCACCGGACTTCTAAACCAGGCGGTTGCGGGTTCGAATCCCGCAAGGGGCAAATGTTTGTGTGATGAGCACGAGCATTTGTACCTAAATCATGGATGTTTATATGTATTTAAGTATTTCTATCCGTTATCCTAGTCACCATAGCACAAGCTCACGCTTAGTTTGGGGCTAAGTAATTGATTTGTTTGTTGAAACAATTTATTATTTATTATTATTTACAGAAAAAAGTTAACACTACCATGCAAATTTTAAATAAAAACCATTAATACCGAATTATATTTATTCTCTATGTATGTTAGTCTGTTAGGTATTTGTTCTATGAGCCTGCATTAGGTGCGTCTGTAATAAATAATAGACAACATCATACATTGCTCTGATATAGAAATCAGAAACAGCGGTGATACGAAAACACCCAGACTCGGAAACAATATAGAATATACTTAATTATAATTATAATTTTAATATGATTTTTTAATTATTTTTTACTTAATTATAATTTTCTAAATACACTCGACTACCGATCGAATCCGAGACTTCAGATGTCCACCATAAAAACAGCCGTGCAAGCCACTCGACCATGCGACGTACATTTCCGGCTAGTTAACACAGTCATTAAAATGCTAAGTAAATAAACTGGCATATCACAAAAGACATTTGAGATACTTTGCTACATCCAATAATAAAAAGTCCCATCAAACACGGAGGATTACCATTAAAAACACACAAACTTTTTACGGGACATTTACGTCTTTTAAAAAAGCTATAAATCCTAATTACAACAAATAATGTGTCATACGCGTCGTATATCGTAATTCATTCGTGAGGTTTTATTTCAAATTAAATTGAATTTTTCGGTTTCGGTCGGAAGCCAGTGCTTCCGACCGAAACCGAAAAATTCAATTTTTTATATACAGGGTGTTTTTTTCTTATTTAAACTTAAATAATTAAAAAAACACTGTGAATGTTAAAAAAATATTAAAAACTATACAGGCTGTCCCAAAAAGTGCGTGCCGGACTGACACCTTTTAAATTAAAATAACTTGGCTGTAATAAAAGTCTCAAAGTTTGGAAGATAATGCAACTTTTTAAATTTTTTCTTGTATGAAAATACAAGAAAGTGGCAATAACTCTCAAAATAAGACACTTACTAGAGACATGGTATTTGATTTAAAGGCTGCTATGGCTAAGCTATCTCGAGCGTCAGTTTATCATGTCATTTTTGACCAAGTGGAATTATTTCCAAACTAAAATCCTTTTTTTTATTAAGTAAATCTGAAGGGTCTATAGCTAATTTATTTCCAGGGCCGATCTGGCATGCTGTTTTTGGGACCTGTATATAGAGTTTTCTTTTTAACCTTCTCTATTATAAAACTGTGCGACTGCGACTTCTAACTAGCATCAAGGTTGACTTTTTCAACTGATGCAATTTTACAAAATCCACTTTGCGGTTTATTTACTTTTAATTACAACCTGATGTTTCAAACAGTAATACTGTATGTTCAAACTAAGTGTACAGTACGTTAAGTTGCCTTTTTGAATTACGAAAACAGCTTTTATTGACGACCGTCTTGGTGTAGTGGTTCGCGCCCCGGACTTCTAAACCAGGCGGTTGCGGGTTCGAATCCCGCAAGGGGCAAATGTTTGTGTGATAGCACGAGCATTCGTACCTAAGTCATGGATGTTTATAAATGTATATAAGTATGTCTATCCGTTATCCTAGTCACCATAGCACAAGCTCACGCTTAGTTTGGGGCTGGGTAATTGGTGTATTTGGTGAAACCATTTATTTATTATTATTATTTTTTATTACGTAGGGAATAGAGCCTGGCTCAAGATCGAATTGGTGTAGTCTGATGAGTCAACTTATTTTTATTGTGTTTTTAGTGACAGGAATGGACACCTTCTTGTTTAGAACCATGAGCGTTTTGTTGATTTTCGTCGATATCAGTCAAATATTTCAATACCCAGACTCGGGAGTATTATTCATTTGTAGGGTTATTTCATTTAATCTGGCGTCGAGTTTTGGCGACGATTTACGTGTCGTTGATACGAAAAGAAAGCGCCAGAATAATAATACCTACGTCTCAGTGTTTACACTGCGCTTGTTTTTACAAAGGCATTGCTCACTTCGAGCTTACTTACACAATTTAGAGTAAGCTGCACTTATAAAGAGAAAAACCACTACGTCCTTGCTAGTTATTTAGTAGGTATAGTCGACCAGCAAAGGTGTAGCTGGAGAGACTTTTTCAATGGCTCTTTAAAAAACTGAATCAGTAACTTTGAAATTTTATCTATAGGTTATGGGAAACAGGAAACTACGGAACCCTATATTTGGGTATGGTTCGACCCTAACTTGACTAATTTTGCGATTAAGAATCTTAGTAAAAGCAAATATAACAATTAAACTTTCTTGTTGAATTTTTATCACTAACAATATAATTATACGGGGACTCATGAAACGACCTGTCATTTCCTACTGCGCCGAACACACGTTCTTTTACGTGTCAAATGTCATATTTGAGTGCAAAATTGAGCAAATTGCTCGATTTGAGGCAAACAATTTCCATGCGAATCCCGACGTTTCGGTCCAATTGCATAGACCGTGGTTACGAGCAGACTAACCAGTAATTTAATCATCTCTTTGTATTTCTTCCTTCCTGTCGTTTTTTCATACATTCAGGGCCAGTCTGTCCGTGAACACGGTCAATTAGTTCAGTAGCAAAGTTATTTTATCGACGAATGTTAGGAATTTATTATCTATATTTATCTGGATCTTAATAACACGCATATAATAATGTACTTGTGAATATACCAGATACCAGAAATGACATCGATGTAAATGGTTCCAGGGTTAAGGAACGTGGAAAACTAGCGGTCACGATAATTTTCCCGCCATTTTAACTCCTATTTAAAGGCTTAGTCTCAATGGAAACCCTGAAAAGTAAGTTTAGATTGTCTCACAAAAAAGCTGTTTCATTTTGAGCCCAGCAACAAAAATTAATAGGAGGATGACTATGAACTGTAAGTCTTTGTAAGGTATTCAACATCTGAACGGATCTCCATCTGTCCATTGCAACAACAATATCTGTTCCGATGTTGATGACCTTTCAAAGATCCCCACTGCCAATAACAATGTTGTCCGACTATTTATATTTAATCCACGACATTTCAAACAAGCTCAAAGTTTAATCTTTTTAAAAACCCGAATCCAGTTTAATCCACGCTGTCAAATAACCGTAGAGCCAGAAATAGTCGGTCGCAAGCGGCGCCGGAGTATTTTTCGCGCGGTCCGCTTTGGCAGGGGAATGCCATCAATCTGAATGGCGATCGACCATTATGGCTGATTTGGTGAGAATCAGCAGTTAAGCTCTATCCTCAGATGGACGTATGTCTTAATTTGGCCCAATAACTGGGCTATTATCGCGTGGTGTGGGATGGTTGAAATTTAAGCTTAGGTTGCGCTAACTTTAAAGCTTTTATTCAGGCTTCTGACCGTGCCTTCTACCGGTCTATTTACTAAGTTGAAAGAACATCCTCTTTGACATCTTTCTTGGAAATCGTAAGTCAGCAGGTAGAAAACATATTTTCATTCTATTTCAATGATTTAATGCCATGATTAATATTTTTAAGACTGCAGACAAACATTTCGATGTGAAGTAATGTGTCTGAGTCGTGTTGTATATCCATCACCACTGAATTTGCTATTACCATTTGTTTTGAGTCTACGAATATTCTTACCGGACATTTGTGTATTTTTTACTACGAAATAACTAATGACACGCTTTACGGTGCGATAAAGCTCGTAAACAAAATCAATTTATCATTGAAAAGACCTCCAGACGTTTGCAAAAAATACAACAGACAGACGAGGCGTTGGGATGAAAAATCTTGAATTTTCACGACAATAATTTGCGGACAGCTTTATCTCCGGCGACTTTTATCCCCCGATCTATAACGACACTTCAGTCGGTGATTTGACGATAAAATGGTTTTAAAATTGATGAGGATGCAAAAAAGTGGCGTCTGAAAAATACGTTGCATTCAAGAAGTATCACGTTGTTAGGAAGTGTTCGCGTTGGTAATTAAATAAATGAAATAAATGAACTGGTGAAAATGAGCTGACATGCTTTAAACTACTTTTAATGTTTATTACACAGTATAATACAATTAGAAAAACAACAAGGTTGAAGCAATCTAAAACTCAAACCCAACTCCAGCCTAATTTCAAGTCTTTAACACCTACTTTATGATTAGCATTGGTTAATTGTGATGAGTTTGAGGACCAATAATTATTGTGATAGAAATTGCAAATATTTGATTTCCCCATTGACAATATTTAAGGGACTTCAAATCGGTACATTTTCGCTTAAACTTTTGTTGTTAACCAGTAATGTAAAAGTGTCACCATGTTTAGGTTTTGATTTTAGCGTAAATAGTGGTATCTCATCTAAGGCTTCACGCAGATGGGCCACAATCACCGCCACCAGTGGCTATCGCCCGCCACGCCCTTTGATCCTGCGCAAACGAAGGTGGTCGGTGGCCGCTACAATTTGACACTCAACTGCTCGATCCTTTGACAGATGTGTTGTCAAAATAGCGAGTGGTGGCGTGTCGCAAACACTGAGTCACGAGAAGCCCCCACTCGCTTCACGTGTGCGGCGACGTATTAAAAATAATGTTAACAGCTTGTCGCTAGCCACCGGTGGCTATGGTCCTTTTACCAGATGCCAGAGTACATCGCAGCTTTCACTTAAGACACTACTTTCAGTCAGAACGATGAGTCTAGTTAGAGCCAGATTCAAAATAGGATCTTGATATTTTGTATCATTTCGTGTGAACTTTACCTAACAGTAGTGTGACGTTTGGCATCGCTCCTCCCCGCCGGTGGCCTGACCAGCTACGAGACACTTTACGATCTCATTATTGTGTCTGCGCGTGCGCTCGCACATATCAATTTCCACCTACCTGTGTAAACACTGTTTTTACACAACTTTCCTTAGTTACAAAGCGGATCGGAGCGGAAAATCTGTGGAATCAAGACAACCGAAGCATGATGTTTTCGAATGTTTTTTTAAACTGAAACAAATAATTAAGGTGCATATAAAAAGAGGTAGATGTGTCATTCATTAACACGCGGAAATTGCTTGCCTCAAATTGAGCAGATTGTTTAATTTTGCATTCAATTTTCGTACATATTTGACATGTAAATGGACGTGTGCTCGGCAAATTCGATGGCATGTCTACCTCTTTTTTTATCACACTGTCATTTGAGACAAATATAAAACTATATTTTTTAACTCCATTTTCAGTGATCCCAACACTCTTGTACACTTGTTTGGAAGAGTTAGGGTTAAATCTCCAGCTTCTTAAGCTCATCATCATCATTTGCTTGCATATTTCTCCATTTATCAGAGGTATGTTTTCTCTTCTCTACAATAGGCTTTATTTCAAGCTCTGTAAAATTAAAAGTGATAGAGGGATTGCCCAAATGATTCAACAGATAATAATAAAAGTAAGTGCATTTTAAAAGTACTCACAAATATACTTCCTCCCACCGTGTGGGCTAGTAATGTCAGACACAAAATGATTGGTTGGCCGCAATCACGCGAACTGTGTAACTGATTCTCTTTAATTTTGACTTGAAACACTGTGGGGCTGTTCAAGTACATTTTCATACTTTCTAATTAAAACAAGCAAGTATCACGATAATGAAATATTAATTTGCGTTTTGTAAGTTGTTTGCCAAATAGGTGGTCTTAATCAGTTTAATCAAGAATCGAATCCATGCACCTCCGTGCCAAGAAGCCAAATAAAAGTCAATTTAGTTTATTAGTTGTGCAATAGCAAATACGACTACCAATTAGAATTGTTAAACAATTTATTAGCATAGCAACCTTAACTGTGTAACGTATTCCGATTATTCGATTCTAAAAAGTCTGTAAATCGATTGAGCTGTAAAGAATCGGTGTCCGATTACAATGGCGTGTTTACAAGAATACCAGAGGTTTTGTAAATAAATCTTTGTTTCCACAAACGGTTTTATTTCCATGCTAATGTCTGGTAGCCGAATGGAAGCTTATTGTAATTTTATGTATCGCAGATCGGGGATTATAAATAACTAACGCTTCTTTGTTTTATTTATTGTTTTCTCCAGGAATTTTCGACTCAAATTAATGGAGTTAATAACCGTATTTCTTGAGTTTCTCTTAAATCGACACACATTTTTTATAAAAAAATTACTTATAACGTCTGGGAATTTGGAACTATTCACAAGAGATTGAATACGGGCTTAGCATAAAGTAGTTTACAATATCCATGGAATCATTCTCGGCCTCTTTTTGATGCGTCAAAAATTGCCAGATTAGACCGTGATTGATGGGAAGACCGGTCAAGTGAAGGTCATGCTGGTATCACAAGGGTTCCGCATTGATTTTTGTTTAGTTTGGGATTCTTAGTAACAGGACACACCAATATTAGTAACTGAATAATATTTTCTGCTGCAGCTTTAATAAGAATTAGTTGGATCTGAATTGCAGTCATTTGAAAAAGCTATATAGGTAGGTATGTGGTTTAAATTATGTGTAGTAAAAAAGTGTCTGGTAAAAAATTAAGTATTTGTTTTTTACTAGCAGAGAAATTAAAAATACTTCACCAGAGAATCGGCTAGACGAACAATTTGTTTTTTGGTTTTTTTTTAACTTTATCAAATAATATTTAGGTAAAAATTGATCAATGTCTCTCCTACCTACTTCTTTTAACTTCGACCCATATAGGTAAAACGGATAGGCAGCAGCACGACACGAGTTAAGGTTACTGTTTAGCCGTAAAGAACCCTAAAAATCACCAAAATGGGTTCTTCAAGTTGGTCGTAATCCGGCGATTTGGGTTCGTGTCATGACCGAGACTTTGAGGTTTCGCCAACAAAAGCATACTTCATTTGATTTGCATGAAAATCTTGCTTTATTAGATTCCAAATAGCATTATAATAAGGTTATTTTAGAGGATATTCGGCCATTCGGCTTAAAAAAATTTGGCCTCGTCTTGTCTCGACATGATACTCATGAATCATCATCATCATCCTATCGTTATCCTGGTTGTGTCTTTCTAGTGCTATCCCACACTCTTGTGTGCACTTGCAAGCGAGGGCACAGGGTCCGCTGACCATGATCCAGGATATGGCAGATCAGGTGAAAAGTGAAGTGACATACACGTTGATATACGACAAAAAATACACAATTTGAAATAGTATGTGTTGCTTAGACTTTTTTGTGTTTTTATCTACTCTGATTTCTACTAAGCGGACATTTCTCGTAACGATGTGTTAATTTTACGCCTTTCACATAACTATTCTTTTTTTTCTACCTACGTTTTTGGATTCCGCAGACATACCTGCCCATTTTAAATTGATTTATTCAAGATATGTGTTAACAAATCCTCTGGTAGTCTTGTTAAACACGCCATTGAAATCGGACACTGAATTCTTTACAACTCTATCGATTATATCGCTCGAATAGTTACTTCGAGTATCGATTTACACATTTTTCTGCATCGTTTTAACATTCGAATGCTCGAAACGGTTCATCGAAATTCCTTAATAGGTAAAATTAGAGTTTTCTTATGCTAATTAATTAACTTATCGTTTATTAATTGTCTGTAATTTTACGGTTAGTAAATTAATTTACATGAAAAAGTTTGTAAATGCTTATTTATTCCACTAACGAGAATCTCCGAAATTAAAAAAATAATAATTAAATGTTTTAGTAGCTAGACAACTACGAGTTATTAGGCTTTTAACGTTAACTTATACTTATAGAAGGTGGTACTTTTATTTATAGTAATGTCCTACTAGCCGAATTTCGACTACGGCGGCCTATCTCAAGAGAGATTAGCCAAATGCGCGGGACATAATTTTAGTGCACAAGTGTATGCGCAATATACAGGTCCACTCTCTATTCCTTCACTCTCATAATTCGGTGAGACGGCAGTCCGACATGACCGTAGAGAGATCAGGCGCAGGACCAACGGCTTAACGTGCTTTTCGAGGCACGGGGGTGTTAATACCACCAACTTCCTGACTCCGGAGCTGTGTCTGAGTTATTTCAAGTAAGAAAAACCCAACACTCTCGGTCTGACCCAGGAATCGAACCAAGGACCTCGTGGATAGTACCCAGCGTGCTGACCATTAGACCAACTAGGCAGTCATCTAATTGCCATAAATGAAAAGACAAAAAAAATCTTTTCACAAACATTGTTTCGCAAATTACACACAGTTTTTAAGTCTATTTGAAACGCATTCCGGATACTTCTATTTAATTTAACTATCAATTATCCTAACAAGATTATCTTTTCTAGTTTTGTTCTCATATGCGGTATACAATTTATATGCTAATCAATCAATTTGAATGCTACTTAAAATTGACACATCTTCCGTCTCAACCCGTTGGTAGACGTCCCTAGTAACAGCCGCTGTAACTTTCTCTAGAAATACAACATTAACGTCAATCTTATGTAAATGCACTTAACTGCCTATTTTTAGGGTTCCGTAGCCGAGGGTAAAAACGGGACCCTATTACTAAGCCTCCGCTGTCTGACTGTCAACAGGTTTTATCTCATGAACCGTGATAGCTAGACAATTGAATTTTTCACAAATAATGTATTACTGTTGCCGCTTAAACAACAAATACTGAAATTAATATTTAAGGGGGGCTCCCATACAACAAACGTGTTTTTTTTACCGTTTTTTGCTTGCTATTAATAAAGGCAATAGGAAGACGCTTGAAATATTCAGAGAATATTAATTTGTATATTCATTTTAAAAATAAATAGTTTAAATAAAGTAATAATATGTAAGGGCGGCTTCCATACAACAAACGTGAATTTTTGCCATTTTTTGCTCGATATTTATAATGGCAACAGGCAGACGCTTAAAATATTCACATCATATTATGATATATTTCACTTTCAAAATATATATTTCCTATACAATCGTGTTTTTTTGCCTATACTATCTAATGTTGTAAGTTAATGGTACGAAACCCTTCGTGCGCGAGTCCGACTCGCACTTGGCCGGTTTTTAAATAAAGGAAACAATAAATTCAGCCATCCGATGACAGTAATAACGCTAATAACATACTAGTATAAAATAAATAGGTGTGACCGTTTACTGAATAGTGGATCCGGTGTCAACATATTTGGCCAGACGAAATAATTTATGAGAATTGAGTACCCAATTTATAAAACGATTCTAATCTCTAGACAGCAATACTTAACACCTCAAGATCGAATTTCGTGATGATCTGAATGGTAATGTGAACAGTTTGTCAAATCTTATACCGGACTGTCAAATAAACTTGCATAACTGGATTTCCAGTAGTCACTTTTAAAGATTCGCGATTGTTACACATAACACATACATACAGGTCTTCACGCGGTAACGGTTCAACAGTTTGAAGGTAAAAATGTTTACCTCCAAATTAATAATTAAACATTATCCCGTGAAGACCTGTATGTATGTGTTATGGATTTCCAGTGTCGCTACTCTTTACGGCTTTTGAGGGTTCTGTAACTCAAAAGGAAAAAAGAAAAAGTACTTTGCTGTCCATCTGTCTGTCTGTTAAGGCCGTTTTTCTCAGGAACACGTAGAGGTACATATAAAGATGAAATCAGTAACAAATACATGTTTGCGGTCCCTACAAGCTGTAAAAAAATCATTCTTCTAAGACAACACAGTCTAAAGTTCCCATTTTCCATTTGAGCTTTTTATTCTTACATTTTAACGGAGAAGAGAAAAATTAAAAGAGGTTATCAGCTCGACACTCGACGTGATAAAAAATAACCCACCTGACAGGTGTGTTCATTGTTCACAAAAAAAAAAAAACTACCAAAACTTTGAAACCTGAAAATCCAAATCTTTACAAAACAACAAAATTACATTCTTTTTGTAAACGCCGAGACATGATTTAACTATTAAACACTAATTTCAATTTATTTACAAAGTAAGTAGTTCAAGAAACCAAAATTCATTGTTGAATTTGGTAGAAAACAATTCACAATAAGAATAAAAATCTTCTATTTCGTAAATAAGGGATTACAATGGCAGCCCCGACTGGAACGGTGAGATGTCATTGGCCAAAGTGGCCAGCTACAAAATAAGATCAAATTTATGTCAGGAATACCAGACGGAAAGCCCTGTGGAATTCGCGCGAAATTTAAAAGATTCGAAATGATTAAAATCCACAACATTACAACTTAGTACCAGGTTTAAGCGAAGACTAAGCTATTAGGTAGCCAATTAGAGCTTGATAGCGTTTCTCTATTAGGTTATGTCACGAATGTGTCATTCATTCCTCTGTTGTCGGCTAATATTTAGACCTATTTTAAACCTAATCTATATTTTTTTTGTAAAAACACCGTCAGGGTACTTCCCATCGATCTAGCCAGAATCATGTAATTTGGCAAGAAGGAAGTAAAATCCAAAAACCGTAAATTTATAGTCACATTCCAGAAAAAACCTTTTGTTGTAAAAAATTGTACGGAACTCTAAAAACGTGAGTCCAAATCGCACTTGCCCGGATTATCCCAAAAGGCCACTAAGGCCCAGTGATTATCATTTTACATCTGTTATGACAACTTTCATCTTTAGAATATCCACAGGTAAGCAGGTAAGCTGATTAAAGTACATAAGTAGTTGTAATAAAGGAAAATGGCAGCAGGGCAATAGGGCAATTTTATTTGCGTAAAAACTTACCGTAACCAGTCTTGCCTTAACACCTCTAAAGGTTATATGCAGATTTCAACCTCGCAGCATAGCAGCCACAATGTCAATTGGTTGACGACCGACGAATAGCAACAGTTTAAACTTATTGTCTCCAATGTCATTCCCCCATTGGTCACTTGCAAGTGTCATAGTCATTAAATCCATTTAATTACTATTCACCATAATTTATACAGAAACCCGTCAAAAGCCGTTTGCATTCAAGCCATATTTTTTCTTCCTACTAAGACTATTAATTGTACAAGATACGATCAGTGTGGAATTTCTACTGAGAATTTAGTGTGAGTAAATGTTGATTTATATAAATTGCTATTTAAATTCTCAAAAATCGTTTCTTTTTCGCTCGATTTGGATACTTTTCGCACCTGGGAATTTACTGCGCAACTAATTTTAAGGTCAAATTAACAGATTGGAAAGAAACTCTAATAATATGACCTATAAAAGTCATAAAGTCATAAAAGTCATTTATTTATGTATGTAGGCCCACAGGGGGCACTTATACACGTCCCAACATAATATTTTTTAAGCCCTACCACTGCTTCGGGACAAATTGTGGGCTAGTGCTGAGAAGAAGCAGCGCAAGAAACTCAGTCACTATTGTCAAAGCCTCTTTTAAAAATAATGTTTAAATACAGAAATTGTACTAGTGCGAGCTGGTCCACACGTTTACATCATTCAAATAATCGTCTACTTTATAATAACCTTTTGTCATTAGGGTATCCTTAATAAATGATTTGAATTTGTTAATTGGTAATTCTACAATATTTTTCGGTAATTTGTTAAAGTAATTGACACATTTTCCCATAAAAGAATGACCAACTTTTTGAAGCCTGAATTGTGGAATAGCTAGCTTATTTTTATTTCTACTGTTAAAATTATGCGTATCACTTTTCTTTGTAAATAAATGCAAGTTTTTACGCACATACATAATATTTTCATAAATATATTGAGAGGCTACTGTTAATATCCTTATTTCTTTAAAAAAATCTTTCAATGAATCTTGAGGTTTGAGGTTATAAATAGCACGTACGACCCTTTTTGTAGTACAAAAATTGATTCTATATCAGCAGCTAAGCCCCATAGTAAAATACCGTACGACATCAAGCTGTGAAAATAACTAAAATAGACTAGTCTGGCCGTTTCAACATCAGTCAAGCGCCGTATCTTTTTTACAGCAAAAGCAGCTGAACTAAGTCTTCCTGACAAGGCCACGATATGAGGACCCCATTGTAGTTTTGAATCTAAAGTAATTCCTAAAAATGTTGTTGAATTTATAGTATTTAGCAGTTTGTCTATTATCAAAACATCTGTTGAGGCCTGTCTGACATTAGGCATCGTAAACTTAACACATTTAGTCTTATTCCCGTTAAGCAAAAGGTTGTTAACGGTAAACCAATGCAATACTTGTGAAAGAGTATTATTTACATCGTCAAAAGTATCTTTCCCCCTGGGAATTTTGAATATAAGTGAAGTATCATCAGCAAATAAATTAATACTATTTCACAAAGATCTTCCACAAAGTGTGGAAGGTCATTTATATAAATTAATAACAATAAAGGTCCTAATATCGATCCCTGGGGCACACCCATGGTCAGAGGTGCGCCAGAAGACTCAACCCCATTGATGCATACTTTTTGTGTTCTACTTGTTAGGTAAGATTCAAGTAGATTTAATGCATTCATTGAAGCCCCATAATGTCTTAATTTTATCAATAAAGTTTTATGTTCTACACAATCAGAAGCTTTTGAAAGATCACAGAAAATACCTAAAGTATCTTGTCTATTATTATAGGCATCAAAGATATGTTTTAATAGAGCAACTCCCGCATCAGCAGTACTTCTACCTTTAGTGATACCAAATTGTTTTTCGTGTAGTAGATGGTTTAAAGAAAGATGTGCTATTAGTTGGTTGAATATTACCTTTTCAAATATTTTACTGATGACCGGAAGTGACCCCTCTAATTTTAGACCAATATCGATTATATTGGTCTAAAATTAGAGGGGTCACTTTTCTCGCCGGATTTAAATAGCGGTATAATTTTACTAAATTTCATTAGGCTTGGAAACTGGCCATCATCAATGCACTTGTTAAAAATTATTGCTAATTGAGGAGCTATTGTGTTGATAATTGATTTTATAATATACACAGATAGTCCCCATAGATCCTCAGTCTTCTTCATATTTAAATGTAGAAATGTTTTTGTAATTACTTCGGGACTGACATGCCTAAAGTGCAGTGGAGAATCGCACTGGTCGACATTGGACTTGAGAATCGATTTCGCAAGTTCTGAAGAAGATGCAAGTTCTTTAGTTGTTGAAGGTGCAATATTAGAAAAAAATGACTCAAAGGCATTTGCAACTTCTTGATTGGATGTGATCAATTTACTTTCGACTTTTAGTGAGAATGAGCTACTTTTTGATTTATTTTTACAAGTTTCCTTGTTTATTATGTTCCAAGTAGCTTTTGCCTTATTGTTGGAATTTAAAACTATTCTACGAATATAGTTTGACTTTGCTGCAGCACATACTTTTTTAAATATCTTAGAGTAATTTTTAACATATTTAATAGTATGTGGATCCTGTGAGTATTCTCTTATACTATATAAGTCATACAATTTAATTCTACTTTTATGAATACCTGGTGTAGCCCAGTCATTAAATTTACATTTAGCTTGATTTGTCTTAACCTTCTTCAGTGGAAAGATTTCATTGAATTGATTTTTTATTAATTCAAAAAGGTCTTCGTATAATTTATCAACATTATCGCAATTATTGGGTATAGTTGAGTTTACACTATTACAAATTGTAACCTATTTACTGTGACAGGCCTATAAACATACTCCACAACACTTGAGGCATGACTGTGTTGAACTGAGACCTTTTGACCTCTATGATCGGAACTAAGATTACGTAAGATACATTTGTCGATTACGATTGCGTTGGAATCACAAAAAATATTATCTAGACAAGTTGCAGTATTGGGAGTCACCCCAGTTGGTTCCTTAAAAAGGTTAAATAAATTATAAGATGCAAAGAGATTGAGAAATCGGGTAGATATCTGTGTTTGTTTTAAAATATTAATATTAAAGTCTTCGCATACAACTATTTTTTTGTTTGATCTGCAAATTTTCTCTAATGCTTCTTCCATAATGGGTTCAAAAAGTTGGTAATTTGCGTCTGGGGGACTATACACACACAATATAATATACTGATCCAGCTCCGCACAGGCTAGTTCAATTCGTTCCATCGAGAGTGACACAATATCTTTCCAATTTAATTCATTTCTTAAGAGTATGAGTGACCCCCCTCTAGTAGTGGTCTCTCTTGAAAACGAACTACTGACCTTATAATTATCAATACTTATCATTAATTCAAAATTTTTATACCAGTGCTCTGTCAGACACATGACATGCACATTTAAATCTTGCAAGACTAATGAAATTTCTAGTTCTTTGCCAGCCAAGCCTTGTATGTTTTGGTGAACTAAGTTAAAACTAGACCTGGCTTTTGTCTTCCCTCTTAGTTTAAAGTCTCAGAGGTTGTCAAATTTACAATATTTAAATTAGTATTACTACTAACAAGTTGAGAACCATGTGATATGATGGTTTTGTTTCTTAAACAATTAATATTGTATGCTAGCAAAGTAGCTATTCGTTTTTTAATTCTATTAGGCAGGTGTAAAGAGCCGCCAGTCAGTGAAAACAAATTGTTAGTAAATTTATTTGTGTCAAAAAACACAAATTTGTCACTATGACGCTGGGTTAAATTGAGTAATAAAGTATTCATTAGATGAATACGGTTATTTTCTTGTGCTGTATGATTTTTAGAAAATGGTAGGGCACAAAAAAATATTTTATGAACATCTAAACTTGACAATATTGAATAATTTTTTATAATATTTTTTTTACTACGATTTTGACTATCTCCTATAATAACTACAAGTATTGAATTGGAATTTAGGTCAGTACTTTGGATACAGTTTACTATATGATCTAAGAAGGCGTCGGGCATACAATTATTTATAATATTACAATTTAATTTCTTATGTAGTAAGGAACCATAACCAACCCCTAATTTATCTGAAAAAACAAAAAGATTGTTACATTTGTTCATAAAATTTTGTGAACAGTTATTTTTTTTTAATTATCAGAATTATATTTTGACAGGCACTTTTGCAAGCCAACCTCTCTTAGTTGTGGTGAGTCATTAGGTAAGTTTATATTTATGTTGGACAGTGAAGAAAAATCTGTGTTTGGAATGCCCATTTGTATCAGCTTATTAGCAGCCAGGATATGCTCCGATATTTGTTCCTGTGAAGAGTTATATTTACTTGTAATAGAATTCAATGACTCTTGCAACCTTGACATATTAGTTTGCAATTTTCCTACATCCTGATCATATTTAGACCTGCTTTCTTGTAATTTATTTTGATATATTTCTAAGCTGCCTAGTGAATCTAGTATTTCCTTTCTCAGCTGTACATTATTATAAAAACATTTCTGTTTTTTAACAATTTTTTCGGTTTTGTTGATTATTTTCTTAATTTTAATATACTTTTTAACCCTATTTCTACCTGATACTTTTTAATTTAATCTGTTTAGAACAGTTTACAGACTGATTTAATCTACTATTGGAATCTAGATTTGAAACTGCTGCCGGGCCATTAGAAGTCCCAATCAGCTCCTCATAAAGATTCATGGTCTGAGAGTATTCTTGATCTTTCTTCTCTTCTTCCAAGTGCAGTATTGTCTTGTTCGCATCTTGCAGCTCACTTTCCAGCTCATTATTCCGTATAAGTGTCTGCTCAAAGACACTGCTGCACTGGTCGAAGGCGCTGATGGTATTGATGAGCTCATCACGGTGTTCGGTGACCTCCTGAAGCCGGGCATGCACCTCTGCTAATTCCTTTTTTAGTTGAGAGTTTATGTCTATATTCTTCTTCATTTCATCTTCACATTCGTCTCTTTCCCTAAGGAGTTGGTTACAGACATCACGCAGCGAACTAAATATTACATAATCATATCATATATTTGTTGAGAAAACGTCTATAATAATAATAATAAATAAATTGTTTCAACAAACACACCAATTACCTAGCCCAAAACTAAGCGTGAGCTTGTGCTATGGTGACTCGGATAACGGATAGAAATACTTAAAAACATATAAACATCCATGACTTAGATACAAATGCTCGTGCTCATCACACAAACATTTGCCCCTTGCGGGATTCGAACCCGCAACCGCCTGGTTTAGAAGTCCGGTGCGCGAACGACTACACCTAGACGGTCGTATATATACAGTCTTTATACAGCTACAGTAAAACTACCTATTATTAATAACCCAAAAAAACCAGCCAAGTGCGGGTCAAACTCGCGCACGAAGGGGTCCGTATACAACTTTAGACACTATATTATGACCTTTTTTAGTTGTAACAAGCAATAACTTCATCTTAGACAATTTAAAAAATATATCCTAAGAATTTTGACACCCGAGTTTAACGACTTTTGCTGCTAAACTAATAAAATTATCTTAACCGCTATAATTTTCCTTTAAAGTTTATGAAATGCACTATCATCATGATTTTTTTCAGATTTTTTAAGCAAGCAATTAAGCTTTTAGAGGGGATTTTTTCTCGTTATTACCAAACAGACGGAATTCCTTCTTTCCTTGAGCAAAACAACATTTGTAGAACATGGCGACCGTATGGTCCTCCTAGCCGAATTTCGACTACAGCGGCCAATCTCAACCACGATTTAGCCAACTACGCGGGAGATATTATAGTGCACAAGTGTGTGCGCAATACACAGGTGCACTCTCTGTTCCTTCATTTTCATAATTCGGTGAGACGGCAGTCCGCCATGACCGTAGAGAGATCAGGCGAAGGACCAGGCTTAACGTGCTTTCCGAGGCACGGGGGTGGGTAACACCACCAACTTCCTGACTCCGGAGCTGTGTCTGAGCTATTTCAACAAAGAAAAATTCAGAAATTTTTCGGCTCGATCCGGGATTTGAACCCGGGACCTCGTGAATAGTACCCAGCGTGCCGACCACTAGACCAACGAGGCATGGCGACCGTAATGAAGTAAGTAAATAAACATAAATCAAACAAATCAATAATACAAAGTGGCGATTCCTCTATTACCATTATATTTGCAAGTTAATTAACCAAGCAATTAACTCTAGCAAAATAAATACACCTTATCATGTTGACAATAGAACTGAAAATCAAGTAAATTAACCACCCAAGTAGTTAGGTGTAGGTTTCATCAACCAATACATTAGCTCAGCAGAACCCATAATTATTGTACATTAATTATAATATTATATCATCTTCTTCTTGTCGTGTCGACTCCGGCGTTATATTTTTGAGGACCAATACTCGGCGAGTAACAAAGCGATCATAATATTTATATGTAATTCACATAATTCATGTATCAAATTGGGGAACATAATATCATTTTTACAAAATAATTTTCACCGCCGTCTTAGTATTAATTTTTAGACTGTCCTCTACAAGAAGAAGAATAAGGTTATCTGAAAGAAATAGCCTTTAGCAATAAGATCGAACCGCCTTAATTGTAGGACTCTATAAACAATTCTTAAATGTCTATAATGTGTCGTGTGCAATGAAGAGTATCAATCTATCTTTAAAAAGAGAGGAAATTCCTGTAACTGTTCAGGAGCTGAGTACAGTTGAAAACCAAAATCTCAAAACATCTCTCAGAGAAACCAGAGGAATTCTAAGCAAAAATGTGGAGTCAAAACGGATTAGCGGATAGGTTCACATCGCCAATGTGGAGATGTTTTGTGCAAAGGGTGATAAACACGGGGACGTACCCCTTTTTGTAATAGTTTTAATAAATTAAAAATTTAACTCTTCAAATAAAATACCAACATAGTTTCTAAGACATGCTTTATTTCACTAACATTCTATGGATTATTTTTGTCTGAATTAAAATATATTTTATTTTATTTAAAACATAACGCAATATAGAACAGTAGGGCAAAGTTTATCTCAAATCTCCTCTAAATATTCATAAGCCCATCCGACCTGTGAATAATACCAATTAACGTGCCTTCAATATCAACAAATTACGACTGCCGAAACACCTAACTTATATGCAAATCGAGTCAATTATTAAATACCAGTTTAGGTCAAATATGTAATTGCTACACCTCACTGCACCGCAGCATAAAGATAACAAGTTTATAGGAAATCCATGCAAATATGACTGATAGATATTAATAAGTAACGTAATAAGCCGTAATGACCGATAGTGGAGTTTATTTTCGTGTAGTTTCTGTGGGTCTATTCTGGAAATCTTAGTCTGCGTCTTAGCTTGGAGTTCACTAACACATGTTTAGTTTTTACTCCGCCGGTTCACATATTTTGTATGGGAATTCGACTTTTACCTGCTATTTAAGGATTGGTTTTCTCTGATAGTGGGTTATGTAACTTTGAATGAAATTATTTCAATCAAAGTTTTGTTGCTAAAGTTGGCCATTCACGGCCAGTTACACTAAATTAGTCGGTCTGAGATACGACCAAAATTTTAAGTTTTCAATATCGGTAATAAAAATCAAATCTTTAGGCATAAGTACTAAAAAAGTAACTTAACCTTATTATTTTTTCCACAATTGCCCATATTTTACCGGTTCTAAGACCTTCTCGCCCATTTTACCCACTAAATAAAAAAACTAAAAGTCCCCTTTGCGTGGGGAAATGCCCACGTTCTAGCAGCACTGAATGAAAGTTGGGAATGTTTATGAAGACTTTATGCCATTATAAGAAAAAGGTCTGCTTTCGTGTTTACCAGACTCCGTCCCGGCACTAATAACAGTTTCCTGAGTGTGTTTTAATATCGGTGGAACACTTCTTTGCCAGGGCTATTATAGCTTTTCAATTATGATAATCATAGCTATAAATATTGCAATTTGTAAGCAATTAAGTTAGGTGGTAGGCCTGCCGTTTCGAATACGATCCGAATCCGTCAAAATTGGAATTAGATTTTTATCATGGAAATCCAGACAGTCAAAACAGACGTAAGTGAACTAACACGCATATTTTTAACGCAAGTGCGCTGTTTTTAATGTAGACATCGGAGCAATGCGGCTTGCGGCTTGCGGTCTGCGTCATACATCCCTATAGAAACTTGCGGCCAACGCGGCATTCCCGCTGTTCTTTGACTACATTTAGGTAAATAATAAGTAATAAGTCAGCCTATTAGATCCCACTGCTGGGAAAAGGCCTCACCTCAACTATGAGGAGGAACGAGCCATACTTCACCACGCGGGCTCAGTGCGGATTGGTGGAGGGGTGTATGTAAGGCAAGTGACAAACCTTACTGTCAGAAGTTATCAAGCCGCCCTAGGGCCTCTGACTAGGCTTAACGACTAATACCACAGATATTAGCTGGGACCAACTGCTTAACGTGACTTCCGAAGCACGGAGATGCTTGTCATGGACGTCACTTAAATGGTCGGAATGGTCACCCATCCAATCACGACCGCGCCGTGGGTCGTTTAGGTCGTGGTCATTTAGGTAAATATTTGATGTTATTGCACGAGTATCCAACATTTAGATTGCAAAGTGACTGCTTATCACTTAAAACAAAAAAATATCGTACCTTTAACCCACAAGCCTCATTACTCCGAAGTCTACATGTACAATGAGCCCCAATTCAACCTACCCTGACCTGTCAAACTTCCGGAACAATATTTCAACTTTATAATTGATTCCATAGAGTTCCATATCATCATCATCATCTTCCTAGCGTTATCCCGGTTGTACACTTGCAAGCGAGTGCCCAGGGTCCACTGACCATGATCCAGGATGTAGCAGATCAGGTAATTACAAAGGAGAGACTGCCATCTTACCTCCGTGGCCCTGTTAACAGCGGAACCTGACCAGGTTTGGATCATGGTTACACATTCAGTCGCCTGAATGCCATAGAGTTCCATTTCATTTGAGATATTTTGACAGATTTGGGTAAGTTGATGCGGGGTCCACTAGGGCGGATACAGTGGAGCCAAAAATACGGTCTTACTGAGTAGGATCCCTATATTTCGTGTATCTTATCCGTTGGTTTCGTGACGTATAAACATAGTGAACAACAAAATATATTAGATTATAATTACATTTCTAGCATTCTACGAGTATTACTTATTCAGCAATAAAATTATAATATTTCGTAATTATGACATGATTAATTTGTTATTACAATTAAGTCTCCTACATTAAAACACGCTTTTTGCGTGCACCTTGTCTATAAATTAATGAAGTAGGGCCTACTTACTCCTAAAAATGGCATCCTATGTATTGATCATCAGAAATTTTCCTAACCTGCTTTTCTACTTAACAAAATTCTGGTAAGAAGATATTGGAAGTTAACTAAAAATACACTACAATTTCTATGTCTTGCATTGTTATTAACTTTTTAGACACTAAATTTACATTCGTTTGTTATGAGACTGTTAAAATGTAGCTTTTCATATCGGCAGTAATGCTTATTTGAAGCGTAGTGCCGAAATATCGAAAACTCACAAAAAAGGTAAATAAAAGTATTTTAAATCTGACACCATCGCAACGTAATTTTCTTCTCTAGTTAAATACGTTTTCGGTTTCATTAAATAATAACCACTTACCAATTTACTGTGACATAAAATGCCTTAATTGATGCATTATGTCTTAAGTAAGTGTTCGTTATCGCTATAATAAACATTCAAATTACAAACTGTTTTTGATAAACTAGCCTTTTATGAATTAAAAGGCGGGACGGTAAGTCTAATCAAAATAATGAACAACAGCTATTCGAGATATAAAGTTGAGTGGGCGCACATTGAGCCACTAGACGCGGTCACAAAACGCGGCTACAAGCTGCGCGCGAGATTTTGATTCATTTCGTATATGCATTGGCGCAAACCGAGCGTTCGAGTGGCCGCGTTCGAGCCACAAGCTGTGGGAGTCACTTGCGCTCGCTAGTCGCTACTAGTGGTCGCGTTCAGTGTTTGCGACTTATATTTATTCTGTGCTAGTGGTTCTGCTAGTTGTCTGCGGAGGCCCTATGCAACTAGTGATCGCGTTTAGTGGCCACGTCTAGTGGCGCAATGCTTACCTGCTCTAAGCCTGCACTCCAGTTAAGCGGAGAAGAGACTAGAGGATAGCTTGTACTGATCATAGACTAGAATTTAGGTTTAAAATGGTATTCATCCCTTTTCGGCACCGTCCCATTTCCTATTAGGTATAGTAAACTTAAACCCCCTTACTACTAATTTAGAATAAATGACAGATAGGTGACATGACATAGTGGAGACAAACATTGTAAATTAGCTCCTATTTATTTAAGTGTTAGATACTTAGAGCAATGTCAAAATCATTGCTAGTGGGGGTTAATTGTTTAGAATTTTTCTAAAGTGGAAGAACGTGAAGGTCGTAAATCAGGATGTTGCCAACCAAAAGTTACTTTAGTCTTATTAAAAAACAGCATCTATATTATTTTAATTTACTAAATTAAGGATTACCTGAACCCAATAATTTGGATTTAAAAAATAACGCACTGTGTCTCAAAGACCCAAAATAAAGTCATAAATAATTAGATTATCCGATCTTAAAGAGGTGACACTTTTTCGCAAATTATAAAATATACAACTGCCTACACGGTAATCTGAATTTACGACTTGTTCATTAAGACTGAATGTCGCAATAAAAGTTTGAGATACAGGTTCAAGTATGATTTATTTAGCTGTGTTTTTCTAATTTGACATAATGTTGGGTGTTTTATTTTTAATGAGGGGTTTTAAAGTTGTAAATAAAGATTTGTATATTTTATGGTGTTATTTGTCAAATTACTTTTATTAGTACCAGCCATCCTGGTTTCTACCGCCAAGTTGAAAGCTGCCGTGATAGAAATTGCAATTCCAAAACATTGACATTTTTAATTAATCTTCATTTGGTTCGGTATCTATATCTACATGCTTCCTGACGTTGGCTCGAAAGCTATTATTGCTTTTCTAAAGGTGCTGTTACTCGTGTTAGCGCGATTTAAAGCAATGACTATTGCAATTTGGATGGTAGGTCTGCCGGTCTAGACCACAGTTGATAATTATCAACCTGCAGCTGGCGACCCTTCTCAAAACAGTTGTTACAAAAGGGCCTTCTGTAAAAACTATTTTGAATATTTCAAAAATTACCTGGATGAATAATTTAAATATTTTCTGAATGAATAATACTGGCATTACAATAATACGGGAATTAATTCATTCAACGTTGGTAGGTACTAAGTATTTTTACTCCCGACGTTTAGGCCCAATCGCAGACTCTGTCGGACCACGGTCTATGCAACTGCGGCTCAGTTGCATGGACATCGGGAGTTAAAAGAAAATATTTAGAAGTACGTTGCATGAATTCCCGTATTATTATAATGTTAGTAATAAACAACGCAACATTAATGTTTAAAACGCTATTTAAATAATACTGGCTTTAACCTAAGCTTGCAAACAAATTTAAAACGCAGCGAGACGCAACATAACTGTAACGCTTACTCGTATATGTAACCGATGTTACTTACTTTTATAATTTTTATTTTTTGCATGTTATCATTATTTGGCTATAATTATTATTATTTTCTCTTAGTTACTTTTTATATATTTTTTTGTACTGTAATTTTTGAATTTATGAAAATTATCACTGTTGTCTCATAGTTTACTGTCATTGTTCTCTTTTTGTTACTATTATTTTGTTACGTTGTGTCCCGCCCGCTAGCTCTATAATATTGAACTTGGGAATTGCTAACGTTTAAAGGCCGCCCGTGATACAGGCATTAAAGCCTAGTACGGGGACCGCTGTATAACATTTTGTCATGTGTGTTTTTATTAATAAATATTTTTGAATTTTTTGATGTAAAATGGAACGACGTCCATTATTGTATCTATTTGTATCCAAGATGGTAGGTATTTCCTAGAACTCGCTAACGCTACATTACAACAACACGTTTAAAACAGCCAGCCCAATGAGGAAGGATGCTATCACATTTTTTAAAGTCGGAGTTTGAAATAAGCTACAGAGTTTTTTGACTCGCATTAATATAAGTACCTACCACCACATTTATTTGCAGTAAACAACCTATTTTTTGATTTGCATTTATTATCGGCTATTAGATGTTACATGCTTTAGGCTTTAATCACACCAGAGTGTGTCTCCTGCCTGACATAAATGGTAAGAGGTTAGTTAATCGCTTCTAGGTCTCAGAAGACTCAATCAAGTGAAAGAACACAAAGCTACAAACTTTACCAAGAGCATATCAAGGTAAACGATGCGGTATAAGTTATGCTGTTGTAACAGGGGCGCGTTTGCCATAAAATGTATATTCTGATGTGCTGGCCTTAGTAGATAACACACAGATGCTCTATTTGTTACTCTCATTTTATTAGTTCTATGAGACGTTGTCACATGATTAAAATAAACCACAATATCATGCTTTAGCCGCTAGAGAAATGCCAAATGTGCAAACTCTTCTATTTGAACTGTGCCATTAATGACACGTTAGAGATTATTTGAAGATTAAAACGTCTTGTATTTTTCTAATTCTGCGGTTTCATAGATTCATTTGGATTAACGCCAGACAAATCGTTCTTAAATAATTACAATCAGCCAGTTTAACTTGAACTATCATGTCGACACCTCTAAAAACAAACTTTGAAGAAAAGACAATGTCGGAGGTCAGTTACAGCTGGTTATTCTACTACAAGATTGTTTCTGTAGTGAATTGGAATTTCCACGTTATTGTTCTAGCTGTCTATTTTTGTACGCGATGTAGTGACTGATTAAATCAGGCTAGATGAAAGTCGAAGAACGAAAAAGTCTTGGAGAAGTCAATCGAAATGAACAGCGAACTACCTTGCCACTGTAACGTCCACTTGCTAAAGTCAGGATTAGCTAATCCAGACGTTTTCAAGGCCTGTTATCTAAATTAAAAGCCTACTTGCGCAAGTCTGGATTAGCTTATCCGAAAAGTCCACTATCGCCAGTCCTGATTAGCTAATTCGGACTAGCGCAAGGCCTGAATTGGAATGAAAGATCATTTGCGCAATTCCGGATTACGTAATCCGTGAGAACCACTTGCGCCAGTCCTGATTAGTTAATCTGGACTAGCGTGGGGGCCTGATTTGAGTTGAAAGATTATTTGCAAGTCCGGATTACGAAATCTTTGATAACCACTTGTGCCAGTCCTGATTACTTAATCTTGACTAGCGCGGAGGCCTGATTTGAGTTGAAAGACCATTTGCGCAATCCCGGATTAGATAATCCTGACTTGCGTAAGTGGGCCTTGCTATATTACTTTGCTGGCTCAGGGACTCAAAGTGAATCCACTGAGACCAAGGCCTCAGACACCAAAAGATGCTAATTTTTGCGATCCGCGAAATCTCTTGTCAATGGGCTATAAAAAGTTCACGCAGGTCCATCTACACATCGTCAAGTAAAGTGAAGTTAGCCTATATAGATCCTACTTCTGGGCAAAGGCCTCACCTCAACTATGAGGAGGTACGTGCCATACTCCACCACGCGGGGTCAGTGCGGATTGGTAGAGGGGTGTCTGTAAAGCAAGTGGCCAACTTTAACGACTAATATCAACAGATATTAGCCAGGACCAACTGCTTTACGTGCCTTCCGAAGCACGGAGATGCTTGTGAACACTTAAATAGTCGGAATGGTCACCCATCCAATCACGACCGCGCCGCAGGTTGCGTAACTTTGGTATCACTACCAAAGCGCTGCCGCCACTGCGCCACAAGAACCTCTTTGTGAAATAAAAAATAAAATAAAAAAAGAAATGTGCAAAAAAAAATGTGCAACCATCTTCAAATATGATTAACTTAACATCAAACAGGATGCCGATATGACGGGACCTACTTGGTAGGCCCAAGGCAAAATAAAGGTGTTACTCCACTGAAATGAGGAGCTAAAGAATTGAGTTACACGGAAATAAATATAATAAAGACAGGCCTGACTAATTAATTAATCAGTATAAAGAAAAAACTCATGAAATATGAAAATAGAACTAACTTGATGGTGCCAAGAGGGTAAAATAAGATACAATTTTGTTCATCAAAATATCATTTTTTGTAAATATATTATTGCACTTGAAAAAAACGACCACCAGAGGCGGGAATCGAACCCGCGTTCCTCGCATACCGGGCGATTGCCTAACCTCTCGGCGTTGGCAAAGCCTGTCGAAATTTTCAAGTGCTTCTTAACACTGTAATGTCGCGTTGCTTTCATCAATGTTATTGGGATTGTACCCTCAACACTCGAAAGAAATACTATTGCAAGTATTTAACAATCGAAAGATGAAGCTTGCAAATAAGATAATTATTGTTTTTTAAGTGATAAGCA
Organism: Pyrausta nigrata; assembly: GCA_949316185.1. Taxonomy (NCBI): domain Eukaryota; kingdom Metazoa; phylum Arthropoda; class Insecta; order Lepidoptera; family Crambidae; genus Pyrausta; species Pyrausta nigrata. Next base: position 16,819,881 of record OX438950.1, read on the forward strand.
TTCACTATGCAATCTAAATATATTATTGCACTTGAAAAAAAAAACGACCACCAGAGGCGGGAATCGAACCCGCGTTCCTCGCATACCAAGCGATTGCCTAACCTCTCGGCCACCCTGGCGTTGGCAGAGCCTGTCGAAATTTTCAAGTGCTTCTTAACGCTGTAATGCCGCGTTGCTTTCATCAATGTTAATTGGGATTGTTCGATTCCCGCCTCTGGTGGTCGTTTTTTTCAAGTGCTATAATATATTTAGATTGCATAGTGAATGCTTATCACTTAAAAAACAATAATTATCCTTTTTTGTATTTTATAAATGTAATGTAATATTTTATTGATTTCAGCTTTACATGGCCGTTTTAAGACGTTTGTCGGCAATGTAGAATTAAGATTCATTTTACACTTTATGTAGAAAATATAAACTAAAATGTGTCGCAATACATACTTTTAGGGCAGTGCTATCTATCAATCAATAAAATACCACATACATTATGTAATTTATTTAACAGGTACAAAAAAAACCTATTTTGATGAACAATTAACAGTTCAAAAACATAAGTATTGAGAAGCTATAAAGCATCTTTTTTTAAAGTAAACATACAGGGCTTAATATTTTGTCCTGTAGTGGAAAACAAGCTTAAAACAAACTTATACGTAGCAATTGGGCACAAACCATAATTATGCGTCGATAATGTGCTGGACGCGTTTAATGCTCGCTTTACAGAAACAGGGTTGTCAAAGTATAAACTTTAGTAAAAAAATCAATTATTTTAACTAAAAAGTGAACATTTATTTCGAGCATTGCAATTTCAACAACAGACGAAACATAAACCTGATAATAATAATAAAAACTTAATAAATAATGTATCAACTAAAAATAATTAAAATCGAATCAATAAATAAACTCCTGCTGTCAGCTAATAATAACTTATTAAGTTAAAAAACTACAAGTTACGTTTATCATTTCAAGTCCCCGGAATGCTTGCTGCCAATTTTCACACAATTTTAAACTTACATTATTTCACAAAAACTTTTTGCAATCGGAGCGGTGCAGTGTGTCGACGTAATATTATTGAAAAAAAACTCGTTTTAAAAAGTCTCAATTTGTACTTATCACAGTATCGCTTGTATTCAGGTTTAAGCTAAAGGTATCATGCGTATTCATGATCATTATAAATTAATACTAGAGAGCTGGCGGCTAAAACAAACTCTCAAGAGTCGTGATAAATAATGTCTGGAGGAGACTAATCGTATAACGCTTGCAGGGTTGTCAACATTGCAAAAATATGGGGGCAGAATAAACCAACTAGAACCTAGATATAACTTGTTAAGCCAGCTAAGATACTTCGCAAAAATATAAATTAAGTACATAATATAAAAAGGACAACTGACTTTACTAGTAACTGGCTGACATATCAACGCACATCCCAAACTACTGGGATAAGAAATTTTGCACCATGCTTCCCTTTATACTTTTTCCAACTTGAAGCAGTATTGATATTTTTCCCTTTTCGCTCACTTTAACATCCGCTCCAATACATTTTGTTTCGATTATAGCGTTCTCCGTTGACATACAAAGATTTATCAAATACAACAAAGCTGCTGTATTTCATAAAACAATAACCACTGTTGCGATGGATCTGGCATTGTTCTATTGAATACGACAGCTTAGTGTGGACATTCATTAACATTGTTATTGACAACCGATCTCATTGTGTAAGAAACGATTTTCGCACGTCCTGTGCAAAAATGCCGCAACAGAAAAAAAAAATTTTTTAATTGTGCATGGTTACTTACTTATAGATAGATATACTTAGTAATAAGTCAGCCTATTAGATCCCACTGCTAGGAAAAGGCCTCACCTCAACTATGAGGAGGAACGAGCCATACTTCACCACGCGGGCTCAGTGCGGATTGGTGGAGGGGTGTATGTAAGGCAAGTGACAAACCTTACTGTCAGAAGTTATCAAGCCGCCCTAGGGCCTCTGACTAGGCTTAACGACTAATACCACAGATATACTTAGTTATGAAAATAAATTAATCAATCCCTTGGAGAGTGATGCTAGTGTTCAAATTACTACTCAATTTCTGTAAAAGTTCATCAAACATTCAAAAAAACATTTACCACGTAACAGATGAGAGGCGAAGAGGACCAATCAATGTAATGATTTTCATGTTTAATGCAATACGTTGTTGAAGGTACCTATAAGTCAGCCTATTAGATCCCACTGCTGGGAAAGGCCTCACCTCAACTATGAGGAGGAACGAGCCATACTTCACCACGCGGGCTCAGTGCGGATTGGTGGAGGGGTGTATGTAAGGCAAGTGACAAACCTTACTGTCAGAAGTTATCAAGCCGCCCTAGGGCCTCTGACTAGGCTTAACGACTAATACCACAGATATTAGCCGGGACCAACTGCTTAACGTGCCTTCCGAAGCACGGAGATGCTTGTCATGGATGTCACTTAAATGGTCGGAATGGTCACCCATCCAATCACGACCGCGCCGTGGGTTGCTTAACTTTTGGTATCACTACCAAAGCGCTGCCGCCACTGCGCCACAAGCATCTAGAAGTTACCTATATTGAGTATTAATTAACTAATGCTATCTACGAGATAAATTACAAAACTATACGCATAAGTTAAAATTTGTGCATTTAAAATAAAATTATTCTTCTGAATTTCGAATAGCAAAGCAGTTGCAACGTATGTGGTCAAACGGGACTCGAATACATAACTAATCCTTATCGGAACTTAGAATATCTCATAACTAACGATATCTAAAATACAACTTGAGACTTGAGAGGAAGTTCATGTTCATCTTAATCTTTACTAAAAGATACGCTTCTAAGAATATAATAAAGATATTTAAACTGAGACATTAATTAACTAGCACCGCATAAAGAAGAACCACCATTTTATCTAGTGACAAAACGATAACTCCTGCTTAATTCGCCATAAATTATTCTACTTTGCATCCATAAATAATTCTGTCATACAATTAGACGACACAATCTTTCAACTGTCTTGGAGGCAGAAGAAATCAATCATAAATTGCCTATTGTAGACTGTAACACAAATGAATAAAGCTGATATTGTGTCTTAGTAATATTACCCAAGTGTAAAATAATTGGTTTTAGAAGCAAAACATTTTAGTCAGCTGAAGTGACACGCAGTTTTGAGACGACTCTATTGTAAATGGGGAAAGTCGATATTAAAATGGCACAAAACACTGATACTAATAGATCTGGGGGTCTTATTTTAAAAGACACAGTATTTGCAATGTCAGAGTAAACTAGTTGCAGTGCAGATCATACATTTGTGAAATACAAATCAAAGCCTAGAAATACGAAGCATACCAGTGTTCATGACAAATTAAAGAAAAGGGCTGCTTCTATTAATGGTCATCTTTTTTGAGTGCAAACCCTTTTACAGTTAATTATTACCGTAGTTAGCTTTATTTCAGTAAAAATTATACGAGATACATTGTATAGTCAAGAAGTTAGACTCTTTTGATCTTAATGATGTATGCTTAGCTGACGATGCCAATAAATGTATTTTCTTTCTTCCTTTTTTTTCTGACTCTGTCAACTAGCTATCATAAGTTGCATTCAGTCGCTTAATTTTGTGTAATATAAAACACATTTTTTAATTATTACTACTATTTTGTAAACCGTCATCCAGCTAGTACACAAAAATGCTGATTCGTGTTTTGACCTTTTCGGTTTGTTCATCAGCATCCCGTTATCCCGGCTGTGCAAGCGCGCGAGGACCCAGGGTCCGCTGACCATGATCCAGGTTATGGCAGATCAGGTAATTACAGTGGAGCGACTGCCATCTGACCTCCGTGACCCTGTTAACAGGGGAACCTGACCAGTTTGGATAATGGTTACATATTCAGTTGCCTAAATATGCAGGTTTCACGATGTTTTCCTTCACCGTAAGAGCATCGGTTAGTGAATGGGTTAGTTCGTGTTCCAAAAATTCCTCGGCTGTTGCTGTTGGTAGCCCTGTGTCCCTCAGGTTGCGTATAGTGATTACGCGCATCCTCCCATGCATAATGCATGAGGGCATCTCGTTAAACAGTCGTCCATCTCGTCGGGTGCCTGCATCAACAGAATGATGGCCGATATCAATCGACACATGCCATGACATGGTTGGGATGTCGATACGTTTTCCTTGAAGCAAATTACTTTCAGTTTCTAGAGCTTTTTACCCGACTGCGAAAGGAGGGTTATGTTTTTCGAGAATATGTATGTATATATTATATAATTGTTTGGCACGCCTTACAGTCCAAACGGCTTGACAGTTTTTGACATATGAGGTGTCGTAGAATTCGTCAAAATTGCAGTACATTATTATATTTTTTGAATTGTCTTTTCACTGGCTTTCATTTAAATAATAAATTAATAAATAAATTGTTTCAACAAACACACCAATTACCTAGCCCCAAACTAAGCGTGAGCTTGTGCTATGGTGACTAGGATAACGGATAGACATACTTAAATACATATAAACATCCATGACTTAGGTACAAATGCTCGTGCTCATCACACAAACATTTGCCCCCTGCGGGATTAGAACCCGCAACCGCCTGGTTAAGAAGTCCGGTGCGCGAACGACTACAAGACGGTCGTCAAATTTGATACCCATATTGCTATGGTAAGGAAAAAATCAATCCCCCTCCCCCCTTTGTTTCCATTTGCGAGCGTCGTTTTTTAATGTTTATAGCCTATGTCAAAAAATGTCCTGCCGTTTAGGCTATAGGGCGTGCCAAACAATTATACATACATAATACTCTCAAAAACATAACCCTCCTTCCGCAGCCGGGTAATAAAAAGCCCTTCCAACTGCAATGCACACGTCACCTAGTCTGCCAAATCGTCTCATTGACTCATTGATCGCGATCGGTGACAAAAAAACCGTCTGCCGATATAAATCGTACCCGAGACATGGAGGAGTGCCAATATTACTCCTCATACATGACATCGTAGTGTTCTTGTAATTTTTTCAATATTCAAATCGGAATTGGTGCAATTACACTTGTGTCTTGTTAAAATTCAATTATCTTCTTTTTTCTAAACATACGAGCTTTTACGTTTATACCCCCATGCCTCGGAATGTACGTTAGTTCTACGCCTAAGCTCTCACCGGTCATGTCGGATTGCCGTCTTATCGGAGTATGGCGGTGGAAGTGCTGTTACCAGAGGTCCACGATTCTATTGTTCTTCTTTTCCTACCGGGTCCATGAAAATTTTCAATAATGTTTTAAATGTTCATACATGAATTCCCAACAGGTCCATGAGATTTTCCAATAGTACAGTCAGTAGAAACAAATTTTTATCAGAAAGAACAATATTTTAATAAAATTCTATGTTTTAGGTGAAATTTTCAAGATTTTAAATGGTTTTTTCTGTTTTCGTACATAAACAGCTCTACTGTCATGTTTTTTTACTCATCTAATTAAAAGTAAACACTTTTGTTCGCTTTTTTTTGATAAAATTAGCTTTAAAATTTTCTTCTAAAGTTTGTACAGTGGTGCCTAAGACAGATTTTGTATTATTTTATTTCATAGTAATATTATACACTTATCCCTTAGCCAAGCTTTCATTGCTGACTGTATCAAACATTCTCATGGACCCAACGGGAAAGAAAAAAATACTACTTTAAAAAGACATGGACCCGTTTGGGAACTCATGTATGAATTTTCATATTTTAAGCACAATAGACCATGGACCTTTGGGAACAACCCAAGAGCACTATACCTACTTGTGGGTTATTATTACATACGTACTTATTTTTTTTAAAGTTTACACTCCTTCCTCCACTTGATATCTCTCCGCTCGTGCCGGATTGCTGTCTCGCTAAACTATGTGTGTGTGAGTAAAGAAACAAACAGTGCAACTGGTGTTCATTTCGCACACATTGTGCACTATAATATCTCCATCTTTGGCTAATCTCTTACTACGAGTAGATTGGCTTCCGTAGCCGAATTGTACTATTATTTATTTTGTGCCAAAACTCAGCTTGGAATACATTATTAGGACGCAATTTACAGGTTTGACTTCACCTGATGTTTGTTATTAAGGAGAAAGATACCAGGGCCCTATTTCACCAAAACTGACTAGCTAAAAATTGTAAACATTTATGTGACAATTGTCAGTATCAGTACAGTTGTGAGTTGTGAAACAGCAATACTTTTTACAACTCAACACATTTGTAGAAATTGTCAGGAATTCTTGACATGAGGTCGGAGCTGTGTCTGATTTACGTAACAATTGTAGTGTTTTCGCCGTGCAAACAAAAGGTACGGCTATGATAGCGATTTAGTCGGGTTCTCATACAGAAGAAATAATAAAGAATGGATAAATATTTTAATTGAAGTCAGTAACTTCGTATTTAAAAAAATATAGAATAAGTAAAACCATTGTAAAATATATTAGATGACCTCCTTGGTCGAGTGGTGTACACACCGATTTTCATGGTGTCGCCAGCTCTGAGGTCCCAGGTTCGATTCCCGGTCAGGTCAATGTAGAAAAATATTTTTCTATATTGTCTTGGGTCTGGGTGTTTGTGGTACCTTCGTTGTTTCGGATTCCCATAACACAAGTGCTTTAGCTACTTACTTTGGGATCAGAACAATGTATGTGATGTTGTCCACATTTATTTATTATTTATTTATTTATTTATTGTAAAATATGATTCTTAAGGTGCCATCTTCTGTCGAAGTTCGGCGACCATCATAGCAACTTGCACCCTTGATACCGCCGCTTTAAACAATTATCGGGTACTCCTTCCAAACCATTGGCGTAGGTTCTTCAGCCAGGATACCTTCCTAGGTCCGACACTTCTCTTGCCTTTAATCTTTCCCTGTATGATTAATTGCAAAAATTCATGTTTCGGGTTGCGCATAATGTGTCCAAGATATTCCAGCTTTCTCTTCTTGACGGTGTATAAAACCTCTGTGTCCTTCTTAATGCGGTCCAAAACTGCTATGTTTTTGATTTGGTCTCTCCAGGATATCCTTAACATTCTTCTGTACTTCAAACTTCTGTATCTCAAAAGCCTCAACCCTTAATAATATAGGTATATAATTAATGAAATAACTTAAAAAATGATTTGGGACAATTGTCGCGCCTGTCACGTTTGGTGAAATAACCCAAGGCCCAGATCACTTTCTAACCATAAAATCTTGTGAGTACGAGTACTCTGGATTCTTGTCGGGCTCATTGCATATTAATGAATGTGTGTCATAATTAAAAGTCGTCGAGATACCGCTGCCATAAAATTATGCTGGGTGTAAAGTACAAGCTACGAGTAAATACTTTCAATAAAACAACTAATATGTACAAGGCAAGGCATCATTAAAGTTAGTGAATTTATAGTTAGCAATATAGGTATTGCTTTTAAATGTTATTGATTTAAATTAATGTATACTTAATAAGCGTATGTAAGTCTATCCGTATTTCTAGTGACAATTAGGACAAGTTTACACTAGTTTGGAGCTAGGTTATTGGTGTGTTTATCTAGTATTAAAAACCCAAGTGTCACTATTATACCCAATTTTATAAAATGAAAATTTATTTACGGTTGTTAGTTTAGCAAGTCGAGTTTAATATTAAGAAAGAGCTGTAAATTTTATTAATAAATAAAAAAAAACTATTTTAATACATTTTTTTAGTATTTATGATTTTATTTAAATAAAAAATATTGCACTACACTTCCTACCTACCTTTTATAAATTTTATTGTTAAAAAGATTTGTGTAGTGTCCAAATCTTTTTTTAAATATTTTATCAGACTGAACAATTAGAGCATTCAGATTCAATATTTTTTTAAATAAAAAGGGCTAATTCGTCCTAATGTTTGTCCTTGACGTAAATTACTAACTAGTGAGTAACCGAAATAGAAATAAATCGGACATTCTACGCAGTGTCTAGATTAATCGCGTAGTGGTTAGCGTAAAAATAAAAGAGTTCAGAACAAAATTAGACGTTACTCAGTTGATGGCACCGAGAGCCACTGTTTTACTACAAGTTAGTTAGCACAAAAGCTTAATTGCTTAAGTACGGAAGAACGCCCATTAAAGTGAACTCTGCTGCACCTTATGCAGTTGTAATTGTGGCGATTTTGCAACGAAAATTTGTAATTTGATGTGCTGACAACAGTTATTGTACACACGTCTGGCTACCGCATTTTGATTTTGAGACCACCTCTATGCCCTACGTAATAAGAGCTGTTTTCGTATTTCACATAGGTAACCTGACGCGCTGCCAACCGTACTAAAACATTTGGTTTTATGGAACTAACAGTAGCCACTCAGTAAAAAGCTGCACAGTGAGACTGATTGAAGATGACAAATTTGTATTTCCTTTAAATTAATTACTATATTAGTTGTAAAGTGGCCAGCACATCAGACTGTACACCGCCACAGTCGTTTACACGGTGGCCCCCATGTAATTTCTAAAGTCTTGGACTTATAAACTTCAAATCACTCACGTAAAGTAACAGCCGCGGAAACTCTTATTTAAAATTGTTTCGGGTATTCTGTGATGTATACTTTTGAAATTATAAATAAAATAAAAATATATACTTTTTTGCCTATACTGTCTAATGTTTTAAGTTAATGGTACGGAACCCTTCGCACTCGAGTCCGACTCGCACTTGGCCGGTTTTCTATGGTTGGCATACATTATAAACAATTTTGACATTCCTTTTTACCGAAATTGTTTATTTAAAAATAAGAAAGACACAAAAATAACAGCCTATTATGGTAATTTATCACTTTAACACTTTGGAAATCTATGGGGGAGGCCTATAATATTCAGCAGTGGAAATCCTGGGGCTGATGATGATGATAAATTATTATTTTATATTATATATAATTAGGCACGAGGTTGCGGGTGAATGTTAAAAGGTCAGGAAGAGATTAAAAATGTTTAATGTTAAGAAAATTTCTATAAAATTGTTAGATAATAATACATGTTACACGTGTAAGGTGCGTTGCACCGAACAATATCATTTTTAATACATACAACTTTATAAATCATTGACACACGTATTGTTTTAAAGTCATGAAAATATTGTTTACAATATTTTGAGGGTGTATGGGTTCTGAGGAGTCACGATCCTCAGAAATATGAAAACGGTTAAGAAGAGCAATAAACTAAAAATTACTTATTTGTATGTGTTTGCTTGTATTTGCATTTTTATTCATACAAAATCATAATACGACGACTTTCAACTCCATGTTAAATAATTTCATTCATGCCACTGCTAATCATTCTGTTTCAGTGTTTAACTAAATGACGTTCAAATTAATTTACTACATAAATAAACACTTATTAAAAATGCCCACCCACAATCCGCATTGCATCCCACACTAAAGTAACATATCCATTACTAAAACACACATTTACTTAAGCACTCATTACTACACTTAATATACTAACAACAGGGCATCTCATGATTATCTTAAATTTTCTCTTTAAACAGATCTAATTTGAAATATCCAATCATCTTCTAGACACGTAGTAAGCAATAAATTTGCTTTTATTGATATTTCTTCTCCCACATTATACTATGATATGTTTCCCATCTTAGAGTCAATGGCACTGAAATTTGTTTTTCGCGTCTTATCGATTTTTGACTCTATTACTACGGGCATTAGAGCGAGTCAAAAATGTGTGGGTAGTCCAGGACCCCCACAATGTAATCCCTGGATTAGATGTTTTAGCGACTCAGTTTCCTTATGGTAGCAAGTGTTCTTAGTCTATCCTATTATAACGGTTCTTAACGTTATTGGGATAGTAAAGATGCGAAGTTACTTGATGAAAATAATAGAATGTTAATGAAAAGTAAGAAATTGTTTCAATAAGCCTATGTAACTGTTGCACTAAGCGGACCCTGAACGAAATGAAGAAAATTGGTTGAGTACCGGCTAGGATAAGTAGTCGTATATATTTTCATATGCTTAGGGTCTAGTTAACAAACACATGTTTAATTTTTAAACTGCGTTTAAAATGTTATTTTGAATGGAAATTGTGTCAAGTTAACCACCAACTTTACAACACGAGACACGGCAACAGGATAGTGTTTGACTTGATACCAAAAAGTGCTCGAATGCAAAAAAACTGTTTTTGTATATGTGTAATAATTTATAATAAGATACCTCAGTTTATAAAGGATCAGTCGTTTAATCAATTTAAGAAAATATTACATGAATGGTTAATAATTCGTAGATTCTATTCGGTTCAAGAATTTTTAAATCACAAAGATTGAAAATCAATGACATTTAAATAATTTATCATAATGTATAATTATAATTAATCTCTTAATAATAATAAATAAAATTGTCATTTTTCAATAAATTGTTGATTGTAGACAATAATAAATAGGTTTAGTATTTGCATGCTATTGACAATGGCTGGATAGGCGCTCATTCACTACACTGGCATCTTCTGTACACCTTCTATACAAACGCAAATAAACAATATTTCATTTCATTACAATATTTCATTTCATTTCAACAACAACATACACGGTGTTATTACAAAAGAAATAGACCTGTTGGGCTAAGATGTACAACATCGTTAAATTGTCGTTAGACATAAGAAAATTTGTCATCGTGTCTTATTTTATCATTTTTCCTAACATGGCAACCACTTACGATAGAAATACTTCCCACGAGAAGCCTTTATCCACACGACCACAGATTATATACAAAATTTCGTTGATATTCAATCATTCGTTCAATTTTATTACCGATTTGGCTTAAACACTTAATCCCAAGCACGACTATCGATTTAAAACTAAATTACTTACATCTGTTTTTGACATGACATTGACAGTTTTGACAGCCGAGTCCCTACTCTAGTTGACGATGTCCGATAGCCATCTCGCTCGGTAGCGATGTCATTCTGGCGTGAGTGACAGGGACGGCTAAAGTCGACAATACGGACAACGTCAATCGGAGTAGGGCCTCTGTTTTATAAATCAAAGTCAAAGGCGTACCCATTAATATTTTCCAACAAATTGTGTTATTAAACTAACAAATGGAAAATAAACTAATATGATCATTTACTTTTAAAACTGTGATGTAATATAGGTACAGATTACTTATCATACATGAAAGCGCACCTGGGTTTTGCTACCTTCCTGACTCCTCAAGGAGTTGCTAAGGTGGAGCAACCAGTAGGATTACCTTAGGCCTATATTGGTTGGACGAACTGGGTCCATATCGCTCAGTAGAGCAGTGAAAAACAGTAAGTATTGAAGCATTTAAGCAGACATGCAACATTTTGTCATAGAGTGTTTTCTTTGGTATTTGAAAATTTGGTAGTAACTAAACCAACTATACCTACATACTTAGACGTTTAAGTATGCACAAAAAGAAAATACATATTAGTTTATTAAATAATAATATGTGTTTACATTGTATTTCAGGATTTAATTTTGGAAGGTACGCTGGAACAGAACAAAATTGGATTCAAATGTAAGGAAAAGTTTATTTCACAGAATACTTGTAGTAGTACCAACATGCATCACTTTGATAGTAATTGTGAATAACTTTTGATCCCTTCAAGCTTGTGATATGTTAGTAAGCAGGTTCTATTGACATGTTCATTTGATTGTTCATAATTATTATGATTTAATTGGTTTCAACATTTTCCACCTTTAATAGATACCTTGAGTCACCTGTAACAAAATCAAAAGATATCATGAAAAACATAGTATTAAAGAGTATGTATTATTTTTCAGAAAATGTCATCGCAGTCAACGTTGACTTATAAGAAGCAGTGGAGACTATGGTGATAAGACTTATCGTATTAAAATTTTAAGAAAAGGTTTATCGTTTGTAATACCTTATTATTATTCTATAAAATTACATATTATTGTTTATTTGACTAATGATTTTTCTACTTCAATTAATATTACTTTTATCCACCTTTATATATAATAAGGTATATAAGTATATGGTACGTAGGTAAAAGTAGGCTCCCCATAAGTTATTCAAAAGCAAGTTAGGCGCAGATATTGACTGGAATACTTTTTAGTGCACAAAGCTACATTAAGGAAGTTTACATATCTAAGATATTTTAGTGTGCAAGTTTTCACAATTTATTTCACCGATTTACATACACTTAATATATGCTTCCTACTACTGGTCCTAGACTGTAGACACTGCTTACAGTAGTTTGGGCTTAGCACAGAGAGCGGTGTTGTCCAATTTGCTGTTGTTTTCATGGGTCAAAAGGAGGCAACATAGGTAGACCCTAAGAAACAAAAATAATGATTACCTAACCTATCCTACCTATGTAAAATAACATACATTATAAAAGGTTAGGTTCTGTTACAGTATTTTGTAAGTTTATAAAACACAACAATAACAGCTATTCTTTGCTTTTGTGTAGGTGAAAGAGCTCTTTGTGATAAATGATTTCCGTTAGTGTTTATATTGGAGATCTCACCTTCAAATAGGCTAGATTCTATAAGCCTTCTAGCCGCTAGAAGGCTTATAGACTAGTTGGGGCCAAGCTAAGCCTGTCAATGATGTGAAATATTAGTATCCATGGGCTTAAATATTCGCCAAAGTGACTGAAATACACTCTTAAAAATCGACTTGATCGCAAATATCACCGATGCGTTTCTGTCGTATTTCTTACACTGGTCGTTCGTCATATGCGTTTAACACAAAATATATAATGGTATTATAGTACGGACATATTTTTCGCCTTTTACACAGTTTTTCACCGACTTTAATCAAGTTTTTTTCTTTGTCGTTAGCACCAAGTGACCACGATAATATGTCATGCGAAAATGTCAATAATAGATTAAAATAGACAAATAAAAGAGACTCATGTTAGAGTGTGTAGACAATTTTATCGTTTTCTATCGTATTTCGTATTTTGACAGTTAGACATGACATAAATGGCATGACATGTTAGCAGCGGTTGACTAATGATATAACGCTGTCAAAATACGATAAACGGCCGCGATAATGATATGTTGTTTAACTCATGCTAGGGCCACAGGTTTAAAATGGGTCTAAATATTAGCCGACAACAGAGGAATGAATGTCACATCCGTAACATAACCTAATAGAGAAGCGCTTTTCCAGTTGGCTAGCTAATAGCTTAGTCCTGTCTTAAACCCGGTACTAAGTTTTTGAATAAAGGGGACAACGTTTACCGGCTGATTAAATGTTGGTGAACTCAGGACTAATTCATTTAAATAAATCATGTTTTATTGTAATCGAACCAAATACCTCCTTTCGTAAAATCCTATACTCGAACCACTAGATCGAATCAATAAAATCAGTACTTATAATCCTTCGGCTACCCCGTGCCAAAACATCGTAACTGCTTAACCCACAGTTTTCTATAATACGAACAAAATACTTCTCACATATTATAAGCATTTCTTCACGTTATTACCTGCCTAATAAATATAAAAGCGTGCGTACCTATAAGCTACAACATTCCTATAATGACATTATTCCATTCATTCAGATATCGCACGGTACGATCAAAGGCTACTTCCACGCATACCAATATTGTTTCATCGATACATTCATGGCTGCCGTTTTTTTTTTCTTCTTTATTTAAGGCGCTTTGTCATAATTGACTATGTCGCGCCGTAATTGACAAACTTTGAATATACAAAGCTAATATCTGAACATTAATTAATTTCTACCCTTATAAAATAATTTATACAGGGCCAATGCCATATCCGACATGGGCTCTGCTAAAATGTTGTTACATTTACCTACTTCTCTTAAACTGCAGCGAAATGCTTGCTTTCTAAATTGGTCGTTCCGAACACATTCCACCAGAATATCTAGGATCCCACAGTCTTCGCAGAGAGGTGTTGTTGATATTCCCATCAGAAACTCGAATTTTCTGGATGGAATGTGCCCGGATCGAAGTCTCATGGCTGTTACTATAGTTTTCCTATTCATTAAACAGTTGTCAATCCAAGGAATCGTCATCGGTTTTGGCTATATGGTCTTATACCAGATACCTTTTTCCCTCGATCTTAGGTCGAAGTATTCGTTCCACAACTGGTAACAAAATCTCTTAACGTGGAAAAGGCAATCAGAAAAGTAAGGCTGTATGTTAAAAGGAACGCCACTATGACAAGCTCGTCTCGCTAAAGAATCCACCATTTCATTACCGGTGATACCTACGTGAGATGGAATCCATTGGAGTTTTATCAATTTAGAATTTTGTTTTAACTCCAAAAGTTATTTAATAATTGTGTAAGCAATCGGAGTTCCTCGAAAAGTCGAGGTACACCGAGCTATATGTTGCAGAGCGCTTTTGGAGTCCGTTAGCACGACAAATTTCCCACAATTAACACCCCACAATTAATTAATAATTACCCCGTGCCAAAACATCGTAACTGCTTAACCCACAGTTTTCTATAATACGAACAAAATACTTCTCACATATTATAAGCATTTCTTCACGTTATTACCTGCCTAATAAATATAAAAGCGTGCGTACCTATAAGCTACAACATTCCTATAATGACATTATTCCATTCATTCAGATATCGCGCGGTACGATCAAAGGCTACTTCCACGCATACCAATATTGTTTCATCGATACATTCATGGCTGCCGTTCTGTAACCCAAATTTTTAGATTTGTTTAAGTTAAGTCAGCCTATTAGATCCCACTGCTGGGAAAAGGCCTCACCTCAACTATGAGGAGGAACGAGCCATACTCCACCACGCGGGCTCAGTGCGGATTGGTGGAGGGGTGTCTGTAAGGCAAGTGACAAACCTTACTGTCAGATGTTATCAAGCCGCCCTAGGGCCTCTAACTAGGCTTAACGACTAATACCAAGATATATTAGCCGGGACCAACTGCTTAACGTGTCTTCCGAAGCACGGAGATGCTTGTCATGGTCGTCACTTTAATGGTCGGAATGGTCACCCATCCAATCACGACCGCGCCGTGGTTGCTTAACTTTTGGTATCACTACCAAAGCGCTGCCGCCACTGCGCCACAAGCACCTCTAGATTTGTTTATGGGGAATAAATTATAGCAATGATTAATAGCGATTTCAATTGGAGATACCCTGGTGGGCTGGTGGTATAAGTAACAGTAGGTACAGCTGTGACACAGAGACAGTTTATGAGTTCAAATCCCGGCCTAGAAAACTGCCGAGATTTTTATGTGATTATTATATGTGTTACATCTTACAAGTTAGCTTATGTAAAATGTGTTTTGTTATACATACGACCCTTAGTCGTGATGTACAACTTTGGAGGCACATCACTTACTTAAGTAGCGTTTGGGTGTAGAAAACTAACTAAAGCCTGGTTTTGTGGCGACAACCAAAACTTAGTGACAGTAAAACCAATCACTTTCGTTGAAATATCAATATTCCTTACAACAGCTTGATAATGCTTTTAAATATCAACCATTAATTATGTATATCTAGTCACTAAGTTATTAAATTGTAACAAGTAGTGAGTACAGACTTGAGGAGTCTGGCACACTATCTAAAAAAATAAAAATAAAAATAAACAGCTCAGAAGTAATACATGTAGGTAAGCTCGTTAGTTTGCGCGCGCGTATGTGTGTGTATGTGCATGTGTGTGTGTGTGTGTGTGTGTATGTGCGTGTGTGTGTGTGTGTGTGTGTGTGTGTGTGTGTGTGTGAGTGTGCGTGTGTTTTAAGAGAGAGAGAGTACGTAACAGAATATGTGTATGAATATGTGTCTGTTTTTGTGTACCTGTAAGCCCTACGGATACAAGTCCTTGGGATT
Source organism: Pyrausta nigrata (assembly GCA_949316185.1). Lineage (NCBI taxonomy): Eukaryota > Metazoa > Arthropoda > Insecta > Lepidoptera > Crambidae > Pyrausta > Pyrausta nigrata. Next base: position 16,835,654 of record OX438950.1, read on the forward strand.
GGTATAAGCTCACCACTCACAGGTACTGATGAAAACCATTGTAACTCCAAAAAGTGTATACTCGTACAACAAATGAACGTACACAACCGTTAAAATTTAACTCTATTATGATAGACATAAGATCCAATCTTTTAGGGATAGCTTGATATGCTGTGACTGTACCATTTCCTAACTTTTAGAGACATTCATCAAGTTCTCCAAAAGAGTAATAGTTGCCATGTTTATACGGCACATGGTCACGACTGCCGGTAATGAGGTGTTGACACCCTACTAGGTCTGATGAGGCCCCGTTTCAAGATAAAAGATATTTGAAGATAGTTTTGGTACTTGAGAGGTTAAAGCTCTGTCTAATTACAGGAAATAGACAAAACTTTAGGATGCAAGAACCATATAAATGATTTGCTTTTGTTATATGCCTTTAAATATGTTTTTTTGTTTATATTATATATTAGACGGCTATCGCTAAAGAGAAAGGCCAAAGAAAAGATTGGTGTACCTTTAGGTACACCAATCACCAATCACCACCAAGGTACACTTTAGTATACCGAACGATTTCGGTAATTACTGAACGGAACGGCAGACTCTAGCACTGGATATAAATAGGTGGGAAAGTTTGTGGTAGGCCTTTACCCAGCAGTGGGATGATTCGGGTTAAAAAAATCTCATGAATGTCACCAAGCTATTAGCCAATAATTTCAAAGTAGTTGCAGGTGCAATCCACAAATACACGTTGAGGAGTTGAAAGGAGTCAACAAAGTGTGACAATGAGAACAAGCACTGTGACGTTGCATGTCTAAATACAAGGTTTAAGAAATTACAATTAAAATGTTGTTTCAAATCAATAAATTTTAAGTCAAAAATTACTACACTACACATATCTGAGACAAGGACCGGGGAGTAAAATAAGGCCAAAACGGTGTGTCGGAATTCGTGGGCGACCCCTATAGGAAAAACTAACTGGTCACGGTTTAAAGGCAGCCTTAATTTTTTTAACAGCACTCAAAAAGGTTTAAGCCTGCCTACAACAATTCCATACCAAAGCGTTGTGTCAGTGTAGCCAGCTACATCTCATTTACTAAACAAAACCCCTCCTTAACGAAACTCAGCTATATTTCTAGAAAGTGAATGCTTATTATCTTCCCAGCCCGCCAAGTTCAGGAGAAACTGACAATAGCCCACAAATCGCTCAAGTTAAATAATTTGCAGATTTTACGCCATCGTATCTGTGCCGCTGACTGTACTAAAGCCAAACGAAAACAGCCTTCTCAAAATTTAAAATTGGCCTAGCAATATCCACAGGTATATTTTTGCCCTTAAATCAAACGTAAGTAAGTTGATGTAAGGTCACGAAGCAGAAAACCAATAAAATAAAAAGAAAATATTTTTTGTCTAACTGGCCCATTGTGTCGTTGCTGCGCAGATTTCACACATGAAATTTAATATGATAGTAAAAAAAAATCCTATAGTTTTACTGAGGAACTGTACTTGTATTGAGAAACAGAATAAAGGAGAGGGCTTAGTTATTTTAGCACCAGCATATTAAACATGCAAAGAACGCAAAATTGAACTAATCTTTTGGATAATTTTCCATCAAACCACATTCCTCTAATAGTATCTCGGAATCCTAAAATATCGTGAAGTTTCAACATTACTGATGGACAACAAAGTACGAGTATAAGGTTTCTGTCAGCGACAGATCTGACAACTTGAACTTGATTAGCAACGGGGTTTTCTTGATTGGTTGCTAGCCGCCTTTGGTAGATTATAGTTTCTCGAGTTAAATATTTGTGATCTTTGTATTATTTTATTATATTTGACCTATTTACAGTGCTTTCTTTATTTCTTTGTTAACAGGTTCCTTGGTAAAATTAACTTTTTCAACCCCCTCCTTTCTAAGCTTATTATACATTTGCTAGGCATCGACCATAGTATTTCGCCAATAACTAACACCGATGTGGCTGTTCTCCTTACCCTCCGGCCGTACTTAAAGAAAGTTCCAACTTTATACATATTTGCAAAAGACACTCGTGTTAATGATTGTACACACAGATAAAACTGTTTGTATATTTATTGATCGGTGGAGAAAAGCTTTATGTCTACGTTTATTTAGCTACCTTAGAACAAATGCGGACGATATAAACCTCATAGACAAACGTTTGACAGCTGACGTATAAAAATGACGTGTGAAACTTATCTTTATTTATAAACTAGCAGCTCCCCGCGACTTCGCCCGCGCCAAAAGTGGGATTTTCCATACAAACTTTCATTCCCCATTTCACCCCCCTGATGATTTTATATCGCGACAATAAGTTGCCTTCCCAGGGTCTTAAACTTTTTCTGTACCAAATTTCATTTGAAACGGTCTTGTAATTTCGGAGCCTATTCAATACAAACAAACATCATTATACTCCTAGCGTTATCCCGGTTGTGCACTCGCACGCGAGGGCCCAGGTTCCGCTGACCATGATCCAGGATGTGGCAGATCAGGTAGTTACAGTGGAGCGACTGCCACCTGACCTTCGTGTCCCTGTTACCAGGGGAACCTGACCAGTTTTAAATTATGGTTACACATGCAGTCGCCTGAATGTGCAGGTTTCCTTACGATGTTTTCCCTCACCGTAAAAGCATCAGTTAGTGAAACAACTAATGGACATAACTGAAAAAAAGTCATTGGTACATGGCGGCATGTGGGATCGAACCGGTGCCTCCCGCATGAGAGGCAACCCGCTAGCCACTGCGCCACCGACGCTCTATTCAATACAAACAATGAAATCTTCCTCTTTATAATATTAGTGTAGAAAAGTGGACTTTGCAAAAATGACAGATTTCCCATACAAACTACTATCCCGCAATTCAGCCCCTGACTCGAGTTCATAATTTTTTTAACAGCCGGTAAATCTCAATTGACGGATAATTTGACAGAATTTCCATACAAGGGTGAATTTCCCAACAGCAACTCTTTATTGCAAACCACATAAAGTATACATTTACAAAATTTTCATGAAAAATCGTAACATTAAGTGGTCTTAATGCTAAAAGCAATTTCTTCAATACAACCTTCGGGTAGAGGACAGTCTAAAATGATTTTTTATCTGTGTTACTCAAGTAGATGTACCTACTCGTATATACTTCGTGACTCTGCTAACAGGGTAACCTGACCAGTTTGGATCATGGTTGCAGGTGCAGGTTTCCTCAGGATGTTCTCCCTCTCCCTAAGAAACCAATAATGTACGTAACTAAGAATGTACGTAACGCAGGCACCTTGACGTTTTGCCTTTGTCGGCAATCTCACCTGATGATCAGCGACGATGCGGTCGACGATGGGACATGTCTGTCTAGGAGCAGCCTATTCACTCTTTTCTGAAAGGAATCGTAGTGTTTAGGAAACACTTTAGCCGGCAACTTCATACACGACGGTACGCGGGACCGAACTCGTACCTCCCGCATGAGAGGCAACCCGCTAGGCACTACGCCACCGCGCTCGTTATTTCAAATCATATTTACCTAATGAAAGTAAACGGATCAATCCAAGAAGTCAATTAAACCCTCGGTTTACTTAACTACTAATTAATTTTGTTGCCTTATAAAATGTTGTAAAATAGCCAAGATTAGTGGCGCCAGTAGAAAATTACTGTAATGAAACTGGTAATAGAAAGGTACTAGGACTGCGTGCGAATTTAAATGTTTAATAAATAATTATGATCGTAAAGTTCGATGTGACTTAGCACCTATCAGATTAAGTCATAGCAAACGTAAATAATATGCTATAATGAAATAAGTAGAAATACTTGAGACTAACTCTTCCTTTCTGTGTGTTGCGATATGGTAAGTAGTGGAACTACTGAATGACGCTGTGGCACAGAGTGAAGACATTATGATAAAATAAATGCGAAATTCATGAATACAAAAAAACAGATAACCAGAAACTGGGTCTTATAATAATAATAATGTCCTCCTAGCCGAATTCCTTGCATAGTTCGGTGAAACGATATTCCGACATGACCGAGCAAAGATCAGGCACAGGACCAAGCAACGGCTTAACGTGCTTTCTGAGCCACTGGGGTGTCATTATCGCCACCAACTTCCTGACTAAAGCTGACTCATAGGAGGCACTTATACACGTCCCAACATATTTTAAAGCCCTACCATTTCTTCAGGACAAAATGTGGGCTAGTGCTGTAAAGATGAAACAAAAAAGAAACTCAGCCAATATAGTCAAAGTCTAATTTATAAAGAATGAGAATCCTTTAATAATAGAACTTATCAAGCTATCTTTGTATCTCTCAGCTAGTTAACGAAAAGTTATCCAAATTGACTATTTTATATTTTTTTAATATTATTAATATGTCAAGTCGCTTTCACTTCTATCCCGAAATACCAGAGTGGACCACATAACTAAATCAATTTTCGATTTTACAATTAATCGGCATTCCTATTGGAAATTATTCGTAGTTATGTCTCAATAATGAGTGTAAATCATGTGTGACATTTACGATCGAAGAAAGTATCTAATATTGAAATGGCTCAGTTGTTACCGGTTCTAGTATCAGGATACGTTCCCAGGTGGTCTATTCTGGACACGTAGATTGTCGAATTAGAATGATTCAATGGGATTTAAATTCATCAAAACGAATCAACGTAAAATCTATCTGTTCCGGCACAGATTATATGTGCCGGCACCTTCTGTGTTAATTATAATCAAAACACACATACATTTTTATGAAGTTTCCGAACAAAATTATTATTTTATTTTTGTAAAATAAACTCAGCGGCAGAGAAATCGGGCGATCGAGTAATTTTCATACAAACATGCTCACTTCACAGATTCACTAATGGAAAAGTTCTTATCTTACGGTAATAATGTTTAAGTCAATCGATTGGATAAATGTTCATCTTTCAACAACGTTTTTTAATCGCCTGCAAAAATTACTCTATTACCTTAAAAACAATAAAGAGTAAATTTGTCTGCGCGTTCCACACAACTTTATATGAAAAGTAGAAAGTGAGTTATTCCATTGCATTTTTGAAGACATGCATTAGGTTCTGTAGCTAATTGGATAGCTTTATTTAGAACTGAACATTTACCATATCTTAATTAAATCAAATTTCACTTACAGAAATTAATCGACTGTGTCATCCGGTGGGACTCGAACCCACGTCCCTTCGCTATCCGGGCGAGTGCTCTTACCAACTAAGCTACGGAGGACGTTAGTCACTCGAAGAATTTTCGCAAGTGCTTGCTACGCCAGTGAGCCGGCGTTCTCCGGCGGCTTAGTTGGTAAGAGCACTCGCCCGGATAGCGAAGGGACGTGGGTTCGAGTCCCACCGGATGACACAGTCGATTAATTTCTGTAAGTGAAATTGATTTAATTTCGTAAAAAACATGCAAAATAATTGCTTAAGTTATAAAAATATAATAATTTACCACATCTATTGACTCCAACGTGATTTCAGTTGTACAAGTACATTTATAATTTGTGACCCCATGTAGTAAGTATGTTTGTATGAAAATTACTTGATGGCCCAATTTTTGTGCCGCTTAGTATATTTATTTCTACTACCCGACCAAGCCAACTAGACAAATGTCAAACAACTATCGACGACGAATACAACAAAAATACCGACGGAAATTAAAACGAAATGGTGTTAAAATAAACTTATTACAATTCATCTAAATTGTAACAATATTACTTTTTAACAGTAATTTCGTTGTATCGTCGTCGTAAGACGTTTGGTTGACATTCGTCTAGTCGGCTTGGTCCAGTAGTAAAACACATTATCGTCAAGTTCATAAGAGTCAAGGGTAGTACATCTCAAAAACATAGGGAATCCCAATAATAGTCTAGTCAGGTATTTGAACATTGCGGCATACAATAAAAATGTAACACATAGTATAGGATTACACATAAAAATTAAGGGAAAGTCATGACAAAAGATCCTGAAACGTCACTCACCTGAAAACCCGCTCATGTCTTCACGAACGTCTTTGCACTACGACCACTATGAATAAGAAGCAAAAAGGTCACACCAAACTTCACTGGCCACTCACAAAACGGTGCTAGCACATCACCCGCGATTCCGTGGAAAAAGAAAAAGGAGCCGTTCGATCGTCTTTTAAATTTCGAATATGGAACGCGGCGGAAGAAAATGGCGGCCGGCGCGGGAGCGCGCGCGCTGTATGCGTTCGGTACTCGCACTGAGCTACCGGCCGTGGCGGCGATTATCTCTCCTGACTTTTTTTCTTTCATTTATTTTGAAACTGAAAATGGGATTGACGCCTCGCCGCGCGGTTTTCTTTGATACGGCCCGTTTTGACAGGCGTTTGCTTAATTTTGAGTGGCAGTTTGATGGCTTAAGTTTAGTAGGGCTTGGTCTTGCAGTCAGGTGTGTTATAAAGGTTTTTTTAAATTGTGTTAAACCTACTCCCAAGTGGGAGCAAATAAATCATAATTATAAAGTACGTATCGGCATCGAGAACCTCTGTTTTAGTGCTTTCTCCATTAAGTCTTAAAATGTGAATATCGGGGGTGGTGGTCCTAGAACTATGGATGGGATGAACCTTCCTTACTGATCTAAACCAATAATAACACACAAAAAGTTTGTACGAAATTCCGTCAGTTATTAGAAATTAAGAATAACTTATTGCAGAATTTTTGAAAATGGGAGTGGAATTTGTTTCGCAGACACAGTCGCGGGCAACCGCGGTGTCCACACCCTAAACTCTATGACCGAGTAGTAAAAGTAATGAGTGTATCAGAATACCTCTATAATTATTTATTAAAATTAATTTATGCGAAAAACTGGATGACATTAGGAAATATATGCAGGCAGCGCTTTGGTAGTGATACCAAAAGTTAAGCAACCCACGGCGCGGTAGTGATTGGATGGGTGACCATTCCGACCATTTAAGTGACGTCCATGACAAGCATCTCCGTGCTTCGGAAGGCACGTTAAGCAGTTGGTCCCAACTAATATCTATGGTATTAGTCGTTAAGCCTAGTCAGAGGCCCTAGGGCGGCTTGATAACTTCTGACAGTAAGGTTTGTCACTTGCCTTACATACACCCCTCCACCAATCCGCACTGAGCCCGCGTGGTGAAGTATGGCTCGTTCCTCCTCATAGTTGAGGTGAGGCCTTTTCCCAGCAGTGGGATCTAATAGGCTGACTTATTTATGCAGGCTGCTGTGATGTAAGTAACTGCAAGATTACACTTGTTGAGCTTGGTTTATTCTTAATAAGGGATAATGGTTAGATTTATTATACAAAATAAGAGTTAGACGGCATAAGCATGTCACTGAACATGCTTATTAGGTACTGCTTCATGTCAGGATTTAGGCTGAGCATATGAAGTCATCATTCTAAATGCGCTACCGTAATAATTTAATTCTGACCGAGTTGTACTAAAATTTGATTTAACTAATTAAAGCACAAGATATCTTTATTTGAATACATGGTAAGTAAAGCTTTTTATCAAACTTAATTTTAGTAAAAAAAATGTTTACTTACGGTTATACCTATAAGGCTTATGATATTAAAATACCTCGCGAAAAAGTTTTAATCGGTTTCTAATTGCTCATAATAATTTACAGTTTATTCAAAAACAGAATTGGTAAACCAGTTCAGGTTAGAAAGACAGTTTAAGTTTCCATTTTCAATGATTGATTTCTTTTTCTCTATTGTTCACAGTTACATTCCATACTGCGTAATGCGTACGCGCCTGTTTGAGAATCGGCACGCGGTGAATCTTCCACACTTTTATGTTCTTGTCCTAATACTATGTAATGTTGCTTTTGCGGCACCAGTTGCAGTTTTATGACTCGTTATGAGTGGAAAATTGAAACCTATCGAACTAGTATGTAGGTAAGTGCCTACCTGGTACGGGAGTGTGCTATTAGGTTTCAAGCAGCCTTAGTATTAAAGAGACCTGTGTCGATCGATCAATTCTTATGACCCGGTCGAATGTTACCCATTCGTGTGGTGATCGGGTCATCTCAATCGGGCCTGGATTAATTTTGAAAGAAAGAAAATACATTCATTAATGAATGGACATCACATAACACTCGAAAATAGACAACGTAAAGGACACGGGTTTAAAACAAAAAACTCAGTAAAATTACAATTTATAGAGGTAAACCAGTCGGACTGTGCAGTTGTGCGCCTGCGATGTCCATATTAAAAGGGCCCCACTCAGCTTAAGTAGTGACCCGCTAGGGGCCCCGACGCTGGTTTACAGTAGACCCTAGCCGAGTGAGGTCACGGACATTTACGCCAAACATTATTTAAAAAAAACAATACATGTAAATAAATAATAAAATAGTAATAAACTAAATACTCGTAGAGTGTTATAATGTGTTAATTTTAGGTTAGGATGTCGCAAAGGGATTGCAGCACATCACCAATTTTGCATGGACTTGTAAAAAACTCTCAGTTTTGTTACGTAATTACTACACGAGAAAGAAGATGGGGTCAAAAATAATTGATCTTTTAAATACGTGTCGTGATCGAATTAAAATGACACAGGTCTAATATGAAGCCGAAGTTCCATGTAAACTCTGCAAGCCTTTTCGGTTGAGTATCTGTAAGTGAATACCAAAAAACCCATCTAAGAACGTATAACAAAGATGTACTTTGACCGTTGAGTTGTCAGTTAAAGGTATAAGCTGTTATTTGGCACTAGCTATAGCCCGCGACTTCGTATGCATAGACTCAATCATACATAATGACTCATCGCCATCCAATAATTTTATTGCCTTATTACACCTAATATGAATATGCCTCATTTGCCCAAATTATGTTAGTAAAACTAGGTACCACTTTTTGTTGATCCAAATATTGTTATGTGCGAGAGTGTAATTTTGGCATTGTTTTGCAATAAATTATATGGATATGGTGAAAGTGATAAACTTTATGATCGTGTTTGGTATCAGACTTGAGTATTATTTTTATTGGTTTATTTATTCTGTGATATTACTTTCTTTCATACAATTCCATATTCGAAGCAAAAAGATTCAGTTTATCCCAACGTTTTCATTTAAATTAATTATTTGTGTCATCATAGTCATATCAGCCTATTGCAGTCCACTGCTGGACATAGGCCTCTCCAAGACGGCGCCAACTTTCACGGTCCTCCGCTCCCCGCATCTAACTACCACCAGCCACCTTCCTCAGGTCATCGGCCCATCTACCAGGGCGTCCAACACTACGTTTCCCAAGACGTGGTCTCCATTCGAGAACTTTCCTACTCCAACGCCCATCGGTTCTGCGACAGACATGACCAATTATTTATGTATTTGGTTTTTGTCAGTTTTTACGAAGTAAATTTTTAACCTACCGGATGGCACGGTCGATATAGTAATACCTATTTTGTTGTGTGTAAAATTTATTTTCGTAAAAACTTGCAAAGATAATATTGCGTAAATTGTAAAAACTATGTTTTTTGTTAGTTGTTATTCTTAATTGGTATTTCTAGTATAAATAAAGAAATCCCTCTATCTGATTTTGAGACGACCTCCCATTGTTTCGTCGCTTTGGTAGGTTTTCGCTTTTAAATTAGACCAAGCCGTAAAACAAAAGAAATAGGCGTCAGGCGTCACCTGCAGGCGAAAAACACGCACAACTGACAGTCAATTACAAAAAACAAAATTATACACTTCTGACTCAAACAAGATGTATTCTTATCCTAAGGTGTTAAGAGCCATTTAGAAGGCACGAGAGAAATATGGGAACCCAGTAAAGATTTATACGCAAAAATTGCATACAAAAATTGGTATGTTAAGTGTCTGCAGCATTGTTTGTATTCAATCTTTTAAGAGAAATTTCTTTATTTATTGTTCCTCATTCCAAACTTTTCGAATTCCAAACACAGAAAAGCTGTTTTTAGTTTTTATTTTATGACATTTAATAACTATTTTTGTGAGTATGTGATAATGGAATCATGAAAATTATATTACTTATCATGGGAAACTGGTTTGTAGTAAAAGAGCAATGCCCATTTTGGGCCATGAGTGGACAGTGGACAGTATGAGAAACTTTGACAAAGTCATGGAATCAATTACATTTGAAACAATGAACGTCGGACTTTTCTTGAGTTTATTTATTTTAATAGACATTTATCTTACTTATACAAATAATATAGTAAATTTTAACCTGTCTATTAGTTGGCCCAACAATGTTGGACGGGTATAGCTCTTTGATAATATAAGAACGCATGATATTTAGACATTTCCTTGCAAAAACAAACTGAATGGACCATCTAGAAAATTCATTGATTTAAGGAAACGATCAAAGGAATACCAAATTCAAATTGGTAGTAACATGACGCTTCTTGGTAATGCGCCGACAAAGTAAAAAACAACTGTCAAAAATCGACTTTCAACTTTTTAACTCGTACCATAGAGGTTTAAATGAAATGGATATCACGTGGTTACGTTAAGAATGTGATTCTTTATTCAAATAGCTCTCGATCACGTTAAAACTGGCAGTTTACGATTTTTATATCGATTTCAACAGTAAATTAGGGAACAACGATGAAATCTTAAATGGATCTCTATTAGACAAGGTAAAAGAAAGTTTTCTTGTAATGTATTACTTACATTAAACAGGTTGTAGCCTGAGTGGTACCAACAAATTCAATTAGTTAGTCGTAGAAAACAAAATGGTTTAGTTTACTTGATGTCAATTTTGACAATAGAATAGATTTTTGTAAGTTAGATAAATAAATTAAAGGTTATTATTGAGTTCGACTATTCGCGTAAACGTAATGTAGGAATACTCAGATAATCACAGTTTTATTATCACATTAATCTGTATTTATTCGTTAGACACACGACGCGCGTACAGAAGAGCGTGCGAAAGAGAGGGAAGATAGATCAAACATTTGGCGGGAACGCGCGCGCACAGCAGCGATGGATTGCGTTCGGAAATCCCTTACAGTAAGAAACAATTATAAAGTTTATTATTTATATTTTAAATTAGTTCCATGTACTTTTCTACGGAATCGATATCGTGCAGTAAAAAAAATTAAACCACCATATATACTTTGGCCGAGAAGTGACTTAATGTAGTTCTTTAGGTTATTTTTCGACCGCATATAATATTTCTGTATTATTTTATTTATTTTCATTTTCTCCGAAGCCTTATGCTTGCCAATTAATGATAAAATATCGTTGAAATTGAAATGTCGACCTAAATATGTAACTTTTATTCTTGGTTGTAACTGTGAGTTTTATGTTTTAGATAAGTAGACTGATTTTTTAGATAAGCACCTTTTCCATATTTTATTATTTGAGTAGGAACTTTCCACGTTCTATATATGTGGTTTCCAAGAAAATCTTAATACTTGTTTTAACCCCATCGCTTAGAAAGTGCTCCGATATTCACTCATAATAGTCATGCCTAATCATAAATTATGTATTGTGGTTCGCACTGGCCAGTTAGTGCTCTGAATGACCAATGGGAAAGCTCTTTAATGGACCATGTGTTGTGAAGTTACGATTTAAGTGTTACTTGAGAGTAAGTAGTTGAGAGCAAGTATCGACAGAAATACAAGGATTTTCACGAGTTAAAGAGGGAGAGGCTACCAACTTACCCCCTTACTAATAATGGTTATTTATGCTACTAATAATTATTATATCTTAAGGCCGACTTGTACCAACACGGGTTAATCCCTAACCCGAGATTAGTTCATACAAAAATGACAGGGTTAAGGGGTTTACCCGGGGTTAGCGCCATGGCGTAAGTGGCCCTAAGTAATTTGTTTGCAAGTTATCACGAAATTAAATTAAATTTCGCTCACAAAAATTGATCGACTGTGTGTGAAACGGATAACACAGTTGATAAAATTTTGTGAGCTAAAGGAGATGTTTCAGTTTTCTATGGAACTTTGGCCATCTCATGTACATTATACCAAAAAATAGAAAAAAGGCTATGAAACCCCATTCTCACACTTATTTCCACAACTTCTTCGTTGTTTTAATGCACAAATAAGTTTTTTTTTTACATTTTGCGGCAATACTATCTCATAATCTTGCTGGCGGCGGAGGGTGCTTCATCTGTTGTGCGTGTTTGTTGTTTGTCTTTTTGGTGTATTTTGTGTCGTACTGTATATTATTAACTTTAGTTTTAAGGTCAATTTGAAACTAACCCAACTATATGGATCCAGATGTCCGAAATAAACATTATTTAATTCAATTTAATTTAATAATGACGGAACGGATGAACGGAATGGAATGGAAGCGACTGTCACAAATGACAGGTGACAGCTACTTTTTTTCACGTTGAACCATATGTTATTTAGTTGTTAGCCGCTAATCGTTCAGAAAATTTATTTGGGTTTGCATGTGAATTCAGATAAAACAACAGTTACATCATTTAAGTTTTCTTTCTTTCTTAGTGAAATGAATATTGATAACATCGTTTTCTAATGGTTAAAGTAAAAGAATAAAACTACGTTGATTTTTGAATCATTTTAAGAATATACTTCATTTTGATTTCAGAACGTTCTCAAATATGGCGATAGAAATTGCCATTATTTTTTAATGTGTAACTATGAAAAATATTTTTATTCATCAGAAAATGGCAAGATATATATTTTTTAATATTTTTAGGGAGTTTAAACGATTTTTCGTAGTTTTTTGATTAACTGTACAAGAGATGGCCAAAATTGGAACATCTCCTTTAATTTGATTATGCTATTGTTAAAACACTTGAATAAATATTATACGGCGAGTTTGAAATGTTTGTGTCTACTATGTCATGTCACCTATCTGTCATTAATTCCAAATTTGTCGTCTCATATTTATACAAGTGCTATAGCAGTCGCAAAACTATTAGTAAGGGGGTTAGGTTTGGAACTCCAAAGCAATAGTTTTGATCTAGCAAACTTAAGACGAGAACAAACAAACCAAATACAATGAAAATTCAAGTGAGCAAAACCCGCAAAAGGAATACTTTTGCTCTTATCCCACTAACAATACAGGTATTTCTTAAGCACTCGTATTTCCTTCGTATTATAATTGATTTTTAGGGTTCCGTACCCAAAGGGTAAAAACTGGACCCTATTACTAAGACTCCACTGTCCGTCTGCCTGTATGTCTGTCACCAGGCTGTATCTCATGAACTGTGATAGGTAGACAGTTGAATTTTAATAGTTGTTTGTTTATTTGCATTAAATAGGCTCCGAAACTACTGGACTGAATCAAATGAAATTTGGCACAGAGATAGTTTGAGACACTGAGAAGGACATAGGCTACTATTTGTCGCGATATAAAATCATCAGGGGGATGAAAATTTGTATGGAAAATCCGACTTTTGGCGCGGGCGAAATCGCGGGGAACTGCTAGTATTAAATAAAGAATAAAGTAAATATTTATGTGGAGCTCCTATGCAATAAACGTGAAAGTAACTAAAAAATGGTTATTATAGTGTGTTGTATAGATAAAGGTACGTAACCTTTTGTGCACGAGTCGGACTCGCACTTGGCCGGTTTTAAACTACAATTCCCATGTGAACATTTGTCATTAATATAGCAATCGGTCATGCTTTGATAAGCCTTCCTGCCCACAATGTGTGTTATGAAAAACCTCGTTCTGTTATGGAAACAATACTAGTGTGATATCAGAGAGGTTAAAAGACTATACGAAGAGGTCGGTACTACGTAAGGGGCATGTAGGTAGTTTTGTTTGATTTCTTGACTGAGTTGGGTTCACATTGCAACTATGCAATCCGTACTAATATTTTAAATCCGAAAGTGTGTCTGTCTGTCTGTCTGTTACCGCTTGACGCTTAAACCACTGAACCGATTGTGATGAAATTTGGTATGGAGGCAGTTCGAGACCCTGGAAAGGACATAAGCTACATTTTGTATCGATATAAAAACATTAAGGGGTGAAATGGGTTTATTTAAGAAGGATGAACAGTATGTTGGTGGAGAACTAATTAAATACGGTAAATGGTTGGAAAACAATAAAACTTACTTTACTTAGGAAGGATAAAAAATATGTACAATTGTACGGTCCGACTGATTTTCCTAATTTGTGATTTTAATTTTTTTACTACGTTTTTTTTGGAACCATGCCTTTTGTGTTTTGTTTATTGTCGTGTGTTATATGATGTCTATTTTTGAATTATAAATCAATATTTTTTTTGTTTTTTTTTTCTATTTAATTCCCGTTTCCTCTCTTTCACGGCGATACTGGCAATGCAAACCGTGCGGGCCATTAAAAAAAACTTTAAAAAAGTGTACTTTGCCAGAGACGACAACACGTCGAAAGATAGGCTACAAAAAATATTTTGTCTCAATTGATATTCTGGGGGAAGTAAGTATGTATGGGCAATCTGACATTTGCGCAAACGGAGTCACGTGGAACCACTAGTTTGTAAGTACTTAATAAAAATTACCAACAGTCTGCACCAAGATGCATTTTTCCACACCACCTCATTACGATGCTTCCAACGTACATGTAAATGTTGGCGTGCGATTTTTTCGCGTCGGATCCTGCGCCCGCGCTGACACATGAGGTGACACGTCGCGCGAGTGCGCATTTTGATTCTAAAGCTACATTACAGTGGTATTAGAAGAAATATCATAAAATCAATTTGCAATTGAGCGGAGTGATTTCTCCATGGTTTTGACATTATCACAGACACACAAAGGCCGTGTAAGAATGGCTATCGTTAACAGTTATTGAATTGTTTGTGTGGTTTTTATTTCTTTGTATTCTTTGTAATTTTGTATTTTTTGTAATTGTGTACTTTGGTTGTTTGTGATTTCCCAAATTAAAATAAATGCTTCTTTCTTTTTTTTTCAATTAGGCCATCTTGTAGCTGCTTCGAGACAATTGTGTTGTGGACTAGTGCTGAGAAGAAGTACATACCGCTATTGTTTGCCGATATAACATATGCATGTCGGAGATACGCCACCCATGTGCTGTCTTCGTCTTAGTTCGTCGTATTAGGTCGTGAAGCATAGTGATGTTGACTAAATGGTGACTTGAGCCACAGATAATGATATATATATCTAAATATATATATCTACTGGAGCAGTAGTGACGGGCCGGCATGCCGGTAGAGACGTTATCTTGTTCTGAAATTTGAGGACTTATAGTAGGAGCTTTGATTTGTCAGCCACACGCGCTCACAAAAAAACAGGCTTCGCAAACGTGCCGCTAGGGGCGCTGACTAAATTTCCATACAAATATTCGTCACACGGACGACGGTGAGAGCATGAAAAAACACGACGAGGTCCTCTGTCATTGGCGAGCTTACGACAATGACAAATGACGTCTGCAACACTGTCTACTTTGGAGTGAAAGACAGTGAGAAAAGAAAAGCTGTTGATCGATAAATAAATAAATAGATATCTTTATAATAAATGTCAGCATCAACACGTATTCATCATGTTACCCTTTTGTGCATTGATTGGTGCGCTTAAACCAAATTGATACATTTTATTTTTCCAAGCTAGTTTCATCCAACAACTTCAGTAGATTCAAGTTAGTATTTTTAGTTTATATATGTACTTTTAAAAAAAATTGCTGATCACGGATACAAAGTGACCCCAGTGTACGTCGCAATTTCTAGATCTGTTGTTCTTATGAATGACAAATGAGCCCCAAACAATGTGAAGTCTTTCAACTGTCGACGGCTTGATTGTTATTATAATGTCATTTAAACAGGGCCCTGATGACTGACAGACGGATTAAGGTTAAGATATATTTCAAAGAATACGGCGGGAATCCCCTGCGATGACAGCTCAGATAAAAATTATGAAAATTGCCACGTCAGCTTTGGAATAATGACAGATTGTTCTGATGCAAAATGGTTTGCATATTCTGGGGGTTTCAAAGAAAAGCACGAATCGTAGTACGCCATTTACGTCTGGTCTGTCGGTCTGTCCATCCAACGTTCATCACATATTTTCCTACTATCGCCAACCATTTTCCTTTTGCTCGTTTACATAGATGTTCTTCAAATGTTAAAATATTTGCAAATCCAGTGATCTCATCCCACCTACTAACTTAGTTAAAAAGAAGTGTAGTGAATTTTGTAGAGTAAGTATGTAACACACCGAAAAGATTCAAGCTCTTAAATTTGATGATAGAGTAGCTATATGTAAGTAAAAGTAAAGTTAGCCTTTTTAATAGATCCCACTGCTGGGCAAAGGCCTCACCTCAATTATGAAGGGTTGGTCCCAAATTGTATTGTATTGTTCTCAAAATATGAAAATTCATACTTGAGTTCCCAAACGGGTCCACGGCTTTTTAAAGTAGTAATGTTTTCTTTCCCTTTGGGTCCATGAGAATGTTTGATACAGTCAGCAATGAAAGCTTGGCTAAGGAATAAGTGCACAATCTGTCCTGGGGACCACTGTACAAACTGCGGAAGCAAATTTTACACCTAATTTTATCGTAAAAAATTTATTTGGTTGGTAAGAAAAACATGATAGTAGTGCTGTTTTATATACAGGTTGAAGGGTGGAGTTAAGAGGAGAAGCAGGTATATTTTGCCGTTATAGACTTTTATGAGTACATACAAAAGTCTTCTACCGCATATTAATGCTCAAATCAAATTTAACTGGGATCATTTGAATTCGTGAGGAATAACTGATCAGTGTTGAGTGTTGCCCGCTTCGTAAAAACTTTTTTTATGCATTGTAATGTCACTGACCACACACAACAGGCTAATGCGATTGCTATCACGTACTTATTGTCTAGACGACGATTGTAAAACTGTCTCCAGTAAAACAAAGTCAAATTATGTACAAATAGACTTACGATTTGCTTTCAGAACGTTTGTCGGTTATGTCGTTTTACTTTTAATCGACGAAAAATTTCCTGCGTAAAGGTTCTAATACTTCCAGTTTTGTTTCTGCCTCGTTGGTATAGTGGTCAGCACGCTGGGTACTATCCACGAGGTCCCGGGTTCGAACCCCGTGTCGGACCGAGAGTGTTACTTCCAGTTTTAATGTTAAGGACTCCATGTAGGAAATACCACCTTGTAAATTGGGTTGCAAGAGCATTAATTTCAAAAGTATCTTATTATCGGCCAGTTTCTGTACACTGAAGTTTGCGAAATCACTTTTATTTTTTAACCAAATTGGTTAGTTCATGCAGGTTTTAGATTCAGATTCAGATTCGTTATTGCAAGTCACAAGTGGTTCGTAAGATGGTATATGTATAATATTAAAATAAAGTACAAGTGACGCCCTGCGAGGGCACAGCAAACAAGAGAGGCAACTGTTGTCTATTTAATTACATTTTAGCACGATATTAATTAATTATTCATAATTTAAAGTTACATTAAATAAATATTTTTTTGGTTCATAGGTTCATACATTTCAATAAATTAAGAATAAATACATTACATTAAACAAATTACATTATTATGTCAAATTTAAATCCAACAAAAGAAAGAGAAAAGAGGAAATACAGTAATAACATCCTATACAATGCCTAAAAATTTATTAATGCTGTAGAAACTGTTCTGTATCAAGTATTCTTTTAAAGCTCTGTAAAATTGGGTATCCTTATCTATGTTTTTAATGTGTGGTGGCAATTTATTGTATACCTTTACAGTCATATGTACAGTCATATGTGGAGCATATTGTGTAGTGAAGTTTATGAATTGGTAAGTCATCGTTTTATATGCGTTATTTAGCATTTGAATATGAAGCCGTCCTTGTAAGTTCGTTGGAAGTATTTGTGACCGAATTCACAATGCAACACGTATTCTGGGCATTTCTGGGCGTGAGAGTGAATGATCTGAATTTTAAATTAGTACATAAATCGAATATCTCTGCCTTTCCTTGAATATAAACAATGAGCTTAATGTGAGTTCATAAGGGATGCAGATGCAAATGTACTATTAAAAGACATGTAAAGTGCGCCCCGCATCAACTTACCCAAACCTATCAAAATATCTCAAATGATATGGAACTCTATGTGGTCAACATAAGCTTGAAATATGGTTGCGGAAATGTGACCGATCAGGGGAGGTTGATGTGGGGCCCACTCCTACACTGGTCTTTTTGCTGCTTTATTTTCTGCATTTAAATGGAGTATGAAAGTTTGTATGGACAATCCGACTAATGGCGCGGGCGAAGTCGCGGGGAACTGCTTGTTGTTTATTTATCAATACAATACGTATCTATTTACCCTATTTAACTATAAAAAAAAGCTCACAGCAGTCCAGACCAAGACCAAAGCTCTCCATATCAGTGTTAAATTAAACGGCCTAACCATGACCGCAGCTCCACAATAAGTAGAAGCCTTGCACTTCACTGTGCTCCAGTTGCCAGATCCCACAGTAGGAAGTGGGCATTACTGATTCACTGTGACCGAGACCAGCTCATTACATCTCCGATAACAGGTGCGTGCGAACGCAGATGTAAAAAATGGCTAGATCTGACATGAAGTCTACAAGCGGAAATCTTAAATAATCGCTTTGTTGTACAGTCGCCGGCAGATATCTCGGAGCAGACAAGTTGGTCAAATACTTCTGAACAGTTTTGAAATTGCTTATTGCAGTTGTGTGTGTAGAAGTTAATGACTAGCATCTGCTCAGATAATAATGAGGTAATGAATGTTAAGACTTAAGTAATGGTAACTTGTAGTGTTAGAACTTATTGACATTTAAAATCACCTTGTCTGGTAAATATCTGACAACGACTGTACGTCTGTGTACCTTTTTTCTTAAAAACGCGTGGACATATAAACTTGAAATAAACACCAAGTTATAAAAACAGTGTCACAGGCAAATCCTGACTGTTACCTAGACTAGATAAAGCACCGTATCTATACTACAAATTATTCTTAACGTAATTTTAATTTAGAAATCATGTACCTATCTCTTCCTTCTTATCACGATTCTATGCTATAAGCTGCTGAACTTCATCAAAGTTTATGTGATCGTTGAAGATGACTTAGAACTTGTACAAGGAAAAAAAACTAAAGACTCATATAAACATTCTGTCAGAAAAAAATACCCCAATGGTAAAGAATTTAAATGTACCATTGAGGTAGTAGGAGTTAGTTAGTTAGTCCTTATAATACTTAAAACTGGTACTTTTTGGTATTCTGTGCTAAAAATAACTTTCTACGATATACCCAATAGTACTTCTAGACA
This sequence comes from Pyrausta nigrata, assembly GCA_949316185.1. Taxonomy (NCBI): domain Eukaryota; kingdom Metazoa; phylum Arthropoda; class Insecta; order Lepidoptera; family Crambidae; genus Pyrausta; species Pyrausta nigrata. The sequence continues at coordinate 16,854,776 of OX438950.1, forward strand.
ACCTACATCTTGGTGCTATATCGCTTAGGTGTAATAAGGCCTAATGGCCAGAGGCTGTGATTTTTGAAGCCCCGCCGTTAATCACAGCTTGTTACTTAGCTGTACTGTTACAATACCTACCTTTGATGGATTAATTGAATGGGTATAGTTAAATGTTCGCGCAAAGATGAACGTTTGTGACTCTGACTTGTGAGTGAGAAAATCGTCACGTCAATGTCCTGTGTGCAGCATTTACTGCTGCACACAGGACATTGACGGAACAGTTTCCACCAAAGGACTTGTCCATAAGTGGTTTTTTATTCGTCAATATTTGTAACCTGAATAAACTAAATATTATATTAAAGAATTCACAAAAACTAGCCTTTCTGCATAATTAATATAATTTTTAAAGCCTCCGATTTAGAGAAAAATTGAAATTATTTTTTCTCTTTGTCTGTACAGAAACCGCACCTTCGCCTATATCAATTAACGCATGAAAAAAAATTGACAGCAAAATTGACATTCCATTGACAGTAGTACCTATTATATAATCTGTGGTAGTACCCAGTAGTATTTATCCACCAGTGGAAAGGCAATGGTACATAGCCATACAGCCAGGAAATACAAGTAAGTGAACAATGGATGATGCCTGTTACAAAACATATTTTTTCTTAAAAATAAAGGCGTTTAAAACTCTGATTTCTTTGGTTACGTGTTTCATATTTTTGTAGCTTAAAGATAAATATAGGTTTATTAGTGGTTGGTGATATCTTAACATAAAAAACCACCCTCCATACAAAAAGAGGACAAGTCCTTTAAAAGTTAATGTAAAAGCGAATGTACGTAACATTTGCTTGAAAAAGAAATCCTCATGGGCTTGCAAATTACGACAACACACGATATTTTCAAATTTAAAAAAATAGTGACTTTACTAAAAGTCGAAATATTTAAATCAGTTTTTAGTTTAAAAAACCTAACTTTAAAAAAAAATATAAAACGTTACTAAAATACTTTACATACCAACTAACGAGTATAATATATAAGAGATCGATATGGATTAATAAGCAATATCACAACACTACACATACATACAGCTACCGTCGTCGTGCCCTAAAATTTCCTTGGAGTGCTCTTAATGTAAAAACCGGCCAAGTGCGAGTCGGACTCACGCACGAAGGGTTTCGTACCTATACAACATAAGACACTTTATTATAATCTTTTTTAGTTTTAAAACGGAAAAAAAACACGTTTGTATTGGAGCCCCTTTAAATATTATTGTTATTTTAATTTTATTTAAAGTTCATATACATATTAATACTCTATGAAAATTTCAAGAGTCTACCTGTTGCCGTTATCTCTTTATCCTAATTTTGAATCTACCTTAAGTCTGTTAAAATAATTAATGCCTAACCGTACAGAAGTTCTTACCTGACTACATGGAACTTGTAATTTACCTTAGTAATTATCTACTTGATATAATAATAATATCCTCCTAGCCGAATTTTGATCTCAACAGAGATTAGCCAACTGCGCGGGACATATTATAGTGCACAAGTGTGTGCGCAATACACAGGTGCACTCTCTGTTCCTTCACTCTCATAATTCGGTGAGACGGCAGTCCGACATGACCGTAGAGAGATCAGGCGCAGGACCAACGGCTTAACGTGCTTTCCGAGGCACGGGGGTGCTAACACCACCAACTTCCTGACTCCGGAGCTGTGTCTGAGTAATTTCAAGACTAAAAAACTCAAACACTTTCGGCCTGACCCGGGATTCGAACCCGAGACCTCGTGGATAGTACCCAGCGTGCTAACCACTAGACTAACGAGGCATCTACTTGATACCGACGTAGTAAAGTACCTATCTATCTAGATACTTTCATTAGACAATATCTACGTCACTCAACGTAAATTAAGGATGGACAATGACTACCTCAATAGCGATTAGAATGCCCCATTGATCCTAATACTCTTCAATTATCCATAGTAAATTCTCCTCTCGTCGCATGGGCTAGTAATTTAAAAGTTGGTGTGTGGTAATGGCTTGTTATAAGTCTCATCACGGATTTTGGTATCATTTGGTATCAGGACCACCAGTCAGGACTATTAGCATGGTAATTTGTTAAACGTGGTACGATTTGCGTTACAAATAGTTAAATTTAGGTAGGTATATAGGTATCTAGTATTTGTGAGTGAGTGCACATGTGTATTGCGCACACACTTGTGCACTATAATATGTCCCGCGCAGTTGGCTAATCTCCGTTGCGATCCGCCATGGTCGAATTTCGGATAGGAGGACAATACGTTATTATAGTAGGTAGGTACGATGTGCGGTTTTAATTATTTAAAAATGTATGTGTTGTGGATTGTCATGATTAGTCGTTGTTCTCTTTGGACGTGACAAAAAAAAGTACTGATTTGACTACAATAAATTCAAGAAAGAAGCTAGTATTTTTAATTTACAACTATAGCCTGACCAGGAATATATGGGACCTGAATTTAGGGCGCTTCGAATCCTCTTTATATGACAACACTCGGTATAATCATACCAGCGTAAATTGGCAAATGAACATAAAAAAACGTATTTTTTATGTTTACATTCATGTTAATTCTTTAAGCCTGCTGCCTAATGATAAAAGATTCTACGATAAAATAACATGGCAGAACATTTGCAAATTGAGTTCTTATAAAAGTCTGTAGCTCTTTGTTTTATTGGCCTAGCACTTAGACCAAAAAGTAATTATTTTTGCAAAACCACTAACGGGTAAAAGAAATATCAATCCATTGTTTTTCTAAATGATATTATGTAAAATGTTATCTTAATTGTAAATAATGTATAGGAAATTTCGGAAAACTCTACAAAATATTTTGGTTGAAATATTACTCAAAACAATTATTTAATATTTAATAACTTTTCAAAATCGTTATTAAAATATTATCCGTAGACATCAGTAGCCAATGTTCACTATTCGCACTATATGACAAACCAAAAATTCGTGATGACAACTATATAAGTAATGAATTTCAAGAAACCGTGGTCAGGCATCTCTCACTCAATGTACTTGCGCGCGTTAATAGCCTACTCTCGAGCGCACCGACGGCGGTGCGTAAATCAGTAGGCTGCCAACAACCTACGGGCGCGCGCGTATGCACTGTTGAATTATTTGTGTTACGGTCGATTCGTTTTTATGCAAACTTATTAGGTAATATGATTTAAAAATCTGCTATTTACTGTACAAATGAAACCAGAAGCATAATATGTCCTGAATTAGTCTCAGATTTAAATAAAATTCTGGACTTATCAGAGTCTCGAATGTTTGAACTTTTAAATCTTTTAATAAGTCATCATAATTTTACGGCATACTGAAAATTCCCACAGATGTTTTTTTTAAATATGTATGAATACATTTTTGATAATAATTCAGCACAGAAAAACATCTTAGATCTTGTTTTCCACATTACTACTTATTAAAACTGTTTGTACGAATTCTATTTGTTTTTCGGGACAACCAAAAATTTTGCACACGTAAACATTTTGTGAAACACTACTTCAAACCAAGCTACAAATAAAATAGGCCTTGTATCTAAAGATGCAACCCTAACTTTATTAGTTTTACGCCAAGGTCGCGTAGCTGCAGAGGAATAATAACGTAATGTTCGAAACTTAAAGCACATTTTCGGGCGCAGCGGTGTGCGACAAAAAATTGAAGGCTATTATAAGAGTAGGTATGGACGATTTTCCTTGGAGTGATTTATCTGTTATAGCCTGACCAGAATTAAGGGCGCTTCGAGTGCACTTTATATGACAACACTCAGTATAATCATACCAGCGCAGATTGGCAACTGAACATAAAAAAACATATTTTTTTATATGTTTACATCCATGTTAATTTTTAGGCCTGCTGCCTAATGATAACAGATTCTACGATAAAATAACATGACAAAACACTCGCAAATTGAATATAGGTATTTGTCTTGAATTTTGGACTTAAACACTATTATTTTTGCAAAACGACTAATGGGTAACAGAAACATTAATCCATTGTTTTTCTAAATAATATTATTTATAATGTTATTAATTTTATATAATTTTATATAATTTATAGAAAATCCTAAAATACTCTACGAACTATTTTAGTTGTTATATCCAAGTAGGGTTGAAATAAAGAAAATAAAGCTTAAACCAATTATTTATTATAATCATTTTTCAAAATCGTTATTAAAAGTTTATCCGTAGCCACCAGTAGCCAATTTTCATTATACGCACTATATGACGTACCAGAAATTCATGGTGACAACTTTATCAGTAATTAATTTGAAGAAACCGTGGTGATCACATAGACTTTCTAGTCGAAAAATACTACAACACATGTTAAACCACTTTTCTTTTATGAAAACGAATAGTTCTTGGTATTTTTATTATAGCCTGACCAGGTTTATATGAGACCTGAATTAAGGGCGCTACGAATCCTCTTTATATGACAACACTTGATGTAATCATACCAGTGTAGAGTGGCAGCTGTACATGAAAATACATTTTTTATTCGTTTACATTCATTCTATTTTTAAGCCTGCTGCCTAATGATAACTGATTCTAAGATAAAATTACACGACAGAACTCACGCAAATTGAGTACTTATTAAATTCAATAACTCTTTGTAATATTGGCCTTGAATTTTTGACCAAAACACAATTATTTTTCAAAATCACTAAAGGGTAAAAGAAACATTAATCCATTGTTTTTCTAAATGATATCAATTATAATGTTATCATAATTTTAAATAATGTTTAAGAAATGTTGGAAAACTCTACGATCTATTTTAGTTATAATATGCAATTAGGATTGAAATAAAGAAAATAAAACTTAAAACAAGTATTTATTATAATCATTTTTCAAAATCTTTATTAAAATATGCTCCGTAGCCATCAGTAGCCAATTTTCACTATTCGCACTATATGACGTACCAAAAATTTGTGATGACAACTATATCAGTAGGTTAACTTAAAGAACCGTGGTGATCACATAGACTTTTTAGCCGAAATATACTACAACACATGTTAAACCACTTTTCTTTTACCTGCTGAAAATCAGTATTGTGACATGCTTTGTGCTGTCACGATTTATGCTGAGCAGGGACCTTTTTGGCACACATTTGATCTTTAATGTACCGACTATAACCTAAGCATCCAAACATTTTCCGTGCCAAACAAATGCATGAATTTGAATTTGAATTTTACGAAAACGTATAGTTCTCAGTATTTTTATTCATAAAAAATGCACTTGGTCGAAAATTAGTTTCCGCGTCCACTTTGACACTAATCATTATGACATGTCAGTGACGATTTGAGCTTTCTGTTGCCAGTTAAAGAAATTAGTTCCAGTTGTTTTCCGCAATATGGCGAGATCCCATATATTCCTGGTCAGGCTATTCGTGGTAACTATTATATAATCTGTGCCGTGGTGAACACATACACTTTCTTGTCGGAAAATACACTAACACATGTTAAACCACTTTTCTTTTACGAAAACGAGTAGTTCTAGGTATTTTTTATCACATAATAATTACTTGGTCTAAAATTAGACTACGAGACCATCTGACTCTAATCATTATGACAATTGATGACATGTCAATGACGATTTTAGGTTTCTGTTGCCAGTAAAAGAAATTAGTTCCAGTTGTTTTCCGCAACATGGCGAGGTCCCATATATTTCTGGTCAGGCTAAACCTAAGAGACGATAATATATGTAACCGCAAATCACGCCAGAGAAGAAACACATTATATTTTACTACAATACGGTACATAATATGTGACCTGTGAATTTTGTTTTATTGTGTAAATATAAAAGTTACTCTAAAAAACGCTTTTCTAAAAAAAAATTTTTGTCCCATTTGACTATTGTAAGAAGGCCCTACAAAATAGGCTTACATTTTTTCCCTTTTTCGGTTATGTATACAATAACATACATAAAGAATTGTGGTAATTTTAAATAATAACATACAATAATTGTAGTGTTACTAGGCCCTTAAAACTCTGACCAATAAATCTGTTCAAATATGCTAATAATAATTATTTTACTTGGATCCTTAGAGTATTGTTTTTTTTTATGCCCCACACTAATAATAATTAAAAAAATATTAAGTACCTTTCATGCGGATCCAGGCAATTTTTATCAAAGACATTATACTTACTACCAAAATGTCTTTGATTTTTATACACATAGTGGCATCTAGCGGCGAGTAGTTGTACTAAAGTAATAATATGCTCCGCTAGATGTCACTACGCTAGGCACTCGACCGAATAGAAAAACACTGTATAACACTTTCGACTTACTTAATCGTAAACTAAAGTAAAATCAGTGTTTTCAGTATTGCATGAATATTATTTATTTTAAATTACATAGCAAGCTAATGAATTTTATATTTTGTTTTTGCAATGATATAAGAACAAAACGTTACCGAATGGCATTACTGTCACTTTGACACACTTGACAAACCAGCCAGCAGCCAGCCATATTTCTTTTTTGACGTGCTATGAAACAACAAAACACGCACGTGTAGAAAATGCGTATTGAAACGTGTTATTTCTGCTCCTCCAGGATATATCCTGGACATGGCATCCAATTCGTTCGAAACGATTGCAAGGTAAACTCGGAAAATACCAAACCCCGGTGATTTGCACTTATTTCGTAACCTACTTGCAACTAACCAAACTGTGTGACAGATTTTCAGATTTTGCCGTTCAAAATGCCATGCGGCGTTCAAAAAGAAGAAGAATCCACGTAAAACTAAATGGACCAAAGCCTACCGTAAGACGGCGGGCAAAGAGTTGGCTATTGACCCATCATTTGAGTTCGAGAAACGCCGCCACAATCCGGTGAAATACAACAGAGAACTATGGACAAAGACCATTGAGGCGATGAAGAGAGTTGAGGAAATAAGACAGAGAAGATCAAACAACTACATAATGCAGAGATTGAGGAAAGGACGTGAAGTCGAGTGGCAGAGAGATGTCAGGGAAGTTCAAAGGGATATTTCACTTATCAGGTAATATTAATTAATTCTGAGAATATATTCCTAGTGATTATCAACAATAATTGACTGGGTTAGGTTTGTGAACACGTTTGGGCACAAGTTTGGTTCTGAATAACACATAAATAACAATGTCATGTTTGCTTGTTGATTGAAAGGTATAAAAGAGTGGAGTGAAAAAGTTTATTTAACATAAGTACAAATACCTTAGCGTGATGAGCACATCAGAGTAACTTTTTTTTTGAGAAATAACTTCTATTACAACTACACAAGATGCTGCAGAGTTTAGCTTGATGTGCCGCTGTCTGTATGATACAAAAATATCAATTGACTTAAACTTATTCTAGGTGATCCTACTGATATTCTAAACAACATCATCTACCGATACTTTTCTATTGTCTATAGAATATCTGAGTAATTTGACAATATTTTTTTATTGCATCATCATAAATAATCTTAATTATGTATTAAATTTTTCTTAAAATGATGTTTTATACTTTATTCTTAGATCACCAGCTGCCGGGCTCAAACAAAGACAAGCAGAGGAAGACACAGAAATGGATGTGGAGCCGGAAACATTGGAAGTAGTTGATGCTAAGGGACGCAAACAAGTCATCGAGGCCCCTGTCATGGTGCCCGCTACAGGGGAAATGATCGAAGATGGTGGAGACATTGAAATATAATGCTCTGAGTACTGAACTTAAGCATGTAATGTCTTATAAAAAGCTAAAAACAAGAAAACTTAACACAATTTAAAGCAAGAATTCTATTCATTATGTAATGTTTCAGTGGTTGGCAGTACCTACCCAATAAATTATTACCTGCTATATTATTAGTGTTTCACTTATCTCAGTTTATTTTTTATTTTTTAAGTAATAAAACTTCCTTTTTCTTTCAAGAGAACAATTTGTATCTATTTAATCTGTTGTAAACAGATTAGGTATATGTAATGTGCATACTCTTAGATCAGTTTGTTAACTAATTTCTCTAATTCTTCTATTAATGACATTGTTTTGGTAAAATAAAACTGAATAGAGGTCCATTACAGTTCTAATGCAATAAAATCAATTTTTGCATGCTAGCCAATCTTATGCCCACGACAATATCCTGTATCTCTAAGTATCATCATCATATTAAGAGTATTGATTCCCGCCGTACGACGACCTACTGTAATCGGCTTAAGCCGTCGAGCGGGGATGGCAAACATTTTAGCAGATACTAAGCCATATGCATTTTTTTGTGACAATAATGGTCCAATATATGCCTTCTGTTGTCTCCTAAAGTCATTGTTTATTATATTATAAATCAATGCCTAAAGTATTAGTCACATAGTTTTATTATTCCTTTTTTCTTTATCTTACTTTATTAATACCTACTACTAAATGTACGTTGAACGATGTAATTAATATAAATTTATACTAATTGTAGCTTCGAATCCCAATTCAAACCTAATTAGGTTTCATGGTATTTTTGAAACTGTATTGTGTTTATATTGTTACTGTCATTTAATAAATAAATAAATAGTCATTCAAAGATACGCTCCTAACGCCTACTTGCGCCAGTCCGGATTAGCTATCTATTGGCTTTCAACTCGGATAATAGGCCTTTCGCTAGTTCTCTATAGCTTATCCGGCCGAGCGCAAGTGGACTTCCCGGATTGGCTAATCCAGACATGCGCAAGTGGGCTCTCAACTCAGATAATAGGCTTTGAATAAGCTTGGATTAAAAAATCTGGACGTGCGCAAATGGGCAAATGAGTTTATTTATTTAAACTTTATTGCACCAAAAATAAAAAGTACAATTGACAAACTTAATGTTTTAAGGCATTCTGAACCAGTCAATCGCTTGGGAATGCAGAAATGATAAATTATACCTATTTAATTTATTTTTTTTGAAATCTGATAATTCGATAAGTTAGTATCAACCTAATAATAATCCATGGCAAAGCTTGTTTGAAAGAGATCGCTCTACGGTATAAGATCGCCTACATTGTATTTTACATCGTTAAGTCTGTAAATTACCTACTTTTCATTTCATTTACCTATTTTATGTGTGAATATAGTTATCATAATCAGAGGACACTTTTCATAAGGCAATGTGCCAGGACATAAAAATGTTGCGCACTTCTTCGTAATTCAATTAGCGGTCGTTCAATTCCTTTAGTAACAAACAATACTAAAATCACATTTTATACGACTTGCCTGTGACATGAGTAACATGTAATTTCTTTAGACTTTTCTTCTGTGTTTATTATTAAAGTTTTTTACTGTTTCTTTTATCTTAAATAGTGATAATGGGTGTATATTCGTACATCCTTAGTGTTATTGTGCTATTCATTTCATATCTTATGTATCAAAGATATGCTCACCAACGTAGTAGCATAATACTGAAACCTGAAAAGCGATACGATTACATAATTGGTGAGTGAACTTTTTAATTCTAAGCGCCTTATCAAATTTGAATAGCAATATCATGATAATGAAACTGGTTTTATTGGCTGTTGCTCACATATAGGGTCTAACGAAATTAGTTATATTTCGTTAGACCTTGTATAGTATACAGGGTCTAACGGGGGTTAACGTTGGGTCTTAAGGGTCTATCGTATACAGTGTATACGATAAACTACTGCGGACGATGCCGATGCTTAAACCCAATTCTCGTTCTTAATTAGGTTGAAATGATGATTTATTGTTATAAGTACCTAGTTACCATTTTAATAATAAATATTTTGTCATCAAGAGGTATACCTATGTCCTATGGCGTTAATTAGGACATCGGCAGGCGGCTGCAAGCAAATTCAATATTACTTAGTTTCAATCTTTTGGTAACCACTCACATCAAACGGATTCTGACCCAAACCGATCTGCATCGATTGATTATATAGATAAATACTAAGATATGGCCATAAAAATTTATAATAAAATACCAATAAACATAAAAAATGAAACAAATATAAAACTCTTTATTAAGAAACTAAAGACTTACCTTATTTCTAAATGCTTTTACTCGCTAGAAGAACTCTTTGCAAAATAGGATTTTGGTCTGAGCATTTTTCCTTATCTGGCATAATCTGGTCTTTTGCAAAAATGAAGAAAGTAAAATGTAAACAAAAAAGTAATTTCTATGCCTTCTGCAAAGCTGTTCAATTACTACCTACTTTCTATTGTTCTAACTTTAGTTATTTATTCTCCTATATTACTAATAGGTACATAATTATATATCATCATACCAAATTATAGGTAGGTAGGTACACTATAATAATTACCAAATAAAATGAAGACAGAGAGCTTAATTATAAAACAAAAAGATGTTTTTATGAAGTACTATATTTTTACACAAATCAGTATTTTATGAAAATTTCTGTTAATCGAAGGGTAGAAAACAGTAATTACCCTTTATTTAGCTCTTGATATTCTCATTTTTACCAAATTACAAGATAATCAACCTACATTTATTAAGTTTACAAAAAAATATGATTTTCAACACTGTACTCGCTTGGGTACAGCGGCTGCAAATGGGTTAACTAGTAAATATATAAGTACTTAAATTACAATACCCTGAAAGGGTAATTAAGTTTAAAGTTCTCTGTTATTATTTAAGACCAATGTTACACTTAATTTGCAATAAATTGATTTAATTTGATTTGATCATTTAATTTTTCATCATGTCAGGTATGTAGGTTCTTTCTTATGTTATTAACAGTAGAGTTTAATATCGTCGTTTTTTTAAACGACAAACGCCACAGTTGAGTGTTTATCTAGCACGGTTGCCGCTGGCATTTCCTTAATTGCTTTTAACTTTCAACTCCAACCTTATAACATCATAGCTCGGGGTCAAAAAATTCTCAAATGTTATAGTATGTAGATCTCTTGAATGTTGGAGTCCGGCCACACTGTTGATAAATATGTCAAGGGTGATGGTAATGTAAGTAGAGTAGATGGCGAGTTCAGATGTCAGTTTAGTTCAGGCTAGGTACTTATTGGCTAGGAATATTCCTCAGTCAGAAATTACGAACTAAGTACTTTGTAGTAGTTCGTACTAATAATATCTGTGTTACTACTTACATTACTACTTACATTGTTGCTAGTATTTTAATTCGACGCACATCTGCAAATATATAGAAATCTTACATCTCGTATGTAACAAAGAGAGAAGGTACCTGTATATTTATACAGCGTGTCCGGATTCCGACTAGCGATATCTTAGGGGCCTTTTATTTATAAAATTTTAGAGACATAATCCTGATTAAAAATTATTTAGAAAAAAAAATTTTTGGGTTTAGTTTTGCAATAGGTTAAAAAAATATTTAACTGATTTTAATTTTTAGCAAGATTTTTTAAAAATCATTTTTTTCCTCTATGACGGTTAATAATTTTGAATTGACCTTTATTTCACTTGATAGGCAATAGTGTTACCTTTCAAATGAATCATTTTTATTACTTTTAGGACCTCTTGATCCATAGAAATGGTATTTTTTTTACATAAATAAAATAGGCAGCTATTTTAATTATTTTTATTTAAAATTAAATTATTTCAAGAGAGGGGAAGTTAGAACCCAACATGGGGGTATTTGTCGATAGCATTTGATGATCTTATAGCACATAAATTATCGCCAGTCGAAACCCTGACACACTGGGCTCAATTTCAATGCGCCCTGTCTAAGATTAAACTTAGGTTCAGTCTCTCTCTTTCTCTGCCAAACAAATGAAAAGAGACTATATTTATTTAGAAACGTCAGACTAAATAGCTGTCCGTTGTTAAGGAAGTTAGAGAGAGAGTCCATAGACTATTTAGTAGGGATGTCATTCGATGACGACTAAAGTTAAACTAAAAGACGCAAAAACTTGTACAAATACGTTAGAAATCGCATCACTTAATTTGACGTTTCTAAATTATTGTTGTCTGTCTCTTTTCGTTTGTTTGATAGAGAAAGCGAGAGACTGAACCTAAATCTTCAACAGGGCGCATTGGAATTGAGCCGACTGTATACCTATGTGATGCGAGCGCATTGTTCGCCAGTGTGGATGTGCCTTAACTCATCTGTAACGATTGCGTGCACGCAGAGACTAATGGTGCTTTCCAATACAAAAATTGCACCGCGTTGTGAAACTAGTAAATATTTGCATTAATGCTGGTATTTCTTGCAATGCGCAGTTTGTGTTTAATCCGATACAAAATAATTGCAATATAATGCTAATAAAGTCCGTTTGTAGGTAATGAACGAGATGAAGTCTTCGCAGAATTGCATGGATTTGCTAACTTGGATGAATGGGAACTTAAACTTACCTACTCTGGGTAAATAAGTGCCACAGTTTCATACATTTTGTTAGCGATAGCGAACTTCCCATTAGAATAGATAGCATCTCGTCTACAGGCCCAGCTCTCATTTAGTTATTTTTAATAAAACCGACTGAGTTGCACCTAGAAATTCTTATGTCCAAATTGTTTTGTACTTTTGCTAACAAATTTATATCACCTATTTTCAGTTGGCGCCGGTACAGCAGGCTGTGTGCTAGCTGCACGTCTCTCCGAATACCCCAGGACGAAGGTTCTCTTAGTGGAGGCTGGCGATCATATGGGCTACTTCACCAAGATACCCCTGACAGCGACTGCAGCTCAGCAAGGACCTAACGACTGGTCGGTTCGGACCACGCCGCAGAAATACTCGTCCTTTGGACTTTGGGGACAAGTGAGATTTGATCTTTCATTGTATCTACTAAGACTTAATCTTGTAATATTCGGCCACCAGCTCACGATCTTTCCGTAGCAACTGGTCATATTTCCAGATAGTCAGTTCCTGAACTAGACAGATTAACAGCTGGACAGAAATTGGCAGATAATTACGAAGTGCTAAGATAATAAATTGCATACATTTCATTACATTGACCAAAATGCATAAGGTATTAAAGTTAATGCAGTCAGAAATCTAAGATCCTGGTCAATTTAGATTTAGTGGCAGCTGCAGGCCTAGCGTCTTACTAAATTGCTTTCAAATAGCAAAACTTAAAGCTTTCAGGAATAATTGTTTTCAAACTAATATCATGAACACAATGATAGCTTCCAAAAAATAAAAAACTAAATAATCTGACATTTCTTTCGGATTGCATCACTATAGCTATTAAGTGAGGTGGTTATCTACACTTATATTATAAAGAGGAAAGATTTGATTGTTTGTTTGTAGTGAATAAGCTCCGAAACTTCTGGACCGATTCAAATGAAATTTGGTACAAAGATAGTTTGAGAGTAAAAGTAGCCTTCCCAGGGTCTTAACCTTGGAAAGGACATAGGTAGATAGATAACTCTTTATTGCACACCATAAAGGTAACCACAATACAATTTACACAGACATTTGTATGAATTAGGCGGTCTTATCGCTAAGAAAAAGAGTGAATAGGCTGTTTCTAGACAGACATGTCCCATCATCGGCCGCATCGTCGCTTACCATCAGGTGAGATTGCGGTCAAATGTCTGCCTATTAAATTAAAAAAAAAATAAGAGCGATAGGCTACTTTTTGTCGCGATATAAAATCATAAGGGGGGTGAAATGAGGGATGAAAGTTTTGTTAACAAAACTGCCATTTTCAATTACTTTCAGTCCCAAATCCTACCGCGAGGAAAAGGCCTAGGAGGATCAGGCCAGATCAACTTCCTCCTACACGGCCTTGGCCTCCCAAAAGAGTACCAGCGGTGGTCCCGCCTGGGCTTCCGAGGGTGGACTGCAGACGACCTGAAACCCTACTTCAAGAAGGCCTTTGGAGCTGTTCAGAGCGAGTTCGATTCTAACTCCTGCGCTGTTGATGGAGTTTGCCCTGGAGATCAGGTGCATGTTTTATCTACGAATATATTATAATTTGGGTTGGTCTTGTTGCAGAGTGACCATGTCTATAATACGCATTCTAGCCATAGTGCCAGTAACGTGAGCATGACAACTTGACTACTCTTCAAAAGATACAAACCCACCATTTTCATTCGAACTTTTTTCTTTTTTCTATTCGCCCAGAAGGTTCTTGCACTCCCACTCACTGACGGAACACAGTAAGCTGCTTGGCGCCGGGCTGTGGTGGGAAGGTGGTCGCTACCAGGCGGCACCTAACGGAGCCTACCACCGCTGTTAGGATCGTTCAGCCTCCATCGCATACAAACATTTGTGATGTTGTTGCCGATGGTAGATCCTTCATCACCACTAAAACTGAGAACTTCCATAAGATTTTCGCTCATGTTGCCATTTCTGATGTCCCGTTTGATACCTGCTCTGGGGCTGGATTGTGGTACCACTGCACTTTTTTGATTTGTTTTCATCACACAAGTGGTTTGGCAACTTCGGGATTAGTTTTGGGAACGAGATGTTGCCAAATATTTATTATTAGGTCCCACCCAATAACGTAAAGTATGTACAGTCGGCAGCACGGCAGTTACCCACTTTAACTACGAAAACAGCTTTTATCACGTAGGGAATAGAGGCGGTCTTAAGGTCAAAATGGGTTAGTCTGACGTGCGGCTGTGTTACATAAACGATTCCAGAACTAAATATGTATTACCTGTTCAGGCACCAATGAAGCTCAAGATGCTTGACGAATCTGACGAGCTGATGTCAACATTCAAGCAAGCCTGTGACTCTCTTCGTGACCAACACACGATCTTCAAAAAGCCGGTTGCAACAGTGAAGGATGGTACGAGGCATATGAGTTTTGATGCCTACTTGAAACCAGTGATGAGGAGGAAGAACCTACATATCTTGTTGAAGACGCAAGCGCTATCCGTAAGTAAAGTCTTCTATTTTTTTATATTGAAATGGGTTTTGCTCTTGACTAAAGACTAAGCTAGAGGTGGCGTACGTAGAGTAGGCGGTGGAGCAAGCTCACCCAGAAGGCTCTTCCTATAAAACTTATTTATTGCTACACTATAGGGGGTTACACTGACGACTAAATTGCTAAGTATATAATAAAGTTTCCCTAAAACCACGATATAAGTAAAAAATATTTCTTACAGGTACGTTTTGAGAATAGGACAGCATCATCTCTCTACATTCTTCAAAATCATAAAAATCTTGACAACATATTCGTAAATAAAGAGATAATTCTATCAGCCGGAGCTATAAAAACACCTCAAATTATGATACTTTCTGGCATCGGACCAAGAGCACTGATTCAAAGGTTTGATACTTTTTGCTATTAACGCTTAACGTTTAATTTGATTCTGTAAAGTAAAGTAAAGTTAGCCTATATAGATCCCACTGCTGGGCAAAGGCCTCATCTCAACTATGAGGAGGTACACGCCATACTCCACCACGCGGGCTCAGTGCAGACCTTACTGTCAGATGTTATTAAGCCGCCCTAGGGCCTCTGATCTGTTGATATTACTTATATACTTAATATACTGCTAATATTAGTCGTTATACACTAATATCAACAGATATTAGCCGGGATCAACTGCTTATCGTACCTTCCGAAGCACGGAGATGCTTGTCATGGACGTCACTTAAATGGTTAATAATTTGATTCTGAATATCTTTAAATTCGAATAGTTCGCTACGGAATTGGTATCATGCAGCTTTTTTATTTGTGTATTTCCGATACGTCAGCACAGTTTCAAGTGCTAATTGCCATCATGACAGAATAACTGAAGATCTTGAGGGTGGGATGTTATGAGCCAACATCTTTCGAAGTCTTTTCTTGCCTTGTCCTTCGTTATCTACTGTTTGCAAACTCAGTCATTAACTCACTTTTTACCTACTCGACATACAAAACTGAGTATCAAACCGTAAAACGACACGTGGTTGGGTACCATGAAACATGAAAGTTTAAAACAAAATGTTTTTGAAATGTTGAAATGCTACTGATCCTTCCTTTTCAGGCTAAAAATCAAACTGATCTTAGAAAACGACTTCGTTGGTAAGAACTTTCACGACAACGTGAACATGCCAATCTTCGTCAGCATCACAAAACCTATCAGCATCACCTTGTCCAAAGTGTTTGCGTTCAGCACAGTCTGGCAGTATTACTGGATGAACTCTGGTAAGAAGGAAGATGGAAAGACCAAAGAAAACATGGGCATAGACAGTGGAAACGTCACAAAGAGTTTGACAGAGCATCGCAACAGATAGGGAATTTAGGAGGAGGCTTTTACCGCTAGAACAATCAATCTGAACTCATATTATTTATACTTATAAAGAGGAAAGATTTGATTGTTTGTTTGTTTGTATTGAATAGGCTCCGAAACTACTGGACCGATTCAAATGAAATTTGGTACAGTGATAGTTTGAAAATAGTAAAATCATCAGGGGGTAAAATGGTGGATGAATGTTTGTTTGGAAAAGCTCAATTTTGGCGAACTGCAAGTTACAAAATAAAGCATAATACAAATAAATAAATAAAGAAAACCCCCATTTGTAAATTCTCATACAGTGCTATTTACAAAAAAAGGCCAGAGACGTAGACACGCTCATGTTTCTACCATCTACCCTGACAGTTTTTATACTTCAGAATGTTTAGTTATGCTATAGCCTATAAGTAAACGTAGGTTTTTATGCGTAATTTCGTGTGTATTAACTTCATTTATAATTATGTGATAGGTTACCTAGCATATCCACCGGTAGCCGGTTTGGAGTTGCGGAACTCGTCAGCATTGCTGCTTTTCTCCATGGGAACAGCCAGCGAGAGACTGTTGAGGGATCTCTCGAACTACAAATCTAAGGTACAATAAGATAATAAAGAGTTTCACGTAAGATTTCTCAGGTGTAAGTATTTTCCTTTAAGTACAATTTATACGACAGCCCCGGATCAGCTCAATTTTCATGGACGTCATGGTCGTCAATGTATTTGGAAGGGTTTTAACCCTTGTTTAACGTTGTTTTTCCATTTTATATTGGTCACAATAAAAATAATTTCAAAATAAATCTAATTTTCAAAAACTTTCTACAAAATTAACCTTCAAAATAATTACACATGCATCAGAACCACAAATACTATACAGGGTATTTCTTGTAAGGTGTCAAGCTGTGTGGTGATGAGAGTAGATGACCACCGTACCTATAAAATAAATCCCTATGTATGTTGATCCCCCTTTGATAATTATCGAAATATTTTGCAAAAACAAAAAGTACAAAAAAAGTGCTAGTGACAATCGTTTGTTTTATTTTGACTGTATTTGCCGACTTATACGTGTACAGTCGGTAGCACGTTACCCATTTCAACTACGATAATAGCTTTTATTACATAGAGAATAGAGGCGGTCTCAAGGTCAATGTTGCAAATTAAATAATCAGCAATTCAATGCATGATTTCGTTAAAATTTTGAACTTTTTCCATTAATTTGTATAAAACTTTTTTGGTAATATCTCGATAACTACCAAGAATAGCTGAATATACATGGGGGTCCAACTGTGGTATACATTATTATATGACTGCCTTGTTGCTCTAGTGGTCAGCATGCTGGGTACTATCCACAAGGTCTCGGGTTCGAATCCCGAATCGGGCCGAAAAGTGTTGGATTTTTTCTGTCTTGAAATAACTCAGATACAGCTCCGGAGTCACATGATTGGTGGTGTTAACATGCCCGTGCCTCGGAAAGCACGTTAAGCCGTTGGTCCTGCACCCTTAGCCTGCACCTGATCTCTCTACGGTCGTGTCGGACTGCCGCCTTACCGAATTATGTCAGTGCACCTGGGTATTGCGCACACACTTGTGCACTATAATATCTCCCGCGCAGTCGGCTAATCTCTGTTGAGATTGCCCACTGTAGTTGAAATTCGGCTAGGAGGACATTATATTATTATAGGTGTGATGGTATGATCACCTATCACCACGCATCTTCTGACAACGTACAAGATAAACCCTGTATATGTTCTCCAATTAATTGATGTTTCCAGGTCTTCCGCGCCACATTCCCTTTCTACAACGACACTAGCAAGGAAGGCTTCATGTTCCTAGCCACATGCATCCAGCCCAAGAGCAGAGGCTTTGTATCTGTGAAGGACTCCAGCACGCAAGTGCCGCCTGTGGTAGACCCCAACTATCTGCACCGGTCTGAGGATCTCAAGTGTATGATTAAAGGTACTGGTTAATCCAGCAATAATATTAACCTTTAGTGTTAACAAAATAAAGCCTACTTAAGCGACGTAAATTCGTTAAGATGAAGAGCGGAACCGTCACGATGATGAGGCGATTGTCTTACAATAAAATACTAGACTCTTTATTGCACAAAATAACAGAAAAAGTACAGCAATTTACACAGAAAGATATACAACATAGGTGGTCTTATCGCTGTAAGCGATCTCTTCCAGACAACCTTAAGGTAAAGGAACACTCATTCACAGGAAGGGGTAGTTTGGAGTTGGACTATGTCTCATGTCTGTATCCTGGAAAAGAAACACGTAAGATGTTTTTACCCCAGGAATCGTCCTATGAGATTGAAAAGTGGGGTAGAAGTTTGTATCGGAAATCCCACATTTTTGCAGGCGAAGTCACCAGGTACCGCTAGTATGGTACATCAATATTTTTGTCACCTCATCATTATGTTATTTTTTTAATTATTATCCAGCAATCAGGAGAGCGGAGCAGCTGGTAGCAACGAAGGCTTTCCAAGACATTGGCGCGAGAATCCACTGGCCTCGTCCTGAACGGTGTCTGTCCTTCTGGCATTACTCTAAGGAGGAGCAGATGGGACCAGGGTTAAGGAGGAAAAGGAAGTGAGCATTCCCTTAAAACCTTTTAAAAGGTTTTTAAAGACCTTTGTACAGACGACAACACATCTAAACATTACGGCATGTTATTCCACTGTAATAAAGATGATTTCGCAGGGAAAAAGTGTTAGGTCTAATGTGCTGGCTAAACCTACAAGTAATCTGCTTAGTGCTTTACATTGAAGTGAAATCGATACTAAGCTTTTAAAATCGTTATTTGTTTTTTCTTTTAGATTAGGTTGTTGCGTGACCCTAGACAGTGAAGACAGTTTTCTAGAATTTAATTCCTTAACCTTCACTTGTTGGGATCAATATTAAGATAAACCCCTTTTACTACTACTAACCTATTATGCTGCTGTCTGCCTGTCTAATTTATTTATGCACGTAGACCAACAGGGGGCACTTATATACGTTCCAACATAATTATAGGCCCTACCACTGCTTCAGGCCGAATTGTGGGCTAGTGCTGAGAAGAATCAGCTAAAGAACCGTACATAATTTTTGATTATTTCTATGGCAGTGGACATTAGTATTTTTACGTCAACAGGTTCAAGTCATCACCAGAACCAAAACCGCAGAAGCTTGTTACAGCAGGTAGTCCACCTGATGCGTTCCTGGAGTGCGTTATCAGAGAGGTGGCTGTGACAGGCCACCACGCTGCTGGCACTTGCGCTGGGGGCTCTGTGGTCGATGATCAGCTGAGGTTTGTGTGACCACTTTCGTTTAATTTTTTAACATCCGTTAAAATGTTATATAGGTATTTCGTATAAGAATTGTGCCAAATAAACGTTTAAAATTGGTAAACTCGGGTCTTATTATCATCTTAATGAGCAGTAGATACATTCACGGCTACAGCGTTGACTTTAAATATCTAATGGCTATTAGCTAACCTATCGCCTAACTTGACCCCTTTTAAAAATAGCTTTCGAACTGTCTGTATTATTAGTTTAAATTACTGTTTTTATTGTTTCATTCTCAACAATAAATAAAACAAGATACGAGTGCCACTATCACGATAGTTTTTTGTCCATAAGCAAAAGTTGACATCCTTAGCGCGAGCGCCGAGCGTAGGTATGAAATGTGAAATGCATACGGTGCATAGGTGTTTGTCTTCTATACTCTCGGTATTTTGTGGACGTACGCTCCGATGCAGATAGTAGGTCTAGCACTGCAACCGGTCTTAGGCCTGCATTTCTTTGTGCTGTATGACGCAATACGAAGATCTCTTCCAGGCAGCACCAACTTGTCACTGATCCATTAGATCTCAGTATCAATCGATGCAATAAATAACAAGGCTGACTTAAGATATGTTTAATTTTAATCTCCAAAAAGTTTAAACGACTGTTTTATTTTTATTTTCAGGGTAAAATCGGTGTCTGGTCTCCGAATAATGGACGCCAGCGTCTTTCCATCGCCAGTTGCATTGTATCCGAATTCAGTTCTCATAGCTATGGCAGAAAAGGCTGCTGACCTCATCAGAAATGTGGATTAAATAAATAAAAATTAAGTAAAAACGTTCAAGTGCCTTACAGCTGCAGAATTTGTTGAATTTATTTAAAAAATACAATTAAAAGCGTTTGCACACGCTGTCGTGAAAATCACAAATCATAGTAATATATCATGTCCACTAATGGAAGGATAATCCAACTACAGATTAAAGTGCGACCGCCTAACTGAGTCCTCGTCTGCGAGGTACAGAGGCCCTACTCCTGTTGACGATGTCCGTATTTTAGAGTCTAGCCATCTCGCTCATTCGCGGTGTCATTCTGTCGTGAGTGAAAGGGACGGCTACATTCGAAAATACGGACATCGTCAACAGGAGTAGGGCCTCAGGGGTAGACGAAAACGGGGACAGTGAGCGGTGCGGATGACGGGCGCTTCGATTTGACTGATTTGAATTTTAATAAGTAATTAGTCCGACAAATTCATGGGTGATCCTCCTGCGCTGCTCCCGCCAGACGTGCAGAGGGCAGGGAAGCGACAATGAGGGATTTTCTGTCAGCTCAAAATTTTAGTTTTATTTCATGTTGATAGATGTCACTACTTATCTAAGTTACAGAAATATTACGTCAAAATCATTGAGCCTTAAACAAAAAACATAATATTGTGATATTATGTGTGTAACTAATTGCGTCAAATATAACAGACTTTCAAAATGCAGTATAAAAAGAAATCATAAGGCTTTCAAACGGACACGGCCTGTAGATAAGATGCAATCTATTCTGAAGCGAAGTTCGCTATCGCTTATAAAATGCATGAAGATTATGAAGAATAAGATTTAGAAATTCAGAAGCCATTGAAACATCACCCCACATTTGCGTACTTATTTTGAAATTTCGTTGGCGATAGCGACCTTTATTTTTATTTATTTAAGCTTTATTGTAAAACCTAAAATTTTGTACAAAAGGCGGATTTAATGCCAAGTGGCATTCTCCAACAGTCATACCTTTGGGCTAAGCAGAAATGAACATCGCTATAAAAAAAAATAGTTGCATATTTTATTAAATCCTGGAAAGCCATTGCTTTCCAGAGAGAGAAGTCTATTTAAAAGCCTTCGAGTTAGATGGTAAGCCTGCTGAACGTTGAATCTTCTTAGTGATTCTTGATACGAATAGTCCCTCTAGCGTGCAGCAGTACGTGCTGATTGCTCTTCACTATGTTGCCGAGGTAGTGCTCTCCAGGGGGTAGGTAGAACGGGAAATTTGTCGGACGTAGCTCCAAGTCTATGATGTGATACTCCCTCTGAAGATAAACAGTGTCCTGATTAAAGTTATGGGTAGAGAAACCACTGTGGACCGTTTTATAGCCCATGAAACCAATCACAACACAATGATACCTATTACCGAGTCGAGTCCAAAATTAAGCGTTAGCTGGTGCTATGGTGACTAGGAAAAAACGGTACACTCACATAAACGTGTCTCAGTAACTTTTTATAAAAATGCAAGACTTAGGTATAAGGGCAAGGGGCAAATGTTTGTGTGATGAGTACTCCGGAAAAAGTCCGGGCGTTGCGGGCAACTACACAAAGATGGATCGTCTAAATCAGAGATTTCCAAACTTTTTAGACTAGAGACCCCTGGCCAAGTGATCAAATTAATGATGTTTAAAAAAGAGAAGTAGAATATATTTGACAACGCGATATTCAGACAGTCTTACTAAGACTCAGCTTAGTGTAATAAGAGTTAGCCTGTAAGTCTGTATGAAAGAGCGAGAGGGGCCTAAGAGTACATTAATAAGACTGTCTAAACTATACGCTAACCCGCAGTATCTTGCCTTTCATTATGAAATGAGCAATAGAGAGGCTATAAACGATTTATTAACAAAATTCGGTCCACCACACCCTGGTAAACATTTATATTCCGACAAGTTCGTGCGGGACCTTCCTGCGGCAAGAGGTGCGGGGGGCGCGGCATTCTAGATTTCCACGGGGATGGGTAGTGGGGGTTAAAAGATTTCCTAAGACAGTCGCATGCGTCTGGCGCTCCATAGCACGTGTTGCAGACGCGCAGGAGGGTTGCACATGAACTTGTCGAACTTTAATAGAATTTGGTGCACCACCACACACATTTACCACCACATAGTTAGCTTATCAAGCTTATACTGGGTGACTTTTGTATCGGTAAATAGATATGAATTACTATAATAAACTTTGACGCAAAAGAATAAACATACGAAACCAAAATAAAAAATACCTACGAAATTTTATTTTGGCTTCGTTCAGTACAAAAATAACAAAATGAAGCATTCAGAAACTAACGGAAAAATCGCAAAAACGATGGACACGACTCAATGCCATTGTCGCCTGCACAAGGTTATCATAATTGTGATAATCCCAACCCCGCACCTCTCATTTCCACAATCTCATTTATGAGTAGTTAGCGTAGAATTATCCAAAAACGCGGTTACCCGTACGGTAACTTTAATTTTGGATAATTGGATTGGTAAAAAAATATTCTTTATTAAACACAGGCACAGATTATATAATAGTTACTACGTAACAGATAAATCACTCCATAGAAAATCGTCCATACCTACTTTTATAATAGCCTACAATTTTTTGTAGCACACTACTGCGCACGAAAATGTACGAAAATGCCTCTTCAGATACAAGGTTTTTTTATTTGTAGATTGGTTTAAAAAGTTTTACAATGATCTAGTGTTTTACAAAATGTTTACATGTGCGAAATTCCCGGTTGTCCCGGAAAAAAACGGAATAGTACAAATAGTTTGAATAAGTTAGTAGTCATGCGGAAAACAAGGGCAAGGTGGGATGAAAGTCACTTTTTTATGAGATCAAAGATCATTGTTTTTATAACTTAAGCAATTTGTTTGCAAGTTTTACGAAATCAAATTTAATTTCGCTCACAAACATGATGTTCTGTGATAAATGATTTTCAAAAATGTATACACACATAGTTATAAATAGCATCTGAGGGAACTTTCAGCCTACCGTTGTACGGTAGGCTGAAAGTTCCCTCATTATGATGACTAATTAAAAGATTTAAAAAGTGCAAAAATTCGAGACTGATAAGTCTAGAATTTTATTTCAATCTGAGACTAATTCAGGCCTTTTATGCTTCTGGTTGCATTTGTACAGTATTACCAGATATGTAAACCAAATAACTTAATTAGTTCGCTTAAAAACGAATCGACCATTACGCAAATAATTCAACAGTGCGTACGCGCGCGCCCGACGGTTCTTGGCAGCCTACTGATTTACGCACCGACGTCGGTGCGCTCGAGAGTAGGCTATTAACGCGCGCAAGTACATCGAGTAAGAGATGCCTGACACAGGTAGGTAGGTCCATTACATATTTTTTTTACAAAAACAGCACATTATATAAACGATATCTAATGACTCAAAAAATTTTGATACTGATACAAAAGTCCCGCTGTATTGAGTTACTTACAGCAATCATCGGGCATTTTGTTGGTATATCGCTGAATTTGGCAATGAGGCGCATGAGCCAAGCCTGCTTCGCAAGTTCACAGAACGGCACCGATATAAGGATGTGCTCTGCCGCGTTTCCTGAACTCTTGTAGTATACAGTATACTGTAAAAAAATGGTCAAGTGCGTGTCGGGCTACGGTTAAATGTGAAGAGTGCTACAATGACGTTTAATAATACGGAAACTCACGCAACTTACATAACTAATTATTTTATTTTGTATCCTGACGTTTCGGCCCAATAGGGATCCACACGCAAAGCTTGATGCAGATGGCGTAGCATAGATACGGCTATGTCAAACATTTTGCTATTGTTTATGTCGGGGTTTTTCGTGACTATCTAATGTTATTTCATCATGACGTATTCGTCAATGAAGTTATCTGAACTAAAAGACGAACTTCGGAAACGAAGATCAAAAGTATCTAGTAAAAAAAAAACCTCAATAAAACACAACTTCTGTACTGGAATGACAGATAGCTTTGGCCGCATCAACAATGCGCCACCTACAGGGAGAATTTGGCAGTGTGAATCCCCATTGCATGGATCGTGGTCATGGACAGAATGCATTGCAACTCTTGCAAACACAGATAATACACTGGGCTCAATTCCAATGAGTTCTGTAAAAAAAATGGTTCTGTCTCTCTCTTTTTCTCTCTCAAACAAGCGAATAGAGACAGACTTAATAATTTAGAAACGTCAAATTAAGTGATGGGAACGATACGTATTTTTACAAGTTTTTTCGTGTTTTCGTCTAACTTTAGTCGTCATCGAATGACATCCTACTAAATTGTCTATGGATTCTGTAATTTCCTTAGCAACGGACAGCTGTTTAGTATAACGTTTCTATATTATTAGTCCGTCTCTTTTCGTTTGTTTGGCAGCGAAAGAGAGAGACTGAACGTAAATTTAATCTTAGATATGGCCCATTGGAATTGGGCCCTGTAACACATAGGTTGATAGTACGATGCAAGGATTCCAGTATTATTATATAAGTATTAGTGTTATACAAGGCAGCAAGATAGTTTAAAAGTACTTCACTAGTTAAATTATTCATTCGTTCTCACCGTGACATTGTTGGCCCACGATTTTAGTAAAGTGAGAGTAGCGTTGGTTTTGTATGAATCTCCTCGCTTGGAGCGGTAGGTGAATGTGACAGCCCTAACAGCCTTCGGGTCCTGCTCAATGATGATGGCTCGCTCCAGGGTCATCGTTTGCTGGGAATAAAAACGAACATCTTACTGACAGTCTGAAAATGTCCGGAAAGTTTGTAAGGCCGCTGAAAGACAATGGGGTCAATTCCAATGTGCATTGTCTAAGATTAAATTTAAGTTCAGGGAGAGACCCTTTCTATGCCGAACAAACGAAAAGAGACATACTATATTTAGAAACGTCAGATTAAACAGCTGTCAGTTGCTGAGGAAATTAGAGAATCTTTAAACCATTTAGTAGGGATGAGGACTAAAGTTAGATGAAATCAGGCATAAACTTTACATAAAAAATACGTAAGAAATCGCGTAAAATTAAGAAATTTGACGTTCTCAAACTATTGTAGTCTATCTCTTTTCGTTTGTTCAGCGGAGAAAGATTAATTTCAGGTATTGCACATTGGAGTCGAGTCCAATGTCCATATTTTCAGCAAGCCCCTCCCTCACTCACTGTAGCATCAAAAAAACACCCTATTTACACTCGTAATTAAACGTATTTTCAAAACAAGGAAACGATCAATTTGTGCTCAACAATGGGATCATTATAAAGTATTCAATAGCTTAAAAAGCCTTAGTACTTAAACCGTAGCTACCATTGTAAAATTTGATACATACAAAACTACCTATCATTAAGTACTAGTTTATAACTATAGTTTTAAGTTTGGTATAGAACTATGAATAATAGGCGTTCGTTCGGCATGTGAATATTGACTGCTTTGTTTGATATATTAGGCTATTGCTTGGTGCTTGTGGCGCAGTGGCGGCAGCGCTTTGGTAGTGATACCAAAAGTTAAGCAACCCACGGCGCGGGCGTGATTGTATGGGTGACCATTCCGACCATTTAAGTGACGTCCATGACAAGCATCTCCGTGCTTCGGAAGGCACGTTAAGCAGTTGGTCCCGGCTAATATCTGTGGTATTAGTCGTTAAGCCTAGTCAGAGGCCCTAGGGCGGCTTGATAACTTTTGACAGTAAGGTTTGTCACTTGCCTTACATACACCCCTCCACCAATCCGCACTGAGCCCGCGTGGTGAAGTATGGCTCGTTCCTCCTCATAGTTGAGGTGAGGCCTTTTCCCAGCAGTGGGATCTAATAGGCTGACTTATATTAGGCTATTTGTTTAGAAATAACCAATATTATTATCATTACGCTTCAAGCCCTCAATTATTTTTATAAAAGTAATGAAAATATAAAATATGTATCAAGCTAAGCAAAATGTGTATTCTGTTTTTAGTATTTGTTGTTATAGCGGCAACAGAAATACATCATCTGTGTAAATTTCAACTGTCTAACTATCACGGTTCATGAGATGCAGCCTGGTGGTGGGCGTCACATGTATACCTACCTTTATTATATTGTACCAATCCATACTAATATTATATATGCGAAAGTGTGTCTGTCTGTCTGTTACCTCTTGACGCTTAAACCACTAACCCGATTGAGATGAAATTTGGTACAGAGACAGTTCGAGACCCTGGAAAGGACATAGGCTACATTTTGTCGCGATATAAAAATATTAAGGGGGTGAAATAGGGGATTAAAGGTTATATGGAAAATCAATTTCTTGCGGGCAAAGTAGCGGGGAACCACTAGTTTAAAATGTAATGTGACTATCAACAATAAATGATGTGACTATGAATGAATAAATGATTTGATTTGGTGACAGACAGGCAGAGAGACAGCGGAGGCTTAGTAATAGGGTCCCGTTTTACCCTTTGGATACGGAAGCCTAAAAAAACAATTTAAGACCAATTCGCAAGCCAAAGGGAGCTATTGCTCTTAAAAATGTGTGCGTTGTACACAACTCGGTTTACCTTACGATAACTTAAGTGTTGGACTCTTAGATGAACTAATCATAAGAGCCTGTCAACCCCAGACCTTATTTATTTCATTAAAACTAAAAGTTTGTCAGCGCATGCTCCAAGGTTCCAACACAGGTAAGAACGATGGAACATCATAAGTTTGGTCATCGTGGCTTTGGCAGTAAAACGGTACCCAATGCTTCTTTGGCAAGAGGTTGGAAATTTCAAAACTGTCTGGCTGATGGGCATCATCTAATTTATTGCTCAAATATTATGTATGAAAATCAATATTTTCTAATTCTGTGTAAATCGCTTTGTTATTTCTTACAATATCCATACTAATATTATAAATGTGAAAGGTGCCTGTCTGTCTGTTACCTCTTGACGCTTAAGCCACTGAACCGATTGAGATAAAATTTTGTATGGATATATAAAAACATTAAGGGGGTGAAATGGGGGATGAAAGTTTATATCTCTGGCGGGCGAAGTCGCGGGGAACCACTAGTGGTGTATATAATAGAGTAGATTACTGATTCTGTTCCATTCTATTATGAGTGAGAAACCTAATGAATGAATTGACGACTACAATAATCACATGGTCCAGCTGTTAACTCGTTTGCTATCAAATTACAATAGTTATATGTTTTAGGAAAGCAATTCTTCATAGTCGTATACCTCATGACTGAGGGTCGTGATCATAATGTGGAATTAAACACACATAATGACTTTCTTGAAAATTTAATGGAGTGGTTTGCCATTGCATTTTCCATTTCACACACTAGCCAACTAGTGTACAGGTTTCCTCGCGATGTTTTACTTCACCGTTAGGCAGCGATATCTTTGAAAAAACTGTACAAAAAAAATAAAGCAATAACTTATCTTCTTCTAACTCTCAAAAAAATAATCTTTCTTATAAAATTTCTTTGAAAATGCTGTCCCAATCGCTATAGCTTGCCAATTAGACCGCTAAAGTTTTCTGCCCCAATGTCTATCAGTTGTACACCCTATATAACGCCTCGAGTAGGTATCATAAAGATGCCGGCGTCCTGATAACAATTCGATTGCCTATTAGTCATGAAATATGATACTTGAAGGAAAAATGTATACTGAAATAAAATGAATACCAATGAGTTTGAACAGACTTTTATTTGCTATTATCAATAAGCTAATTAACAACATGTATGGTTCCCTTCAAGTTGAGAATCTCACGACGGGACTTGGTGAACGCATATAGCAACCCCACGTAGTGCTGCCCGGCGGGAAGCGTGAGAGGAAAGTTCTGAGGTTTTAGCTCCATGTTTACTACGTGATATTCTCTCTGTAAATGAGAAAATTTTTTTCATTATAAGGGTATATTTTCAGTTAGGACTTAACATTGCTCTGATCCCTTGTATTAGGGAATTCAGAAACGACGGTGGTACACCACCCAGACCCGAGACAATATGGAAAAGGGTCCCAATCAAATCCCGGATCGAACCCGTCCCGGGTTCGATCCGGGCTCAGAGATAAAAGCAAAAAAAACTGGCGAGCCACTCAACCTCGGAGGCTGACAAACGTCTTAAATGGCACGTTTGGCTCGCCTGGGTTTTCAAATCGTGCAGTCGTCAGATATGACTGCTAGAGACTCAACATTCTGCCCACAATACTGCTTCGCGTTTTTTGTTTAATAAAAGAAAGAAAGAAACTACATTTTTTTTGGCACAATAGTAACATTTATATAAATAATTCTACTGAAAAAGAAAATAAAAACGAAGGACGCTTGGCATATATAGCGGGAACCTTGTATGATAAACCGCTCGTCAAAATGCATTCCTAACAAACTTGAGGTAGGCTAGCCTTTTCACGCGAATAACTAATCTATCTCTAGGCCAGGGTAACTTAAACTTTTTGCAGTCACGGACCACTTTCACAGTTCTTTTACAATATTTAAGTCTTATCTATCGTCTGTCGTCACCGCGACGACTACGTTGAACGTTGAACGAGAACGTGGCTTGGCCAAGAAATGCTGAGTTAACTGCACAATTTCTAGTAAATATGTTAAGAGTTCACTAATCAGTAATCAGCTACGAACCCCTGATACGCATGCTACAGTCTACTAGGTGGTCCGTGGACCCTACTTTCAGAAACCCAGCTCTAGATAAGGTTTCATCAGGAAAATGAACCTAATTCTGACAAACGTTCACAATATATCTTAGCGAACGACAAAGTATGAACTGAGACAGAAGGTTACAGTTTAAATTATTATATCTGTGTAAGTGGTAGCGGTGGTAATCAACTTTTCGTATTTTCTTCATATTTTCCAAATTAGAAGTTACTCTGGTTCTTGTGTGAAGTAAAAAGCTTTTTCACACTACCTACACGGCAATGTTCAATTACAATTCATGCAAACCTGACTTAAAGTGAGTCATTGCGTCCCTAGCTAGGGACGTAATGTTGTATGAAATTTCATTACGCTCCTAGGGAGGCAAAGTGATTTGAATTTCGAATAACAGTTCGTAGGCATGATCACACTAGCCAGTCCCGCACCAAAGAGAACATATTTGAAATTTGAACCTGGCAGCCAAGAATTTTAGCACGAAAGGAATGAAAAAAAAACGCGCGCTTCTAAAAAAAGAAATAAATAAAGAAAAAAAACCCTATGTATTTTAAGAAATTACAATGTTTTCGTAAAACTGTCGACTGACGAAATTTATTTGACACCGAAGTCCATTATATGTAAAGCCGCTGGTATTGGTAATAATAATAATTTACTGCCTGAAAAGTCACAGGATATAGGTATATAGATAAAATAAGTTTTTTGTAGTACATTTACTTATTGCCTCGTAGGAAGTGTGAAAAGCAGAGTATTCTCCTCGGGGATAAAGATGTCTTCGTCTTGGGCGAGCTTTTAAATCCCTCGCTACACTCAGGATTCTACTTTTAACTCCCTCGCTATGCTCGGGAGTAAACACTAAACTCTCTCGATGCGCTCGGGAGTTAACTCTCGAATTCTTCGTTACGCTCGAGATTCAATATGACGCCCGTGCCGTAAGACATCACTTTACCCCCTTGGTAAATAATCTACTATTATATTTTAATTAACCATTACATAGGTATGATCATGTAAGTCATACCATCAAAATAATACTAAAACAAAGAAAAAAAGTGGTGAAGTGGACAAACCATTTTTTCCATACAAACCCTGAGCTGAGACAATAAAGTCCCCTAAGTCTCTAACTTTGCAGATACTTATAAAATATAAATTACGTAGAAAAGGTTGTAAATGGTAGGTTAATAATCTGAGCTCTTAAATGCAAGGGCCAATTATATAATTCGAGAAAGGGTCGAAAACAGACAACGAAAAGGTAATTGACCCAAGTAAGGACCTAGATTTAGAATAAATCTGATCTGACATTGGGCCTCTGGGTTTCTACAAAATTTCTCAGTGTATAAAGGGCTTAAGTCGCCGGTACTTACTGGGGGAAAATCGCAAGACGTGGGTATATTACTGTACTTTTCTAATAGTCTTTTAACCCAATCCAATTTTAACACTTCGCAGATTCGCGCAGTCAGCAGTACATGTTCTATGTTGTTCACAGCATTTTTGTAGTATACTGTTGCCTAAAAGTGAAATGTTTCTTATTAAACGCTAAGCTAAAACTAAGAGATAACTCTAACAGTAATTGCATCTACGTATATGTACATAGTCAGGTCATAAGTTCTGTCACACAATAAAAACTTTTGAATTTAGAATGCTGGCCACAAAAAAGTTTAATGAATTTGAATTTTTTATGAAAATAAAAATGTGTACTTTTTAGAATTTTCCTCATTTTTAAATATGGAGTGGACACTTAAAGAAGACCGTGTCGCGGTTATTGCGTTGCATCGTTGCGGGTACGCGCCAATTCAGATTTTCGACTTACTGCAAAACTTGAATATAACCAAAAGATTCGTTTATCGTACCATAAAACGATACAATGAAGACTCTAGTGTAGATGACAGGTCAAGAAGTGGTCGCCCTCGCTCTGTTAGGACTCCAGCAGTGATAAAAGCTGTGAAGGCGCGAATTCAAAGACATCCCAAACGTAAGCAGAAACTGTTGGCCCTTCAGATGGGTACGTATTACAATACCGAATTTTAAAATACCGAATTTCATAAGCCCTACGAACGGAAGGCCGAATTTTAGAATGCCGAATGTTTATATGATCGAAAGTTCTAAATACCGAAAGTTTGAAATCCCGAAAATTCAAAATACCGAATCTTATTAGACCTATAATTGGAATGCCGAATACTAAAATGCCGAATTTTAAAATACTGAATGTTTATATGACCGAAAGTCAATATACCGAATGTTTATATGACCGAAAGTCAATATACCGAATGTTTATATGACCGAAAGTCAATATACCGACTGTTTATATGACCAAAAGTCAATATACCAAATGTTTATATGACCGAAAGTCAATATACCGACTGTTTATATGACCGAAAGTTTAATATACCGAAAAATTTAAAACCTGATGATTAAAAATACCAAATTTTACAAGAACTATGAACGAAACGCCAAACAAATTGTATACCATTGAGATTGAGGTTCATTAAGAAAAACAAATTTTGATTGACCCCGACTCGCCGTGGTCCTTCGCCGTGGTACTAGTCTGCCCGATACTCTAGTATCGGGCAGACTAGTAAAAAAGCATCGTGTAATTCTACACTCTAGTGTAATTCAAAAGCCGGAGGCGCGGAGGGAGAGCGCTCGCCTCCGCAGCTTCGGCTTGCTGGTTGCCTTGGGCGACCAGCCTCGGCCGCTCCAACTCGCACGGGAGCCTGAGATTCGCTACGCTAGGGCGAAAGGGCTGCACTTCCCGCAGCGCCGGAGAAGAGCAAAACCTATGCATGCCTGTTTGATTGCTTGCATGCTGCATGCCTGTTTGCTACATGCATGCATGCCTGCTTGCTTGATCGCTTGCATGCTGCATGCTGCATGCCTGCTTGATTGCTTGCATGCCTGTTTGATTGCTTGCATGCTGCATGCCTGCTTGCTTTTGAACTTTTGCTTTTGGATTTTGAACTTCGGTATACTAACTGTAGGTATATTAATCTTCGGGATTTTAAACATTCAGGATATGAACCCTCGGTATTTTAAACTTTCGGGATATGAACCTTCGGTATTTCAAACTTTCGGGATATAAACCTTCGGTATTTCAAACTTTCGGGATATGAACCTTCGGTATTTCAAACTTTCGGGATATGAACCTTCGGGATTTCAAACTTTCGGGATTTCGAACTTTCGGGATTTTGAAATTCGGCATATTGAGCTTCGGTATATCGGGTATAGGCATTTCATTCGTTTGGTATTTTGATTTTCGACGTTTCAAGCGTAGGTATTTCATTTGTAGGTATTATGAACTTTCGGTATGATAATACGTACCCCTTCAGATAGGGTTAAGCAGGACCACGGGGAAAAGGGTGTTAAATGAAGACTTTGGGCTTAGGGCATATCGAAGAAAAACAGGACATCGTTTGGACGCTAAGGGGTATTTGAAGCCTAAATCCGGTCAAAAGTGTATTTTCCAAACTTTGCCAAATGGCACAAACAATGCACGTTTCATAAAGTACAATAACCGGTCCATCCAGGGCGCGCCTCGCCAAACCCGTTTTCTACCTGCGCTCTCACCACAGAATCAGTCGGGACTCAGCCATTGTGTAAAAGTAACGCATGACTTTTTTCTCGGCGCTCTGGATAACTTTGCAAATTTTTTGGTGCTTATATGTGTGTGTGTGGTGAAAATTAGTTATTAAATATGAAAGCTATAGGTATGTACTTTATATTTTAATAAATTACATTAAATTATTTCTTAAATTTCAGCATTTAATCTTATATTGCCATTCCATAACGTGCTATTTTTCCTAAAATTTTATAACATTAGTGTTTTTGTTTATGTATCGGGCTTTGTCGTGCAACATTTCAATTATGATAATAAAGCGTTAACCTTCTCCTGACCAAAACAGAAATAAAATTGTCCCTCAACGTCCCCCCTTTTTAAAAAAAAAATACAATGTATGTACATTTGTTCTCAGGTACTCCGCAAATGGTGAAAACTATGACTAGGCGGGAACTTCATGATATCCTAAAGGAATTTAAACGAAAAATAATCGATGAGAAACTTAACTTTTTAGAAGATAGGCTTGCCGAGCTGACTGACAGATGAACGATTTTTGAAAAATAATGAGGTATGGCTTAAAACATCACTAGAGCTTCCTTTGTGGTCGTCACATAAGAGCGGTCGCCCAGTTAAACAATTTCACGAGTTGAGTGAAAGGAGCAAGCGGCGGAAAACTGAAGAATTACGGGCTCACGTACTAGTTGAGGAGTTTACTTTCGCTGCGTGTGTTAGTCAGGGCACTTCAGGGAAAAATGATACTTCGATGATGATCAAAGAAATAACTTCAACGCCGACAAGAGCCAAGAAGATCAGAAGATTAATTTCGTCTAAAAAAGACCACGTGAAGATGAAATATACCCCACGGGAAGCGTTATCATTATTTGTTGAAGGTCATTTCACAAGAAGCCAGTGGAATTTATTACAAGGTGGACGCAAAGATATCTACCCTTGTTACTCTTTGCTGCAAAAGGCGAAAAAAGAGTGCTACCCAGATGATGACAAAATAACTGTTACAGAGACCAGTTTTAATGTTGAACTTCAAGCTTTGCTCGATCATACGTCTTTGCGCCTCATTCAATATTTAAAAGAAGTTATAGATACGTTAACTGACAATGAAAAGCAGCACTTACTCTTGATATCAAAATGGGGATGTGATGGATCTCACCAAACTCCATTTAAGCAAAAATTTGAAAGTGTCACAGATGATGACTCAAATATATTTGTGAGCTCGATTGTTCCGGTGAGGTTGGTTGTTTCTATTGATGGTCAAACAATAAAAACCATTTGGCAGAACCCTACTCCTTCTTCGGTGAGATTTTTCAGACCGATCAGAGCTCGATTTGTACATGAAACGAAAGATGTCACTAAGGAAGAAATAAACTACATCGAAAATCAAGCCAAAGATCTGATAAAAACTAAAGATAGTGAAACATCAGTGCAAATCACTCACAATATTTTGCTGACAATGGTAGACGGAAAGGTCTGCAACTCTGCAACGGACACTGCATCAACTATGCGATGTTATATATCCGGTCAAACATCAAAAGACTGTATTAATTTTAAAAAATGCCATAAAAAAAGAAGCTCTAAGGTTCGGGCTCTCAGTACTCCAAGCCAGAATACGCTTTTTTGAGTTATTGTTGCATTTAGCATATAAAGAACCCATTAAAAAGTGGCAAGCCCGTACACCAAAAGATAAAAAAATTGTTAAAGAAACAAAAGAGAAAATACAGAAATGTTTTAGAGCTGAAATGGGTCTGCTTGTTGATGTTCCCAAAGCTGGCTATGGAAATAGTAATGATGGGAATACGTCTAGGAGATTTTTTCAAAACGCAGAATGCGCTTCTCGCATCACCGGCATCAACAGGGAATTAATTACTAGGTTTAAAGTGATTCTTGAGGTAATATTAAGTGGTTATAACATTGATTACCAAAAATTCGATGATTATGCTCAAAACACTGCCAAACTATATGTGCAATTGTACGGCTGGCATCCAATGTCGCCTACAGTCCACAAAATTCTAATACATGGAGCGCAGGTGATGGAAGAGGCAATTCTTCCAATAGGACAATTGTCTGAGGAGACCGCTGAAGCACGAAATAAGCATTTGCGCAAATATCGGGTGGACTATGCACGGAAATTTTCGAGAACTGAATGTAACAGAGACGTTTTAAATAGATTTCTTCTGACATCCGATCCTTTCATCAGCTGTAGTCGGCCAAAGAATAAGAAGAAAATCTTGCCATTTTCCAACGAAGCAAAGACGATTTTAATTGCAGCAACACCGAACTTAAACAAGTCTGATGACAATACTGACGAAGATGGTGATATAGGGGAAGATTCTGATGTCATCAGCGAATAAGATTGCATATGATTTTTAACAAAATTCAATTTGTTTGAAACCATTGAAAAAAATAATTACTTATATGTTTTTCTTATGTTTATTTAATATTAAATCGATAATTTGATCAAAAATTGTTTTTCATTACGTTTTGAGATAATATAGGCCCCTAAATAATTTTGACCAGATTTTTGCCTCAAATACCCCTTAGTGCGCTCGTTTAATGGACCTGAGACTAAAGAGATGCCGCGCTTTGTTGAAGCGGTACGCGTGAAAAAAGCATCGGGTAATTATTTTTTCGGATGACAAAATTTTCACCGTGGAAGAGAGCTACAACAAACAAAATGATAAGGTGTACGCACACAGCAGTGAAGAAGCCAGCAATCATATTCCGCGTGTCCAACGAGGTCATTTTCCATCCTCGCTCATGGTTCGGTTAGTAGTTTCTTATTGGGACTTAACTGAGGTACATTTTTGTGAGAAAGGCGTAAAAACGAATGCAGTCGTGTATCAAAATACAGTCCCGAAGAACCTTGTGGAACCTGTTTCTCATACCATGTTTAATAACAGGCACTGGGTATTCCAACAAGATTCTGCGCCAGCTCATAGAGTGAAAAGCACACAAGACTGGCTGGCGGCGCGTGAAATCGACTTCATCCGGCACGAAGACTGGCCCTCCTTCGGTCCAGATTTGAGTCCGTTAGATTACAAGATATGGCAACACTTGGAGGAAAAGGCCAGCTCAAAGCCTCATCCTGATTTGGAGTCACTCAAGGCATCCTTGATTAAGGCAGCCACCGATATTGACATGGACCTCGTTCGTGCTGCGATAGACGACTGGCCGCGCAGATTGAAGGCCTGTATTCAAAATCGCGGGGGTCATTTTGAATAAACTTTATTACCATATGAATCTATGTTTTATAAAGTTCATATTGCTATATAAATGGTTACATAAATAATAAACGTGTCTAAATTATTTCATATTACACATGTGACAGAACTTATGACCTGACTACACTCGGCCGGCGGAACCTTGATCCCTATGACGGTTCATGTAAGTGATGGGTCGTGTCGATGTAACTTAACTTTTTATAGGCAAAGGCGTGACTTGCATTTTATCAATTTGAGTAAAATAGGTAATAGTAGATTGTTATACAAGGGACGGAAGTGACCATTCCACTCGAGAAGTTCGAGAGTAGAATGGGTGCTTTCAACCGAGTTAAACATACTATTTTTCATTAAATAAATGTCATTTTTAGAAGCCTCCAATTCGATTCTAATGTAACGGTGACGCCACTACAATGTTGTGTCGTAGGAATACCTGTCGATGTCATAGGGATTAAGGTTCGCCGGGCCGAGTATAGGTATATCCTAACCTCAGTTGAAGAGTGACAGACTCTACAGTCGCGCGTATATTTCATCACATGCATGTTAATCAGCTATAGGATGTCCACTGCTAAGTAGTGGACCCTCTAATGATAAGGAGCCATTTATTTCCAGTGACCAGCACGCGCCAGCACGTAAGGTTACCCATATGAACAGCTCTATTTACGAAAGGAATAGAGGTTGTCTCAAGATCAAAGTGGAGTAGTGTGAGGTGCGGCTGTGTGTGCCTAGGTGTTTACCTACAAGGGTGAAAAGCACACGGGCGAATTCTTCCTAGGCCATAGGTATTAGTTGCCCGCTGGTGCTGCGGTAGGTATGAGCAATTGTGTCGTGAAAATTCCTAGGGTACATTTCCATGTATGACGCCTTCCACTTCTGTGGCTGACGTCTGCCGTGGGTTGAAATTGCTTGGATCTTGAGTTTTTTTTTTAATTTTTAACGATCATCTAAAGGCTTTGTTCACAAGTGATGGGGGAGACGATGAAGTTACTTACCGTCACGTTGTTGCCCCAAACATGAAGCGTGGTGGCTGTCACGTTGGTCTTGTATGTCTCCCCTCGCTTGGAGCGCGAGGTGAACGTGACGGGGTCCTTGACGTACTTCGGGTCATAGTAAACTATTGTGACGTGTTCCAAACGCAAGTCAGCCTGAAAAACTGGTGACGTGATAGCTTATTTATCATTCCAAAATGTGTGAAGGTTGAGGATTTAACTTTTCCACGATAATAATAAATTGTTTCAACAAACGATTACCTAGCCCCAAACTAAGCGTGAGCTTGTGCTTTGGCGACTAGGATAACGGATAGACATACTTATATACGTCCATGACTTAGGTACAAATGCTCGTGCTAATCACACAAACATTTGCCCCTTGCGGGATTCGAACCTGCAACTACTGGTTTTGTAGTCCAGTGCGCGAACCTAACGCGAAACTACACCAAGAGGTTGTCACATACATGTATGAAGGTTTGTTTGATGTTTGTATTGTTGCTGAATGTCACCCAGAAAATCAGTACTTTTATCGTATACTTACCAAAACATTATTCAAACTTAGATGTTAATATTTTGGCACACAATTAAATATGTAACCATTACTCTTACAACTGGTAAACGCACTACGCATAGCCACTGGTTCCAGGGAAGACCAGGAGCAATTCACTCGCTTGAAAAAGGTGCCCAAACCAGTGGGCTTTCACCGGTGCCATTAGTTAAAAAAGGGGTTGTGGGTTATCGCCCTGGGCGGGCATTCGCCCTAGGCATTATGTCTTACGCAACCTATTTGAACCTACATTGTGGAACGGTAAGAATACTACCGTCTTAGTTAAAACCAGGATTAACTCTTCAGATATTTCAATGGTTCACCTCTCATTGTATCGATTATTGCAAATTCCACCTTGAATATTAGATTTTGGTTTTTCATGCTTACATTTTCGATAGATGTAGGTAACATTTAGCTTTTTACGTCACCCGTAGATACGGGTGACGTATAGGTAGATACTTATAAACGCGCTAATAGGTTCAGTGTTTCAGTGATTCCGCACAATCTGTCTGGTTTATACATCAACAAACAACGGTTTTTAAGGCCCTCCTACACTTTTCTACTTTACCCAAAATTTACTCAGTTTTGAAACGTTATTTCTTTGCCTATTGACATTAAAATATCGACAATTCAACCAATAAAAACGCTCCCATACTCAAGCTTACTACTTTGAGTAATTAAATTGAACCTATGCAAGTATTTTATTAGTTCTGAATTAACTTAAAAAAGACACTCTGTGCTAAATACATTACCTTCTTCAAAGAACACAACACCAATCCGAAAAAAAATAACGTAAAAATCAATGTGATTCCCATTCTCATCACTGACAACGTTCACCGGCAAAGGTAGTTACACTCAGGACTAGAGCATTTTATTTCGAATCAAAATCAAATTGGCATCATAAAACACACATTGGTAGTTCACAATAATTGTTTCTGCTCATTAAACTGGTGTATTGTATGAGTAATAAAGTTATTAAATTTAAATATTTAAATAGCTCGCAATTCCCATAATTTTGCCAGCTACTCGATCGTAAATTTTGTGCGACGTTTAATATAAAATTGTCAAAGAGAAATACAAAATTAATAATGTCCTCTTAGCCGAATTTCGACTAATCTCAACAGAGAGATGGGCCAACTGCGCGGTAGATATTATAAAGAAATATAATATAAATAAATTGTTTCACCAAACACACCAATTACCTAGCCCCAAACTAAGCGTGAGCTTGTGCTATGGCGACTAGGATAACGGATAAACTTACTTATAGGGATAGGCTATACTTTTAATATTTAGGGCTCGAGTATTTTTTACTTCTTTTGAGTTTCTAATAGCTTCGTCATCATAATACACGCTTGCAGGACGTTCGCTTATTCCTCGTTGGTCTAGTGGTCAACACGTTGGTTTCTATTGGTAATTATTGTTTTTTTTTTGTGACAAGTAATCACTTTTCCGGCTCAGGTAGAGGCGTTTTCTCAAATGCCTCAGCACGGTAAGGAGTTCCTTCAGACTGCTTTTAGAGAGGAACTTCATTTCTATTAATCACTAGAGAATTTATTCTAGAGATTTTGTATTTGGTTCAAAATTATCTAACACCCAAGTTCTACGAACCGCTATAGTTATTCTCTAAGGCTGCAAACTGGACGGCCGCGGGTGCGGGCGCGGGGGCGACTGCGGCGCGCCGCTCGACTGGCGCTTGCCGCTTGTTGCTCGCCGCCTGCGCCGCGGCCCTCCAGAACGGTTAATACAAACTTAGCATAAATATCAAGTCGCGCGAGCCGCGCGATGCACTGTGGTCGCCCCTGCGCCCGCACCCGCGGCCGTCCAGTTTGCGGCCTAAAGTTTATATAATGCACTATCATTGTTTTTTTTTTCAGATTTTTCAGGCCAGGAATTAAGCTTTTAGAGAGGGGGGAACACCCTACTGGACAAAAAAATTGCACTTTAAAGTTTAAAATTTCGTAAATTAGGCGAAAAATTGTATTAAAAAATTCATTTGAAAAGACCTACTCAACGATACCCCACTTCACATGTAGGGTAGCTACACTAAAAAAAAATTTCAAAAATTTATTCTACCTCTTTGTTGGCATAATTGGTATACACCATCGTGAAGTGAAGCAGGGTTCGAACCTGTGTGTGTGAGATCATAGGGTTGCAATGGCGGCCGATCGGCTTACTTTGGTGTGAGTGTGTGCGTGAGAAGATCATGTATTAACGACGATGACTGGCTTACTTTGGTGCTTCAGTTTTAATGTAGGCGACACGGAGTCCATGTTTTTCTTCACGTCGATGGTATACACACACTTTCAAAAGTACAGCTTTTAGTAATAACGGTCTCTTCGTAAAACCTCGGACAGACAGACAGACAGACAGGCAGACGAAACTATAAGGGTTCCTTGTTAGGACTTAGGAACCCTTAAAATGCAACAGATTCTTAATAAATATGTATTGGGACAATTGTAATTGATTGAAGCATGTATAATTTCGTCGTAAAAAGGGAACCCTCGCCCTTACGTAAGAATGAGAGAGCACAATTCGCGTACTTAGTTCAATTGATTACAGCCCAAAGATAGAGAAAAAATCGAGTTAGAGAAAATTCGACTTGATTCGAACTTGAGTTAACTCTAGTTAGTAAATCGAGTTGACACATCAAGAACTAAGTAAGTACTTACAGAAGTCAGCACATCAGACCATACGTTTTCGTTGCAAAGTCAGCCTTACTACAACTGCATAAGGCCGCAGTGTTTACTTTGATGTGCTCTCATCCACATACTCATGCCATAATGTTCAAGCAGCCTCTTCTTTATCTTAGCGTTATCCCGGTTTTGGGTCTAGAGTCCGCTTTGGATCGTGAATCGTTTCTATTTTTTTAATATTATTTCTATCTGACCTCCGTGACCCAGTTAACAGCAGTCTAATTAATAGAATCAGGCGTTACTTTGTTTTAATTGTATTTTATCTAGCAGCAGTCTGACGTGCCTGACCGATTGATTGTATTAATTTGACTATTATATTGTTTATGCAGCCATAAACCGATAACCGATATTGAAATCCGCCTTCCTTTCGGCAACTACGGCAGCTAAACTCAACAATGATTAAGCCAAGATGCAGGATATCATATTAGTCCATAAGTATGTGCGGAATACACAGGTGCACTTTCTGTTCCTTCTTTATCATAGTTCGGTGAAATGGCAGCCCGACGTCATAAAAAGGTTTACAGAAGAGCAAAGTCTACTTTGTTTTCGATGAAGTAGGTACTCTTCTATTATAGGTTTTTGGAATATGCCTTAAATTAATTAAGGGGTCTATTATATATGAGTATTCATCATCAAAGCAATGTTTGACTTCGGCTATTAATTTATTGTGTAATATAAGCTATATAATTATGATCTTTAAATACTGAAGTATACAATATATATTTTTCTCCAGGCCTACCGCTTAAATAGCTTGCTATCAAATTACAATAGTTATAGCTTTAAGAAAACAATGATAACTGTCAAAACAATACAACAATGTCAGAATATGTCTTTATGTGTAATGCAACAAAATTCATTAGTAAATTTTGGAATTGAATCGTGATGACGAATGCAATTATTTTAATCCATTAATCTGCACAATAATATTCATGTGTCTCTTCCGATCCAAGAAAGGGTTATTCTGGTCCTCAAATACAACAACTTTTTGCATTAGACCAACATTTGAAGTCACAAAGCAAAATATTCACATCTCCAATACAAAATACATTCACACACGTCAGAAACTACAGATTTCGAAACCGAGCGCCAGATTTCCGGAGACGTCAAAAAAATGCGATTCTCAAACGTCGTAATCGAAAACTTTGACGTTTCCATTAGGCACAAGTGACATTTAGCTTTCGAAAACTCCGTTCGGAAAGAATGTTTGACATTCGAATTCGGAAGGATCCGACACGGAAACTTTACGAATGTTTGTGAAGTAGGATATTGATCGGTCATGGAACTGTATTTTTTTTTGAGATTTTGATGTTGTTCTTGTCTAAAAAAATATTTTTATTAGATTATTACATCAGAATCACCCTCTTTTGGATTAGATTTTTTTATTTGTATAGAAACAGAGCCGGCTTCCTCATCTTAAGATATATCAGATTATACTTATGTCACGTGGCATGCAATAACATCGTGGTAAGCATTATCACCTCTTTGGTGCGAGTTATGTAGCTCGTCCCGTTGACCCTGATGTCTCCTTTGGGGATTGGCAGCGGAAAATTCTTCGGCGGGAGCTCCATGTTTATAAGACTCAATGTCCCCTGAAAGAAGGTAATTAGATTTTTGTTTGGGGTGTTTGTTAGTCTTCTATCGTTCTAAACTGCTAGGAAAGTAAATTTAACTTTTAACTTTCTTAAAGCAAGTCCTACTTGCTTTAAGAAAGTTAAAAGTTAAAGAAAGGCTACTATACTACAGGGTTGTACTCGTATTACTTTATTAACATAACTGAAGGTGAATAATCTTGGTATGTTTTACAAATATTTTTAGAAAAATGGTGAACGTAAAGGAGTGGTTTATTTTTAGAACCGGCTCATCAAGTTTTTTTATTTGACACCACACAGGGGTGTCAAATAAAACAACTTACAATTATTAATACTACTAACAAATAGGTTTTGATAAAAAACGTACGTTACAAAAATCCAACGCAGGGGATGTTTAATAAATATGTTCTTAGGTAAAACAGTTATTATTTACCCGACTGCGGATGGAGGAATATGTTTTTTAAGAGTATGTATGTATGTATGTATAATCATTTAGCACGCCCTAAAGCCCACACGGCTAGACAGTTTTTGAAATATGAGGTGTCGTTGAATTTGTCGAAGTTGAATAAGTCGAATATACATTTAAAAATGACGCCCGCAAATGGAAGTAAAGGGGGGAGGGGGTATTGAGTTCTTCCTTAGCATAGCAATATGGGTTGGTATCAAATGAAAGCCAGTAA
The DNA here is from genome assembly GCA_949316185.1 of Pyrausta nigrata. Taxonomy (NCBI): domain Eukaryota; kingdom Metazoa; phylum Arthropoda; class Insecta; order Lepidoptera; family Crambidae; genus Pyrausta; species Pyrausta nigrata. Next base: position 16,896,793 of record OX438950.1, read on the forward strand.
AGAGATCATTTCAAAAATATTATAACTTTTGCAATCTGGTGTTTTGTTTTGAATGATAAAACTAAAAATAATAAAATAAATAACGGTAATCTAAAAAAAACCGGCTGCGTTACTGTGTAATTGGAAATTAAAAAAAAACCCTAAAACAAGAAAGAGGTCATACCCGGGTTGAATTGGTACCTATATTAAAAATTGTAGCAGTCGGGACCCATGTTAGAGAGTCAGCCGTCTCGTCAGTAGATTGGAGTAATCTGTAATGTTATATAGAGGTAGGTATGTGCTCTAAATTCACTAAGCCTCCATTTCTAGAATGGGTTCCGACTGCTATTCAATTTTTAATATGGGTACCAATTTAACCCGGGTATGACCTCTTTCTTGATTTAGGGTTTTTTAATTTCCAATTACACAGTGTAGCGCAGTCGTGTTTTTTATTTTTTTAAATTACTATTTTTTGTGCAATAATAGGACTCATTTCTGAGATAGCAATATTTCATGCCTGGGCAACTTTTGTTTTTTGAATCTAATTATGTAGTCTTTTCTATTCGCGTCCTTGTGTTTTATGAACCTAGCATTCATTGTAACTTTTTATCGGATTAGTTTTTGATATTTTTAACACTTACAATGTGTTTAACACTGTGAGTATTTTAATAAAACTATTGAATAGCGAAAGTGTCATTATTCAATTTGAATTCGTCACGCAATGACGTTATCAAAAGAGACCAAAAATTTCGCACGGGTATCCACTCGGACTGCACGTTAAGCTCAGTTGGTAAGAGCGTTATCTGGGAAAACCAAAGGTCGTGGGTTCAAATCCTACCCGGGTGCGAAGTTTTGGTTTCTTTTTTTAAACGTATTTAACTAAAGGATTATTAATAATATTTACTTACAGCTGGAAGAGGACAAACTAGCTTTTCTCTCGAATAAATGTTGTAGAAATCAACCAACCACTTCGTTTTCATGACATCGCAAAATTGAATACTGATGACCAGAGGCGTTGCTAAGCCTTTAGCTATATAAGATATTTCGAACTAAAAAAAATCCTTTCTTTTAATAATCATTGGAGTCCACCACTGGTGAAAATATGTTTCTTACAAAGCACGCTATTCTATCCAATATTCGATTATTGGTATTATAATGGTACTTTTAATTTTTAAGCCCATTGCAGTCTGGCACTGGTGGACATAGGCCTCTCAAAGACTGCGCCAACTTTCACGGTCCTACGCTTCTCGCATCCAGCCACCACCGGCTTGAATTTGAGCTTGCCCAAAAGATTAATATCACTCGCATTTTTATTAGAGATAGAGCTTATCAGGGGATTTTTTAAAGTAGCTCCAATATCCGCAGAGCTTAAAGAATGTAGACTCCGCTGGTATGACTATGTAAAGCGTCGAGAGAATGACCACTCCGTGAAGATAGTCTTTGACGTCCACACCAAACCGCCGGCTAAAAGGTGGTCTAACATGTACATAGAAGGAATTAAAGTAACACAACCTTTCACAAACCTGGCAGGAAACAATCCTGGCGCCAAAGCTCTAGGAGGCTCGACCCCAGATGACAGCACAAATGACAATAAGGAACAAGAGGAAGAAGAGGCATTTTTAAGAGTATTGTTATTTATTAAGTGAAATAGAAAAGGCAATAGCAAATCACTCCATTGAAATTGCCAAAAAAGTCATTGTGTGTGTTTCATTCCACTTAGTTGTTTCTTATTTGTTGGTGTGATTGTTTTTGGAATAATTTATTTATTTATTAGAGACCAGGGCCCGTAGCACAGAATAAGTACTAGTACTCCGTACAGAAGTATGACTTTGCAATGAATTTCAAAGAAATATCTACTCAATATTGTTAACGATATGGTGTAATTCAGTTCGCCTCTGACTCAAGCACATTTTCGTGTAGACACCTACAGAAATACATTGCAAGATAATTTCATTCTTATTACTCTGGAATATGATTCATAATAAACTAAACCTATTCAGTGACATACTATCACGCAACGCGATAGGGTTGACTGCCACAAGAAGCTACTTACGCCATCTAGAGCATCTTACTAGGACTTTATTCACGTTCGTCCAACCAGCAAACCAGTGTTGCGCACCGCCCGTGAATAAAACGCGGGAGCGTGTCGCTGCCGGCTAGCGACACCCAACTTGTTTAGTCCCTTACCAAGGGGTCGCCGCGCGTAGGTACGTTTTTGCTACCTACGCGGGAAGATACACAGGCCTGCCCGTAGCCAAATGGCAATCTTTCTGGAGCGAACTTCCCTATCGAAATGTCAAAATATGTATGCAAAAGTCACGTGATGTTTCGATGGCATGTCAGTTTTATAAGTTTCGTTAGGGTCTTCGCTTTAGAATAAATTGCCACTTGGCTACGGGTAGTATTTTATTCATCTACGTACATTAAATGAAGTAGAAAAATGATCCACTCTACATTACTCCATCACAGGTAGCCACACAAAAGAATATGCCTAGATTTTTTTTACGTTATTCAAAGGTGCGACTATATCGAATACTAATGTGTTCGAATGTCACATGGAGGTACAGCAGCAGTACGTCAGGTTACCCATTTCAACTACAAAAACAGTTTTTATTACGTAGGGTATAAAGGCGGTTTTAAGGTGGTTAGTCTGACGTGCTGCCGTGTGTACACATAGCAAAATTAAACCAACTGAATGCAGGAGTCGCCGGAAGACATAAATTTCGAACTTATTTACTAAATAAATAAATAAAATATTTTAACAAACGCACCAATTACCTAGCCCCAAACCTGTGCCCGAAACTAAGCGTGAGCTTGTGCTATAGCGACTAAGATAACGGATAGATATACTTATATACGTTCATACATCCATGACTTAGGTACAAATTCTCGTGCTCATCACACAAACATTTGCCCCTTGCGGGATTCGAACCCGCAACCTTTTGTTTTTGTGCTCCGGGCCGCGACACGATTATGATAAGGCAATTTAGACATACTGTAACATTGTTAGCCCAAGACTGGATAAGGTTGGCGGTTATATTGGTCCTATAGGGCTCTCCTCTTCGCACCCTGCCGGTGAAGGCCTGAGCGCTCCGAATATATTTTGGGTTGAAGTATGCCATTACGGCTCGCTCTTGGCGGTAATTGTTCTGAAGGTAAAACAAGAAATAGCTTCATAGATTCATGGTGTTGGTAAACTCAACCCTAAGACAAGCGAATAAAGAATAAAAGCGAAAAGCGGCAATTTTTGGGTTGGTAGAAATAAAAAATTAGAAAAAAATCTAAGTTTAAATAAGAAACCAACAAATCGCACACGAGTAGGATTCGAACCTACAACCTTTGGCTAACCGGGCCAACGCTCTTTCCAACTGAGCCACCGTAAAAACTATAAAAAATCTACATCCGTAATAAATTGATACTCACAGCAATACATACTCCAACTCCTGCAATCATGATCCAATAGCTAAATGTACGAGGACAATACATTTTTGTACGCGTCCGTGGGCGCGACGGTAACCAACAAACAATTCCAGATTTGATCATTGTATCTGATAAATGATTTGATATCGCAATTTAGCGGAAACATGTTATTATGAAAATTATTTCGTTCATAATATTTTGGGTTCAGAACACTTCTCGCAATACGTCAGATAAAATATCTTTAGTTCTATAAGTGCTGGAATATGGAAGGGATGGAGGGGATACAAATATGGAAGTTGAATGTTTGGTTTGTATGGGAAATCCAATCAAATACCTAGACATTATTCATATTCACTCATCCAAGATGAGAGAGAATGGTTGTGCCTTCTTCGAAACAGGCTATAAGTAGTATCTTTTCTGACCCAGAGTGTTTTTACTAACACATGGTTTTTTAACTCATTAAGACTAGCATTATTCTGCTACCTATAAAAAAAAAACTTCAAGTCAGCCTATTAGATCCCACTGCTGGGCAAAAGCCTCACCTCAACTATGAGGAGGAACGAGCCATACTCCACCACGCGGGCTCAGTGCGGATTGGTGGAGGGGTGTCTGTAAGGCAAGTGACAAACCTTACTATCAGATGTTATCAAGCCGCCCTAGGGCCTCTGACTAGGCTTAACGACTAATACCAACAGATATTAGCCGGGACCAACTGCTTAACGTGCCTTCCGAAGCACGGAGATGCTTATCATGGTCGGAATGGTCACCCATCCAATCACGACCGCGCTGTGGGTTGCTTAACTTTTGGTATCACTACCAAAGTGCTGCCGCCACTGCGCCACAAGCACCTCAACCTATGCTACCTATAATCTCCTTCTATTATATACTCGTTCACTTTTCAATAAAATATTCTGTAACATAATATATTTAATAACAGAAATTAATGTATACATATTACAATGTTTGAGTAGTTTATGTAAGTAGCAAACTAGCATTTCCAAAGTGTTGAGAGCGTAAAAATATTTTAAGTATAAATAGGAACTTGAATCTTCACTGTCCGGGCGAATGCTACCCCAGCTAAGCTACTGAGGACGTCAGGTACAGTGGGCCAGTGGGCCTCGCGTCAACCTTCCGAAATCTGTCAAAATATCTCAAAAATATGGAACTCTATGTGATCAACATAAGGTTGAAATATGGTTGCGGAAGTTTGACATATCAGGGTAGGATGATGTGGGGCCCACTGTACTCGATCAATTTGTATAAGTGCGGCCAATAAGCCGGCGTTTCATCTGTACTTATTTATTACAAAACACTTGCAAACTTACAGAGCTTGTCCGCTTACAACAAGTTCAGATATAATTAGTAATAAAAAAATAACAAAACACGCACTACAATGCTAATACAATAGAATTAATGTCAATAACAGGAAAATACGTATGTCAAAGGGTGCAAAAATTGGTAAAGAAAAGTCAATACAAATCACAAATATCAGGCAAATAATATTAAGTCACACCACCATAGGCCCCTGAACAGCTTAGTTTGAAGAGAATTTGCCTGAATAGTGAAGCATCGCGTTTTTGAGTCCTGAAGGAAAGAGTCGATAAATTTTTGAGTGCATAATTTACTCCAATTACTTTAACTCTTATATGTGTAAAGAGTTTGTCGTATTCACCATGTTGGGGACGGTGGCAATACATTACAGTTTCTTTTAACCTGAATCTATCCCTTCTTGTTTTTTCCTTTCTTCCCATTTTTATTGTCAGCGAAGTGTATGGTATAATGGACTCCGACCACGCGCACTTTACTAACTGTAGTATACAATTCTCCTTCCAAGTGGTAAGTGCCAGGCAGCATCGGTACTGGTATGAAAGGAGGAGGTATCTCCATGTTTGTTGTTTGGTACGTACTCTGCGAAACATTAAAGGAATTGTTTGGATTTGACGTGTTCTTTTCAGTAAGTTTTTAAATCGGAATTAGGCCCTGAACTATGAAAATCTTTGGTTCTGAAGAGATTGATCTGATGATTCTTTTAGAGATGTGTCGGCAGCTGCTTCCCATGCTAGGACATGAGACAGACTAATTGCAAGAATATAGCATTTCTTCAGTATATTTTAAGAAAATCATTTTGTGAATCGCCTTAATTGGTCTCTAAATATATTACTGAAAATTATATCCTTGACACAATATACTTTTCCAAAGGCGACTACTTGTTCGATTTAGAGTTTGTGTTGGTTCTCAGATCATTTATGAATTCCATTCTAACCGACTATAATTGCAGTTATATCCTGCTTTAAAGAGATATAAGATTTTAATCTTTCGGCTTTTGTTACAATAATATTAGACATTTAAGTATTTATTTAAAATTCGTGCTTTAAACCGTTTCTGTCCAATACTTGATGGAAAGATATTCAAGAAAATTACAGTCAGTCCGGTTAAGACAGGTTCCGTAGGTAGCACAGATACATCCCCACATAGAAGAATAAGAACAGGTATTTTACCGGGGGCAAAGGGCACGGCAGCTTCACGTGGGCAACTGTCTTCAAGTAGGTGTGGAGCCAATACTGTTTTATATAGTCACAGAACTTATGCTCTATCTTATATCGAACTCCTTTCTGGGATATAAATACACCAGCCTGTAAAATATGAGCGAATAAAGTTTGCACTTGAAAAAAAGCTTTAAGAATTATTATTTTAAACTATAGTATGCACATCAAAGTTATATCAACAAGTTTAGAGTTCATAGGGAGCATACATCGTACAGACGAAAATTCAAAAAATACTAATAATTTCTACAGATGTAATTATAAGTTTATGATATAAGAAGATTGCAACTGACCACGGTAAAGTTGTTCGCAATAGGAACAATATTCGTGAAGGTGTGGTTGGTGAAAAGCCTCTCCACCCCATCCACTAGTCTCGGGGCGGTCACCACGTTGCATTGGGAGAAAAACTTGGGGTTGCAGTACGTCAACTTGCCTACTCCATAGCTTTGCGATTGCTATGAACAATATTAAGGACATTGATTGATCCATTTGCTGGATGTTTGTATGTTGATTATGATGCATGATGGTAGGAATGGAAATTACGAATTCGTCCACGGTTTTTTTTAATTTATTTAAATTGGTATATACTAAAGTTGACAATCATTTGTTGGTAAGAAGATGAAAGAAAAAAAACTCAATTAGAATGATTTTAGACTCACCTTAACAACACAATGCACAGTAGAAAATACACTTACAAATATAAGCACACTGAAAAAACTAGTCTTCTTCATGATCAATTAGGTACTAAAATATCCTATGACCCACATGGTGTAGTCAACAAACATTACTAAGCCATTATCGAGGAAGACAATTACACCGATATTACACTGGCCTGCAAAAGGTAGTAAACCAAAAGTAAAGGTAGTAAACACTTTTAAAATCGCAACAACTTTTAAAATACGCAAGGGATATTTTTGGAGGAAGTAACAGTATGGAAGAAAATTTAATATTTTTACGAAAATTTCCATAGTTGATAGCCTTCTTTGAAAAATCTCCTAAAAAGCTTTACTTAAACAAAATATATGCCTTTTAAATATAACTTTCCGAATTTATCAGAGTATACCCAATCGACTCGAAACCATCAGGGTCCGAGCAGGCAACACCAGATAATAAAATGTAAATAGTGTTAAAACACTTCGAGTGTTTTTTGGAATATTTGAAAGTGGTTATTTTTTTCTTATTTTAATTGTTGTATGTATAGTAAATACTACTTTGTCAGAATGGTGATGGAATAATCTGTAAAATGTTTTGTCTCATTCAGTACTCTAACATCTGTCGTTTAGGAAAAAAAATTAAAACAAGTATAGTACTTTCTTTGCGGGCCAGTGTTTTATGCTCGCATCGCGATAACGTTCTGGCATCTGATGACAACCAATATTATATTTTAAAAAGCTACCTTATCGACCTCCGTACTTCGAAAAGCACGTTACCCGCAGGCTCTTGATCTGGTCATGTCGGGCTAAGGTTTTACCAGACTTTGTAGATAAAGGAACAGGGAGTGCAGCTGTGTATTGCGCATCTGGCTACCTTTAATTTAGAAAGAAAGAAGAAATAACAGGAGTACAAAAACTACAGAACAACCAAAAACTGTTTAAAACTAATATATTAGAACCAAAAACATGGATAAGAATACTCTGGATAAAATTATCTATGGCACAAAAAAACTAAACAAAAATCGGTTCAATCTTTTAGGAGCTATACCATTTGGGGATACCACAGACAGATACACAAGCAGACCTGTTAAACTTATAACACTCCTCTTTTTTGCGTTGGGGGTTAAAAAAAGGCCTCGGCTCTCTGTATTACTTACATACAGAGAGCCGAGGCCTTTTTTTAACCCACGGCAGAAGCACGTCACGACTTCTAGCACATATTCTGCGGGAGTCATTTTGAGGATGGCATTGGGTATCAGCTATCAAAAATATATAAATTATTACATTTTGTACATTGCAAGTACATCCAGACTTGATAGATCTAGTTTACGCTAAATATATCCAGTTTAGGCTACAAAGTATTTTTTGTAGCTCATTTATAAACGCACACACATCGAGTGCGATTATCTTTCTTGCAGTTTGCATTCACTGCTTTCAGTATTTCCTGTTTTGTAAAGCTAGCCCAGCTTCTATTTGTACGTGGAATGGGGTTAGTGTCACTTCATCATCATCATCATCCTATCGCTATCCCGGTTGGCCCAGGGTCCGCTTTAAGGGCTAGCGTCATTTGCAATTTGTAAATCAAACTACAGACAAAATGTACCAAACAGGTTTAATTTGCAGCCTCACAATCAGTTATCAGCCTTTCTGATTCTTGTTCTTATTTAGCTTTTTATTCACAAAGATTAGAGTGTAGTTGAGGGATACCATCCGTTCCTTGGTGACTGTGGTATACAGCTCACCAAGAAGCTGATATTTCCCTGGCATCATTGGAACTGGGCCGGGCAGAGGGATCTCCATGTTTGGCAAAATGGTGGTTCTCTGCAAGAAATTGTGCAGTTTTATGAATAGGCAGACATTTGACCGCAATCTCATTTGATGGTGCGGCCCCGGATGGGTCATGCCCGACTAGTAACAGCCTATTCAATCTTTTCTTAAAGGAATCCAGATCATAGTGTTTAGAAAACACTTCAGCCGGCAACGAATTCCACTTTGTAGCCGATTTTTCATAAGATTTTTAAAACATGAACTTATTCTTTTAAAGGTGAAAAATTAATTAGTTTTTTTTTAGGCTTGTAACTGTAGGTATGTTTTCCCACGTGCTACGAGTAATACTAAACTAACTAATAGTTGCGACCTTTTAAGCGTGTTCTGCTTGAAGGAAGGAACAAACAGAGAGTGGATCTTCGTATTATTGGTATTAATAGCACATCGATTGTACTGTAATTATACACTATTAGTTCCCGTCAGTAGATCCGTATATCTGTTGGGGTCAGCCGCCTCACCTAAAAGGTGTAAGCAAGCTTTATCCTCTATTCAATCAAGACCTTCCGGTGCAAAAGGTCCAAGTTGCAAAATGTTCGGTGGAAGCAAATTTTCCAGTGGTTGGAAAATTTCCGGTTCCCAAAATATCCAGATCGGAAAATGTTCAGGTAGCAAAATGTCAAGGTCGCTACATCTCCAGGTCGAAAAATGGTTTTACTAGGAGTATCGACGACAGATCTGGTAACCCCGTTTTGGTAGAGGCTCCGTTGAAGTTTAAAAAGCATCGTCAGCAGGCCTTTTTACCCGACTGCAGAAGGAGGTATGTTTATCGAGAGTATGTATGTATGTATGTATAATGTACACACATACATACGCCCTATAGCCTAAACAGCTGTACGAATTTTGACATGTGACGTGTCGTTGAATTTGTCAAAATTGTGATAGTGTCATAAGCTACGTAATTTTTAAAATGGCAAAAGGGGGGGAAGGGTAAGGTAAAACAGGGTAAGAATAACAATATGGGTAGCATTTGAAAGCTAGTGAAAAACCATTTCAACAGTATAAACATTTTGCAGTGGGGTATTTTGTTTTTTAAATAATTAGGCGTTACTTGTTATCTCTGGATAAATGGATGGAGTGGTATATTTCTCTCGAAATGTGAGGGTTCAGGTCGATGCTCATTTCACGGATGGATTTGACGAGGTCGTACGATGCCTGGTCGCCTCGTTCACTGGACCTCCTTTGAACTTCTTTTTTTGAACCTTAGAGATGGCGACACCTCGAAAACCGGTGTGTCAGTCACTTCACAACGGGCGGGGGACATTCTGCGCCTAATAAAATACATTGAAAATACACGTATTTGGTTACTAGTGAGTACATACCGGTGGTAAAGGACACGGCACTACAGTATGGGTAATTTTAAAGTAAGCCTGTGCCCAGGCCTGTTTCACGTAATCGCAGAACTTGTGCTCAACCTTCATCCGAATTCCTTTTTGAGATATGAATATCCCGGCCTGGGAGAACATGTAAAAATACTGTAACAACTTCAATGAATGCATAAACTAAGATCTACTACCTTACAAACACAGAAACTAACTTTACCTACTTGACAGCAGTACAGTGCTTAATCTTGTATAGATAATAATGCCCTTCTAGCTGAACTTCGACTACAGCTGCCTATCTAACAAAGATTAGCGAACTGCGTGGGAGATATTATAGTGCGCAATACACAGGTGCACTCTCTGTTCCTTAACTCTCATAATTCGGCGAGAAAGCAGTCCAACATGACCGTAAAGAGATCAGGCGCAAGACCAACGGCTTAACCAACTTCATGACTCCGGAGCTGTGTCTGAGTTATTTCAAAACAGAAAAACCCAATACTCTCGGCCCGTCCCGGGATTCGAACCCAGGACATTGTGGATAGTACCCAGCATGCTGCCCACTAGACCAAAGCGGCAATCTAATTGTATAGATAATAAGGATACGGAAGGCACTTTTCGTGCGCGATTCCGGCACGCACCTGATGATGATGTCAATGAAAAAAAGATTTAAAGATCGTTATTTTCTCATAAAGATTCTTACCGCAGTAACGTTATTGGCCAAAGTAACAATATTCCTGTATTCATGCCTGACGAAATACCTATCCTCTCCATTGATTTTCTTCTTGGTATTTGTCAAAGAGCAGTGCGAGAAATACTTTGGGTTACAATAAATTAGTTTGCCAAATCCATAGTTACGGGTTGCCTGTGGAAAGAAGTATGTTCATACTTATTACTAACGTTCAAAAAAATTTTTATTCCACTTATTTTAACCAATGCACGGATTTTTTTAATTAATGTATAGAATTGGCCCTTCCACAGTGTTATTTATTCACAGTGGGCAGCACGACAGGTTGCCCATTTACAATACAACAATACGGTAACTTAAATCTTTGCTCTCTAGACGTAATTTTTTTTGGCATAAATCAGTCATACCTTTGGTGGAACAAGAAAACCTGGCCGACGAAGACGGCGGTTACATATTTTCAAGTTTTCAGGAATAAAGTTCAAGTTTGAATGAATTTTAATCAATACCTAGGTAGGCTAGGTGTCAATCTTCCTTCACATATGATTGGTGCGAGGTGTAGACACGGTCTAAGGTGGTTCATATCTGCCTTGTTAAAACCTATTGACTCTTGCCTTAAAAAGGACCCAGGTCCAGGTCATAGGTTATCTTCAGAGATGCATTCAAAGAAAAACTAATCTTACCTTAGCAAAAGAAGCTACAATCGATAATGTAATTAAAAAAATAAGAACACGCAACACGTAGGTCTTCTTACTCATCGTAGTTGCGAATCCCGTAAACGATATAGGTACCTACAACCTTTTGTGTGCAAGAAAACATTATCAAATCGTTAGTACAGGATAATCATTTGGTGTGATTATATTCTCATTATAATTAGGCGTGTACCTTTATGCCCTTTGAATCGACGTTTAATGTAAAAAGGGCCTAGAGTTGAAACACACGACACACGTTCGACTTTGATTTTGACACGCAATTGCAATTTGTAAGTTAGTACCTACGAAAGAAATATTTACAAAAATCTTGGATTAATTAATTTACAAGGATTCACTATGCCATACAAAAACAAAGCCCTAACATGGCACAGGTACAGTTTTCAACGGACACTTCAAGTGGCAGTTAATAATCCATAGCAACCAATGATAATTTATAGCATTAAAGTTTGAATGTCAAAATATGTATGCAAAAGCCAGGTGATGTTTCGATGGCTTATGTCAGTTGCATACAGTTTGTTAGCGATATCGAACTTTGCTTGAGAATAAATTGCCATTTGGCTACGGGCCAAGGTCTGCTTGCCCAGGAGAAGCCTGTTTACACGCACCTTAAAGAGTTTAGAGTTAGATCGATAAATAACTCTTTATTGCACACCATAACAGAAAAATACAGTAGGTAAGTAAAACGATGTACATAGAAAGATGTACAATGTAGGCGGTCTTATCGCTATAAGTGATCTCTTCTAGACAACCTTGAGGTAAAGGAACATACTCATTCACAGGAAGGGGGAGTTTAGTCCAAAAATCATAAAATAAGTGTAATAATAAATGATATGAGGTGCTTGTGGCGCAGTGGCGGCAGCGCTTTGGTAGTGATACCAAAAGTTAAGCAACCCACGGCGCGGTCGTGATTGGATGGGTGACCATTCCGACCATTTAAGTGACGTCCATGACAAGCATCTCCGTGCTTCGGAAGGCACGTTAAGCAGTTGGTCCCGGCTAATATCTGTGGTATTAGTCGTTAAGCCTAGTCAGAGGCCCTAGGGCGGCTTGATAACTTCTGACAGTAAGGTTTGTCACTTGCCTTACATACACCCCTCCACCAATCCGCACTGAGCCCGCGTGGTGAAGTATGGCTCGTTCCTCCTCATAGTTGAGGTGAGGCCTTTTCCTAGCAGTGGGATCTAATAGGCTGACTTATACTTATAATAAATGATAAGGCACACGTAAAAACAGACGCAGGCATTCCACTTGGCTGTGCGCATAAAAGATGAAAAAGAAAAGCGCTTGGTGCGAAAGATGGGAATATCAACATAAAAGTATATGCATAATTAGATTTAAAGTCCCCCAAAATTGGTGTCAAAAGGGGTCTTAACCATGTCACGCGGCTGTCAGATTTTTGAAATAAAAAATTCTAAATAATTTCGGACCTCAATAGCTTCTTGTTGGCTCCAACGTTTTATCTGCTTTTGGACTATTTTTGTGTTGGCACCAAGAAACAGCGCAAGATATTATCACGTATTTCCCAAGAGTAAGTTATGCCTTAAGAAAAGTTTAAGAAAAGGAAACCGTTTTAAACTTAATTTTGTGAGGGTTTATTCCCCTTTACTAATAATGAATTTTTCACACTACCTACTCGACAATGTTCAATTACACATCAAGTAAACCTGACTCAAAGTGAGTCATTGCATCCCTAGGGACAGTGTTTTGAATTTCGAATAAGAGTTCGTAGGCATGATCACACTAGCCCGTCCCGCACCAAAGAGAACATATTTAAAGTTTGAACCTGGCAGCCAAGAATTTTAGCACGAATGGAATGAAAAAAAAAGCGCGCGCTTTTAAAAAAAGAAATAAATAAAGAAAAAAAAACTTACGTATTTTAAGAAATTACAATCAATGTTTTCGTAAAACTGTCGAGTGACGAAAACGTAAAGCTGCTGGTATTGTTAATAATAATAATTTACTGCCAGGAAAGTCAAAGGATATATACTTATAGATAAAGTAAGTTTTTTGTAGTAGGTACATTTTTTATTGCCTCTTAGGAAGTGTGAAAAGCGAAGTATTCTCCTCGGGGATAAACATGTCTTCGTCTTGGGCGAGCTTAAATCCCTCGCTCCACCCAGGATTCTACTTTTAACTCCCTCGCTATGCTCGGGAGTAAACACTAAACTCCCTCGCTGCGCACGGGAGCTAACTCACGAATCCTTCGTTACGCTCAAGATTCAAGATGACGCCCGTGACGTAAGACATTACTTTATCCCCTTGGTGAATAATCTACTATTCCAATGCTATAACACTTGCATATTATTTTATGAGACGGCTAGATTGGAATTAATAACAGATAGGTGACATGATGACATAATAGTAGAGACTTGAAACATTTTAAAGATTTAAATTATGAAGCTGATTTTTTCAGGGGACTGTTAGCCCTTGGTAGGAAATAAAGTGTAATAAGTAATGAATTTTCTAAGTTTTCAGTAAGAATCTTAATGAAGAGGCGCATCATGAATTATTTACGTACACGCGGCCGCAGACCAGACTACTTTCCCACTTTGACCTTGAGACCGTCTCTATGCCCTGCGCAATAAGAGCTGTTTTTGTAATTCCAATGGGTAACCAGACGTGCTGCCGGTTGTACAACCGGCATTGTGTACTAACAGATTCATAGCTCGTATTATCAAAGTACGGATGACGGCACGTCATTCATGCTAAGAACTGCGGCGTCCTGCAGTAGTAATAAGGGCGATTTTGCAACGTAAACTGGCAGTTTTATGCGCTGGTCCTCCTGCCATCGATGACAGGCAAGTCGGAAGTCCACCGTGAGACAAAGCAAAATTTATTGCATGCTCATAATGTGCGCAAGAGTCGTTGGTAAACAGATCTTGTAGGGGTGATTCATGGCGACCCTACCATGGGTTCACGGTTCTTCTACCTATGTGTTTAATGATCCATTAAAAGGTATAATGATAGTGACTGAGTTACTTGCCATGTTCCTTGTGAGCACTAGTCTACTTACCATCCCAAAGCATAGGATATCTTGGGGCACGTACAAGATAGAAATCAATTATTATTGTAATTTTTTATTCAATTGTACTTTTTTGGATGGATACAAAAAATGTACAACCTTGAAATACAACCTTAATAGTTGACCCAAACCTTTTCCTCGTTCGAAAACGGTGTTTTTCCATTCGTAGCTCATTTTCGACGACACTTATGTAATAATATCATCAGCCGATAAAAAATATGACGACGATTCGAGATCCAATTGTAGCATCTTCTGTCCTTTTTGCATTGAAATAAAAAAATGAAACAGGTTGTCGTAATAATTTTATTTTTCCTCCCGGATCAGTGCCTGCGCAGTCACATCTTTGTTATGTTGTGTTCAAGAAGTAAGCTGGTCTCTTAACACAATGTGCGATACCAAAGCAAGGATGGATGGCAAAGTGGTTATCATCACAGGAGGAAGCTCGGGAGTGGGTTACGAAGCGGCAAAAAACCTAGCCTATCGCGGTGCAAAAGTTATCATAGCCAGCCGAAACGAAGACAAACTCAAAAAGTCTAGAAACGAAATACAACAAGCTACGGGTAACAAGAATGTATCTTACGGCATCCTTGACCTTGGATCTTTGAAATCAGTGCGGGGTTTTGCCAGTGAAATTGTTAAAGCTGAAGATCGATTAGACGTATTGATAAACAACGCTGGAGCGATCGGACTGCCGGATAAAATGACAGAAGATGGGTTAAACCTGACTATGCAAGTGAACTACTTCGGCGCGTTCCTACTGACGTATCTATTACTGCCTTTGTTGAGGAAATCGTCTCCTAGTCGGATTATCATCGGTTCAGCCGCGTCAATGTACTTCGGGAGCATCGATTTTGACCATTGGAATGACATCGGGAAGTACAGCTGGGTAGAGGGCCTTGCGAATTCAAAGCTTGCTGATGCATTATTTGCTGTAGAATTAAACAGACGTTTGAAAACCAGTGGAGTAACTGTAAACAGTTTTGACCCTTTCGTGGTTCGGGATACGGATATACTTGCTAATGCTCCTGGGTTGATTGGCAACATATCGAAGCATTTCATAGACATAATAGGTCAGTCTAAAGAAGATGTTGGTCAGCAGATCGCTTATCTGGCGGCAGAGCCTAGTTTAGAGGAAGTGGGTGGAGAACACTTCAAGTTTTGTCGAATATGGCTTAACCATTGGTTGGCCGGTGACGCCGGATTGGGGAAAAAGTTGTGGAATTTTTCGAAGAATCTCACAAAAATTCCTGATGAAGAGGACTGGTCATTAACTTAACTTGGAAAGTTAAAGTAAAGTTCCATTACTCACCCCTGTAAGTCATTAGTCATTTATATTGTACCTCCTGTAGTAAATTACAAAAAAGAAAAAAATGTACATAGGCATATAGTTATTAAAATAAGATGGTCATTCTTATCAAAAGATGTATCAATTATATTACGTGTATCTAAATACTGCATACTCTTCTTCTCGTGCTAACTCTCTTTGTTTGTAGGCCTGAGCCACAGAATGATATTGTCAATGTCATTATCCTCATAATGATACTATGCGCTTGACCGTGGACTCGGCTGACTGTATCGATCCGGTTGACGCAACTCCTCGTGTTGTTTTGTTTCCTATGGAACGTTAAAGAGAAGTTTTAAAACTTAACCTAGTATCTACTTTCGAATATGTAACTAACCTATGAGAGAGCACACAGCCTATGCGTTGTGCTAAGCACATGAGTAGGCTTACTTAAGCCACTTAAATAGAGATGAACAGGCAAAAATTGGATAAATATTGTATTAATTTTTTTTATTTTATTTTAATAATAACACAAAACAGTTAACAGTTGCGGTGATAAAATTTTTGATTTTAAACATAAGCAGGTAATAAACTGTAAGCCAAAACATGTGTTTGAGTAGTTAGTAGAATAATGTAAAGAGTTACATTAGAAGTGGTTTTGCAATCCCCCGTAGGGCATAAGTTTATATGCGTGAAACATACCAATATTATCAAACTTTCACTTTTATAAAGTAGAATACTAAAATTTATCAAAGCCATAGATTTTATCGACAAACCTTGCAATTTTTATGATTTTTAAACTATATGGGTACTATACACAAATACAAGCCGCATGGTACAAGTAATAAACGTAACATCACGTCAAGCTCTTAGTAACGACAAATAATTATATCAATAAAATTCGAATGTGTCTACGGAAGTCACTTCTAATACAAGTAGCGAGTTATGTCCAACACAAGTTCCATAATACTAATAATACTTAAAGGGAAGACTCCACCACAAACTATGGTAATAATAAAACATGTTTTATTAATTTAAATGTGAAAATTCTCCATAAACTTTCGTCCGGTTCTGTCTGAATTTAACTAAATTTGACTGAGGAAAATTTTCATTTTATGTGCTAAAGTGTACATCCAAATGCAGGTTCTATTATGGAATCGTGTTAGCACGACAGTGAGGCAATATTAAGGTCGAAAGTTCAATTTGTCTGCATAGTCCGGTATTGGATTTATCATAGAAATATTTCGCAGTGCGTAAGAAGCACTTAAAAGCGAGATGTAGCGGGTAGCGACAGCACATGAAGGCAAACACCGCATCTTACACACTTGAAATAGGAGCCACTTTGCAACGAAAACGTGTAGTATGAGATGCTGGCGACTGTGCGTTAGACTCTACTCTGTAAGTCGTTGAATTGAATGAGGACATTTGCATTCTCCAAACCATTCTATAGCCGTCGCGCTCACGTATGTTGTCTTGCTGGCATGAGCGACTAGGACAGTTAGAGGCGAAAATATGGACATCGTATAACAGAGTAAGATCTCTGACAGGTACATAATAGGTTTCACAAGCTAAATTATTACTCGTTTTATTGGGTCGCGTCATTATTATTGGAAGTGTTTTCGGAAAAATCTCCATCATTTAACGATGATCATGATAATTTAGATCATTATACGCTCTGTTACACAAAACAAATACAGGTTGAATGACTATTTAACTCTTATACAGACAACAGCTTGACAACCTACCCAAAACATATTTCTTAATCAATTTTCATCGCAATGTCTAACACAACACGGATCAAAATCAGTTGCAAATTTTGGTATTTGGTTGTCATTTGTAGTACAAAACAGTATATCCCACGATCCATTTCTCAGCATTGTGCGTGCCCATTCGATATTGGGCAACTTTCCTCTATCCACACTGTTTCCATCCCATCGTTACACAATTAAATAACTGGTCACGTGAATGACATGATTACTACACATTGTTACTATTTCAGACCAAATCTAAAATGTTATCCATTTTTATAAATGTAGACTGGATTATGTATCAAATTAATAAAATGACATTCTATTTACTTAAGTGAGTAATAATATCAGAGACATCGGAAATCAGAATATAATGCTTGCAAGTTTGCAACAAAATGTTTATGTTAATATGAACCAACTCGGGATTCGTTTTAAGTCAAACGCACCTCGTAACAATTTTTATAATTAGGGTAAAAAACATAATCATTACTTTGCTACTATTTGTAATAACTATCTATAATCCGAAGAAACGGTCAACATCACTGCTTTATTTTTTATTTTATTTATTTGGAAACATAACAGACAATAATAAAATTATCAGTATGACTAAACTAATAAATAATAATAAATTGTTTCAACAAACACACCAATTACCTAGCCCCAAACTAAGCGTGAGCTTGTGCTATGGTGACTATGATAACGGATAGAAATACTTAAATACATATAAACATCCATGACTTAGGTACAAATACACCAAGACGGTCGTCAATAATGTCAAGGATGGTACACATAATATGATATGAGATGGGTGGGTGGGTAATGGGTATAATGTGAAGAGTAACAAAACAAAAATCCATCGATGCAAGTTACACAAAGGCAGTCAATTTTAATACTCCAATGTATTACTGCCAATGATATTATACAATAATTATTATTATTTCAACATTTACAAATTATTGCTATTGAAAAGTACAAAACTAGCCAAACAGCCTGTTCTTAAGGTCGAATACAAGGCTTTGGTATCACCTTGCGCTAATGATATCTTGCTCAGTAAGAAACATACTCTGTCACAACACAGACGGTTAAATAAATATGGGCTTACTGGACGAGTTCAAAAACTGTGAATCTAACATACAACTACATGGCAGAGTGGCACTTATAACTGGAGCTACATCAGGAACAGGATTAGAAGTTGCGAAGAACTTAGCCAAGCGAGGAGCCAAAGTGATAATTGCTAGCCGAAACCCAACAAAACTTCAAAATGCTAAGGACACAATTGTCAAGTCATCTGGAAACAATAACATCGTCGCTAGACAGATGGATTTTGAATCACTGGCATCAATCAGGAGCTTTGTCCAAGAAACGGTATTTATGGAAAGTAGATTGGATATATTGATCAATAATATTGGAAGCATAGGCTTGGAGGATAGACTTACTCAAGACAATCTGCAATTGATGATGCAGGTCAACTACTTTGGGGCTTTTCTACTGACGTACCTTTTATTCCCTCTCCTGAAAGTGTCGGCACCTAGCAGGATAGTCAATGTGTCGTCATTGGCGTTGCTTTTTGGAGAAATAAACTTGGAGCAAATGAACGATATAGGGAGATATTCAAATTTCGGATTCTACTGCAACGCAAAATTGGCGGATGTACTATTCACTGTTGAAATGGACAGAAGAATCAAAGGTTCGGGAGTCAGCGTCTACAGTATGGACCCTGGGTTAGGCAAGTCAGAGTTCTTTAGGAATTTTGACAATGAGCTGATTAAGAACTTCTTTAATTCTGCTCTGCTGAAGTTTGGGCGGCCATTGGATAGGGTTGCAACCATGCCAGTCTACTTGGCTGTAGACCCTAAGCTGGAGAATGCAAGTGGAAAACATTTCAGAGACTGTGCGGAGTTTTACAGCACCTGGTTTGCTAATGACACAGTGCTGACAAGTAGATTATGGAAGAAATCGAAGAAGTTAGTGCATATCAGTAGTTACGAAGACTGGGAAGGCAACACGTGATATAGATGATGAGTTCACGTAACTAAACATTTTTAGAGCTATTTAAATGCTAATACGAGCTATCCGTGTGGAATGTGGTGTTATTAATAATATGTTTTGTTTTCGAATAAAGGTTGTTATAAGAATTTTAGAAATCTTTTTATTGCTTCTTAATTTTCCAAAGTGATCTTTGTGATTATTACCGACTCTCATCTTGTTTGAATCGATTTATTATTTTAAGTGATTCTTAATTAATGATTGTCAGTTTTATTAATATTAATAGAGTATTTTAATTTAAATGACATTTTTATTTCCTTAAAATCTTAATATAATGATAGATTCCAAGTTTTGCAAGATTATCAATGTAGTCAAGATTGTATGTTTTAAATATTAGCTAGCTTTTGAAAAATACAAATCTAGTACTAGTTCATATCTCTTAATCTGGTGATAGTAATATTTTGTAGCAGAGAAGAATAGCATGCTTTGAATTTTTGGTGTTTATTAGTAACGTTACTGGTATATGGTAACTGTCCCCTAAAGCCACGTATTAGTAAAATGTTTTTTTGTAACCCAGCGCACATCTCTGTACTGGGCATATGCGAATTATTATGTCACTAGCGCATCGCTTCCGCATGGTAATGCGCAAATATCGAACTATTGTGTTCCAAGACATATACTGAAGAGAACTTTCACGGAGACATCTCACCTGATGATTTTACCAGAAAAACGAAAAAAAAGAAGTTTCAGTTTTCGAAGAGAGACAGAAAGTACCTATATATAAAATAAGTAATTTCTGAAAAAAACATCACCAATGTCTAGCTAGGAGAATGATAATCCTGTTTAGTGCACTTTTCTAATAATTAGCTATATTTTGCTTAATACTAAGTCCGTATATTGAAAATACCTACGAAATACGACCTTCGATGTAGATAGTTCGAATCCCGCAAGGGGCAAATGTTTGTATAATAAGCACGAGCGTTTGTCATGGATGTTTATAAACGTATATAAGTATGTCTATCCGTTATCCTATTCGCCATAGCACAAGGTCGAGAAAGTTTGGGGCTAGGTAATTGTGTGTTGAAACAATTAATTATTATCATTTATTTATTGTTTAAATAACGGGTATTTTCCAAACAAATACACTTTTCTGACAATATTTTGTAAAAGCCACCATAATACATTCAGCGGCCAATTTATTCATGAGATAATATCTGAAAACGTAACTCAGCGATTATTGCAAGAATCACAAACAGTAAGTACGGGCACTGGGACTATTATCTATTCGTTGGTACGGTAAAAATCACGACTTATTTGTGTCCATATTTCTCATAGCTAGAGTAGCAATCTCATTAATGTTCTCCTAGCCGAATTTCGACTACGGCGGCCAATCTCTCAGAGATTATCCAAGTGCGCGGGGGATATTAAAGTTCACAAGTGTGTGCGCAATACACAGGTGCACTCTCCGTTCTTTTACTCTCATAGTTATCTCATCACCACTTAAATCTAACGTAAGCCACGTCTGGCTTAGTCTAGAGTCAAAACAAAACCAAATAAAAAACGGCTTATCTTATCGCTCTTCACTCAAGACTTGAGCCCAGGCTCTTAAAGGATTCTGCGGTCGACCAGGAAAGTGCCCACGCATCGACACCTGTCGCATTTCTAATATTACTTACGCGCCACCGCTTTTCTAAGCAAATATGCTTATTGTCTGGTGATATTAGGTTTTACTGCAGAATTTTTATGGCTACCGAATGGGGTTACTCACTAACCAAACAGATTTTGTCAATATGACATCAATCATGGCTTATGTCATACATTTATATGTTCTGACTTCTCAGGAATCGGATGTGAATATATTCCACACTGAGTCCGGCCAGTTTTTAGCGAATTGTATTAGTTTTTTAGGTAAATAAGGCAGTTTATTTATTTATTTATTAGTTTAAGTTTTATTTTGTTTGAAAGTAAATCTAAAAAAAGCTGAGTAAAGCTGTAAGTGGGATGCAATGTTTAAATAAATCACAGCAATACAATAGAAAGGACACGTAGACGAACAGCGCTCTATCATAACTAAAGGCAATGCCCAATTCCCATATACAATGTTTCCAATAATTCAATGTCCATGCGTCACAATCAATTATGAATCTCTTAATTTTTTTTAATTATCTATAAGAAAACATTTATTGTAACTGAACCAGTAGGGTTTTAGACTTGTAATAATTGTAGTCTCTAACTTCCACATTTCTTTTTCTATTTACTTTTATTATTCAAACTTAAAATGACTATCTATCGGGCGATTTTCTGCGATCTTCTTTTAAACGGTTTATAAAACATATATTTGCTTGCAACAGTATGATTAATAATTATTATTATTTATTTATTGGCAAATAACATTGATCCATAACATAGTTAAATAATTTATATTGGTATTAGTAACAAAAGGTACTTAAGAACTATGTTAGTTAAAATTTTATTTTAACTCCAGTCAGTACATGAACCACATTACAATGGTTCAGGTACTGACAGTTAAACCGCTCCGCGAAGGCTTTCAGGATGCTGTTGCCGCTAGCCCTTACCCTGCACACCAGTGATGCGCACCGCTTGCGCATGGTTGCATAGAAGCAGTCCACACGCGCCTCGGCGAACATCCCCGATACGCTACAGGAGCGAGGCAGCCCCAAAGGCACCCTGAAAGCATTATTGTAGTGCACTGTACTGTTTGCGCGAGTAACTCTTCCACAGACTGCACGTGTAGAACGATGTACAAAAAAAAACTTAACGATGTTCAAATTAAGTGAACGTACATACATGCACATTGCGGTAGTATGCCTGCCTAACAGAACTATAACAGTATAGTATAATAATTATAGTTGATTTATCTACTAGTACCTGATTTCGATGGCATGCTTACTTTGATTTGTTAAATCACGATGCCGAGCGGGTTTTAATTGTGGTGTGCAAGTAATGTTAGTATTACGAAATTAAATCATATTTCACTTACAAAAATTAGTCGACTGTGTCATCCGGTGGGACTCGAACCCACGTCCCTTCGCTATCCGGGCGAGTGCTCTTACCAACTAAGCTACGGAGGACGTTAGTCAGTCGACGAATTTTTGCAAGTGCTTGCTACGCCAGTGAGCCGGCGTTCGATTTCATCAATACTTGGGGAATGTACCCGCATGTATCCAATGGAAATATTTTTAAAAATATTTAACCATCAGTTAAGATGAAATCAGCTTAACCTTTTATATTTTTATAACTTAAGCAATTATTTTGCAAGTAAATTAAAAAAATAATGTTAGTATATCTACAGTTGAACTGTTAAACCCTTTTTTACCCCGACGCAAAAAGAGAGGGATGTTAATAAGTTAATAAGTTTAACGTTTCTGCATAATCTGTGTATCTGTCTGTGGTATCGTAGCTTCCAAACGGATGAATTGATTTTCGTTTAGATTTTTTAACACCTTTGTCGCCTAAAAATATAAAAAGAAGAAAACCTAGTTCATTATTTTAAAACTACAGAGATTAATAATCATACCAAATTATGATTAGGTATCGCAATTTATAGATAGATAAAACAACTTTAAATAATCGCAAAGGCTCGCCTGTGGTTTCTGGTTTGCTAATGTCAACGGTCAACGTGAGCCCAACCGCGATAGTATTTCTGTGGCTATAGTAAACGTTATGTAATTACACTTTCAATACGCTTCTGCTAAAATAGCACGATATCGTACTAGTGATTAGGCTATGCTGTAAGAAAACATTTTGAGAAGCTTTTTAATTAATTAAGAGGCAGACATTTGACCGCAAACTCACCTGATGGTAATTGACGATGCGGCCGAAGATGGATCATGTCTGGCTAGTAACAGCCTATTTACTTTTTTCTTAAAGGAATCCAAATCATAGTGTTCAAGAAACACTTCAGCCGCCAACAGCTTCCACTCCATAGGTACGCAAGGGGAATGTCAATTAAAAACGCTTGGTGCGTATTAGTGATATGTCAACAACATAAGGATGGATATCCCGCCTTATGTCCTGATAGTAAAATGAGGCGTGACAGTGAAATCATGTATAGCCTGTAAAACACTAAAAGGCACGCCATCATACTCGTTGCTAAACGAACTCTCAAGTAATGGTAAGTTGAATGCCTCGTTGGTCTAGTGGTCAGCCCGCTGGGTACTATCCACGAGGTCCTGGGTTCGAATCCCGGGTCGGGCCGAGAGTGTTTGAGTTTTTCTGTCTTGAAATTACTCAGACACAGCTCCGGAGTCAGGAAGTTGGTGGTGTTAACACCCCCGTGCCTCGGAAAGCACGTTAAGCCGTTGGTCCTGCGCCTTATCTATCTACGGTCATGTTGGACTGCCGTCTCACCGAATTATGAGAGTGAAGGAACAGAGAGTGCACCTGTGTATTGCGCACACATTTGTGCACTATAATATGTCCCGCGCAGTTGGCTAATCTCTGTTGAGATAGGCCGCCGTGGTCGAAAATCGGCTAGGAGGACATTATTACTATTAATGGTAAGGCATCTATTGAAATAAAACGAACTGATTGTGAGCAGATCACTTGCATACCCGATGAGTAACGCGATAGCAAACTGGGAAGCCTTTAAATAGACTGCGGACACAAGTCGGCCGAAGCCAGGAGAACATGCATCGATAGGGTTACGCTGCAGACAGCGAATGTATGTGTAGTGTCTCTCCCCAGACAATGACACACCTACTGTCATGCCCTGCGTGCCCCTACACCTGCACACGTGAGGAGCTGTTTTTTCACTTAAACAGGTAGTAAACTATTATGTAAAAAATGATACTACTGTCTATGCATGCTTCCTTGACCTGAGTCGCGCATTTGATACTATTCAGCATGACCTTTTGTGGGAAAAGTTACGTAGGACCGGGGTCAGCAGTACAGTTGTTGACCTTTTGTCATACTGGTTATAGTACCCAGAGGAATCATGTCAAATGGGGCATTACCTTATCGGATAGCTATACCCTGTCTTGTGGAGTGAGACAGGGGGGGCTGACATCCCCTGACCTTTTTAACTGGTATATCAACGGTTTGATCGAGGAACTGAGCAGCACCTGTGTGGGGCTCAGATTAGGTAACAAATATGTTATATTAATATAATAATCTGAGCTACGCTGACAATATGGTGCTGATTAGTCCCTCAATCAAAGGGTTGAGAAAACTGCATTCCATTTGTGAACAGTATGCCTCCAAACATAACTTGATTTATGATTTCAAGAAGACTGAGTTAATGGTTTTTAGGTCGGGAAAGGGTCCAGAAAATATTCCCGGGGTTTCTTTGGGAAAACAAGCAGTTGAAATAACGAATACTTTTAAGTACCTTGGCCACATTCTTACATCAGATCAAAAAGACAATGCCGATATTGAGCGACAAAGAAGAGCACTATGTGTGGTCGGTAACATGATTTCGAGACGGTTCTTCAAGTGTAATATTGAAGTTAAAACCCTACACATAGATGTCCTTGTGGTTCTGATGTCGGCTCGTTGGGACATCACGGACTCTCCTGTATTAAAAGTGCAGGCCGCTTTTCGCGTCATGCCAGCATCAACGACATCATCCGTCGGTCTCTTGCCTCTATCAACGTGCCGGCTTTACTCGAGCCGAACGGTATCGCGCGTGATGATGGCAAGAGACCAGACGGGATGTCACTTGTTCCTTGGTGGATGGGTCGGGCTCTTGTGTGGGACGCTACCTATGTCGACACACTTGCAGCCTCTCATCTGCCCGGGACAAGCCGTGATGCTGGTTTGGCTGCGACAAGTGCCGAAGACTTTAAAAAGAACAAGTACAGGCAGATCGACTCCCGGTACCACTTTGTACTGTTTGGAGTCGAAACACTGGGTTCGTGGGGTCCCAACGCTATCTCTTTTTTCAAAGAGATTTCCAAGAGGCTAGTTGACATCAGTGGTGACCTAAGAGCTGGCAGCTACCTTGCTCAGCGTATAAGCATCGCTATCCAGCGCGGTAATGCTGCCAGCATCCTAGGAACCTTACCACAAGGACCCTTTTTATAATTTTTGTTGTATGTAGTAATTTTTCTTAATTTTTATTAATTAGTTGTATATATAGTTAATTATGATATTAAACCCTATTGTTCAAAACGTATTGTCAATCGTTTTAAATCTGTCAGCTCTGGACAAGCTACACGCGGAAGTCGCGTGATTGCATGCGAGTGCAGTATAACGACATCTTCAGCCAGCTCATGAGGTTGAGGCGTTGTTGCAGTGCCTCAGAGATGTTTACAACTGCTGCAGTTAACTCATTTGATGCAATCATGAGGCATAGAATAGCGTCTTTTATGGATAGAGTTGGTAGGTGTAAGAACACAATTATTAGGGAGCTAAAAGGACACAGGTTGGTCGGAACCAGTATTTATGGATACTGGTTGGCTACCGCCACCTAAGTAAAGGCCGCTAACGGCATTTAGTATTGGATGTGGTCCACCAGTAACCTATCCTTAATTTTATTTTAAATTTAATTATTAAACTTTTTTATATCTTTTATTGTAATTATAAATATGGATCCTGTATCTGCAATAAATCATTATTATTATTTTAAAACCGATCTGGTGCGAGCTAGACTCGTGCCCCGGGGGTCCGTACAAGTTTATGTAACGAAGTAAATGACTTAATGTACTGTTTTCAGATTTTATCATTTAAGTGTGCTGTAAGATATTGGTTTTTGCCAAGATTTATAATTTTAGGTCAAACAAAATAACGGACAACCAAATGTTTCTACATAAGTTTTTTTTTTGTTTTGAGGTGTATAGATTTCACCGCAATGATATAATGAAGCCATCGAAATGAGAAAAACAATCACCGATATACAATTCTGCACCGAAATTAATAATATTCACA
The DNA here is from genome assembly GCA_949316185.1 of Pyrausta nigrata. Lineage (NCBI taxonomy): Eukaryota > Metazoa > Arthropoda > Insecta > Lepidoptera > Crambidae > Pyrausta > Pyrausta nigrata. The sequence continues at coordinate 16,922,855 of OX438950.1, forward strand.
GAAATGATATTTTTTATCATTTCGGTGGTCAATCTAGGCCACCGAATCAACCGAAATGAAAACACCGATATTAAAATCAATAACAAAATTTAATATAACAATAAATGTTTTAAAGTCATAACGTTATTAATACCACTCTAATAAACGTACTTCGGGAAGGACACTAATTAGTATTTCATACATTTTATGGCGCATTGGATGAAAATATATTCCAACCTGCGAAAATGAAAAAAAAAATCCCATGTCACCAAAACCAACTACTTAAATTTTTTGGCGGGAACACGGGGCAAGCGGACCACGTCTATTCACTTTAAGCACTGAGGTGACACTGGTATGTAGCGTTTTAGCGCGAGGGGAAGCAGCTAGACGAGTCTCACGCAAAAATATTCTGGACAAACTAAAATTCACCGATATAAAAAGTCTTATTAGACCACAAGCATTTTTACTTATAAGTCATTTAATTAAATAGATTTAATTATGAAATTAATATGTAACAGTACTATTACTATTTACGATTTAAATGAAATAAGCAATAATACTAAATAACCAAAAGTTTTTACTATACAAGGGAAATTAAACAGAAAAATGGATTTGACCGCGCAACCGAAATGAAAAATATGGTGCTTTATCATTTTTTATTCCAAATTTGACGCAGTTCTAATCAAAAAATATTTATGGTCTCGTATAAGAGATAACGCATTCTATCAATTAAAAAAAATAAGCCTTATTGTATCACCAATTTGCTGTTGGGAAATTCACCCAGGTACGTTTTTGCTACCTACGCGGGAAGATACTACCTACGCTGGTATGACGTAGGGTAAACGTACTCGAAAATAATAAGTATTAAGTATTGCCTACTTTATGAGTACGCTATACATTGAGGTAACAACTACCGGCACAACATAGAGTGAGTACAGTGGGCTTGCCCGTACAAAATACATACAGAAGACATCTTTGATGAAGTACAGTCGGCAGCAATCTAGTTACCCATTTGAACTACGAAAACTGGTTTTATTACGTAGGGAATACAGGCAGTCTCAGTGTCAAAGTGGGGGAGTCTGTCGTGCGACCGTGTATACGTTCAGTTTTCGCAGAAAATGAAAAAATCTTTTCTTCATATAATATGCTTAAGGGGGTCCTTCTTTGCGATTCTGTAAAATCTCAAAACACGAACACGCACTTCAGTTCGATCCCCACACTCGATTCGATATGTCAGTTTGATTTGCCATTTGGCTGAGCGTGTTGCGACTAGAGACTACCCGCTTAGCAAAATGCTAGTCGATTTTTATCGATTACAGGTTTTCGGTACAATTATTGATTGATTGATGGCTTCGAAATTTTAGAATTCAAGAAATTTAGGCGTAAAAACCGGCCAAGTGCGAGTCGGACTCGCGCAATAAGGGTTTTGTGCCAACTTTAACTGAATTAGAATCCGCTTACTTTCACTTAGCCAAAATACCACAATATTTTGTTGACAGCAAATATAACTTTGTTTTTCATAGTGTTTGTATAAAGAACAAAGTTATGTTTGCGGTTGTTGAAGATGTGCTATATCTCAAAAACTACTAGTTCGATCTCGTTCAAACCGATTTTTGTTGAAAGAATTTGTTACGATCTACATCAAGTATTTTTTTCAAAATTTACACTTGCTTAGTTCAAAAATTAGATGGGGGACGCCCATTTTACCACTTTGGAAGCGTCCATCTCTCAAACATTAGACTTTTAGAGAAAATGGTTTAGAGACCCTGGGTGTCATTTTAAAAGACCTACCAAGTTTCAACTGTGTAACGCTAATAGTTTCATAATAAAGTGGCTGACATACGGACGGACAGACAGACTTGACGAAATTAGAAGGGTTCCGTTTTTTGCCATTCGGCTACGGAACCCTAAAAACAAGAGAATTCCAATTTGTGGCATATATAACCCTCCTTGATGTGTACGAAATTTTGACTTATTTTATCTATGATTCTTCCATACAATCAACGTGTTATTCAGTGTGTATTGCCCTATGTTAATAACGGCAACCAGGTAGGTGCTTAAAATATTCACAGAATATTAAGTTATTCAGATTTCGAGTCTATAACGTTTAAGACCCAAGATACATACATACATACATACTAACACACAAACAAAAACTTTAAAAACTAAATTTTGAGGGTTCCTTACCCAAAGGGTAAAAACGGGGCCCTATTTCTAAACCTATATACTATAGACCCTATTACTGGCTGTATCTCATGAACCGTAATAGCTAGTCAGTTGAAATTTACAACGATGATGTATTTCTGTTGCCGCTATTCGCGATGACAGTTATTTTAGACTTGAGATCTGTAAAATTATGGCAACTGATAGTTCAATAACGCAACGATTATCGGATATTTTTAGAGCAAAATTAAATGATATTATTAGTTAATATTAGTAAATTCTTAGTTTCATACTAAAAAAAACGAGTAAAAAAATAAAAATCACAGGTAACCCGTTTTTGCTAACCCATTTTACTCAGTTAATAACCGAAAATGGTTACAGTTTGACCATTCTAGGTGTTTCTTAAATGCCTATAATATTTTTCAAACTGCATTGTTTTTTTTTTCCAGATTTTTCTCATGATAGTTACAATCAATCCTGTCACCCCGTTTCAGTTTGACGTTGAGTTCTGGGACACTCTGTATACCCTTGGTTAGGAAGGCAGAATAATCATAACATGTCTTGCAAGATGGACACGGCTTGCAAAAAGTGCTGACTAAAATAACATGCTTACAATGAGTTTTAAAGAGCTGAATCAAACAATATGTAATTGACATTTGATCTGTCTAGCCGTCTAGGCCACACCTTGTGCAAAATAAGTGAGAAATTTTAATAGTTTTGTTATTATTAAAAATGCTACGGAACAATAATTATTAGGTGTACATTGTAATGCATTAGCTGGACTAATGGGTAGGATAGAGTGAGATGGCAAACGTGGGGACATAACTACCTACCTATGTCGTGCATTATTGATCCTAAATTTTCTGTACAACTCTTTGGTTGGAGTAATTAAATCGAATTAATAAAACTTCCTTAAATTAAACATAATAATCTCTTTAAATAATCTACCAAAGCTTTTTTTTTTTAGTGGATAAAGTTACGCATCTGTCCCATACAGTAGCTTAAATTGTGTAGGTACATCTAGCCGTCTGAGCCAGAGTCCTAGAGAGATCTCGCATATCTAGATTGATAGCCAATCGTAGGTGACGGCAATATACCAAGGTGTCATCGTTTGTGACGCAATAGTTTCTTTGAAAATAAAAATTAAAAAAAACCTGGCTCAGACAGTCGGAAATTCACCTTTTTGGGCACTTTGGATCTCAACTTCTAGGAAGTTTCAGAGCAAGGAGGCAACAGCATCTGATCATCCATTTTGGTGTAACAGTTTTCAAGTTAACATGAAAACCTGAAGTGAGACAGCCTGTCATTTGGTTGTCTGAGCCAAGTTGTTTTTTCAATATTTCACGAAATTATTTTAAACTAGCTCGAAATTCAGCCTGTTCTCTTGGTTGGTATGCATCTAGCTTTTCCCTCAGTCAGCGTAAATGGAGATGGGCAGGACACATTGCACGGATGAGCCACGATCGATGGGTTAGAAAGAACCTAGAGTGGAGACCCCGCAATGAGACCTGCGGCAGAGGAAGACCGCCTTAAAGATGGACAGATGACATCCGGCAACCTGCTGGAATTAACTGGATGCAGGTGGCCAGGGACAGAAGTCTGTGGAAGGTTGAAAAGGGAGACCTATGTTCGAAGACGAACCCACAGGCTGATATAGATAGATAAATAGATTTTGAACTAATCTTTGCTGGCTGTCTGAGCCATCCAGTTCTACTACATTCAGGTATTCTACGTAGCTGATATCTCATCTAATTCTTAGTGACGGCGATGGTTAATACGAATTGTCGTTTGTTACGGCTCTCGGTCGCAGGAACTCATTATTTTTGTCAAGACATAATAAAAAAAATATAAAAAGTACAACAATACATCGCATTATATGCAAGCGTTATAATTTTTTTTGAATCTTTTACAAAACAATGATAAAAAAACGTAGAAAGAAGTCTGTACCAGCATAGACGTACACAAGTTTGCATAAAATGCGCTTTATTGTTGTACTTTTTGTTTGATATTCTTTGACTTTATACAAAAGTAATGAGCTCTTAAAGCAAAAATCTGCAATTGAGATTTTCACCTTTTTACGTTTTTCTGTTAAATATTTATTAATTTTGCGTCTTTGGTTTATATTAAGAATACGAGTGGCGGCCCTCCTTCTTCCTTCCCCTGCTAGACACACTTTTCTTAGTGCCTTCTCGTACGGGGGGTAGAAAATGTTTAAAATCACCGAAGGAACAAAAATGACATAAAGCTTACAGCTACTATACATTTTAAAGGTCTTGTTATTACAGCTCTGCCCGCATTCGTTCTCTTTCGGCTTAAGGCGTTGCATCTTTGTTTTCCTTCCGCCGTTAAGATGGTGGAGCAGTAACAACTGCCAACTGACGGGATGCTGTAAAAAGAATGTAACAGTTTTGATGTAAAATCGTTAAAGATAAAGATATTTATGAATAAAAATAAATCGCTTAATGAGCAAAACTCTTTAGAAAAGTCCTGTCCTTCTGTACGGATTGAAATGCTGGGCCGTTTAGAAGATGGAGGAATAAAAATGGCTACATGAGCGACAAGAATGGACAAGGAAAGGAATGAGTTTAAGGGAAGTTTATAGTGATGAAAAAATTAAAAACTGAAAACCTGTTCCAAGGTATAGGTATATTTATTAAGCTGGCATAATAAATTTTAATATAGGTACTTAGATATTGATTAATGTTGCAAAATAACGTTCGTATCACATTTTACATAGTTTGTTTTGTGCAAGTTTCAGTTTTTAGTAAAAAGACACGTCATACTTACGAAAAGTCCTACGCCAACATTTGTACGATAAAAACTTACAAACGATTAAACTCGACTAATTTTTAAAATTGTGGGGGCTCTCTAGTCGACATCGTAAATTTGACATCCGCAGCAACTGACAAATGTTACAGAATACCAAAATAATGACAGATGAAGTGAACGTCGAAGTGAGGATCGCAGTGAGCTTCTTGTTTGTGACATATTTGGTTTATCGAGTAGGGTAAAAGTACGGAACTTCGTTATAGTTTGCAGCATACATCTTCGCGCAGATGGGTCACCGACCATCACGACCGAGGGCTGTCACCCCACGCCCTTTAGTCCCGCGCAAATTAGCGACCTAGCGAAAAACGCATAAAAAATTGGAAAACACGTGCTTTCCCCAATATAAGACTAAACTAATCGATTTTTCACTCCTGATAACCAAACCCGAAAACCACATACCAAATTACAGCGAAATCATCCGTTTCCGAGATCACAAATATATATCCGTATTATCTTCTTCTATAGTATATGTATATAAAATAAAGTCGTGTTAGTTACACCACTTACAACTCAAGAACGGCTGGACCAATTTTTAGAATAGAAATAATAGAATAGATAGTCCAGAATAGAATACCTAATAAGTATTAAAATATAATATTTATCAATAAAACAAATATTTATAGAAAGTGAAAAAAACCTTAAAGTACCGGGGGGACCGAAGAATAATTAAGCTTGTCATTTGCAACTATGTGATTGAAGGTTAATGATGGAATAGCGGCCAGCATTTGACGCGTCAATTGAAGCTCGATCATTTGCACATTCTATTAAAACATCATTTGGTCTATCAATAACGTAAAAATTGATAATCGCGATTGATCGTCTCGGGGGCACTTTAAGGTTTTTATTCACTTTCCATTAATATTTGTTTTATTGATAAATATCATATTTGAATACCTATTATCCTATTCCGGACGAAGACAAATTACAAAAACACAAATTTTGACCAGCAATTTATACTAATTGGTCCAGCCATTCTTAAGTTCTTAAAAGTGGTGTTACTAGAACAACTTTCTTTTAAGATATTAGATATATACACAAGAATTGATCGTTTAATGGTATAAGATTAAAGTAGTATGCAAGTTCCTTATCATACTGATGTATGGTACGTTTACCTTGCCCGTAAATTGGCGGACTCGAATGCTAATGTCATCTCATACGAATGCTTATGTCATCTCATACATTATTGTCAAAGTTGACAATAAATTTTACAGAATACCAAATCACAAGCCCGCCGCGGGAACTGCTGCGGGATTTTGTCATTAGTTTTAGAGAATCGCACTGCTGCACGAAATTGAGAAAATTAACGTAATTCCAAATCACTTGTACGATGAGCTGAATTAGTTAAATACATTAATACAACTTATTTACGTTAGCCTAATCATTGCACTAGGTCCAGTGAAATTTGAAACAAATTCTTTATGATATTGTAAACTTGACTTGTACCTAGCTGATGATATCTAAGAGCATTTTTTTTAAAAACTTGATGATTTTTGCGCATGAAACAATAATTTGTACATGAAAATGATTGTATTGATATTCCGCAGTCCTTATCCTTATCTTTTTAATATACACGAATAAATAAGAAAATATGAACACTTAAAATATGAATATATAAAAATATGAACGCGGGTTCGATTCCCGCCTCTGGCGGTCATTTTTTCAAGTGCAATAATATATTTAGACTGCAAAGTGAATGCTTATCACTTAAAAACAATAATTTAACACTTTTCAGTTTTTAACACAAATGTCTGATGTTTCTGCGCATTCCGCAGAGTAAAACTATTGTTCTAATTAAGTCATCAAGTCTAATACTTTAAAGCAAATGGATCTAATTACTAATGTTAATAAGTTCGATTCTGTTTGAAGATCATTTCGAGTCTATAACGTAACTTACTCGACTTGCTTCGCGCTGCACCCCCTTAAATGAAAATCCAATTTAGTGTCTCAGAATGTGTACCCTCAGTAACGAGACATTTGCCTTTACCAAGCTGTATCTCATGCATGAATCATGATAGTTAGACAGTTGTCATTTTCACAGATGATGTATTTCTGTTACAGCTATAAAAACAAATACTAAAAACAAAATTAAGTGTTTGCTCCCATACAACAAACTTGTTTTTTTGCCGTTGTATTAACGGTTCAGAACCATCCGTGCGCGAGTCCGACTCGCACTTGCCGGGTTTTATTAGATATTCTGTGCACCTACTCAGTTGACTTACTTTGCGGTACTAGCTTCTGAATTACTTAACAGTATTTGTTTATTTGTTTACGACGAATCGAAGCTGAAAGCTTATTACTTACATGAGTGACTACTGACAAGACAGACTCCTTTTTGGATTGTTGATATAATATATTATAATATTATTGCAATGCTTTGCAAAGTTGTAAGATGTAGATTTCTTCTGTCCTGAAATAACGTAGAATAAAAAGCTCCGGAGTCAGGAAGTTGGTTGTGTATGGTGTTACAACCCCGTGCCTCGGAAAGCGTATACTTACTGCCGTTGGTCATGCACCTTATCTCTCTCCGGTCTCTATTAAGATGGGCTGCCGCGGCTTATTCTTGGCTAGGGTGACATAATTATTTCTCCCGTTTTTATTGATATGCTAACACGGCATTATTTTTTAAGATCCAAATATAGAGCCGCAGATAGAGCCTAGTTTACTACCTACATTTTGAAAGCTTCGTTATATGAAATCGATTGAATTCGTGACCGACGTGAAGCAGAAGACTGGTACACTCGGAGTCATGTATACAAACACTTTTAACGGTTCCATAACCTTGTATTAGGCTTCGCGCAGATGGGCCACCGACCAAAGCCACCGGTGCCTAGCAACAAGCTGTTTACATTATTTTAAATACGTCGCCGCACACGTAAAATTAGTAGCGGCAACTGGCGACTCAGTGTTCGCGAAACGTCACTGTGGCGGGAACTCGCCATTTTGACAAATCATTTGTCAAAATATCAGGCAGATGTGTGTTAATTGTAGCGGCCACTGACCACCTTCGTGTGCGTGGGAGCAAGAGGCGCGTCGGTGGCCCATCAACGCGGAGCCTTATGCGTCAAGGTTTTTTCAAAAGTGCTGGCATTCATTACGTGTTTTCTACGCTGACATTACATACTCCAGCGGAAGTCAGCGCATCATCAGAATTACTATAATTGGTTATTGCAGCCTATCTTCGAATGAAATCATGTAAGTGAATAATGAAACTACCTACACAGGAACTCAATTTTGAACAATATTACTGCAAAGTGCAGCGTTTTTTGCCTTCTATCTCTGTTATAGTGAAAGGCAAATAAATTATTTTATTATCGTTATTACTCCAAGTTGCACTACGAGCAATGGAGAGACAGATGCTTAGCTTTTCTACAGATCACAAAAGAAACGACTGGACTAGAGGTCAGAAAGACCTTAGAGTGGAGACCCCGCAATGACACCCGCGGCAGAGAAAGACCGCCTAAAAGATGGACAGATAACATCCGGCAACAGACTGGAATTAGCTGGATGCAGGTGGCCGGGGAAGGAAATATGTGGAAGGTAGAATAGGAGGCCTATGTTCCTATGTTACTCGCACTTGCCCGGTGATTTAACCATGTCGTGTGTATTTAGTAGACCTCTGGGTGATTTAAAGGAACACCAAAAGCAAAACGTCAGCTATTCCACAGATGCATCTTGCATAACATTTGCTAACGTGGACCCAGATGAATTGGCCGGAAGAATTGCGCAAACGCAGAATTGGCAGATAATTGCTATATGCTTTGATGGTTTATCTATTTTGTATTGTGACTGCCTCGTTGGTCTAGTGGTCAGCACGCTGGGTACCACCCACGAGGTCCCGGGTTTGAATCCCGGGTCGAGCCCAAAAGTGTTGGGTTTTTCTGTCTTGATATAGCTCAGACACAGCTCCGGAATCAAGAAATTGGTGGTGTTAACACCCCTGTGCCTCGGAAAGCAAGTTAAGCCGTTGGTCCTGCGCCTCACCTGTCTATGATCATGTCGGACTGCCGTCTCACCGAATTATGAGAGTAAAGGAACAAAGAGTGCACCTGTGTATTGCACACACACTTGTGCACTATATTATTTCTCGCGAAATCGGCTAATCTCTTTGGAGATTGGCCAATGTACTTAAAATTCGACTAAGAGGACATTATTGTGCTTGTGATGCCAAAAATCAGCAGTGTGAAAAGTTTTGCTTCTTTTTGGCAGCAATCAGCAAACTTTTATAACACTCGAACATGTCTCCTAATCTATCTTCAATTTTTATCTAAACATTATTAGGAATGTTTGCTATCCAGAAAGATCTCTTGGAGTCCATTTTTTAAAATAAGAAAATCAAAAATTTGCTAGTTGAAGATTTTTTACAGGGAAGAACTCATAACTGACATATCATTTACCTTTTAAAGTTAAATCAACTTGATTTGGTTTGATTTAATCAAGGTCACTTATACCATTTACCAACATTAACTGTTACCCAAAATCTAAAGTATGTCACCTACGCGTGTATTATAAATCACTTCAATACTATTAAAGTTGTAGGCGCAGACATAAAAATGACATAATTATAATATGACAAGCTAGTGATGCGCCACTGATTATAATAATGGTCAAAACCATGAAAAAATTACATATGTTTTTAACTTAGACGTAAAAGGTAAAGATCCGTAACTTTTAAAAAGTAGATAAGTTTGCATGAAAAAATGTATGTAAATTAGAACATACTTTGCTTTAACAAAGCTTACTGATGATGTAATTAAAGCATTATACGTCATCATCATCACTAACTAACATCATCAATAAAAGCACCGTAAAACTTTTAAAATTAATGGCGAATTATACGTAGCTCCTTAACATTAAAATATTCCAATGTAACCTTTACTCTACTTAGTGGAATGTATGGCGCAACTCGTCTTACTACGTTTTAGTGATAAATTAATTCGAAGGTGTGTGTTTTACTTAATACAGTAAAGCTGCTTATTCATTAGTTTGCCATTATATGTTGGTCTTGGTTTGGTCGTTCGTGCACCGGACTACTAAACCCGCAAAGGTTCGAATCCCGCAAGGGACAAATGTTTGTGTGATGAGCACGAGCATTTGTACCTAAGTCATGGATGTTTTTAAGTATTTAAGTATTTCTATTCGTTATCCTAGTCACTATAGCACAAGCTCACGCTTAGTTTGGGGCTAGGTAATTGGTGTGTTTGTTGAAACAATTTATTATTATTATTATAATATTATGTCCTCATATAGGTTTACTAGCACAAGTTATTAACATCTCTATACACACATCACAAACTTACCTTTGTTTACATCACCATATTTTTTTGTCTATTATTTAAATTCTCATTTACACAACGATAACTCAAACTTCGATAAGATTCAATTTGATGAATTGTACCTGCTTAGTGTCTCTTAACATAGCGGTTTACAAAACATTTACAACATTTTTTTGCATCAGCATTCATCGCGTTGGCCCTGCGCCTGATCTCTCTCCGGTCATGACGGATGCCGTCGCACCGAACTATGAGAGTGAAGCAACAGAGAGTGCACCTGTGTATTGCGCACACACTTGTGCACTGTACAGCTATATAGAGCTACTTTTTCAGTCAGTTGCCAAATTTAAACTTTTATTTGACATAAATGACCTATTCTTGGCTGAATCTTCACTTATTATCACCAGGTTTGATAGCGTCAAATGTCCGTCTATTAATAAAAAAATTTCTTTAAATGTGCTATATTTAATCCTGGTTTTAAATACTTTCACTTTCAATAGTACTCGTATGTACGGTATTTCAAAATTATTATTTTTATAAATTAGTCAATGTCTTTTAGCACGTCTAGGCTGGCTTAGTCTAGAGTCATTTCAAATAAAAACACTACACTACATTTGTAAGTCAATTTAAAAATATTTTAATCGATAGTTTAAATAATGTCATCTATCGATACTGGTATTAGAAGCATAAGTCACAAGTGTCCCACCACTGGGCGCAATTCACAGGTCATTCGAAAGTAAAAGTCAGGGGTTACGCCGAGTCGCACAATTATTTTGTCGGCCCCCAGTCACCGACGACGTCTCTGGGTCACAGAATTACGCCTCCTTGGTTTAGTGATTTGGCAGTTGGACTCCTGGACTAACATATGTACAGTCGGCAGCTCGTTAGGTTAGCCATGTGAACTGTGAAAAAAGATTTTATTAAGTAGGGAGGCGGATCCAACGACAAAGTGTGGAGTAGTCTCATATGCGGTCGATTCGGACTTTTACACGTCGATAGATGTACGTTTGAAATATCGTATAAGATGTAACACTATATACAATTGCCTATAGGTGTCTATTATTTGATGTTCTTCATCTGGTATTATTTATTTTTCACCTATTTGTAACCGATCTCCGAATAAATTTTTTTTCTTTCTTTCTTTCTTCATACTCCTACACCTTATTACTGAATGTGGAATAAATAAATAAATTAAATTAAATAAATTGTTTCAACAAACACACCAACTACCTAGCCCCAAACTAAGCGTAAGCTTGTGCTATGGTGACTAGGATAACGGATAGAAATACTTAAATACATATAAACATCCATGACTTAGGTACAAATGCTCGTGCTTATCACACAAACATTTGCCCCTTGCGGGATTCGAACCCTCAACCGCCTGGTTTAGAAGTCCGGTGCGCGAACGACTACACCAAGACGGTCGTCATTCGAATGAAACATACACAATGACTTTCTCGGCATTAATTATGTAGTGGTTTGTCATTGCTATCTCTATTTTACAGACTAGCCAACAAACAACTTTTGTGCAGGTTTTCTTGAGATGTTTTCCTTTATCGGTAAGCAGAGATATCTTTGAAAATGACTATACAGTGGCCTACTCCTATAGGCCGAGGATCGAACTCACGACTTCACGGATAAGTAGCGAAGTAGTTACCGCTAGGCTATCGCACGTTTACATTTAAAGTTATAGCTGTTAAAACTTCAGCTATGTACCTATCACAGCTCATGTTCTTTTTATGTTTTTATAACATTAATACAAAATCAAATTGAATTTCGCTTACAAAAATTAATCGACTGTGTCATCCGGTTTCGTTCAAAATTCGTCGGCTGACTAACGTCCTCCGTAGCTCAGTTGGTAAGAGCACTCGCCCGGATAGCGAAGGGACGTGGGTTCGAGTCCCACCGGATGACACAGTCGATTAATTTTTGTAAGCGAAATTCAATTTGATTTTGTAAAAACTTGCAAAATAATTGCTTAAGTTATAAAAATTTTTATCAATACAAAAGACATTAACCACAGTCGAAAATAATAATATAACTAGAGCTCCGCACCTTAAACAGTAGGAAAAGAATGGAATGGCCTATGAATCAAGAACTATTCTGAGATTGTAGGTTTCCATTTAATATAGGTAAAGCCTATTATTGTAAAGAAAGCGAGATTATTGTAAAATGGCTGCTGCGATGACGCTCGTTGATGTATTTTGTATGAAAGTAAGATTAATAGCCAATTTTCAATAAAACTTTCTTTAGAATATCATTTTTATTGATTATAACGGATGCCAGATAATATTCATTAGCTTCAAGTCCACCTTTTTAAACTGTTTATTTGTGCAATAAAGTTAATTAAAATTTGAAATGAATAAAACAAAATAACAATATTTAACTATGTATTTACATATATGATGTTCTAAACTAATGTCAGATGCATACGCTCTGCTGTTCTTTTATACCGACTGCGATAGCTCACAGCTGATGATCTGAGTGAAAAATGGATGGTTTTTTATGGGTATGGAGGTCAGCATATTACATTTGTGCGTTTGCGCAAGCTATTAGAGAAAGATTGTAATGACATATTTTCATGTGATGCGACTGAAGTCTTAAGAACATTTGAGTATGTGATACCGTGAAAATTTTGATTACCAAGAAAATGTATGACTGGTACAAAATACCTCACGGCGTTAAGTCCCATTTTTTGGATTATATCTGGTGATGGCAGTATTACTTGTATTAAGTCAGAGTTCTCTATCTGTTTACTAAGCATTGGTACATATTCCAGCTACGCCTACCTCTTGATAATAATAATGAAGTTAGGAACAACTGAACCGATTTTGATTCACCAGCAGAAAGCCATATTATTTCTTTGTGAAAAAAGCTAAGTTTTATTTATTTTCACAGCCGTGTGAATCCGGAGCCAGTTGTATAAAATATGTAAGTATCAATGGATCAAATAAAATATCGGGAACTTAACCGGCAGTTGTGAAACCGACCTTTTTTGTCGTCATTATTTCTCTCCAAACAAAAAATAAAACTTATTTCATTTAGTATCTTATATGGAAAAAAAACAATACTTCGATTACTATTTGGCATATTTCAAAGCTTTTACATACGAGTATTACAAAATAGATAAATAATATGGCGGATAATAAGGCTAGAATCGTTGGCCAACTTTACTTGGTCGACAGTAAGTAAGTACGGAGGCACAGTGTACACAAGAACTCTTTACAGCAGTAGGTCATCTTCGTGCAAGTTTTAAAAAAAATGGTAATTTTTGATCATCACTTCATCAGTCAAGACAACGATGGTTATCGCAACAGTGTTGTGAACAAGTATTACGCTTCGGAGATTTTTATTTTGTTACAAGTGTAAATGATTTAAGTAGGGATAGAAAATACAAAAGTATAATTTAACTTCATTTTCTTAAGTATATAATAACCAAAATGCTATGCTACTGGTGTACAAAAGTTCATTAAGACAAACATAAAATTCGTTAATACGTTAAGAGATAAATAGGACAAAAGTGTAGAAAACAGATATATCACCATGCAGTGATCCAAAACCGAATTCCTTAGTCCTGCATTTGTCTAATATAACGGTTTCCAAATGGAGGTCTGTAGAATTTTGTGGTTTCGCAGAGAGCTTAAAGGGGGTTCCGCGTTCCGTCTGAGTTAAATAAAACGTAGCTTGTAGAGAATCACATTGTTATTTCCTTTCAAGTCAGACATGAAAATATTCAAACAAGTATGATCAATTAGGATTACGCCCTAAAAAATCGGGAACCACTGGTTTATTAGTCAAACCTACTGTGTCATAATGTATACTGTAACCATGTCAGCTTAATACTTGAACCGACGGGTTAATACTAGGCTGTAAACGGCAATCACGAGTGCGTACGATACCAGATTTAAAAGCTATTTATACATTACGACATAAAACTCATACATTCAGCACTTACCAATCGAACAGTATCTGAAACAACCAAATATGTTTTAAAAATAATATTACTATTAATTATTAGTTTTAAAATAAAATGTCATTATCATTCAGCCACGATGACATCATCGCGGCTGAATTATCAACGGTATACAGTATGTACTGTTGATGTTTATGAGCTACCGCTCCTTCAACAGTATTCAATTTTTACAGAGGCGTATTGTAAGCGCATCAAGCAAGATCCTGCGAATTTCCACCTCTTTAACGATATTGGTAGAGATAACAAAAATGTCATTAATGGCATTTTAATTAAGTTAAAACTTCATATCGGCCTATGAATTAGCAAATCCTATCAATCCGCATTCTTGCATGTTAAAATGTTTCTAGAACCGACTTCCTTTGATCTCTTTAGCATTGTTACGAGTCGGAGGCTTTGCGGCGAAAGTCGATCGCGCCTCATCTGAATACAGAATGCGCATACTAAACTATGCTACTGCTGTATACTTTGATGGTGCGAGGGAAAATGTCGCGGTCGGTTGTGGTTTTTGCATTGACTTCTATCATACAAGTACGCTGGACTATTAAACATTCTCTAAGAAATGTCAGATAATTTCTGTTCCGAATCAAAGCGCCCCCACCGAGTGTACATATGTCAATTCTCATTAGTTCATCAGACAGTATGTAGTCCAGCGTACTTGTATTATAGAGGTCAGTGGGTTTTTGCGATTTGATTATAGAAGTCTGTCGAAGTCTCTCGTAATCTAGAAATGGTGGAACTGTCAGTGAAAAATGTCTGCAAATAAATTATTATTTTTAGGTGATAAGCATTCACTATGCAATTTGGTCTTGGACGCATACATGATCATTAACTCGGCTCCTGGGGATATAGAGCCACCTTCTCTATATCCCACTTGAGCAATTCTCGTCAGGCGCGTCCCAGTCGCGGGGGTGGGCATCCCTCATCTCAGTAGGCCGAGGTGAATGGGTGGCTAAGTTCAGGCGAGGACCCAGTACCACGGGGTATAGCGTGGCCCCTTGCCCAGGGTTACGGGTGGAGACCACAACGGCTGCGAAGGCGGAGATGGAATCCATCGGTACGGCAGACCAGGCGGAAGTGGCATGAAACCCAGTGGAAAGCTGCCCTTACTTATTGAGGTCCCAGGTTACACTGAGGCTATAATGCCAGGCAGGGCATTATAGTAGGGAAGGCGGCGGAAGATATCTCTTCCGCCGCATCCAACGGCGGCTCCCAAGCTCTCCACGAGAGCTACTGCCTTGGCGTCAGGCGGCAGCCGGCCGTAAAACACACAAAGCCAATAAAACCTATCTCCTCACATGAATACAAGGCATTATAAGAAAAAAGGCACATACTAGGGCGTACCCCCCAAGCGACGAGGCTATGATGAATGTTATAAAGGATGCTAATAATGCTAGGGCGTTCCCCCGAAGCGACGATCACCTTGACAAGAACACTCGTTCGCATCTTAATATCAACAGAATAAGACTCGCGACTTGGAATCTGGGGTCTCTCACTGGAAAAGGCCAAGAATTAGGCAAAATTTTACAAAAAAGAAGCATTAACATCTGCTGTATTCAAGAAACAAAGTGGAAAGGATTAAAATCCAAAGATATAGGAAACGACTACCAGGTCATCTATCACGGCACAGACAATAAAAGAAATGGTGTGGCAATAGTCCTGGACAATAACTTTAAGACCCGTATCATAAACGTTACGCGAAAAAGCGACCGTATTATTTCCGTCAAGCTTGCCCTCGATAACCAGCAAATAACAAATATAATATCGGCATATGCCTCACAGTCAGGATGTTCAGAAGTAGAGAAGACAGATTTCTGGGAAGATATGGATGATCTTATCAACAGTATACCGACTAATGAATACAAAATCATTGGTGGTGATCTAAATGGTCATGTCGGTATAAATAACCCATTGTGCAGTGCTTCTTATGGGGGTCTTGGTACAGGCAAAATAAATAAACAAGGGGAAGAAATCCTTGACCTTGCTGCAAGACATTCACTCTCCCTAATAAACACAAACTTCCAAAAGAAGACAGAGCACCTAATTACATACAAAAGTGCAGGAAAAACCTCGCAAATAGACTTCATTATATCCGACATTGCCATTAAACATAAGTTCAAAGACTGTAAGGTCATCCCTGGTGAGGCCTTAACATCACAACACCTGCCTGGTCTGCCGGTCGTATACAGCCACCTGCTGGTGGCTGTATACGACCTGCCTAAGTCTATAAAAACTACCGTAGATAGAACACCAAGGATTAAATGGAGGGCACTGGATGACACAAAAGGTGACACACTGCTATCCGTGATCGAAAGATACCTGAAAACTGACATAGGAGTAGACTATTCATGCGCCGAAGATATGTGGAATGCGTTCGAATCACTGTGCAGCAAAAGAGCAAGTGAGCTATTAGGAGTTTCCAAAGGACCTCTTCGTAATGGCAAAGACCCTAAATGGTGGACCGAGAAAGTTAAAGCTGCAGTTCGACATAAGAAAGACCAATTTAAGATATGGCAAAGCTCACAGTTAGAAGAAGACAAAAACACATATAAAGAGGCAAAGAAACAAACGAAAAAAAATTATAGCACAGGAAAGAGACCACTCAAATAAAACCTTTTATTTAAATTTAAAAAATGCGAAGAGTGAAAATGAAATTATGAAAATCGCAAAAAGCCGACATAGAGCCGCTATTGATATTAAAGTCAATAAATACATAAAGAACAAAAATCATCAGCTTCTTACAGATAATTTACAAATTAGAGACAGGTGGGCTGAATATTATGAGCAGCTACTTAATGAGGAATTCCCACATGAAGAACCACCAACTGTGAAACAAACGCAAGGACCTGTAAATGCCACAGACGCGGAGGAAGTAAAACAAGCGGTCGCAAAAATGAAGAACCGAAAAGCCCTGTGCCCAGATGAGATACCAGCAGACCTTTGGAAGAGGTTAGGCACAACCGCAGTGGACTGGTTAACAAAACTGTTTAATATCATCCTAACTACCAAGAGAATTCCAGAGTCTTGGCGACAAAGCTTTTTACTACCGTACTATAAAAACAAGGGTGACGTAGCAGAGTGTGGAAACTACAGAGGCATAAAACTCACTTCACATACGCTTAAAATTTGGGAGCGAATCATTAGTAAACGCATCACGATACTAACAAACATCTCTCCAAATCAGTTTGGGTTCACGGCATCCAGATCAACCACCGACGCTATTCAGGCAATCAGAATTGTGATGGAAAAACACCGCATTAATAGGCAAGACCTCCACCTGGCTTTCATAGACCTAGAAAAAGCCTTTGACCGGGTGCCCAGAAGCCTGATGTGGCTGGCGCTTCGAGCCCAGGGAGTGACTGAGTATTACATTAAAATAATTCAGGACATGTACTACAATGCCAGCACAAGAATAAAAAGCTCCGATGGTCTTAGCAGAGCATTCGAGGTTAAAGTCGGCGTCCATCAGGGCTCAGCGCTGAGCCCCTTGCTTTTCAATCTCGTTATGGATTATCTCACAAAAGATATACCGGCACCTCTTCCATGGACAATGCTATACGCAGACGATATAGTTCTAGCTGCCAATACCGCACAACATCTGCAGGAACTTCTAAATACATGGACAGAGGCACTTGAGAGATATGGCCTGCGAGTTAGCAGAAGCAAGACAGAATACATGAAATGCCCCTTTAGCGGAAACACAGAGAAACATGCCATCATGATTGGAACAACACCTATCCCCACAGTCACGAAGTTCAAATATTTAGGCTCCATGCTCACACTAGATGCAAACGTGGACGACGACGTCAACCATCGAGTGAACGCTGCATGGTTGAAATGGCGTACGCTCACGGGAGTACTGTGCGATCCCCGAATGCCCATCAAAACCAAAGGCAAAGTGTACAAAACCGCAGTTCGGCCTGCTATGCTATACGGTTCCGAATGCTGGGCAGTTAAGAAGGTCCATGAACAGAAACTGCACGTCAACGAAATGAAAATGTTGAGATGGTCGTCGAGGTCGTCGAGGTCGGGAGGCGTAACACGGCTAGACAAGGTGCGGAATGAACACGTTAGAGGCAGTTTCAAGGTCGCGCCCATCACTGACAAACTAACCGAATCTCGCCTCCGATGGTATGGGCATGTGAAAAGAAGAGACGAGAAACATGTCGTTCAAATCGCTCTAAACCTGCCTGAACAAAAGAAAGGTAGAGGCCGCCCACCTCTGACCTGGTGGTCTAAGATTAAGAGAGACCTCGAGGAAGCGCAAATGCCAGAGAAGACAACCCAGAATATCCTGGCGCAGATGTGTGAGGAGACCCGACCCCAGATGATGTGAACAGGGAAGGAAGAAGAAGAAGAAGAAGCATTCACTATGCAATCTAAATATATTTTTGCACTTGAAAAAATTACTACCAGAAGCGGGAAACGATTTTTTTCAATTGCAAAAATACGAAAATATATTTATGTCTGCAAATGTCGGTATGCAATTTTAAATGTAGTATGACAATGATAGTGCTAAAAAAAGGTCGATGTGTCATTAGCGCGTGGAAATTGCTTCTCTCAAAGTAAAAATATGCTCAATTTTGAAATCAAATTTCGTACACATAGGACATTTGACACATTGACGATCGTATGTTCAGTGCATCAAATTTCATGCCAGTAGTTTCAGTTCGCAGTAGGAGCTGACATGTCTACCTCTGTTATTAATACACTATCGTTGTAGTATGGTAGTAGTTAGTTTCAATATTCTTATTACGATAGACCTAAGCAAAATAGTTGCCATTACTATGGAGCGACATTCGAATATTTTATGAAAATAGAAATTTTACGTGTTATATTAATATAAAAATTATTAATTAATTATTATTTTATTATGTGCTTGAAAAGCAACATAAAGCTGTGGTTAAAATGTTTTTTTTTTTTCATTATTTCTAATAATCAATAATTTCGTAAAGGATCTAATATAAATTCACACCCTACTCACTTACTTGTAGTTTACATACTTAAATGGATAATGTAACACGAGGTTAACCTTGCGATTTGCCACAAACTGTGACGAACTCTACTTCATTTTGATCGCATTTATTATGCTTATAGCTTTGGCGCAACTGGGTTAGGAAGGCAAAGGGAAGCGCTTCCTACCGACCGGTTGTTATGGTCGGGGACCAAGGTCCGATGGTCACCGTCTTGGTTTAGCTATATGTAGTCAAGCTCGTGCTAAATCTTACATATCGCGGTTTGTGTTGTATGGAGCGGGCTAACAGCGCCATCTAGCCTGTAGGAGCCGAGTCAGGGCGTCGCGTCTGGAAGTTGCTTGCTAATGTGGGCGACAGTGGTAAGATGTCGCTACACCACTCCCCCCGAAGAACCGGAGGTTGATTGAGCCAAGATGGTTGAGAGCTCAGCAGTCTGTGCGTAGTGAGCTTGCAAGTGCCAGTGCTTGTTGAGTCCACGATATGCCGGGATGAGCATGCGCGATGTCCACGGTGAGTCGGGATGGGCATGCGTAATGTCCACGGCGTGTCGGGATGCGCGATGTCCACGGTGAGTCGGGATGAGTGCGCGATTTCCACACGATGAGTCGGGATGTACATGTGTGATGTCCACGGTGAGTCGGGATGAGCATGTGTGATGTCCACGATGCGTGCGGGAGAGCTCGAAGTCCCTAGTGAGTCGGTATGATGAGCTGAATGAGGCTGCCGAGGAACCAGGTAGAACCGGTGCGGTCTGCGGTGGTGTCTTTAGGGCTGGTGAGCTGGCTTGCAGGAGACTGCTGGCTGGATGCTGCTGGCTGGGTGCCTGTTGGCAAGGGAGAAGGCGATGATGATGATGACGACGGTGAGGCTCCATGCTCCAGTGTAGATCACGTCGGGGTCACCAACGCAACTGGGTTAGGAAGGCAAAGGGAAGCGCTTCCTACCGACCGGTTGTTATGGTCGGGGACCAAGGTCCGATGGTCACCGTCTTGGTTTAGCTATATGTAGTCAAGCTCGTGCTAAATCTTACATATCGCGGTTTGTGTTGTATGGAGCGGGCTAACAGCGCCATCTAGCCTGTAGGAGCCGAGTCAGGGCGTCGCGTCTGGAAGTTGCTTGCTAATATGGGCGACAGTGGTAAGATGTCGCTACATAGCGAAAACCAGTTTATTTTTTATTTTTATGTCTTCAATAGAATATTATGCAAATAGGTAGAAATGATTTGATTTGACATGCGCACTAATATAAAACTAATACAACAATTAAATTTAATTAATACTAAAAATATTAGTATTAATTTAATTTAATTGTTAATCATCAATATTATTTTTAATTTTCTAGCTAACTGAAGTAAGCTGTGAACGCAATCACACTTTAACCTTGGATGACGAGTAGCACTCTCGTATGTCGATAGCCCAGTGACATATAAATAAAACCATTTTCATTTTGCCACGTATCAGATCGGATAATGAAAAACCAGTCATACGCAATCATAATCAAAAGCACACACAGCTAATATTGACAGTAGACTTTTACAAACATCTTGCTTGGTTGCATTATTTTTGACATCTTAATGCTAATGTGATAAGTTTAGGATCCCACACAGGTCTCAAAAAACCTTCAGTTATCCATATCCATACTAATATTATAAATGCGAAAGTGTGTCTTTCTGTCTGTCTGTTACGTCTTGACGCTTAAACCACTGAACCGATTGAGATTAAATTTGGTATGGAGACAGTTCGAGACCCTGGAAAGGACATAGGCTACAATTTGTTGCGATATAAAAACATTAAGGGGGTGAAATGGGGGACGAAAGTTTATATGGAAAATCCAACTCTTGCGGGCGAAGTCGCGGGGAACCACTAGTTTTAAATAAATAACAAGTTTAAGATCCCACACAGGTCTAAAAAAACCTTCAGTTATTGTAAATAAATATCATAAATTGTTTCACGACCGTCTTGGTGTAGTGGTTCGCGCTCCGGACTACAAAACCAGCGGTTGCTTCAAATCTCGCAAGGGGCAAATGTTTGTGTAATTAGAACGAGAATTTGTACCTAAGTCATGGATGTTTATGAACGTATTATAACTACGTCTAACCGTTATCCTAGTCACCATAGCTCAAGCTCACGCTTAGTTTGGGGCTATGTTTGATTGTTGGAACAATTTATTTATTTTATTTCAACAAACACCTAGCCCCAAACTAGCTAACACAAGTGAACAAAAAAACCAACAGATTCATTTGGACACATAGGACAGATGGGTTAATAAACATGACAATAATATTCGGAACCTTACAATCACACGTTAATAAAACTTTCCTATTCTTAACGACATTACGTTAAAACAAAGCACGTGTGAAAACTTGATTTGACACGTCATAAATTCTAAACATAGAAATTGCTGGTCCATGATAGGCTTTGAGGTGTAAATTCAATGGTATTCGATGGTATGATAATAATTTATGCAATTAGCACCTATGTGTCAAAGTATACGCATTATTACTTTATGCCCATGCTTGAATTTACATAATTCACGATCGCCAAAAATAAAAACCTAACAGAAATATTTTCATTTCATTTACGAATGACTTAAAAGTTGGTGTTGGTTAGTATTATTCAAGAAGATTCACGATCGCCAAAAATAAAAACCTAACAGAAATATTTTCATTTCATTTACGAATGACTTAAAAGTTGGTGTTGGTTAGTATTATTCAAGAAGATATCAAAACAAATAAAAAATATTAATCTACACTAATATTATCAAGAGAGATTTGTTTGTATAGAATAGGCTCCGAAACTACTAGACCGATTCCAATGAAATTTGAAACAGATATAATTTGAGACTCTGGGAACGACATTTTGCGCGGGCGAAGTCGCGGGGAACTGCTAGTTAAGTCATAATAGTCGAGGGTAGTGCCTGAGACCCAGGGAAGGACATAGGCTTCGCCTGCGCGAAAAGTCGGATTTTCCATACAAACTTTCATCCCTCATTTCACCCCCTGATAGTCTATTTCCTTTCCTGTCTCAAACTATCTCTGTACCGAATTTTATTTGATTTGAATCAAACAATAAAATCTTTCCTCTTTGTAATATTGTAGATTTACAAATACAAGCTAGATGCGCAACAAAATATATGAATATTTGTAATCTGATTTATAATAAATAAATACAAAATAAAAACAGTTATATTTTTATAAGTTGAAATAAGAAAAAAAAACACATTCTATGTTAAAAAGTCTCTAAAAAGGCTACAGTTTATTTACACTATGCAATATTTTTTATAATAATTGTATTATTTGACCTTCAAACTCATGCAATTATGAATACATCGCCACTGCACCGTGGCAGCGCGTGTGCTGAATCTGTATTTTGTCAAAATGTCCAATTCAAGGTCGAGTTTGGTAACGGACCATTTGATACGATTTGTATTCTATTAGTACGGGGTTAAAATACCGTACCGTTATCGGTATTCTGATAACGTTTGTCCGTTGCGAAAGAAGCTTTGTAACTAAACTCTTTTTAGATTCTTATCGGTCTGAGTGATATACTCGAAGAAGTTATTGTAACTTTATGCAACTTGCATCGATGTGTTTTATTATGTTTACTTTTTACCTGACTGTGGAGGGAGGGTAAGGTTTTTCGAGAGTATGTATGTATATATGTATGTATGTATAATTGTTTGGCACGCCCTACAGCCTAAACGGCTGGACAGTTTTTGCCATATGAGGTTTCGTTGAATTTGTCAAAATTGTGAGAGTGACATAGGCTATATACATTTAAAAATTGCGCCTGCAAATGAAAAATAAAGGGGGGAGGGGATTGATTTGTTCCTTACCATAGCAATATGGGTATCAAATGAAAGCTAGTAAAAAAAACATTTCAAAAATATATAATTTTTTGCAGTCGGCTGTTTTGTTTTTTCAATAATTATGTTTGCTTGTCACTTAATTCCCATTTACCCATACCATACGCAATTAATTTGCATTATGTGTAGTAACACTCTAGGTGTATTATCACTAAAAGCCTATTTGCACTCAGGTTTGCTACAGTGCTTGTGTATTTCAGTCCTGTTAACTAAAAGTTTATATTTTATGATTAATGTTCATTGTTACCGAGTAAAATAAAAAAGGTGTTTTCGCTAAGTTATTATCTTAAAGAATATGTATACCAGTTGCTCTTTATCTTAAGACATAATCTCGTAATGTTGCAATAAAAATTGTCTAACCAATTTATTAAAATTCAAATGTTATCAGTTTAGAATTTGAATTTTAGACACTAGATTTCTAATGCTGGCCGTTATTGCATAATACCTTCTTCGTTATAGGAATCGAGAAAAAAAAAGCATGTTAATAATATCCGATAATTGCAAAGGAGCTATAGAATGGTAGAGTCGATCTGACCGGCCGTCTTTCACAAGTCGAAGTGCAAAATAGCCGCGTGGTGTATGTCTTGTCTTTGTCCCAATGTATAAGACACAGTCATATGGGCAACCGTCAGTTGGAAATCTTAGACGAAAAAGAAAATAATATTCTCAGTTCACGTTGCAACAAGAAAGTAAGAGCTGAAATAAAGCAACGCAAATAGATTCGATGTAATGTAGATAGTATATCACATATTCTAAATTTAAAATTAAACTAAAAAAAGTTAAAATAATTCATTTTAACAATTTTTATTTTGAAATATTACCTACCTAACATCTGCGGCCCATGACTTTATTGTGTCGTGTGTGTACATTATTTTCGTCCAAAAGGTGCTCTTTAGGGGCATAAAAATACCTATAAAATATCTCAGGATCGAGAAAAAAAAATAACATTATTTATTAAAACTTTATCTCGCTACGCTCTCACTACAAATAGACGTTCAATTAGAAATCAGTTATTTCTATAAATATTGTCTCGGGTCTGGTTGTTGTGCAACCACATTTATTCCTAATTCCTATAACACATGTGATTTAGCAACTTATTTTGGGATCAGAGCAGTGTATGTGACGTTGCCAATATTTATTAGTTCAATAATAGAAAAGGAAGACATGCCTAAAATAAAAATAAATAAACTTAAAACCTACTTAAAGTCAGCCCATATAGATCCCACTGCCGGGAAAAGGCCTCACCTCAACTATGAGGAGGAACGAGCCATACTCCACCACGCGGGCTCATTGCGGATTGGTGGAGGGGTGTCTGTAAGGCAAGTGACAAACCTTACTGTCAGATGTTATCAAGCCGCCCTAGGGCCTCTGACTAGGCTTAACGACTAATACCAACATCAGATATTAGCCGGGACCAACTGCTTTACGTGCCTTCCGAAGCACGGAGATGCTTGTCATGGACGTCACTTAAATGGTCGGAATGGTCACCCATCCAATCACGACCGCGCCGTAGGTTGCTTAACTTTTGGTATCACTACCAAAGCGCTGCCGCCACTGCGCACAAGCACCTCAGAGGCTAAAACCTACTTAATCAAAAATAAACCCGTGTCGTTGAGGCAAGCAGGCGAGGATGCTGGCTGCAGTTATGTTTAGTTGTATTTATAAAAATCGCTGTTCCCTTCTACCAAGACCACAACACAATATTTAGTTGACGGTCAGAAATAAGTTTCAAGACTCATATTTAGTTAGCCGTAAAATTCTAATAAGATGCGCAATTTGACCGTCGACGTCTTTGAGTGGTCAACTTTGAGGTCACTGTTTTTAGAGGTCCTTTTTACTTTTACCAAATTGTGCAAACCACAAGGAGGTACGAATAAAGAATGCTACTGAATTTCGTGTCTAGTTTCTAATTTCCTTACAAGAAGGTCAAAAATATTATGACCTCTTGTAATACCTATTGTTTAGATTATATTTAAATAATAAACAATTCATTTCTGATTCAATT
Source organism: Pyrausta nigrata (assembly GCA_949316185.1). Lineage (NCBI taxonomy): Eukaryota > Metazoa > Arthropoda > Insecta > Lepidoptera > Crambidae > Pyrausta > Pyrausta nigrata. The sequence continues at coordinate 16,947,911 of OX438950.1, forward strand.
TGCCATTTTTAAAATGTTGCTTAGTGTTTCTTTTTATATACTTTATTAATTTTATCTACACAAATCATGTAACTGTTACGCAGCAGTTTAATTTGTGTCATTGTAAGTTTTGTCTACGTTCACCTCTTACCTATTGTTTTGTAGGCGATTTTTATTGATTTTATTTTTATGTACTGTTCTGTAATTAGTGCTAAACAAATACCTATTATTATTAACAAGGAATTGAACGACGTTCCGTATTATATTTGTAGGATAATTAATAGTTTTAAAATACTACTTTTGATATTAATAAATAGGAAAATGTAATTGTGGTAGCACTGATTATACAGCGCCAGAATTAGGAACAGAAAAATTTAACATATAGTATGTTAAAGTTTATCAAAAAATTGATAAGTACTTACACTTGATGCATCAAACCAATTTGACATGAATTATATTTACAACATCAAATATTTATTTAATAAAAATGATAAAAAATACATTTATTTTGTTTTTATATTTATTGATAAATATCTTGATTCTCAAGACTGATGACAAATTAAGGAAGTAAAAAGATTAATTAATTTATTTCTCTTTATTATTCATTCAACACACATTTCATTAATTTCATAATTAGTCATTTTTTGTACCGCTAATTCTACCGTTAAGTGTATTACGAAGTAGGTAATATAATCGACATAATGCCATTACACAGTACACAAACCGTTGTTAACTTGGGCAAAGCGTAACAATGTGATTCTGTAAGATAAATCTTACATGTATCACTTTCTGAGATGACAGATGGATAACGAAATCATCCTTTCTATTACCTTTAGAGGTACGGAACCCTCAAAATAAAAATAAGCCGTTTTGGATGTTTGAATTAATACTTTGAATGGTGTTCAATAAAAAGTTACCTAATAGATGTTGGTTTTAGTTTTAGTTCAATTATAGATTATTAGGCTTATAACGATTTCGATAATACAGCCATGGTAGTTGTAGTTGTTGTTTGAAGCTGGATTACACAAGGTTGATTTATAACGGTTTTACTATACACTTAGCTCACTAAATAAATGAACATTTTTGCAATCCCAAAAGTTGCTATTATTAGTTACAGCAATAAAGCTGTATGTTCAAATAAACAAAATATACAGAACCGCAATGTGCATTATTTACAGAATCAAACCTCAGATACATCTTCGCATAACGTGCGTGACTAAGTTTATCATCAAACCCAGGCCAAGTGTTCATCCTAATGACCACACTAACAGCTCGAAAGTAGTTTGTCTATATGCGTCAGCCTGCGTCCAAAGGTTTTTTATACACTGCGACTACAGCTATACATTCACGATTAGATCCGTTTGACGACCGAGCCGAATTTCGTCTACAGCAGCCAATCTCAACTAAGATCAGCCAAATGCGCGGGAGATATTATAGTGCACAAGTGTGTGTGATACACAGGTGCACTCTCTGTTCTTTCACTATCATAATTCGATGAGAAGGCAGTCCGACATGACCGGAGAGAGATCAGGCGCAGGACCAACGGCTTAACGTGCCACGGGGCGTTAACACCACCAACTGCCTGACTCTGGAGCTGTGTCTGAGTTATTTCAAGACAGAAAAACCCAACACATTCAGCCCGACCTAAGACCTTGTGGATAGTAAGCCAGCGTGCAGACCACTAGACCAACGAGGCAGTCAAAGTACTGTGTAATGATTGTGAAAATAATTAAATTATCGCTGCGAAAAGTCGTAATGTATAAAGTGCCATGTGAGGTCAAGACTAATCAGACCGAATGGAGATCAAGGGCTGCACATCTCCGATGATCTAGAACCGGTATGATAAATTAACACCAAATAAGATAATGTTGTGATTAGTAGCGAGTCTTGTATATTTTTTTATAAATAGAGCAGTCTCAGGTGGAATTCATCTAAACGAATCTTTCAGTGGCTCTGCAGGCCTACCGCCGAACTGAATGGCTTTCAAATTCCAATGGTTACAGCTTTCAAGAAAGCAATAGTTATCAAAGTAACAGCTGGAATGCAATAATAGCTTTAAAAAAAATATCCTTTAATATAAAAAAGAGGAAAGATTTAATTGTTTGTTTGTTTGTATCAAGAGCAAACCCATTTTGAATTAAAAAAAAGAGTAGGCTCCGAAACTACTGGACCGATTCAAATAAAATTTGGCACAGAAATAATTTGAGACCCTTTTTTGCCATGATATAAAATCATCAGGGGGGTGAAATGGGGGAAGAAAGTTAGTATGGAAAATCTGACTTTTGGCGCGAGCGTCACGGGGCAGTCACGGGGAACTGCTAGTAATTCATGTTTTTACTTTGAAATAGAAACCGTAATCGCGATACCTAGCGAACAAGTTGGGTAGTAGGTCTGCTGGGTAGTTCTCAGCTGAAGAAACAAAAAACTTTTGCATGGCGACTCTGCTTTTTATAGCGACTGCCCGCGACTTCGTCTGCGTGGACATTGTTCCAGTAGCATAGGAGATTACCTGTTATCGTAACTATAACTCAACACACATAAAAAAATTACGGACTTCGAAACATAGGTTTTACCTCCATTTTAGCTCATACGAGTTAAATTGTTTAAAAACCGCTTCTATAAGATGATATTTTAAGGCGATAAGATAATTTATTACAGATTTTTTGTCAGACTATTCCAAAAACATTATCACAAAGAGGTGAGAGACATCTTATCACATACCCGATGTTAGTATAATACTGTAAAAACCCTGTTTAATCCATAACTAGCAGTTCGTCATTCGTCAGATCAAAAAAAAGCGCTATGTATGAGTTTGACACCGCGATGTGAAAGGCCAAAGATCGCCAATGTTAAGGTCGCTGGTATATGGAGCCTGTCAATTCTTTTGGCTTTTGATTGATTTGTTCAACAAAATTAATCTTATCTTTTAAACGATCTGCATGTCAATCTTTATACTTTCAAAATGGTAAGCAAACACACACACGTTAAGATCAATACAATACACGATAAGGCGGTAACGAGTGCGTTTTGGAAGCGTAAGAATTTTGATTTTACAATTTATGTAAACAAAAAATAAAAATTTGAGGCCGCTGGAAACAACCAATTTCCCAAGAATTACTTATAATGTAATTATTGCAAAAAACATTAGAAAATAGAAACACAAAATACTGAGAGTAGCACAAAGTACCGAGATATAATAATACTAATGTTTCAACAAATACACCAATTATCTAGCCCCAAACTAAGCGTGAGCTTGTGCTATGGCGACTAGGATGACTAGGACTGATAGAAGTATAACTTTGCTACACTTTTAGAAGACGACGATGTTTTTGAGGTAGATAATGACTAAGGTGTTTCAATAGTTTTTAATATGTTAACACTCACAGAGTTCTTTTTTATTTATATAAGTTTAAATAAGAAACCAAAAATTCGCACACAGGTAGGATTTGAACCCACGTCTTTGGCTAACCGGGCCAACGCTCTTACCAACTGAGCTACTGAGCAGTCTATCCAGCCGTGTGAAATTCTTGGTCTCTTTTGAATACATCATTGCGTTTATTGAATTTCAACGTTTTTACGAAATAGCCTGTGAAGTTACTCTGATTTATTGTTTAAATATTTTTTTTTTTAATCTGTAATGCTTGTATTTGTCACTATTCCGTAAAAACATTCAACATTTACAAATTTCGGAAACTTTTTAGGTTCAGGCGAACCATTTTACACACACTCCAACTCCAAACGTAACGCAAATTAGCAATGTATTTTCGTATAGAGGTTGTTAACGTTTTAATTTAGTTAAAATAAGATGGTGCAACCGAGCTTTTGTCTTCACTATTAGCCGTCACTTCGCAATACAGACTTAAATACATATAATTAATATAATTCGTTTGAAAACTACTTTGGCCAATAATTTTGACCGAACCTATCAGTCAAACTTGGAGGCCTCTTATTGTAATGGATGTGAAATCCACCTACCTTACTGCAAAAAATTGCTTTATTTATTTGCTGATAGTTTTTACATTTAGTCAAACTATACGCTGCAAAAGTGGATTATTATACATTATTGTAAGATTACTACATTATTCTAAGGCATGGTCAACGAAACATCAAAGATAAATTAATTTTGCATTCTAATTTTAAAAGCTTCTTTCCTGACGTTAAGCGTAAGGGTTCCTTGTCAGGACTACGGAACCCTACAAACTACACATACCAAATATTATAAAATATATCAATGCTTACCCGAATATAGCAATGTAGTTAGTCCTAGCCTTAGGATTTATCAAATAATATGAGACCTGGATAGCATTAAAAAAAACGGTTAACTGAATGGGTCTTCAGCCCTTAGACAAGATGTGATCTTCCTACAGTAAACTTCGTTATCGCCAACGAAATGTCAAAATATGTATGCAAAAGTCACGTGATATTTCGATGGCTTATGTCATACATTTTGTTAGCGATAACGAACTTCGCTTTAGAATCCATTGCATCTTGTCTACAAGTCCTGGGTTTCTTACGTTAGTATGAGTTTTAGTTAATATCTAGCTGAAATGAATACAAGGACTGAGAACAGTTTCCGGTTAACTGCATTTGCCCGACTCTATAATTGAACTCCCTACAAATGTAAGAAATGTTCAGAAAACAATGTTTTTATTTAACCATCACTATTCATTTATCTTTGTATAAGGCCATACCAGGCCTGTGTATCTCCCCGCGGAGGTAGCAAAAACGTACCTACGCGCGGCGCACCTACGTAGGTGCTAAAACAAGTTGCGTGTCGCTACCGGCCAGAGCCACGCTCGCGCGTTTTATTCACCGGCGGCCGCGCGGCTACGTTGCTGGCTGGACGAGAATGAATAAAGTACTAGAAAGAGGCGCTAGATGGCGTTAGAAGCTTCTCGTAGCAGTCAACCCTATCGCGTCGCGTGATATTACGTCACTGAATAGGTTTAGTGTATTATGAATCATATTCCGGAGCAATAAGTATGAAATTATCTTGCAATGGATTTTTGTAGGTGTCTACACGAAAATGTGCTTGACTCTGAGGCGAACTAAATTACGCCATATTGTTGACGACATTGAGTAGACATTTCTTTGAATACAATTGCTAAGTCATACTTCTGTACGAAGTACTAGTATTCTGTGGCCATACACAAAATCAATTATGAAATAATTTAATGTAATAATTATCGATCCTACGAAGTAAAAGTTGGCAATTTGAATGTTTCAATGTGGTTATTATCTGCATAATATAATTACAGCCTTTGGTTATTCATCGAAAACATTATGGATGTCTGTCTGTCAATCACTTTTGGTGACTGATGAAGCTGTAGAACTAAACTGCTTAAAGAGCTTTAAACATCATATATCCATCATATATATGTTTTTTATATCCAATTCATAAATAATATGCATAAAATAGACCACACAAACTTTTAAATCCTTTGTTTTCGCGACATTGATAGCCTAAGTAATGTAGGTACCTATCAAAATCGGTTCAACTATGTGTAAATATAAGTGAAAAGGTAACATATAGTTCCTTTTTAGGGTTTCGAAGTCAACCAAATAAAACTGAAAAATATTTTGTTTTAGGGTTGCTAAGTAGAGATGAAAAAAATTTTCATCGAACTCATCGTTTGGTTTATCGTTGAACAGATCTCTTTATACATTGTATCTGGGTTTGTAAAGACAACTTTTCTATTTATAAGAACGAAAGTTCAAAATGTTAAAGTCAAGTTTCCCCACCACTTACTTGGCCAATTTTGTTTTATTTATATTTGTAGGGGAAAAACCTTTTTAGTACCACCTATTCTATTTTCTCAACTGACATAAAAAAAACTATACCAACTGTCCAATTTGCTCATCTTCAAAACAAAACGTTACTCTTGTTTAGGTAATAAAGTGTTGTTTTTTACCATAAAGACAATAGTTTATAAAAGAGATAAGACTTATTAAGATTTAATCGCTTTTATATTTCATTAGCATACTTTTACACCAAAAAGAATGACGCAAAACGCGATTAGATCACCAATGACTTGATTAACAAAACTGATCCAGTTCAATACAATTTGCAATTGAATAACCTTTGCCTCATTCACAATCAATCACCGAAAAAAATTAAAAAAATCTCATGATGCCCTCCAATTAGCCAAACTTCCTATTCTCCACATCTCCCTTGCTTGCACAACCTAAGTCATCCTTTCGCCGCCCCCCCTCGACCTCTGTTTAGGTATATAGCGTCAGATACCTCTGCACACATCACATTACTCCTCAACGACCCAAAGTGACCCATCACTAAGCACCATGAAAGCCTTCGTAGCGGTAAGTCCAGTGCTAGTGAGTGCCAGTGACAAGTGACAAGTGTTGTGACGTTCCGAAATCAAATGAAGTGTTCGTGAAGTGATTCGAAATCGAAATTCAAAAGTTGCAGTTCCGTGCACTTCAATTGATTTCAGAATCGTGCGCAGTTCTCAAGGATTCGGATTGTGTTTTTTTAAGTTAACGGATTCTATAGACCGAATGATTGAAATTCAGGCTAGTTCGTAGTGATTCATTAAACGTAGCGGTCACATTCTGATGCTCATCACGCCTTGTACTTATTTAAAATCTAGGTTTGCAAAAAAAAACATTCATTTTGTATTGTTTACTTACTCACACGTAAACTTTTACCCCGTTATTACAAAGACTTAGTACCGGGTTTAAGCCAGGACTAAACTATTAGCTAGCCAATTTGAAAAGCGTTTCTCTATTAGGTTATCTCACGGATGTGTCATTCATTCCTCTGTTGTCGGCTAATAATAGACCAGTTTAAACCTGGTCTATTTTTTCGTAATAACACTGTTGACGTTTTAAAAACTTTTATACTTATTAGAAAATACATTTAGCAGTCTTTTTAACGTTTGTAAGAGATTGCATGTCGTTATCACATCAGATTTTGATTCATCACTAGTAGACAAAGGCCGATTCTCATATTTTCGCTGATATCAAGATCGGAAGAGATCTATCAGTCCATTGAAACGTCAAGAAGTTACAGTAATAAATTAAGGTACTAGTCTCACGCTTTTATACCGCTCAACGTAACGATATTCGTGATTACATTGAGAATTCTCACATAGATTATTCAATAGTTTTATATTAACCAAACTAGTGGAATTACCCTTGTCAAAACGGTGATAACACCAAATTAGCACTATAAAATAAGAATGCGTAATGAAACATTAGTTCCTAGAAGGTACACTATATCGAATAAGAGTGATAAAATAAAATAAAGCAGGTGAAACTACAAGCAGAAAAATCTACCTATATATGAAAAACTTTACAGCAAAAGCATTTTTAATTTCACACAGTTTTCTTAAAAAGAAATCATGCCATTTCAAAAATGTTATTTTCATGTTCCTTACTCCAAGAAATGCAGTTGTTTATAGGTGTAAGCGAGTTCTAATAACTATAGAGAATTAATAACAAATTATGTAAACTAGAATAATGAGTGACTGTACAAAATAAAACATTCTAACTACACTATAATGCATATTCATAAAAACATCAACTAAAATATGTATATTTTTATATGCTCTTTTTTTTTTTAAAGTTTTCTTGTACTCGCAGGTGAAATGCAATCTCGTTCTCAATAGGTAATAACTACGTAAGATGTTGAAGTGCCTGAAAATAAGAGCTTTATCACAAAGTTTACGCAATATGTCAATCCCAATAAGTGTATTCGTCTTTTTTCAGAGTTTCAATTTCGCAAAAACGGTCATCCCTATTTTTCAATTGCAAAGAGTTGATTTGTCACATTTAGCCACGAGTTCACCAATTTTTAAACACAGCCATTAAAACTCGATAGATGATTAATAGACAGAATACCCATACAAAATATTTCCTCTAATGCTTAACCGGCTATTGACAATTCCATACAAACGACTCGCGCACGATTTAGACTCCCGCACGAAGGGTTCTTTACTATTTTCTATACAAAATTAGACGCAATATATTATAACCAAAAATACACGTTTATATGGGAGCCCCCATAAATTTTTGGTCCCGTTATTACTCTTCGGACATGGAACCCTAAAAAAAACTTCTAATTTGAAGGTTTTCAAATAACTTTATATTTTTAATGGTCATTACTTTTACTCCCATCAAGCTTACCTCAACAACCAGTTAAGTAATAACTAACTATAAGTTTCATAGCCTCATCAGCCGGCGCATCATAGTGCGCAACGGCCATACATCGCGGCGCCAATTACTGCGCGCGCGCATTGAGCAACGGTCGTCGGTCACAGGTCAGATGTAATGTGGCGCGTTCGGGAAGCGTTGGCTTCTTCGTTTGGGGTGTTGCAGTTGTATTAAATACCGGTCAAGTGCGAATCGGACTCGCGCATGAAGGGTTCCGTTTGTACAACATTACACTCTATTAACCTATTTTTTTTTAGTTTTAAAAACGGTTTGGTAGTATTGGTTTTTTATTATAAAAACTCGTTTGGTGTATGGGGAACTCAAATATTAAATGTAAGTGGGGGACTTTAATATTTATTTTATTCTGTTTAATATTTTGTTTCTAAGAAAAATGGTCTTGACAGATAGACAGACGGACTGACAGACGAACAAAGTGATTTTCCCGTTGAAGTACGGAACCCTAAAAACAAACTGAGATCGTCATCTTCTCAAACTAAACACCTAAGTATTATTAATTAATTTACGATTTCACTCGGGCTTTGCAAATTTTTATTAGCTTAATATTAACATAAAACCGATTTACTGATACTCACTTTCTAAATTCTTGCACTTCGCGACCTCTTGTAATCGCACATAATGTCAAAGATATGAATAACCCGGCTGTAATTTTATGAATAACATAAATTTATCTCTACACCAGTAAACTTAGGAAGAGTAAAAAAAAAACACCTGTTTAAGATCAAAGAAAAATTGAAGAAAAGTATAGAGCGAGAATTACTTGCCTAATACTACCTACTTAGAAATATTTTTATACCAAAGCAAAAGCTTTGGTATAAAATGTATTTTTATTTAAGAGTAAGAATACTTACATCAAATTCCAGCAGAGACTAATCTACTTACTATCTAATGTAAATTTTATGGCCGGTAGAAAGAAACACACTGAAAAAACATACATGAAGAACAGATAAAACAAGCTGGCAATAAACATACTAACTAAACACATGATCATTATGTGTTTTTAAGAATGATTGACATCCCCAGAATTCAAGTTCTTTTATTACATTTTTTCAAACTAGACATAACTTTTGCAAAAGTTATGGAGAGCATTCGCCCAATTGCGAAGGGTCGGGTTCGAAGCCCAGCTGGAGAGTCAATGAATTTCTGTGTAAAACATTTCTTTAGTTAAATCTAGCTGAGAAATATAAAAAAACTACTCACTTCGGTGATAACCTTATCCCAAATTGCAAAATGATCTTATTAAAGTAAGTCAAGTAATGGCCACTTGAACTACCTACCAGCGTATATACAATTTATGATGATGTAGCAACCACTTAGCAGTGCAAACATTATACAATTTTATAGCAGTGCCATATAAGGTCATTATAGGTTAATAGTGTACCTGTGACCTAAATTCGGGATCTTCAAACGATAAACGTATAATCAATATTCCGAATCAGTCTCGTGATGCAATCGATTCTATTGTATCGAGTAAAATATCTAACGCACACTGGTGCCAATTACATCACTGAGTTAAACAAGGTTAGTTTAATTTTATTGTTTTAAAGTTTAGATTTTCAAATCTTTGTTTTTTTTTGGTTTTGGCAAGCTGCAACGAAGACATTTGATGTAACAATATTGATTCATCTAAGATAACAATAAAAAACCATTCGATGCATATAAACGATCTAATTTGAATCGCGCTTTTTTAAATATTTCATCAATACACGATAGCAAGTTAAGTTTTTGAACTGTTATATTCATCTACGAGCTTTTTATATTTAAATTTTCTTTCACAAATATCCCGTTTGGGATGGGTTCGAATCCCACGATGGGCAAATGTTTGTGTGATGAGCACAAGCATTTGTACCTAAGTCATGGATGTATAACCGTATATAAGTATGTCTATCCGTTATTCTAGTCGCCATAGCACAAGCTCACGCTTAGTTTGGAGCTAGATAATTAGTGTGTTTGTTGAAACAATATAATTTTCTTATTATTATTATTTTATAATAAATGTATAGTATAAGCCAGCTAAACCTGTAGATCATGTTGTAAGATGGCAACGGAAAACCATGGATAACTATGTAACTTTTGATCAGACACTTAGTTGTGATCTACAAAATAAAAAATATAATGATATCTAGATTTGTACGTAGGAATGCAACAAAGTCGTAAAAAAATATCTCGACTCTTCATCGTCATTAATCGCCAGTTAAGATTCGAATCAGAACAAATTGCACGTATTCTTACAACAGTCATTTTTCATCGTAACCATAAACCCATATGTCATAATAATCATAGAGATCGAAAGCTCCGTGTCTTCCGGTGACACCGGAAGTGGCGCCATGGTGACGCAACGCATCGTGTCATAGTGCACGGCGGTGAACCTAGGTCAATAAATATACACGTAATGCCTTTCTAGGAATCGATGTTTGTGCTAGTCTAAGATTTATAGGCGCTTTTATTGACAGAGGTTTGTTCCTTTGATGCGTACTTTTTTAGATAGGTCGTCAATACCTCGTTAACGCTGTTCAAAGCTACTAAATTCTTCTTCTGGGTGATCTCGCTCCACCGTCGACTCTGTCTGCGCCGTCTGGCTTAGTCTAGAGTCCAGAGAAAACCCATTTCGATTAAAAAATAATAATAAGAGAGGCTTAATGTGTGCATTATTTTATAGTATTTTAATTGTTATCTGCGAGAAAGCTTCTTACGTTTCTCTGAATTGTCAGAATTAAGTTTAAATTTATCATCATTTACCTTTTCATCGTTGAAGTTTCCATTTTTACTATGTTTTAATGCATTTCCATTTGTTTAATGTCAATTTCTTTAAATTACAACCAGTTACGCGCTATAGCGTTATTAATAACAGGCACTTATAAAAACTATCATTTCAAAATGCAACCGACTTGCGAAATTCTGCAAGTAATTTTCTACAAGATATTTCATGGAAACTAAATTCTAACATGATTCTAACTTAACAAAGAGCAGGAATCGAAGTTGTACCGAAGCAAGTGAACTCTCCCACGCTTCTTATGTAATCGCACTTTAACCTTAATCTCACCATTCTTGGGCAGTTGTTTATATAAACGTTATATCGTAAATACTTAACAATGAATAAAACTTTTACGTTCGACCAAAATGTTAACTTCATGTTTACGTATGCAAATATCTCAATCAACAGGTTTTAGATGATGTGTCGGATTTGTATGGATTGTTATGTTACCATGTTTTTTGTGGCATAAAATTTGCTACGCGAGATAACCTTTTGACTGATCATAAGAGAAATGTACTGAGATATTTTTTACCGTACTTTTTTGTGTACTAGTTCATTTACTTTTCGCGCAAATGTCTGATTCCATACAAACCAATATTCCATTCAACAATAAAAGTAAAAGCTATAATGCCCTTCCCTGGGGTTTTGTCAATCTTTTTACAAAATGTCGTTTAGGCATGAAAATATAACATTACATTTTAGACTTACTTTTAGATTTATAATATTAATTATAAAGAAATTCGACGACCGTCTGGTGTCTACCTTGTTGTTCTACCTTTATAGCTTGTTCTAGACTACGAAACCAGCGGTTGCGGGTCCGAATCCCGGTAGGGACCATTTTTTGTGTGATGAACAAAAACGAGCATTTTGAACCTAAGTCTTGGATGTTTATAAAAATATTATGAGTACGTCTATCCATTCCATTATCCAGTTAAGATTACATGAAATGTACTTATTTATCAAAACTAAACATAGAACTCCCATAAAAGCTTTCAACAAAATTCACAGACACTTACCGAAATTCACTTCATAATTCAAACGACCACTTGCCAAAGATAGATTCCAAAATAAATCTTACCACTCGAACAATACACGCAATCACTCGAATACGTAAAATTACTTTCAATTATGAAGAGCTAAAAAAACAAGCAGAGGTCTTGCGCAAGCTTTTAGATAACACTGTTTACATATATTTTAATACGGCGATGTGAACGAATTAGCAAACGAATGGAAAGTGAAGACAATATGTCACGTAACTATTAGATAAACGATTCATAGCAAATATTCTCGGGCCACAGAATCTTGTGCGGTCTTTAATTTTAGTTTACATATAAATTGGAGTAGGGAAAAAAATATTCATGAAAGTTAACAATAACGCTAGGTCCTTTGCAATGCAACTTAACTTTCTGTTAAAACTAGTCATATTCATGTACCTCTTAATAACTGTCTAAAAATACTTATAAGTAACAACTTCTGTTGGCCAATTTATTATAAAATTGCATTGCACTTTACTTAGTTCTGTTGTGTAATCTCTAGATTCAAATTAGCTAATTGAGAGATTTAAAGTTGAGCTATGTGAACCTAATCTTTTTATGTAAGTGTGACTTATGGATGAATGAATGATATGAATAGAGAATTGACGTAATGCATTATATTTTGTCACTTGTATAAACACTGCGTCATGATGGGTTTCAGATTTTTAGTTTAGTAAGCAATATGCATCAGTAATTTGTACACACACACAATAGATACAATTTTCAATAGCCGTAATTCTTGTAAATTCATGATCTTTCATCAATGTGATTAATCTTATAAAAAAGCTCAAGCACGCTTGTTTCTTAATTATTATTTATGTAATTCAGGATGTCCTTTACTTAACGAATTTTCAAATCATTCGGTTTATACCTTAGGTTTATACTTAAAATTGGCAATCAACGCTAACAGCTCAAATATTATCACGTAAAGCCGTTTTACGAAACACTTGTCACTTCATCGCCGACAACTGAATCGTTTATTTCCAAACTTGTCTTTCTCCTACTCAAACATAAAGTAACAAATGATTTTCCTCTACAGTGCATAGCCCTGGCTTTGGTAGCGTGCGCCCGCGGCGAGGCGCCTGGTGGCTACAACTACAACCGGCCCTCGTCCGGAGGGTTCAGCGGAGGCGTCAGCGGCGGCTTCAGCGGCGGAGTCAGCGGCGGCGGCGGCTACCGCGCCGTCTCCTCCGGCTTCCAGACCTCCGAGGGCCAGAACGTCGACCCCCAGCTCCTTGAGCAAGTCCGCCAAATCCTCCTTAAAGAAGAATCGTCCTCCGGCTCCGGAATCGGCGGCGGCTTCGGCGGTGGCCACAGCGCCCCCTCATCCTCCTACGGCGCCCCTTCATCTTCCTACGGCGCCCCCTCATCATCCTACGGAGTCCCCTCCGCCCGCGTCGTAGGCATCAACCTTGAAGGAGTCCGCCAAGCCATCCAGGTCGCTCAGTTCGAGCAGTCCGGTGGCTCGTCCGGTGGATACCCCTCTGGACCTTCATCATCGTACGGCGCCCCCGCCCAGTCCGGTTACTAAGTTAATCTATAGCACCGGACACAAACGTTTAGACAGTCTGAATGTGGTGTCCGGATGAGATTTATTCGGGTGCGTTCATACCATCTCAGGGCGGGCTCGAATGTTTTACCAATGTGGGTCGGCGGCCACGTACAATGTAGGTGACGCCGGCCCGGCAGCACGTCTCACCGCGGCCAACGCTTGTGACTATGCACGTTCACGGGTTACAGACGCCCAACGACCAGCCAGGCGTCGCGGTGCCGCCGCTCGTCTGTCACGATGACAGCTGGCATGTCATCTGTCACGCCACAGGCGCGCGGTGGCGCCAAAGGACGAAGTGGCTAGTCGTTGGGCTCGGCTCACGTTTTGTATAAAGTTTATCTTAAGATTAGCTTAATTTATGTTTTAAGTTTCTATTTTTGTTTACAAAAAAAAGATAAATACATTTTGACACCGTATTTGTTACTTTCATTTTAAGCCTTTAGTTGCGTACACGCAAGTAATCATCGCGCCGTTTCAAAACAATTTTTCATAGCAATTTACTCAAGTCATTATAACTTAGAGATGTGAACTTTGCTGTCGCTTATGTAACATGATCAAAACATCGTGAGAAAGTTTAGCACAAAAGGTTAAAAGACGAAATAATGGCTTTTGTAAGTACATAATTGCAATAATATTCAATTGAGTACAAACACTTTAAGAAAATATAGAAATCTTTTACACTTGTGGCTTATACCCGTAAATTACTTCACACACACTGGTGCACGGAAAGTGAGAGTAGGGAGTGCAGTGCAGTAGCTCGGCCGATGCAAGATGTGAGAAAACTCGCACTTCAGTTCAAAGTTGTTAACAACACCTCACTAACAAGCAGGCTATATTGGGCACACATAACATTCTTTAGTGTTTCACACATCGAATTCTATAAATAAAAGTCAATAATTTCACTAAAAACGAGCGTAGAACTTGTAAATCATTTTCGCATTGACCTTCCTACAAAAAAAAATATTACATTTGACAACCTACATATTTTTAATGCAATAGAATTAAATTTTATTGTCTACTTTAACTTACAACAAGATCGTGTGACGTGGTTTTTATCAAGTCAGCAGCGGGCGCTAACCCTTATTCGAATTTTGAAAATTCGAATTCCACGAAACCGCAGAGGTTACATTTTTTTAAATAAAATTATTAGCCTCGAGTTCTCCAACACAATGTCAAACGTAAAATTTTTGATCAGCCGGTTTAAAAGCCGCCAAGTTTTGAAGAAATCGAACGCCGGCTCACTCGCGTAGCAAGCACTTACAAAAATTCGTCGACTGACTAACGTCCTCCGTAGCTCAGTTGGTAAGAGCATTCGCCCTGACAGCGGAGGGACGTGGGTTCGAGTCCCACCGGATGACACAGTCGATTAATTTTTGTGAGCGAAATTGAATTTAATTTCGTCAATTGAGGATTACGGGCTGTTTAAAAATTGGTGAAATTGGGTCTAAGAGAGCAGAAGAAAAATTAGGGTCTAACAAAAACATTGAAGTACAACGTAGTAAGTGAAGTACAGAAGTAATATAATAGTTTAATGAACAAAAATATGAATAAATAGCGTATTTGATTCAGTTTCATAGAAGGCACTAGCTGCCTTAGGTCAAATTCACATAAATATCAAGTCTCAAGTATGGTGTAAGTATTTAATTCTTGTATATAATTTAGATTTAGAATAAATAAATAAGTCTGAATACAATGCGGCAATTTTGAAATCTATAGAGCACCGACATTATTTCCTAACTGCAATCGTCAGTGCAGTTTTAAATCTCCCATTTTTTGTCGAGACGAGAACCGCGCATTATTATTGTTGGGCCATTAAAGAAACTTTCTAAAGGTTATTGTGAATTAATGATGTGTTGAACATTTATGCATTTGTTAACCGCAGATGACGAAAGAGAAGCACTTTCGTTTTTATTGTAACGGAGTTTAGTAAACATGTTTGGTAATACGCATTAATCGTTATGAACTATGATGTTTTAAGGCATGTAGGTAGTCTTGCCAATAGGAAACACAAGGCTTGTTTGTTGCCTTTTCACGTAACTTTGCATAAATTAAGTACTTACATAGGTCTACAGCCAGCACTACATAACTTTTTATTGAGACATTTTTTCACTAATGAACAAAGTTTTATTAGAGCCAAGTCAAATAATATGAATAAGAACTAAACTATACTCGGCCCGGCGAACCTTGCTCCCTATGACATTGACAGTTATTCCTACGACACAACATTATAGTTGCGTCACCGGTACATTAGAATCGAATTGGAGGCTTCTAAATATGTCATTAATTTAATTTCGGTAGATACATGTTATTACTATGATATTCCGTCGGAATTATAACAATTCTTAACATTTACAAGAAATTATCTCAATCAGACTTTACGTTTACGTCCTGCAAAAGTTACTTATAAATATCGATATACAAATGTCGATAATGGAAACGAGTGTACATGATTTATAATCGACCGTTGACGACTGTCTTGGTGTAGTGGTTCGCGCCACAGTTGCGGGTTCGAATCCCGCAAGGGGCAAATGTTTGTGTGATAAGCACGAGCATTTCTACCTAAGTCATGGATGTTTATAAAAGTATTTAAGTATGTCTATCGTGACTAGGATAACCTAGTCACCATAGCACAATCTCACGCTTAGTATAAGGCTAGGTAATTGGTGTGTTTGTTGGAACAATTTATTTATTATTTTATTAAAATCATTTAAGTTATAAAAAATTTAAGTTACATCGACACGACCCATCACTAACATGAACTGTCATAGGGATCAAGGTTCGCCGGGCCGGGTTATAATAGTAATAGTTTTGTAATGACCTCAATCTCAACTACCTACCTTACCTACACTAGACAAAATCTTCGACTCTCAAAACTCCACACGTTATTGATATTAATTCTTTATTTATTTATCTACACGTATAAAACGCTGGTCTCCTGGCCGTACACGCTGTGCACTATCATCAGCTTATGAAACCGCGCTCCCACGGCTAATCGCGACTATCGTTACATAAACTTACGTCAGACAATGGTCAGTACGGCCCTGCTATTCGGGACGTGGCGAAATTTGGCATGACGGCGACCTGAGTGTGACCTGTAATTATAAAACCTACTTCATCTCGTCGCATTTCGACAAAAGACAAGATAACTAGACTGTTCAGTTTTCGCGTTTCGAAGCTGAAACGTGTTACGGCTTACTGGGACGGTAAGCCGGCCCGCGCTTCAGCTTTGCGGTTAGTATTTATGCAATAAAATTAAATTAAAACATATATTCATATTAATTAAATCCGAAAATAAAAGATACAAGCCCATATAACAAATTACTAAGTTATTACTATTTATTAAATTAATGACTAATTTTATTTAAAAAAAAACATTTTTTTACAATTACAAGCTTTTATTTAGCTTGCAATGTATGTTTGTTCAGGTGAAATCTTGCAACTCAATTTTGAAGCAGATATCTTCAACTAATTGAGCTGAAATTTTGTATACACGTTTAGTTTGGATGACAATGCCTGGTAAGATGCATGACGTCATTCTAAATTCAACATGGCGGACCATCCAAGATGGCGGACTCGTTTTTTTTTAATGCACTTCTACAATATTAGTATCAAATAAAAGGGCTTGCTGAGAGTAACTCAAAAAATAAAGTGACGTTACTAAAAATATCAAAATGGCCGACTTGTAAATGCAATCCTCCAATATGGGTGTCAAATGAAATGGCTTGCTGAGAATAAATCGATAAATAAGGTGACGTCATTCCAAATCCAATATGGCGGACTTCTAAAGATGGCAGACTAAGTTTTCTTTGCTTTCTTACAATGTGGGTATCAATTGAACGGGCTTGCTGAGAATAACTCGATAAATAAAGTGACGTCACTCTAAATAATATGGCGGACTTTTAAAGATAACGGACAAACATAGTCATGTTTTTAAAGCTTTCCTACAATATGGGTATCAAATAAAAGGGCTTGCTGATAACATAAATATCCATAAATAAGGTGACGTCACTCCAAATCCAATATGGCGGACTATGATTTTGTGCTTTCTTACAATATGGGTAATAAATGAAAGTGCTTGCTGAGAATAATTTGATAAAAAAGTGACCCCACTGTAAATCCAATATGGCGGGCTTCGAACGATGGCGGACTAAGTTTTGTATACTTTCTTACAATATGGGTATCAAATGCAAGGGCTTGCTAAGAGAGAAAATTACTCGATACGTAAGGTGACGTCACTCCAAATCATATGGCGGACTCCTAGAGATGGCGGACTAAGTTTTTGATGCTTTCCTATAATATGGGTATCAAATGAAAGGGCTTGCTAAGAATTACTCGATACATAAGGTGACGTTACTCCAAATCATATATGGCGGACTCCTAGAGATGGCGGACTAAGTTTTTGATGCTTTCCTATAATATGGGTATCAAATGAAAGGGCTTGCTAAGAATTACTCGATACATAAGGTGACGTTACTCCAAATCATATATGGTGGACTCCTAGAGATGGCGGACTAAGTTTTTGATGCTTTCCTATAATATGGGTATCAAATGAAAGGGCTTGCTAAGAATAGCTCGATAAACTAGGTGACGTCACTCCAAATAAGGCGGACTATGGGTATCAAATGAAAGGGCTTGCTAAGAACTACTCGATACATAAAGGTGACGTCACTTCAAATCATATATATGGCGGACTCCTAAAGATGGTAGACTAAGTTTTTTTATGCTTTCTTTCAATATGGGTATCAAATGAAAGGGCTTGCAGAGAATAAGCATGCGAGTTTAACTCCGTTGCTCCGATCCGTTTAGGAATTTAGTGTCTCGGCTTTTCTTGGCGTGAAGAAAAGGCGTGATAGCCGAACGGAGAAAACTTCACTTTTCATCCGTGTGTTCATGAGTTCTATCTCCGCCTGTACCAATAAGTTTGTACAAAAACTTAAGTACCTACAGTCTTTTTCAAAGATATCGCTGCCTAACGGTGAAGAAAAATACCATGAGGAGTAACCTGCACACTAGTGGCTAGTGTGTGAGATAGAAAAGGCAACGGCAAACCATTCCATTAAATATTGCCTAGAAGTCGTTGTGTGTGCTTCATTTCACATAATGATCATGACCCTTCGTCATGAGGTATACGACTGTTAAAGTCCTCGATTATAATTATCGAGGTTGAATTTTTTGAGTCTGTAGCATCGGTAGGTAAACTTAGACGAGTTAAATTTTGGTGATATATGCGTCAACAGCGATGGTTTGCCTGACTAGGAGAAGGATAACTTCAAATCAAACTGGATTTATGTTTACGCTGCATAAGGCTTAGCTTGAAGTTACAATTATTAGCTTGAAGCTTACTTATGCCTTACGCGGCGAATTTCTCCTAACACCCAAGACAATGTGTTGTACCTAGACGGGTAAGTTATGTCACAAATACTTATTGCAGCTCAATTTTAAAGCAAATGTCTTCAACCGATTGAGCTGAAATTTTGTATACAGGTTGTTAAGATGAGAATGCATGGTAAGCTGTGTAAGTCGTCTAAGATTTTTGTGTATTGATTGTACTGAGGTTTTGGAGACCTTGAAAGTAAAAAAGAAAGTCGAATTGTTGTAGTCCGTAGCATCGATTGTTTAACTTTGATTTATGTAATTTCGCGAGAGGCGTCAACAGCATTAGTTTACAACTTGCAAGTGGCATACAAACATTAAACCTTAAATTGTTCAACATAAAAACAAGCATTAGGATGCTCTTCCATCGCGCCTTCGGCCTTTAAATTGCACTGTTTATTGGGCAGACTAGTACCACAGCAAAGGACCACGGCGAGTCGAGGTTGAAATAGTTGGTTTTCCAATTTGCTGTATTTTTAAAGGGTATTCAAATACTTAAGGGTAATAATTAGTGGTCTTAACTCTCTGGTTTACATTAAATTAGTAGCCAAGCTATTTTACTCGTCGCCTAGCCATTATATTAGCCGCCAAGCCGTTATTTGTTGTTCCTTACTTACCCATGTCTTAAGTAAGCGAGCTTAAAACTTTCGCCACCTTTAAGTCACTGTCGTTATTCAATTTTTAAAATAGCTCTTTTTAAGGCTTACCTAATTTAATTGTCATCGAAATAATATTTTGATAAACTGATACCAAGGAATGTTAGATCTTAGTTGCACATAGTTAGTTACCCTTTCAGTTTTTAGTCGATCGAAAAATAATAAGCACATCGAATTTAACCGACAAACGCCCTTGCCTCAATGATGCGTTGGATGAGATAAACAGTAAGATATGCCTACAGACTAAGAAATCTGTCCAGCGATAACTAAAAAGTAAAAAATAATTTACAAGTAAAAAACCCTTTTTAAAAACAAGCTTTTATGTCAATGCGCTAAAAAGTATAAAATAAAATTTTCTTTAATTAAACCTTTAACGATCAAATAATAACATCATTACACAATTTATATTATATAAAAGCTTGTATTATATTATATTTATATTATATAAAAGCTTGTATTATATTATATTTATATTATATAAAAGATATGATTGACTAAATTTTCTTAAAATCAAACTACTAAATACGCCAAGTGAGTACTTAAATCTCGCGACAAGCTTTTATATAATATAAATTGTGTAATGATGTTAATATTTGATCGTTAAAGGTTTAAAGGAAAATTTATTTTATACTTTTTAGGCATTGATATAAAAGCTTGTTTTTAAAAAGGGTTTTTTACTTGTATTTTTAAATTGTCCCAATTACAATTTATACTTTGCTCTACCCGTACCCGTTGGCAGTCCTGTGTATCTCCCCGCGTAGGTAGCAAAAACGTACCTACGCGCGACGACCCTTTATAAGGGGCTAAAACAAGTTGCGTGTCGCTACCGGCCAGCGACACGCTCGCGCGTTTTATTCACCGGCGACCGCGCGGCTACGTTGCTGCCTGGACGAGCATAAATAAAGTCCTAGAAAGAGGCGCTAGATGGCGTTAGTAGCTTCCTGTAGTAGTCAACCCTATCGCGTCGCGTGATATTACGTCACTGAATAGGTTTAGTGTATTATTAATCATATTACAGAGTGATAAGAATGAAATTATCTTGCAATGTATTTCTGTAGGTGTCTACACGAAAATGTGTTCGAGTCTAAGACGAACTAAATTACACCATATCGTTGGCACCATTGAGTAGACATTTCTTTGAATTTCATTCCAAAGTCAAACTTCTGTACGGAGTACTAGTACTTATTCTGTACCGTTGGTAAGGAGGTTTTTTAGAAGAAATTGCTTTTAGCAATAAAACTACCTTTTTTTATTTTATTTAACAGTTTTCGGGAATCTTACATCTAGAAATTGAACATTTTATACAGTAGAAGAGTAAGGCCATTTACAAGTTTCCACTTATAGTGTGTTAGTAATTATGTAACATCAGAAATGTGCACAACATTCAATTACTTACACCCAAAAAACACATCACTCAAAGCCTTTTAAAGTGTTGAGACACTATGGTGGAAGAGCTCTAAGGTTAGATGGTCAGTGAGCTCATTGAAACTGTCAGCATCCCTTATGAGTTCTGCCTACAATTTGTCCTAACCAAGGCAGTGTGCAGGAGTTTGGGATTTCTTAGGGCCCTGACCGAAACACGCAAATATAATTTAGCGAGCAGTTCAGGACAATCTTTTAAATCGTATTCGTTATGGAAACGTGGATTAGTGTTGCCGAACTATTGATAGTAAAACTATCGATAGTTTACATCGAAAATCATATACCCTATCGATAGTATCGATACTATCGATACTACAAAACATGGCAATACTATCGAATGATTGCAATAGTATCGATACTATCGATAGTATTGTAGTTCGTTATTAACAAACTATCTATAGTATCGACACTGACGATTTTATTTGCAACGATCCCTCGATAACGATCGATAGTCCTTCTATTGTCTGCCTATCGATAGACTATCGATAGTCGACTATCGATCGGCAACACTAACGAGGATACGTTTTCATCACTGGTGGGTAACACACTTTTGTTGACTTTCGTTTCTTCTAAGGTAATGGAGGAAGTAGCTCATGAAGAATCAATTTTAAAAAACAAAAATAATATTTCCAATATTTGTACCTATTTGTATTTGTTGCAAGGAAAGTTGGCAATCGTTACCTTGCCATCTGTTTTCTATTTGGCAATAGTGCAACGAAGAGAATGTGTTAATGATGATATTTCGTCAATTTCGTCACATCTTGCAACTGCATTGTTCCCGACGTATGAGACATTGTGAAAATTCTAACCGACTGACGTTATGCCCCCAATGTGCCGTAGTTAGCACATAATAGCCACTGTGATTGACGACCGTCTTGGTGTAGTGGTTCGCGCCCCGGAATTCTAGACCAGGCGGTTGCGGGTTCGAATCCCGCAAGGGGCAAATATTTGTGTGATGAGCCAGAGCATTTGTACCTAAGTCATGGATGATTATAAAAGTAAGTCTATCGGTTGTCATAGTCACCATAGCACAAGCTAGCGCTTAGTTTGGGGCTAGGTAATTGGTGAGTTTGTTGTAACAATATATATTTTTTTATTGTATTGTAATGGTTACTGCAAGGAATAATTGATTTGGTATTATAAGGCTTGGTACACGACAGCTCGTGTGCGGGTCGTTAGTACCTTTAATCAGCACAGCAACCTATCTCTTCACAGAACTATGAAACCAATTGGACTTACAAAAATCATAAGGCAACATATTTCATAAGAAAAAACAAAACACCCGTCTGCAAAATCTATACTATATAATATTATAAAGAGGAAAGATTTGTTTGTTTATTTGCATCGAATAGGCTCCGAAACTACTGGACCGAATCAAATGAAATTTGGCACAGAGATAGTTTGAGACACTGGGAAGGACATAGGCTACTTTTTGTCGCGATATAAAATCATAAGGGGAGTGAAATGGGGGATGAATATTTGTATGGAAAATCCGACTTTTGGCGCGGGGAACTGCTAGTATATTATATTTTTGCAATGGTCTTTTTACTGACTTTCATTTGATACCCATATTGCTATGGTAAGGAAAAAATCAATTCCCCTTCCCCTTGGTTTCCATATGCGGGCGCCATTTTTTCAAATTTATGTAGCCTATGTCACTACCACAATTTTGGCGAATTCAACGACACGTCATTTGTTAAAAACTGTTCAGCTGTTTGGGCTGCCGGGCAATGCCGAACAATTATACATCCATACTATCCAAACTAATATTATAAATGCGAAAGTGTGTCTGTCTGTCCGTCTGCTAGCTCTTGACACTTAAACTACTGAACCGATTGAGATGAAATTTGGTATGGAGACAGTTCGAGACCCTGGCTACATTTTTTCGTGTTATAAAATTAATAAGGGGGTGAAATGGGGGATGAAAGTTTATATGGTAAATCCAACTCTTGCGGGCGAAGTCGCGGGGAACCAGTACATACATAATTTTGAAAAACATAACCGTCCTTCCGTAGTCGGGTAAAAAGAGATTGCCCAGACATGAATCCAGTGCCATATTACAGCTTATTTAACTTATTCTATTTTGTAGGGGGATGGCAACAGGTGGTTTAACCTGCTGCCATGAGGGCACCAGGTATGTGTTCCGTATTCCTTCCGCGAAAATAAAGTTCCCTTTTTCTCGTGAAAGCGTGGAGGTACCAAGTTGAAATCATGAACATCAAATACGATCAAAACCTATAAACTACTTCCCATGGACCTAGAATCATTAAAAATTCCGAAAGTTTGTGGTTACATCGTAGAGAACGTAACTTTGTACAGAACCCTTGGTGCGCGAGTCCTAATCGCACTTGCCCGGTTTTTTACTTTAATAGCGGGTGGTATCCACTAATTGAAGCTATTTAACCATACCACCATACATTAGTCTCGTCATCATGGTCTACCATTCCTTTTCGTGAAAGTTACGTCAACACAAAAAATGATAATGAAACGCAAAATTAAATTCTGCCAAAAATTATATTTAATTTCATTTTTTTCATCACTTTCAAATCACAATTCCTTGATTTCCGTACAGTAAAAATGTAATATCAACACGAACAGTAAAAATGTGTACAATTATTTAGTTATATCTACTTATATCAAAATTGGCACTTAGTGAGCACATACAATACTTTACAACTTATTTACAATTAACAGTCAAACGGACACCGAACACTAAAGTCAATGATATTGCATTAAAAAAGAGGTAGATATGTCATCTCAGATGCGAATTCGATGCGCCGAGCACAAATGTCATAAATGAATGCAATTTGAGGTAAACAATTTCCGCGCACTAATGACGTATCTATCTCTTTTATAATAACTTTAAAAACTCTTAATTTTCATCCATTCCATTCTTCATTTTAAATGGTAGGTATGCTTAGTATAATAATCACCTTACTAAGAAATATATTCCTACCACTGTTGAAAACTTGAATAAGTAAATATGAGATAGCTTATCTGGAATTAATGACAGCTAAGTGATACTGGAAAAATTAAAAATCAAAGGATTTTGCTACACAGAAAAGATAAGTGGTGTACGTTTGAATGCCAAAAAATTTAAGAAATAACATATTATGACAAAAAGACTTAAAAACCGTCGCAATGCAAGAACTTGACAGCTACGAGTATGCCTAGAATACTTGAAAATGTAAATAAATAACTATTAAAATTCTACTGAAAATGGAATTCTCGATGGAATAAATAGGTAAATAAAACGTTAAGTGGAATTAAAGTAAAGCTAATACAGAGCTAAGAGTTTTGTGTTAAAAGGTCCACAAAATATCTCCTTAAATTGACTTTACATTGAGACACTGGTATTAATAAATGCTTAGGCCTGCTGTTTTTCAATTTGGCACGTATTTAAAATAGAATGTGGAAGACGAATTCAATACCTATACGAACTCTGTCAAAGGGTTACATTTCTCGATTTAATATCAGTTTGTGTACCCAAACTAAAAATGGATTAAGTACCTGCAGACAACTTCGTTTTGGGTAACTTTAAACTTACACGGTGTTATTACAAAAAAATTTGACCAGGTTTAAAATGGGTCTAAATATAAGCCGACAACAGAGGAATGAATGACGAATACGTGACATAACCTAATAGACAAGCGCTTTTCTAATTGGCAAGCTAATAACTTAGTCCTGTCTTAAACCCGGTACTAAGTTTTTGGAATAACGGGGTTATTGGTTTTTTATTTAAACACAAGAGGCACCAAGCAGTATTACCTGCCTTGCCAAAGATTCTGTCCACTGGTTCTAAGGCTACTTATTTCACCAAATGGACGACGAAATGCTCGATTGGACTTAAGTGGAACCGCCTTATTTTTTGGATTTGTGTTTTCTGAGTGTCAGTCATTCAATCGGTACATCATGGCATTATATATTTAAAAAGAATTTAACTTTTTGAGGCAACTAATCTAAAAGTTTTGAACAAATGGACTATAAGTAAAAGGCCCTTAAGTGATGATCGCCTAATTAACAACTAGAATTATGTGTTCGATTCACAACCTACGAAAACTTACAGAACCACCTATTTATACAGGAGTATTGTTATATTCTTAAAATTATATACTGAATAACTTTTATGTACAGTTTTAAAATATTATTTCACGAAATCAACATTTAAGAAGGCTTTACGTTCAGGTATACAACTTTCGAGACTTTTGTTGATGAAATAATAATTAAGATATGTTATCTATACCTTGGATCTTTAACTAGACTCGTATCAATATATATTATTCTGTGCACGGTTTGTTTAAAGACCTAATCAGAAACTTGGTCTAAAAATTTGAGACTTTTACGTATTGACTATTTTCTTTTGGATGAAGCTTCAGATTTTATTATTGCATTACAATTACTAGGAACAAATTATTAGTTACACAATTAATATAACCTATGACATTGTATAATGTAAATGCTAAATTATTGTTATTTAGTTTTATATTCTTAAAACATGAAAGCACCAAGATTAAAATTAATAATTTAACATTATGCGTTCAAATTAACATAAAATGCAAATGTATGAAATGGATTTTGATGAATGTGAAATTCAATTACCATACGTAAATAAATTATTTCAAATGGAAATATTAGTATTCATTAATTGGAAGAAAGACATTTCTGGAACAAATCAGCTCAAATCAGTCAGCATAAAATAACTGAATATCATTTAAGAGAGCTTCATATGTAAAATACGCACATTTCTTTACAACAAAATTTGTACAAAAAAATAAAACACGTCTGCTTTATTCGTGCTTAACACGTGATATGTATTGTCAAGAATTGTCGTGAGTTTAAAATCTCTTTGAATTTCAATTTAATAACCTATTATTACAACCCTGTACTAGCTAGCACCTTTCTCCTGTGGCCATAGCATCTCTGGGTGGTTCAGCATATAATAAACCATGTGTTTCTCGCTGCCGTACGTGGACGCCTTCGTCCCCAAGCACATGAGGAACTGGCTCCTCTCCAAGTTCTTATCACAGTCCACAGAGTGGAAAATATGCACCAAACTATTATCAGCTACTCTATACACCGTCAAGTTCGACTTTATCAACGTCTCAAACAAATGCACGTCCTCCAAACCCCACCCTTTAATATTCAAATCGAACCCCCCAACTCTTTCGAAATCACACTTGTAAATACTAAGGATTCCAAATCCGTATTGCCTGAAGTACCCATAATCATCATCTATCACTTTACTGTACTTCAAATTAGCTAGTTCTCTATCAGATTTCACGTTTTCTGAACTAACCACGTATCTGCCTAGATCAGTGTTCGTCGCGACTGTATCTCCTTTGAATTTGTTGTAGTCCTCCCCATTCACAACGTCGGGGTTGTACTCACTAAACACTATAGGAAAGTAGACTTGGTTATATTTGATCGTGTTTATTCTTATTCTTCTAAGAGTTTCGTAATTGAACATCATGTCGACGTCTATGAAAAACACTAGATCGTCACTTGAGCACTCTTTTAGACCTTCAGTCAAAGCAGCACCTCTGGAGAAGGTAGTTGAGCCCATAAGAATCACTTTAATTTCTTTACCGTACACATTCTTATAATGCTCTATCAGTGATTCAGCGTGGCTGTAGTCAGACGGACTTTTAACATCTAAATATAATACGACTATAAGTGTCACAGCCTCGTCGCTTTTCAGAACAATGTCTTCGTAATTCCTCATAAACCTTCCGAAAATTTCTTGTCTTCCCGCGAGAGGAAGAATGAAGTAGATCCTTCTATCGTACACTGGATATTCGAAGTCAGTATCACTCCATTTCAGGACATTGGGAAGGTTATTCTGCAACTTCATCAGGCCATTCTCGAAAGCCTCTCTAACGTTCAGTTTCCCGAAGTCGAGAAAACTGTTCTGTTGCTGACTAGACTCGTCGAAATCTTCGTAGTCGTTGGGAACCCGCTTGCCCAGTATAGCTGGATCTTCAAACGGTGGTGGTTCTCCCATAGGCAGTTCTCTGATTTCCATTCCTGAAAATTGAAAAGGATAAATAACTATTTTTATAAACATTAACCAGAACAGTGTTAAGGGTTTTCGTGCGGCACAAAAAGATATGAAACAAAAACACAATGCTAGTGGGCCCATAAGTGACAGTGTTTTCTTTTAAGATGAATATATATAGGTATTACTCTTTAAGAAAGAACTAACTAATTGCAATTTTGTAAACAAATCAGATAGCTCAAGTAATGAGGCCATTTTTACCGTGTCTACTGCAGCTAGATAAGATAAATGAAGATTACTCTAAGGACAGAACAGCTATTCGTTAATATACAGACAATTAAATCGATAACTCTTATTGCACGCCTGAAAAGAACTTACAAACTAATTTGCACACTCACTAGCTTATTGACTCTCCGATAAAAAACCTCTCTCGTAAATCAACACAAAATTGACTGAAAATTACTGCTGCAGATATGCATGACTCCTCGCAGCCGCCGTCATCGGACATCTTCATGCCCTAAAAGCGACAGTAGGACCAGAGGTAGGCACAGTACAATACCACTTAGCATCTCGTAAAGGTCATTGACCTTTTTTCGGAGGAGGAAATCCATTATACATACCGATGGAGATGGCAGCAGGTATGTTCCCACATACCTGCTGCCATCATGGATGGCAACGATACCGTTGCAAACCCTCAACCGTCAAGTTTACCCACTAAATAGTAAAGTAAGTAACTCTAAGGTAACTAATAACAATATAATGTCCTCCTAGCCTAATTTCGACTCCAGCTGCCAATTTCAACAGAGATTAGCCAACTATGCGGTAGATATTATAGAGCACAAGTGTGTGCGCAATACACAGGTGCACTCTCTGTTTCTTCACTGTCATAATTCCGTAAGACGGCAGTCCAACATGACGGTAGAGGTCAGGCAGGAGCAGGACCGACGGCTTAACGTGTTTTCCGAGACACGCGAGTGTTGACCCCACCAACTTTCTGACTCCGGAGCTGTGTCTGAGTTATTTCAAGACCGTAGAACCCAACACTCACGACCCAAACCGGGATTCGAAACCGAGACCTCGTATATAGTACCCAGCGTGCTGACCAACAAGGCAGTCGGTGGTATATGTCATTATTGGCCTTATTATTTGAAAGAAATGCTTGACATAACTGAAGAAAGCAGCAGGTTATGTGGGACTCGCTACACGGATTCGATACCGCTGCGAACCCGTCAAGAATACCGACCAAATAGGTAATTGACCTGACAAAACCACTAATACTAACCTGTAAACGACTGCTGCAGGTATGCATGCCGCCTCACAGCCGCCGTCATCTTCTTGCCTCGGTAGCGCCGGTACCGCAGCAGCAAGTCCAGTACGTGATCGACACCATGCAACGGCTGCAGGCGCATGTAGCCGTACAGAAGTTCGTTCAGGTCGATGACCCTGCCCCGCTGGCGGGACGGCGCGTTTATTATTTCCATCACCTGGAATTTGATTAGGGTTTTTATATCAGGGCTGCACTTTCAATGCATTTTTCGAAATTTACCTTAACTAAACTAATGCCTACAGGTAGAGAACTCACAAGACTAATAAATTACTCCCACTAGGAAGATACACGAATTACCTAACCCCAAATTAAGTGTGAGCTTGTTCTATGGCAACTAGGGTAGACAGACTAGACATACCTACTTTTGCATTTTTTAAATAATCTTATGTGTCAAGTCCGTTTATCTTTGCGTGTCAAACATTGTAAACAATCTTTTTATGACTTTTAAAACTAATACTGGTAAAAAATATATATTTACTAATAGCTCTAAAAAGCTGCATATATTTAACGATAAACTACTTTATTATGATGGAATTGTTGTGTCTATCTTATTTTTAAACGAATAATTTCGTTCAAAAGGAATGTCAAGATTGTGTGCAATGTTGAACAAGCAATTAAAAACGGACTAAAGGCACAGAATAAGTACTAGTACTCCGTACAGAAGTATGACTTTGCAATGAAATTCAAAGAAATATCTACTCTATGTTGTTAACGATATGGTGTAATTCAGTTCGCCTCTGACTCAAGAACATTTTTGTGTAGACACCTACAGAAATACATTGCAAGATAATTTCATTCTTGTAACTCCGGAATATGATTCATAATACACTAAACCTATTCAGTGACGTACTATCACGCAACGCGATAAGGTTGACTGACACAAGAAGCTACTTACGCCATCTAGCGCATCTTTCTAGGACTTTATTCACGCTCGTCCAACCAGCAACCTAGTGTCGCGCACCGCCGGTGAATAAAACATAGGAGCGTGTCGCTGCCGGCTAGCGACACCCAACTTGTTTAGTCCCTTACCAAGGGGTCGCCGCGCGTAGGTACGTTTTTGCTACCTACGCGGGAAGATACACAGGCTTGCTATTGGTAAAAATGCTTTTGCGCATAAAACTTAGAATAATAACACAACAGTGTTATTATTCTAAGGCATCAAACACATTTGCTCTTTACGGGATTTAAACCTTTGAATATATTCTTGTGGAGGCACTAAATAGATGCTTTACTTTCTATAGTACCTACTTGGAGTGTACACAAAACATGTTTAAGTAACTTGTTAAACTTTCTTGTTGCATTGTTTAGTACTAACACTGTAATGAGTCTGTCCGGGACCACGGTACATGCAACTGGGCCGAAACGTTGGAAGTAAAAACAAAAACTTAGATAGGAACTTTGCATGAATTCCTGTATTATTGTAGTGTTAATGAATAAGTACTCGTTAATCGCTCAATTGTATTTGGGTACAGAACACAGAATATACAGACAAGACAAGAACGGGAACTGAGCCTCTTGCCAAAATTCAAGTTACAACCGCCCCCGCCCGCACCTCTCACGTCCTCGTTCTTGTCACACCCCGAAATGTGCCGAAGGCGACGTCTACTTATATTAGCTACGTGCGCGATGACAGCGCCCCTAGCGACCACAATTATTTTGGACTTTAGATCTGTAAGATTATGGCAACTGGATAGTTTGATGACTATTTTCGGATTATATTTAGCGAAACTAAATGAAAATATCACACTACTTGTGCACATTATTATATTAAGTAACTTTGACGGGAATATTGCTGGAACGTAGCTGGGGCTCGTCTCTGCATCAGACTTTTGCCTCCAATAAAATGTTCAATTGTGTGTTAAGGTTTCGGGTGCCATAGGGACCCATCAGCACCAAATCAAATAAAAAGGGTTGTAATTTTTGCACGCAGAATAGTAAAAATAAATTATATTAAGTAATATCATACTACCATAAGTTTCTTTATTTTTTCTCTTCACAGCAACTATGCATTAATTTTTATTTTCTCCAATTTCCATTTTGATGTTGGAAACGAATAAAACTTGCACTTAGTGCTTTTCTTACTGTTTCTACACTTTATAAAACAACACGTATTGTCACTCAATCGCGAATTTCAACGTTTTTACTTAAAAATACAAAGGTGACGTTTGTATGGAGTTCTATGCAAATATAGCAATTTGACACAGTTAATTCCAATTGCTGCCACACCGGGCGCTGTGATCACTTTTACGGTCCCCACTCCCAACTCCCTACTCACTTTGCACATAGCGAATAGGTCTTACTTCTCTAATGACGTCATCGAGTGCCTCCTTCAGCGGGGTCTCGATCCTCCGCTTGGGGTTGGAGTGGCTGACGGAGTAGATGGACTTGCTGATGTAGTCGTACGTGACGATGTCCTCAACTTTGTTCGGCTTGTAGCGGTTCAGGTCTATTGGAGCTCCTGGAAGGTAAACAAATTGGTGTTTAGGAGAAGTTCATGAACAAACATTTAATGATTTTGGGTTTAGGAGAACTTCATAAAGATTTTTTGTAGATGGGCTGGGAATTGATATGTCAGTCAGTCTGTCATTAAGTCAGCTTTCCTTTTGTACATATATTTAGTTAATTTTAATGTAATATTATTCTGTGTATCTGAGGGTGCCAATCATTGCAATCTGAAAAATTATATCATTTGAAAAACTGTGCACAACGTTCTTTCAAACAGATTTCAATGTCAATGTTCTGGCTTCTATCCACGTTAGTTTATCCCGATTCATTTACCGCTAAACATAACCCTAAAAGTTACCAGCAATGAAAGTTAGCGCTTTATGTCAATGCTCAGAACAGAAAACATACGTCACATCGAACGAACAATCACAATGTTACTCCTAATCTATTCCACGCTTGATCCCTAACCTTTGACAGTCATTTGGATGCAATTGCGACCTCCCATCGATATTGAATCAGCGGCATTGATATATCAATACCATTCAATACTGTGGAAATAAAAGGCGTCAACCGTAACGACTTACGTCAAAATACTATTGTTCGCTTGGCTGCGACTCCCCACACCTTTGACGATTTGTCGCGCCTTGTTGAAGAATACGACAAACGCGTGTAATTTGTCAAACAATTGGAACTAGCACTAACAATGGCATTGCCAAACAAATGAAGTAAAAGTTTACAGGAAAAAAATAGTATGACGAAACACTTCCGCAAAATAGACGTGATGGAGCTTGGTAAATAACATTATTTTTTTTATTTAAACTTAAATAACTAACTTTTTCCAAACTGACAAAATTTACTCGTTAGAAACTTATAGACTACAGGCCCATGTCCAAAATGGATGGGTCATATGAACCACCAGGTGACTTATATAGGACGATATAAGAGCATAAAATAATAAGATTCAGCACTATTCCGTCACTTGTAAGCTGTCCAACTGAGTGCTGGTAAGAATTCAAAAGTGCAGGAGAAGAGTAAGTTTTTGGTCATATATTTTTGTACGGTATTTTTACCATCGATAGATCCATGAAAAACAACAAGAAATTAAATCAAATTTCACTTACAAAAATTAATCGACTGTGTCATCCGGTGGGACTAGAACCCACGTCCCTTCGCTATCCGGGCGAGTGCTCTTACCAACTAAGCTACGGAGGACGTTAGTCAGTCGACGAATTTATGCAAGTGCTTGCTACGCCAGTGAGCCGGCGTTCGATTTCATCAATACTTGGGGCATGTACCCCCATGTATCTAATGGACATATTTTTACAAATATTTAATCATCATATATTTATAAGCGCGTAGTGCCGTAAAAAAATGGTGCGCCACAAAGTCGGTAATTTTTTTTTTTTTTTTAAATAACGACTTTGTGGTAACACTACGCGCTTTCTTATTATTTTTCATGGAATTATCGATGGTAAAAATGCCGTACAAATATATATGGCCAAAATGTGCTCACTCTTCTCCTGCACTTTTGACACGCGCACACGAAGGTGGTCGGTGGCCGCTACAAATGACACTCATCTGCTAGATCCTTGGATAGATGTTTTGTCAAAATGGCGAGTGGGTCACCGGTGGCGTGTTGCGAATACTGAGTCGTGGTGGCCGCCAATAGCTTCATTAAAAATAATGTTAACAGCTTGTTGCTAGCCACCGGTCACCGGCTGTGGTCGGTAGCCCATTAGCGCGGAGCCATGATAGAAATTGACTGTTTTTATTAGTAGATGTTTAAATTAAATGAGAGCGGCTTTTTAACGCCACGGATTTTTAGGTACAGTTACCAGCATATCAGACTAAACATTTATGGTGTAAATCAGCCCCATTATAGTGCAACTTGATGTGCTGTCATTCGTATGAAGCAAGAAGCAAGCTCACTACCATGTGAGCTTGCTTGCAAATTCAGGATAAGTGGTTACATCACTACAAAAAAAACATCGGTTTTTAAAAATGTACTAGCCACTGATTTACTATTTATATGTACGAGTATATATTTACTTGACAATTTCCCTGGTCTTAGTAATAGACTACAGGCCCATGTCCAAATGGATGGGTCATATGAACCACCAGGTGACGTATATAGGACGATATGAGAGCATAAAATAATAAGATACAGCACTATGATGTCACTTGTAAGTGCTGGTGTCCAACTAAGTGCTGGTAAAAGTGTGTGGCGCGTGACAGCCACCGGTGGCGGTGATCGGTAGCCCATCTGCGCAGAGCCTAACATCGTCTCGAGTGAACTTCTAAAATTAGGAACATCAGCAGACCCTTACCCAGTATCTCGTTTTCCCCTAAATACCCCGGCTCCCCAATCTTGGCCGGGAACAGAGGGACTCCTCCAGCCAGCTCATAGTCGGCGACCTCCTCAGTTGGGACCTGCAACTCGTGCATGGCCGACGCGATATCTCGGTGGAGATCTAGGGAGCGCTCGCGCAGGTCCTGGATCTGAAGGTTCTGGAATGGAGAGAGGTTGTGAGAGCCACTGGGGAAATGCTTGGGGAATTTACTGAAGCAACCAATTGAAACGAGTTGAAGTAACTTCATCGGCGTTGTGGTGTCACCGTTGTTTCTGATTTGCACCACACGTGTTTTAGCTACTTACTTTGTGATCAGCAATGTGGATGTTGTCTAATAAGTAAATTCATTTATTTATTGACTTGTGCATAAAAATTATCTGCTGCTTCTATGGGACATTTGTGCGTAGCTTAGATATTCTCATCGGCTGGTGGTGTTAACACCCGTGCCTCGGAAAGCACGTAAAGCCTTTGGTCCTGCGCCTGATCTCTCTACGGTCATGTCGGACTGCCGTCTCACCGAATTATGAGAGTGAAGGAACAGAGAGTGCACCTGTGTATTGCGCACACACTTGTGCACTATAATATGTCCTGCGCAGTTGGCTAATCTCTGTTGAGATAGGCCGCCGTAGTCGAAATCGGCTAGGAGGACATCATTCTCATCGGCTACTTTATATAGGGTGTTTTATTAGAATATTGTTGTTAGGCTGTTCAAGCAATAATAGCCGCTAGCCCTGGCAGACATATCATTGTATATGAACAAATTGTGTACTAAGTATCAAGTAAATTTTGGCACAAAAAAAATGATCGACCGTGCCGTCCCGGTGGTACTTAAACCCAACTTGAAAACTTTCTAAGATATTGCTTAAATTATAAAAATAATTATAAATTGTCTACACTTATTGTGTGGATCTGAGCAAGTACCTAACTTGTACACATTATACCAGTCTTTCCCAAAGTGGGCAATAACGCCCCTTTGTGGGCGCTGGAAGCCTACAGAAAAAATTGTGATCTAATATTAAAAAGTTGCAATCTTATTGCTCTCTCTGGTAAGAAAAGTCTCGTTCAGAATATAGGTTTAATTAAACTCCAGTACCGTTACCATGAGTTAACGGCGGTTTTAAAAAAGTGTATGGAAAATTACACAGCGCCTCTAGCTAGCGGTTACTTGGAGAACTAAAATTTTCCATACACTTTTTTTACGTTGTCGCTAGCGAGCAAACTCATGAACGGTACAGATAAGACTAATAATATGATATTGAGGTTTTAAGGTGAATAAAATGGAGGGCGCTACTAAATAACAGATTTTCAAAGTGGGCGTTAGACGACATAAGTTTGGGAATCTCTGCATTATACGAACGACCGCCATTGACCTTAGTTTGCAGTAACTAAACTGACTTATGAGTCATAATCCCATAAACTTTACTAACTTAATCAATTTATAACAAGTGTATGTATACGTATTCAGGTTGACCTTTAAAATGATATCTGGCAGTAATAGCCGTCGTAAGCTCGTAAAGATAGCCGTCCAGCTAACTTGATCGTTGCCACTACACTATCTCTGTTTGCGGCTGCAAAAAAACATTATATTCTTCCAAAACAAGAATCCATTGTATGCTATTGTATACGTTTATATGGCTATTGATAAGAATACAACAAGTGTTTGAGAAAAACGGAAATTAATATGACCTATATTGTCTTACAATGCAGCTGTTCATGCGATTATTGTAATTATTTAGCGTTGGCACTTTAGTCCATTTTCCCTAGATTTCGTGACTGCCTGACCGATGATATTGCGATATTACGTTCGACTGATATTACGTTCGTTCAGCTTGCCTATAGTAGTTAACCAGAAATACATACATTATGTTATTGCCAACTTTACGTTTACGGTGTTGATAAATAATGGTTTAATGTTGCAAATCTAAAAATACGAGGTGGTAAAACCCTTGGCCGTGGCGCTCGTAAAAGATCAAAGCTTAATAAAGTTATAAGGAGGATGCGAATGACTTAATAAAACATTCCTTACTGCATTACCAGCTTAAAATAAAGTGTTTTATTAAAATAGAGGATGTAGGTAATTCAGCCTGAATTTAAATTGCGACTTTTCAGTTTGTAGAGGTAGAGACTAACAACCGCTAAAGTGAGTCAAGTTGGCTCTTAGGTAAGGCCAACTTTTTTTTATAAGTAGGCCATACATTTGACCGCAATCTCACCTCTAACCGAGGATGGGTCATGCCTGACTAGTAACAGCCATGATTTTTCAAAGGAATTCCGTAGTGCTTAGGAAACAGTTCAGCCGCCAACGAATTCCACTCTCTATCCGTACGCAAGAGAAACGTAGATTTAAAACGTTTGGTGCATAATTGAGGTATGTCAACGACATAAAGATGGACACTTGCCTGCGTCTTATGTCCCGATAGTAAAAAGGGGTCGGTGGAATCAATTTGTGCCATTCCTTCGCACAAATGTAGCCTGTCTGTAGAACACTGAAAGGCACGCCACCTTACGCCTATGTTCAAGGCGTACCTACGCCTACTTTTACAAAGTTCAATGTCTCCAATAATTCGTATTGCTCTTTATCACTTTGACGGATTTGTGGAGACCTTGTTACATTAGCGGTAGCAATAAGCATAGGTCATGCTCCGGATGACGATGTCCGTATTTTTGAATCTAGCTATCGTTCGTGCTGTAATGCTGGCAAGAGTGACAGAGAGGGCTACAGTCGAAAATTCTGACATTTCATTTGGAGTAAACACAATAGATAGATGTGGAGTAGGCCTCTGCTGATTGCCACCGTTAATGTAACCATTTCTGGTTAAACATTGCAAGAACAATATTTGAAAATAGTCAAAAGAATGAGAAAGTATGGAAGGAATGTATATTAGTTTCACTTTTGGAATACTTCAGTATTGTGAAGGTCAAAAAGGCGTTCACCAAACATTATTCGATTGCTATCGGCTATCGAAACATTAATTATTAATTTAGCTATCGAAGCATAATATTTTATGATTATCACGATTAGATCGAAGCGATATAAGTTTATTGGAATTGTTTTGGCGTTTATCTAAGTACTATTTTTCCATGATGAGACAATTTTTCAGTGGTTATCGCTATATTATTTAAAATCTAAACGTGTTAGAAGCTTAGAAGTAATCATCATTAATACTCGTAAGTGAATGATTATTGTCATTTCATACTTAAGTATGTTTAAATGAGCATTTTTGAACGTTCACTACCCAGTCGGAATCAAAAATGGCATGGCGAAAAACGTAACTCAAAATCTACATATGGAATCTCAAGTCCTCAACTGTTGACGCAAATTGATTCTCGGAAGTCAGAATACATTGAACATATCAAAAGGGGCGTTTGGTGTAAACAACTGGCAGATATTTAACGTGAATCGAAGAGAGGAAATCATTTGTACTTACTGCAAAGATTCCTTTGGACTGTTTCCATAGAGGCTATAAGGGACCTTGGACCTTAAAAGAGATTCGAACTTCGGCTGGTGGTCTTTCACAGGGTGAAGAGTGGTCGCACTGAGCACCTCGCGCTTTTTCAGCCTGCTGGTGTACTAAAGCCGCAAGTAAGAAGACAATCAGGTCATTGCAATAAGTGCCTTAGTACCTTGAAATAAGAGTGGATTCTGTACATCTGCCGGTGGTCTTTTACAGGGTGAAGAGTGATTGCACGATGCACCTCGCGTTTCTTTATCCTGCCGGGGTACTAAAGCCGTAAGTAAGAAAACAATAATCCATTGCAACAAATGCCTTAGTACCTTGAAATAAGAGTTGATTCTGTACATCTGTCGGTGGTCTTTTAAGAATGGCGAGCAATCGCTTCCTTAGCCTGCCGGTGTACTGAACGACTAAGCCGTACATACGAAGACATTTAGGTCATTGCAATAAGTGCCTTAGTACCTTGAAATAAGAGTGTATCCTGTACATCTGCCGGTGGTCTTTCACAGGGTGTAGAGTGATCGCACGGTGCACCTCGCGTTTCTTCAGCCTGCCGGTGTACGCCGCAGATCCGCTGCTGTTGTGATGCAAGATCATCTGCATCTGGAATTGAAGATGGAAGAAATGTAATTCTTGCAAATAAACTTTCTGATTTCTGATTTTTTAATTTCTGTAAAGGATTGATAGAGTAACTAAAGAAGTAACTGTAGTTATTATTATATGTATTGTTTTATGAATTTAATGAGAAACTGGGGCGGGTATAGGTAAAAGAAAATGCAAATATAGGCACGTTTTTAACACTAGTTTGAAGGGAAATTGATACTGACATTAATTTTGGCTTTATCTGAAATAAATAAATTGAATTGAATTTGCTGTCTAAAGCGCAAAAACCAAGATTAGAATTTTAAAATACGGATTTATTCGTGGCTACTTAGTTTCAAAAATAAAACTTGAATATTCATATCTACAAGGTAGATAAATCTACTCATGTGCAGAAAACACAAGATAATAAAAATAGGAATCACCAAAGCCCTCAAGGATGAACATGGCTAAAGAATGTCACACTTCAGATATTGCTTCTTCTTTCCAAGTTTAATAAAGAAGCTCTCGCTTGAGTCATAATTCATAAACATTTCAGAAGGGATTAATATTCATTCTTTAATAATAATAAAAAAACGTAGATGGATGTGCAGGCGCGCAAAGGCAAGTTCAATTCATATAAGATTTGTAAATCTTTTACAAGGTCGAGTAAGCAGTTTGCTGTTAAAAGTCGCGCTTTATTACGATCAATATAAACGATTACTATAAACTCCACAGAATAACTATAATGATTCATTAAAACAGTGGGCCTGAGATACTCCATCGCTTCAAATATGACATATCAAATAATTTTAAATAAATTTTTTCAAACTTTACTCTCCCTTTTCGTCTCCCTAAAAGTTGGATTTTCCATACAAACTTTTATCCCCCATTTCATATACCTTGATGATTTTATATCGCGAAAAGTAGCCTATGTCCTTTGAAGGTTCTTAAACCATCTCTGTACTAAATTTCGTTTAAAACGGTTCAGTAGTTTTGGAGCCTATTCAATACAAACAAACAATACATTTTTTTCTTTTTTATTATATTTAGTGTGTATTATATATAAAAAACTCAATGATAAGTACAACTCTCTAAAAAAAATTTTAACGTCTGCTCTGTGGTATGGTAAAGTTGAAACTTGGTTTTATTAGAAATAAGTTAGGGAATCCTTTTCAGTTCCTTTGTACGACTATCCCAAAAATTATTGTCCTAAAGCAGATGCAGAGTCTATATTTGGACGTTATTTACTGCTGCTTTTACAGAAATAAATCAATTTTACGATTCGTCTTATGAATTTAAAACCTCGTGTTCCAATCATGATTCTGTTTTGTCTACTCGGCTATTAAGTAGTTATGTTTTCAATTGCGGTTCTCTTGAACATATTTATTAGATGTCAGGAGTTCAGCGCTAATCGCGAGGCTAATAAAATAGCAGACCCCAATTAGCTTGATTGTTGACTTATTCTAAGAATTTGTAATTATTCAATGTTCTTCACTTATCTTTAGAGCAAGTACCTAGATCAACTTAAGTCGCGAGCGAATGTGGGGTGGGCCCTGCCTGTAAGAACTTAGTTAGATATCTAAAAAGTCCTTTATTCATATTGGTGACGGTAAAATCTCCTAGAGATGAGACCTAGATGATTCGCCATACGACGAATAAGGTCTACCAAGTCAAGTGGGCGCAAGTTTTGATCCAGAAACGCGGGTGTTTGACGCTGTTCCGTATTTCTGACGTGTGATGAAGACTACTACTCTTAGTACTAGAGCAATAGAAATCGGAATGACTAGTAAATTAAGAATAATTATTTTTACAGATTAGTCACGTCATGCCCAACTCCATGCCAATTTTAATTTTTCAAGTAAAAGTCTTATCATTTTTGGAATTTTGATTTTCATAGTCAGAGAGAGACTCCTCATAGTCAGAGTAACTAACATTTATTTATAGGTTTAAACTTATAATTATTTCTATTAACTAATATACTCGTAACGCTTTAAAGTGATAGTTGCCTTATTTTAATGACATTTTGGGAGCCATCAGTCCAGCTGTTTATTGAGATGCTGATAAGAGTGACATTGTATCGAGTTTATAGCTTAAATTAATTACTGGCCTTTATCAGGGCGATAACTGCGCTCCACTGCGGATTATTTATTAAAATATTGATAATATAAACTATTACGTCCATATTTCTGATGACCTAAATCAATATCGAACTGTTGAAAATGCTCGAGCTTAATAGAAAAAAGAGATGAACGTTAATGAAACGAAAATAGTATTTTTTACTGTGTATGTGTGATTACGTTGCTGGCTAGACCAGCATGAATAAAGTGCTAGAAAGGTGCGCTAGATGGCGTAAGTAGCTTCTTGTAGCAGTCAACCCTATCGCGTCGCATGATAGTACGTCACTGAATAGGTTTAGTGTATTATGATTCATATTCCAGAGTTATAAGAATGAAATTATCTTGCAATGGATTTCTGTAGGTGTCTAAACGAGAATGTGCTTCACTCTGAGGCGAACTAAATTACACCATATTGTTGACGACATTGAGTAGATATTTCTTTAAAGTTTATTGCAAAGTCAAACTTCTGTACGGAGTACTAGTACTTATTCTGTGCCCTGGTACTAAGTTTTTGTAATAAGGGGGTATGTGATCAACATAAAGTTTGATGTGGTTGCGGGAATTTGACAGATCAGGGTAGGTTGGTGTGTGGACGGGTGTACTCTTAGATTAATCAAAGAGATGCACTGAATAATCTAAAAGAAATGGTTATGTTACCTACAGAGATTTTAATAATAATAATAAAATGTTTATTTCGGACAGGGTGAACCATATTTGTTAGTAACAGAGTAACTTAAGGCTAACTTAGGGACTTTAGTATCATATAATTATGTCTTCACCACAATTTGCATCTAATTTTACAAAATTTTTAATATGACTGAAAACAAGTTCGATACAATTTGGTCACAATTTTTGGGACGTTTGCGGTTTGTATATATATAGATAAGATATCTAAGTAGTGGAACGTTCAGAAGCAAGTGTACCTACACAGGTTTCCAGTACGTTGACCTAGGCAGCGTGAAAATCTGGAAAGTGGTACGGCCCGCCTACTTGAATGCGCTTTCAAAGTTACCAGTTTTCATTTCAATTGCTTTATGTTTGCACCGTTAAGCATGGTCAAGCTTTACCTAGGAAACCGTGTGGTAGGAAACATTTAGACGCCCATTTTTACCAACAACTGATTTTTTGGTGATAAATCAAGAGCAGATATGAAAATATATATGATGTCTTAGTTAGTTGACATTCCATGTAGCTCCTGTGCTAATATTTATGCCGTGTACATACTACCCGACCAAACAATTGACAAATACAACAAATATATTAAAAGTATTCCACTGCATCATGAAACAAGTGCATATCTTTTTGTCTTCTTTTTTCGAGTTTAATATGTATGTCACTGGCATCCAAGAAAGACCCATAGCCGAATGGATATGTGTGGTTAGTAGTGATGATGGCAAACATTGATTAGTTAGGAGGGGAAAGATGCTAGAACACTCAGTGCAACACGATGACTTTATTATAAAAATAGTAATAGAAGAAAAGTGGAAGTCTAAAACCAAGAAGTTCGTACATGGCCCTAATA
The DNA here is from genome assembly GCA_949316185.1 of Pyrausta nigrata. Lineage (NCBI taxonomy): Eukaryota > Metazoa > Arthropoda > Insecta > Lepidoptera > Crambidae > Pyrausta > Pyrausta nigrata. Next base: position 16,988,666 of record OX438950.1, read on the forward strand.
AAGGAACAATTGGTTGTCATGTCATGCCGGGAGGTTAAGAAAATGGCAAAGAATATATTAGAAGAATGGAGGAAACTCCATCAAGAAGAGCATAGCTCTTATTATAGATATAAAATATTTTGGCTATGGCGTAAATTTATAGGCAGTAACTTCACACACTCACCCGTTACTCGTTAATGCTACAGGGATGATTTACAAATGCACCCACCAAATAGAACTTCAATAAAAAAATAACTTAATTTCGCTTAAACATTCTTTATCTTCAAATCAAGTTTTCAGTTGAGAAAGTGACATTTGATTTAAGATAACAGAACAACGATTGCCTTCCTCATTACAATACAATGGGAAGCGCAAAACATGTCTGCGGCTCGCGTCTAGACATACTCTGGAAGACATGTCCCTATTTTTAACTTTTTTAAGTCAATTTTACTTTCACTCAAAGATTGATCGACCGTGTCATCCGGTGGGACTCGAACGCACGACACTTCGCTTTCTGAGTTGCTGAGTTTTAACTCAATTAGAAGAGCGTTCGCCCGGATAGCGAAGGGTCGTGGGTTCGAGTCCCACCGCGACGATACGATCGACAATTTTTTTAGTGCAAGCAAAATTCTTTTCAAAATTGCTTCCGTAAAGAAATTGCTTACATTATAAAAGTAATTAATTAAGTTAGATGTTCTTATTTATTTAAAACTAGCTGTTGCCCGCGACTTCGCCCGCGTAAACTACTATTTCTTTATCCTACAGGAAATGTGTTTTTTTTTTCGGGATAAAAAGTAGCATATATGTTATTCCAGACTATACTCTATCTCTGTGCCAAATTTCATTCAAATCCGTTCAGTAGTTTTTGCGTGAAGAAGTAACAAACATACACACTCACACACTCACAAACTTTCGCATTTATAATATTAGTGGGATGGGATAGTGGGATTTGTTCAAACTTTCTACAAAAATCGGACTTAAACGCAAAGTGGTATTCTCTAGCATGATCCTTTGGGCTATGCAAAAATGAAATCTAAGCTGTAATATAAAGGTAGTAATAAAAAGACAAATAGTAAACACTTAAAGTAAAAAAATATGTTAAGTTTATATTTAAATGTTCTTGTCACTCTTGCCTGGCAGGCAGTGCGAGCGAGTGCGATAGAACTTAAAATATAGACCGCCTTTCATAGTAGCACCCCTGGTGTAAAATGGTTTTACTCTTTGTTATTTGTTACTACTCGATTAATCACATTATATAATTCGGCTAAGCATCTGAAGTAGATCAAATTCAGTTTAAATAACGGTTCGTAGTAATGTTAGTGAAGTCGCTGAATTTAACATTTACAAATTATTTATTTATACTATTTTACAGTTGCAAAACAATGGCCCTTTTTGGCTTATACTATGTGTACTAGTATCTATATTTTGTTCGTATCTGGTCAAACCAAGGTAAAATATTATGGGTACCTAGATAGTCAATTTTCACTGGCTTGAATACAGTTACTTTTCATATAAGTGAATAAGTTAGTATTGTTAGGTAAGGTTTAATATAAACGACCACATTATAAATTATTTAATAAAAATATTAAAATACTGAATAGGTAAAAGTATAGGTCAAGCTCCTGACGGTTCGACAGAACCCAGACTCTACCAACTGCCTGAATAATTGTTCATTGAGAGATAAATGGAGTTGCAGAAAAATTTAGTTAAATTCGTTCAAACTTGAAATCTACGAAATTTATAATAATCCTTATGATTATTTTAAAAATAGACACCAAAATATTGTCGATCACTATTTCAAGCCTTAGGGTAACAATACAAATAGTATTAATTATGTAGATCAATTATTTTATTATCGATAGCAACAAAAATAAGAAACTTAATAACAATTGATAAAATATCCTTACTTCCTTCCCTACCTATCCCACTTTATGAAGTTTAATTTCGAAATTCTTTTGAGAAATAATTTTAACACATACTGACTATACTGACGTGAACAGTAGTGGCCAGCTAGCACATCCAACTACACATTTTTGTAATTATTTTGATAATTTTAAGCAATTTATTTGCAAGTTTTTTACAAAATAAATGCACACAAAAATGTATCAGCCGTAACGTCCGGTGGGACTTGAACCCACGACCTTCGCTATCCGAGCGAATGCTCTTCCAACTCAGCTACGGAGGAGTCAGTCGATGAATGTATGTAAGTGATTGCTCTATAGCTCAGTTGGAAGAGTACTGAAGATGCGTGGGTTCAAATCCCAGTCCAATTTGGATCTAGTCGATATTTTTGCGTGTAAAATATATATATTTGTTGCAAATACATCCCTATTAATATAGCTATACTTAGGTATAGGTATTTATTCAAACGGCAATATGTCGCGAAGGACCATCACTCATAAACTTTACGACATTAGCTACAATACATAGAATCCATTGCGGCGCTTCTCATTTAGCCAGACTCAGTTTAATTCACTTAATAAAAAGTTATATCTCGCCAATTTGGCCAATAAAAACTAGTCAATGGCTAGATTGCCTTCGCCTAGTTCCCGAGCAAAAGCTAGACTGTAAGCATATGGCTGGATTCATCTGGCCTAGATATTGACAGATGTTTGTTCACCCTCGTCGACACATAAAAAACAAACATAATTACTTTAATACACATACATAATTCAAGTCCAAAGACTCTTATCTTACGCCGTCTTTATAAATACTACGCAATTCGGATAAGTTCGTAAAAAATAAAATTCTAGACGGGAATATAGATTTTTACATCTGAATTTCCAATTACTAATGCAATTCCTTGGTTAAAGATTTTTGACGGTAGGTATTCTTATTCAACACTATCGCTTATAAATACAACAAACTTATAAACATATGTCAAACATGATCAAAACACACAAGTATTCGACACAGTTCTTGTTGCACATATTTTTTATCTGACGGATTTTCAGGTATACCTTATCACCTTAACAAACAAGACCTTGTAATGCAGGCAATTTTTCGTGTTTTAATATTTGTTTTAGTATTTATTTCATTTCTAACTCTGCGGGGACAAAGAATGGCTGGTCGTGATTGGTCGCTCTTACAATAAGACCGACCAATCAGGAAGAGCTTTCGGACAGTTGACAATTTGACGCGGGACAGTTTGTAATTTAACAGTATCACTTCGATAGATTATAATATAGCGATAAACAATGCGCTAAATTGCGATCATATGTTACGGTTCACAATTTTTCAACGTTCGATTACAATCTCACGAGATAGATTGTAATCGAACGATGTTTATAATCTTACGGTGACATATACATTATTATGGGATTATAACAGTTTGTACTGAAAGCGTAGACGAATGAACCGCACAGAAGGGAAGGGGACTTTTGTTGGCCACACTATTTTAGTTCCACTAAAAGAGGTTTTATGCAGAAAAAATAATGTATGTGAGAAACCTCCTCATATGAGCAATTTATTTATTTTTTGATATCGGTATCTCAAGAACACATTTAATAACTAGAATAGTCCATAAATCAAACAAAAACAATCAAACTGTCAGTCTCTATGCGCTGCCATAAATACTTCTACCAAGTACCTACCTAAGTAAGGTACAGTCAGTAGCACGTCAGGTTATCCAAGCTAACTACAATAACAGCTTTTATCACGAAGAAATAGAGGCGATCTCAAGATTAAAGTGGGGTAGTTTGACGAGCAGCCGTGTGAACTTAGAAATTATTACAGTGCCAAGGTAGGTAATGTACTGCGACCAGCACATCGAACTATACACATTTGTCGCAAAATTACACGTATTTCAACTGCGTAAGATTCAACAGTGTTTATCTTGACGTACTGTCGACCGAACAATTTTCTTGTATCAAGACTAAGGTTACCCCGATTCGATATGCCATTTCAGGCGATATCGGTTATTTTATTTGATGAACGGACTTAGCAATTTGCGTCTCGAGTCAGTAAGGAAGGGGCCACTTGCCCCCCCTTCGGACACGAAATGTACCGAGACACGCTAGGAAACGTCAATCTTAAGAGTATTGTGTAGTACTAGTGATGTGCACACGGAGTACTCTAGTACGGTTGATGTAGTGGAAACTTCAAGATTAGTCGTCATCGTACTCAACCGCAGAACATCTTTAGGTGCTCTAAACATAGGCCATAGCTTACGTCCAGCGCATTCCTGTGACTTTTTACTAGGTTTACCGGTAATCATACAGACGGTCAACCCACCAAAATTCTTTACTTATCTTTGCCTGCCTCACAGGCCTACCATGTAACGTAAAAGCTACCGTAATTACAATTGCAATTCCATCCAATGCACATATTTTGAAAGCTATCTTATTTCGGAAAAACTTGCAAACAAATAAATTATGGAATAGACCTTTATTTCCGTGACAATAAAAAATAAACAATTGTTATTTTTATGATGATATGTTTGCTGGTGCTAAAATTTCGTATCCTGCTTTTTAATTCAGGTCTTCAGAACACAAACACGAAAACTATGGGAATACATTTTTATTTTCTTTGAATTTTCATTCACGAAATTGCCAAAAACCAAATTTTCATGAGCGAAATCTACGTAGAGACAACACAACAATGGGGCCATAATACATTTATTATAACCACATATTATAATTAATAGTTTTATGTTCGTTACATAAGTAGCTAACAGCTAACACCTACAAAATTTCATACAGCCGGATTGATTGCGAAAAAAGTATACTCCAGTATCCACAATAACATCCCTAGTAGGTATACATTTGATTATCAAATCTTCCCGTAGTTCCCGTATCATAGCGTGTCGAAATATAAGCCGACACGCGAGGATACGTCAATCTTGAGCTGAAGTTCGCGAGACCTCCTAGTGTTTGCTTCCTTGACGGATATCCTTTGTTTAAATAAAGGCCCCGGACAAGTGAATAGCTAAATTGAGACAAATGCTACCTATAGATAGATCTATTTCTTAGTCGTATAAGTAAGTCATGATGACCGAAGGTCGTGATCATTATGTGAAATTAAACACATAGGTACAAACAAAGACTTTCTTGGCAATTCTAATGGAGTGGTTTGCCACTGACATCTCCATTTCACACACTAGCCAAAACACTCATCCCTGCCGCTCAATGTTTTTCTTCACCGTTAGGCAGCGAGATCTTCAAATAAGATTTCACTTAATATTGTTTTTTATAATAATTTAAGCCATTTCATTGGCAGTTTTACGAAATACAAATTTATTAGACATCTTTATGGATGTGTTACCCCTAGCGATGGGCAAGGGAAAGAAAAAATTGGGATGGAAAAGAAAAATACGGGAAAGTATGGGAAAATACGGAAAGATTGGGAAATATTCCAATTCGGCGGGAAAATACTCAAAAGTGGACTTAAATTAATAAAATGCGAGAATTCAGCTACTGTAAAAATGGTTTTATGCCTGTAGCACACCCTTACATAAAACCATAACAGCGGGACCACGCTAGTTTTGCCTGTTTGTCAGTTTTTATTGAACCAAACGTAAACTGCAACTGATTTATAGATCTGATTTTTTTTTCTTTGAGATTTGACGATCCTGTAGTATACTTCCTATTACTGTGCCCAAGATGTCGCGAATGGGTGCAGAAATGTAGATGTTTAAGAAATATTGGAAAAATCTCGACGTAAAGAAACAGGGTCATAGTAAAATCTCTACATTAGAAACGGCAGTTTGGCTTCTGTTAAGTTTAAATATTTGAGACAAGTGATAATAAAGTTAAATCTTCGTTATTAAAAACAAGAAATTTTCTTCGAGGTGTCTAGGTAAACATACTTAAAGTCCCGAGTGTGGTAAGTAAGCTGTAAACAGAATAGTAAAAGAAAGCCTCTTTTGTTTATATTTTTTTTGCTTGTTAACTCGAAAACTGCTTATTTTATTTGAAGACACATTTATTTAGCGTTTTTTCTTTAGGTCCAAAAGTAAACAAGATATTACAAAGTATCTGATTTGATAACAAGTTCAAAAACCTTATTCCAACTGGGGACAAATCTCGCGATACAATTTTTTTGATAAAGAAAACACTTCCAAAGTGGTAAGCTATCTTACCACTAAAATGTTAAAAAAAAACTAAATTAGGACTAACGAAACGAAAATAAATAATTAAAAATAACTAAATTATTAATTATTAAAAGGTAAATTTAGTATAGTTTTTAAATACATACATCAAAAAAAGTTTACGATTTCTTTTTCTTTTAAGATTCTTTATTTAAAAATATACAATTTGAATACAAAACAATAAAACAGTTCAATTGTTTTTCCATATAAAAAGGCTTTCAGTCATAACTTACGCTCACTCAGAAATCTGATTTAGTAAATTTTGACGGATTTTAAATATTTATTCCCGAAAAGTTGTAATTGAAAAAATGCCAAGAGGATTATCAGAAGTTTTACGTGAATAGTAACTTTAAGGGAAGAAGGATACAGCACGAGAGATATAGCACGCAAACTTGATATATCCCAATCCTGTGTCGTGACCACGTTGCAGAGGTACCACGGGATGGGTAATTTAGCTGACCTACCCCGCAGTGGTCGCCCATCTGTTTTGACTGCTGCCCAAAAGCGCTTTATTAGTTTGCTGGAAGCCCGTGACCCAACAATCAACGCTACTAAAATAAAAGCAGAAGTTCGGGCCGCCCCAGGGCTTGAAGTTAGCACTAAGACCATTTGGAATTGCTTGCACCAGGCTGGATTACGAGCACGGAGGTCTTGGCGAGCGCCTCTGAATCCCCGGCAACGTCAGCGATAGAGATTGGAGTGGGCTAGGCTTCGGCAGAATAAAGAAGATGAAGAAGAAAACATTTGGCAAAACTGTCTCTTCGTTGACGAATCGCGAATCAGGAGTCATCCAGATAACCAACGTGTCCGTGTCTGGAGAAGACCAGGAGACCGTAAAAGGCAAAGAACTGCCACAGGAGCAGTTCAGCAAGGCGGGAAATCGGTGTCCTTTTGAGGGTTGTATTATGATTGGAGCTAGAACACCTTTGATCCCGTATCGAGGCTTCATGACAGCAGACATGTATAAAGCAGTTGCTATTGATGGAATTGTCAGACCATTCCGAGTAAACCATGGGCACCAATTTGTACTGGTCGATGATAATGCGCCCGCACATCGAGCTCAACGAGTCAATGCTGCTCTCCGAGAATACGACATCAAGAGGTTAGACTGGCCTGCCGGCTCGCCTGACTGAAACCCAATAGAGCACGCGTAGGATACTCTTAAGCGAGCTGTTTGGAACCATCAGCCACGTCCCCAGACAGTGCCAGACCTCAGGGAAGCCGCTATTCAAGAAGGGGACAGGTTACTCCAAGAAATGCTGGATAACTTGATCCTCAGCATGCCCAGGAGGATCTCCGTATGTGTCCGAGCCAGGGGAGGAGTTATATTATATTGAATAATTTTTTTTTAGTCACCATAGCACAAGCTCACGCTTAGTTTGGGGCTAGGTAATTGGTGTGTTTGTTAAAACAATTTATTTTTTATTTAAATTGTCGTTAAGTTTGGTTAAACAGTATTTTCCTTTATATCAAATTTCTTTTACAATTACATTATGGTTAATTAATCAATTTTTGTTATTAAAAAATTTTTTTTTCTTAATACCAAAGGGTTTTTCTATTTAAAGAAAACACACAACAAATATTTTTTCTTGGTAAAGTTAAATTTTGAGAATTATATCAGTTTATGCTAGTGATCTCAAACTTTTTTTGATGTGTGTATAGCACATTTCATTCAAATATAAATTAAATCATTTCTAATGTTGAGATTTTAGTATGACCCGGTTTGCTCATGTCGAGATTTCTCCAATCCTTCTCAAACGTCTACATTTCTTCACCAATTCGCGACATCGTGGACACAGTAGTAGAAAGTATACTACAGGATCGTCGAATCTCAAAGAAAGAGAGACTCAGATAAACCTAAGAATTAGAACATGCCGTTTACGTTTGGTGTAATAAAACTGACAAACAGGCAAAACTAGCGCTAGCTAGTTAGGTCCCGCTGTTATGGTTTTATGTGAAGGTGTGCCAGTGTACAGGTGTACAGGCGTAAAACCATTGTCTAAATAGCAAAATTCTCGCATTTTATTACTTTAAGTGCACTTTTGAGTATTTTCCCGCCGAATTGGAAATATTCCGCATACTTTCCCCGAATTTGGGAATAAACCCTACAGTTGGAAATATTCCGGGGAGTAAACCCAACGCTAGTTACCCCTCCAGTCCTAGGCACACCATGTGTGCGTAACTCAAATTTACCTTGCAAAGTTCTGCATATTTTGTCTGTTCAACAACAAACATATACGTCCCCGTACCTTTAATATTCTAGGATTCTAGGTCTAAATTGGGAACAAAAGGAAAACTTGTATATATTACCTACATAAAATACGACGAACTTTGTTTTGCAACACCTGAAAATCTTTTCGAGACTTTCGGAGCTTCAAAAAAGGATCTTCGTTCATAATATAATATAATAAGTAAAATAACGTACCCAAAACCAGTTAACCATGCTAAACATCACATCACCAATAAATCTTTTGGTTATTTGAAGTCTAGTAAATTAAATCCTACGCCATAATCCGAATGGTAAATGATTATCCAGCAAAAACTGTAAATACTCGTAACTAAAGTGGAGCCATGAAAATGCCGCAAAATACTTGAATATATGTTTACTACTTTTAAGCCTAAAACTTTAAAATATATCAGCATCCTGGGAACCTTACCGCAAGGCCCCTTTTTATTATTGTATTAAATATAATATAATTCAAGTTCGAGAAAATATAGTAGGTAAGGTATTAGGTACCAGACTATTTTTTATCTTTCGTTTTCCTACTTTGATAACTAATCATTAGATTTTGGCATTTAAGTGTATCGATGGGTATCTACGAAACATTATCTATACTTAACAATCTATAGTTTAGTGCTTTTAATTAAGATAATTATCAAACGTGTTGATTAAAAATATACCTTAGATTCTAAAGATAAATAGTAATTCTGTATAATACAGACAGGGTTGTTTGAATAACAACAACCTCAGGGCCTGTTGTTGTTCTCAAATACAACAACTTTCTCTATGAGAAAAACATCTTAATCGTTTAAAAAATTTGCTTCCCCATACTAAATCGCTAGCAATCACTTGATATTTGTATGGTTTTTTTTTTCTTTTTTGAGTTTTTGATGTTGGTGCCTTATAGAAAGACTTAATGATAGATCGTCCAGCGTCCTGCTAGCAGGATTTTTTGTACTTCCGGAAGGACGCATTTTTATTGGGTCACAGTTCCTTAAATAATTATAATTCAAACTTAAAATTTGCATGAAAAAATAGTGTATTTCTTTCTCTTTCGTCTGTATATGATATTTTTTACTAATCGGTACCGCTATTCAATTGGCAAGCGATGGCGCACGGATATAGACGCGGTCAGCGCGTTTGCGCGCCGGCGACGTGTTTCGACCTGCCCGGCACCGATCACGCCTGGAATCGCCAACATTTTGGCGAGAATAATAATATTACTTTTGCTTCATAGTTCCTTAAACAAATAATTTCATTCCTAAGACAAAGTCCAAATTACTTATTTTTATACCTTCAGGTAAAAAGAAATGTTGTGTTAGTGTTTGAAGTTTTTTTACACCCTCGCAAGGTCTGGATCATTCTCAATGCAAATTAGTAGGTACTATATTGAATTTCTTAGGTGGGCGATAAAAAGTTCACGGGGTAATCTAGTATTTTATAAAAGCAAACCACTGTTTATAACCCCTGGCGATACGAACGTTCAAGGTCAAGGTCACCGTACTGCCGGAAGGACCAGGAGCAGATTTCATACAAACCGCGTACTTCCAGCAGGACTCAAGGTCCGTCTTCCAGCAGGACTTTTTGAAAAAATCGGACGTACTTCCGGAAGCGCTTCCAGCAGGACACGGGGTCGGACGATCTATCATTAAAAGCACCAGAACCAGCCCTTAAGAGGTGGTTGATGGTTTTCGAATAACCCTGTATACAAGTAGCTCAATTTACTTGTACCTTCTCGTAGTTGAGCCAAAGGTCGTGGGTCCAAAACCTATTCATGTGCGCATTTTCGTGTTTTTTTATTAAAAAAAAACATAAATAGCGTCGCTGTAACGTCTTTGGCGTCATTTCATACTAAGTATCTTGAGGTTTTCATTTTGTTTTTACCGGAAATTTTGTAGGAGAATATTATCACCATTACACAGCAGTATTATGTAATAAGCCACTTTCTGCTCAATGCTGACACAGTTAAGATGCGTTATCGTGATCAAGCAAGGACATCAGGCAGGCATCTGTCACAGTCATGGATGTCATGATTGGATATGGTGGACGCTTAACTACTTATAACACATCTTACTTATCACTTTGTCTCGCAGTTCCGATGTTCGGAGGTCATGGGTTCCATTCCCAGACGAAGACACAAAAAGTATAAGAGGTCCCAGTAGGATTTATTTTTCGAATTTTGTGTGGAATATAATAATAGGGTGACCCCAAAATGAGCGTGTCAAACTTAAGAGGAAGAGAGCGTGTCAAATTAAGGAGGATCATTTCAAATTAAGGACCACCAATTTAAAAAAATGTATTTTTTTAATAAGTTGAGCAATTTCTTGGCGAATTTTTGTTTTAATAACTTTAATAAACATATTTAATTATATATAAAAAAACCTAAGTCTGGAGCGGCGACAACTTTTACCAAAGTATTTCTTTTTTTTCTTCCACTAGTGTATTTTCTCCTTAAGTTTGGCACGCTCTCTTTGGAACACCCTGTATATATCAAATAATAACAATTTAAGGTTCACGTTATTCCGTAATACAACTTGAATTAACTGTGACCAGTAATTAGCTAAAAATATATTTAATACTGAACTTTTTGCTGTGTCCATTTTTTATTTCATCCAAATTGCAGATCATATAAATCATCGATCGATCATATAAATCAGCTGTCATTTACCAGTCCAAACAAATGACATGGTTGGCGCCAAAATCGTTAGGTATGTTGTCCAATGAATCTATGTCTATGGGAATCAAATATATTTTTAGCCAAAAAAACAATGGACAAATATTTTAAACCATTAACTCAATACACATGTATCTCTTATTGTCTCCATTTTTTGGTGGAATCATGGAAGACAAATCTCTTGGAGAATTTTTGTCAGTTTCTTGCCTCACTATGCTTGAGTTTCATGTAGTTTTAAATAATGTCCAAACAGATTTTGTTTTGGCCCCTTTACTTATCTGCCGTAAGCCGGCAACTATCAAATCTATTTCTGATAAATTGCATCAGCATTGCAAAAAAGAAGAAAAGCGGTCTGAAGTGAACAGATATCTTAATTTTACGGTGTGTTGGGTGCAAATGGGCATGTAATACAGACATTACAGACCTACTTTGGGCCTTACTCCGAATGACGATGTCCATATTTTTAACCGACTTCGCAAGGGAGGAGGTTCTCAATTTGTCGGAACCTTTTTTATGGGTAATAAATTTGTAAAAACCCGGTAATCCTTCGCGGACCTGTGTTGCCAAAACGTTAAAACTTTCAAAACACTTTTGTTAACCTGAGAGAATTTCTGTGTTCCACAGGCTAACAAAAAGCCTTAGGAACACAGAAATTCTATATAAAACGCTGATTGGCGCGCATTGCATCTACACAAATGACTGTGAAATATGACCAATCTGTCGCGGAGGTTGATAGTTCGTTTTGGCCATGTCCTGTGGAAGAAAGTCGGTGCGAATTAAGTTTTCGTATGTCTACGATGGCGCCGACTTTTCTTCACGTTTCTTGCTTAGCGATAAAAAAGACATTTCCAATCCAACTGTATAGTGCATTTTTTTTCGAGTCTAGCCATCACGCTCCTTTGCGCTGTCATGCAGGAATGAGGGACAGGGACGGCTATAGCCGCAAATACAGATTACTTCGTCTTACAGAGTAGCGGCTTAAGTGACAGCCAGTAGCCACCGTAAAGTATGGAGAGAGAGGCTATCGTCTACCATAGTTAATCTCGATGTGTATTTTATTAGAACCTTACAATTTACTTATTCGTATTTTGTGATTGAAGAGTTAGATTAGTTTCTGTCACTGTCAGATCACAGCCCAGATAAATAAACTTTGAATGTTAACAAATAGTACCTAATTTGCTAAGAGAGTTGTTGTTCCACCCATAATGTCTATCTTACCTGAAACATCTTAAAGTTTTTTTTACTAACTTTGTATGTACTTCGAAAGTTATGGGCATCTATCAACTCCATTTAGTAAATTGGTTCATACGTCAACCGACGCAAAATACCACAGACTCGTTCTTTTTTTAAATCACATCTGCTCCTGGTGTAAAACCACCGAAAGAAGAAAAAAAAACCTTTTTCTCCGAACGTCTGGCACTGGTGCTCATGCCTAATTAACGGTCATTGCAGAGGCCGAGGACTCGCGATTCTTCTAAGCGGCGCGGGCGCAGGGTCATTGACCTGCCATTTCGGCAACTCGGTACAGTCGGTGATAAAAACGAAAGTAGCGCGACACCAATGATTGATGGACCTCTTTAGCCAACGGTAAATATGTTTCGTAATTTGTTCTGAAAAACTTCGTGAGCCCTGTAAACTAAATCCTATCAAACACATTAAATGTAAATGAATGCGAAGTTCTTAACGGTTTCGCTGATAAAAGAAGTGAGATCTATCGGGAAACCAAATTCTTATAAAGCGCCTTATACTCCTATTTTTGCTACTCAATAATGCGGCTGGCAAGTTTGCATGTAAACTAAATAAAAACAATAAGGGGAAAATGCCAGTAAGTAATATAAATGTTACGTCGATCGCTTAAAGTTGTTGAGGTTCTTGCTACGAAAGTCGAACTAGAGCAAACTCTACATGAATAAACTCGCATACGATACTAGTGAAATCGTAAATGATGATTCAAGTTGAGTCATTAAAAATATAAATTATTTAATTATCTACCCAAGCTCGTCTCCAGCCAAAACCAATTACTTTAACAATAAATCCATTAAAGGTTATAAAAGCAGCCGATTTTAATTAACTGTATTTGTATGTCTGTACAAAAGGGCAAACTCCTTAAACTACGAGTATAAAAAAACCAAGACGCCTCTTGTCCCGTCCAATTATGAAGGGCCGGAAAAAAACAAAATTGAAATTCGGCGACTCCGGGTTTTTCGACTTAGCCTTTTTGATGTGTGTGGAGGGATAAAAGTGGTTCGTAAAATGAGGAATTCAGAATAAAGTAATCAATGACTTTATACTTCCAAGGATGTCAATAACTGTAGAGGAAACTTTTTACACCCTTTTTACGGTTTGTAAAAGATTTGCATGCAATTTGAACAAGAATATTATTTTTATTCAGTAGATCTTCCCGATTTTGATTTACACCACAGAATAATTAGTACAAGTAGAAACGGAAGAATCTAAACGAACTATTACGGGTTTGGACGAACTAATTCAACCAATATTATGCGACTAATAAACACTCAGAAATGTTTCAGATGGTATCAAAATATCACCAAAAATAAGGAATGCATTTACTGTCAATCCCAATAGTTTTAAAAAATAGTTTTATACTGTAAAACCATTGCCCCACAAAAAAGTAATGAAGAAAGCTAAAGGTTCCAAAGAACAATATGACAATAATTGTTATGATGAAACAAATAAAATGATATCGTAAGTACCTATTTAAGTATGAATTCACAATCATAAACGATTAACCAGCGATCTTTACAATTTGCAAGATATTTTGGCGAGTAGTATAGACTAAGCTAAGTGTTAGTTACATCACCCGACGCGTCCTGACATTTATCGCCCATTGTTCTCGAGTGGAGACATAAAACTGGCCCATAGCTTCTATGCCAAATGTCATCGACGATCGATGGCAGATAAATTAGGGCAGGAACCATGAGCGAAGATGAACAAGTTAATGAATTCGGACAGTTTACAGCTTTCTAGAATATTCCTAGTTTCCCATCATTTGTCATTCTGTTTATGTTACATGGGTCGAGTCATAGACATAAGATTTTCGCGCGACGTTTGGTAGAAAAACGTTTATCAGTCTATTCGTTGACTATGAAGAATATTTGACGTTAGAGTAATAAAGAAAGAAGAACAAAAGAAACTATCAAAAGCACATTGTTACAAATTGTCGGGTGTAAATGGGTTCTTAATTTGCACTTACGTACTTATGTATCAAACTAAACTTTTATCTAGCCCTCAAATTATCTTCCACCGTGTATGGAAGTAATATCCATCGTATATGGAAGTGCCATACATCTGGTGTAGAGAAGTGCTAACACAAGTCCTTTTAAAGTCGGACAATAGTTTTTACTTGACAAATATTGTTCAAAATGCTTGTGAGAAAGTTTACTCGCCGTAAGCTATATCTGGGTATGAATAGTGAATATTCACTATTGATATTTTTGTAAACTGATACCTTATGCAGGGCCTATAAGACAATTCAAACGGTCGTTGTTTTTTTAGTTTGATGTTCATCAACAAGCCCGCATAATTCCTTTATTATAGTTCTCCTGTTGTGTCAAATGGCCAATCTGCATTGATGAATTCTAAGGATGACTGCAGTTTTCCGTTATTACATTAGGTACATCCATTTGTCACTTAAGGCATATAAATTGGCCTTACAATGCAATAAAGTACCTTCGTGTGAGTTGATAAGTAGATATGCTTACCGTTTTACTATAGAATTGATGAAGAGACGGCTCTCATTTAAAATTTATGAAGACTGAATTTACTCTTTACTTCATATTTAAATGATGACCGAGTACCAGCATAAAAATAGATGTGTCCTTCGCTATGAACAGTGTTACTCGTACAACATCTTCATTTATCATCTTATTAGCAATTCTTTGTAATGAAACTGGGCCAGAAGCAAATGCAGGCCACTACTTACGGCTAAATTCATTCCTGACGTCGAGTGATTTATAAGACTTGCAGATGAAATGCAAATTGGTTGTATACCTCGCACACTAATTACCATGTAGATTTATTTGTGTGAGAGAAACGAGCATTCTCGGTAAATACGTAAACATTGAGACAGAAAACAGACTGAACTTATACATATAAAAGCAATAATACCCAGTGTATTTTAAGGAGCTTGAGTCGCTTAATCAAACCAATTAACAATTTCAGTATTCCGAGGTAAACTGTAACTTGCGCCTAATTAGTTATTTATTAAAACTTCAAGATACGTAGAAATCAAGAATGCGGAACTACATATAACTATGTAGTTCCGCATTCTTGATTGATTCAATCGGAATTGCAATATAATATAGGTAAGTAGAACAAGATAGAATGAAAAATTCGATTACCAATCTACACAAAATGGCAATTGCTGTGATCAAACAGCGACAGAAAACTGAAGCAATCATTAGGTGGAACAATCTGGAGCCAGACAAATCATCTTTTAATGATACTGAAAATTGCAACCAACGAATGCACATTGGTAATGGTAGAGCGACCAAAGTTTGGCGACCAACATTTGATCGACTCTACATCAACACACATGTCAGTATTCAAAATTTGCACCAACAAATGTTGGCCAATGCCAACTGGCCAATAATGATCAAACGTCGAAATGGGTCATTGGTCGATGATGGCAGTTAGGCGCTGCTGGACAAGACGAGGATCAATCATTGTTGACCTGAAACGAACGCTTAGAGGTCATCCCTGAGTTGGTTGGAGTAATACTATTTGATCAATTAGGCCCACCGTGAAACTCGTCGAGTTAAGAAGTCAAGAAGGGCCTTCTTGTTTAATATTAAAACCCTTGGTTTCTGACTTGAACCGTGGCTGACTTCCGCCAGCGTTTGAGGTGATACATTTTGGTCCAACGCTGTAATCACAAGTAGCTGAATAACTCGCCTTTTGGTAAATCGAAAGAACTGGACTTTCATTGTACCTCAGTCTATCTACATCCTACATGAGGATCATAAGAAGGCCTATAACCTCATACATGACTAAAGGTCGTGATGATTATGTGGAATGAAATCCAACTACTTTTTTGGCAATTTTAATCAAGTGGTTTACCATTGCCTTCTCCACTTCACACTAAACCACTACTGTGCAAGTTACCTCACGATGGTTTTCTTCACCGTTATTATAAGCATCATAAAAATAGGTAGTTTTTACTTTAGTCACAGAATAAATACTACGTCTCTAGTCCTATATATTTGTGTGCGACCTTCCTGCGGTCGCCAGAGGTGCGGGGGGCGAGGCACGCCAGACGTCAGCGGGTGACGGGTGATGTTGTGGGGAAGAGGTTTTGGTTTGACAATCGCGTGTGATTGTCGCTTCCCCTCCTCCCGCACGTCTGACAGGGTGCAAGGAAGGTTACACATGAACTTTCGGACTATAAGACATGTTATTGGGATTACACCCTTAACACTGATAAAAATACTATTGCAAGTATTTAACAATCGAAAGATGAAGCTTGCAAATACAATAAAATTATTGTTTTTACCTAAGTGTTAAGCATTCACTTTGCAATCTAAAGATTAGATATTGCGGTAGATAAAATAACTACCAGAGGCGAGAATTGCAATAATGTATCAGATCGGACACTCGCATCGGAAAATGCAGATGCAACCAACACAATTACCTGTAATCAATCGGTTGACGCAAGCCCAAACAATTGGAACCACGCCCACCTCTAAATATAGTGTAGTGCAAGTAGGCGATACCAATTACCAAGTACTCGAAGCGAGTGCCCCGAAAATACCAAAATAAATGACGTTAACGGAAATTTGGGTTACAGAGGTGAGGCGCACGTGTGGTAATGTAGTTTTGTTAATGTCTTGCGTTTCATTCTTGCGAAACTGGGTATCGAAAGAATGACAATCGATGAACTTCCGACTAACTATGGTTTTGTTTGTTCCATCGATATCACCAGTAGAATCAGTACTATTAATAAGCTGTATCCTATCCATACTATACCAGAATAGAACCAAACAGCAAGCAACATAAGTAAGATTTGCTTGAAAACAGACGAAGCGAAGAAGCTTGTATTTTAAGCTATAGTCTAAAAAATCTAATAGGTTCAATTCGACAGCTCAGAGTTATCACAGAACAAAACAGTGTATGCGGAGGGATTTCATAGACGCCACCAGGCCTGTGTATCTCCCCGCGTAGGTAGCAAAAACGTACCTACGCGCGGCGACCCTTACTTAGGGGCTAAAACAAGTTGCCAGCGACACGCTCGCGCGTTTTATTCACCGGCGGCCGCGCGGCTACGTTGCTGGCTGGACGAGAATGAATAAAGTACTAGAAAGAGGCGCTAGATGGCGTTAGAAGCTTCTCGTAGCAGTCAACCCTATCGCGTCGCGTGATATAACGTCACTGAATAGGTTTAGTGTATTATGAATCATATTCCAGAGCAATAAGTATGAAATTATCTTGCAATGGATTTTTGGAGGTGTCTACACGAAAATGTGCTTGACTCTGAGGCGAACTAAATTACGCCATATTGTTGACGACATTGAGTATACATTTCTTTGAATACAATTGCTAAGTCATACTTCTGTACGAAGTACTAGTACTTATTCTGTGACACCACATAAAACAATGAAAATAAAATGCTATTGATTTTAAAATAAGAAAAGATAGATAGCACTGACCTGAAAGTATATTATGCGACACATTTTCGTTTATATTTTTTATACATAAAGTGGAAAATTAATCGAAAATGTATATTTTTACTCGTTACGGAGGTACAGATTTATCGATTCATCGGTTGTTATTGAACAAATTACATTTCAGTATGCAATTTCGAGTTTGAACACTCAATTTTATT
The DNA here is from genome assembly GCA_949316185.1 of Pyrausta nigrata. Classification (NCBI taxonomy): domain Eukaryota; kingdom Metazoa; phylum Arthropoda; class Insecta; order Lepidoptera; family Crambidae; genus Pyrausta; species Pyrausta nigrata. The sequence goes on from OX438950.1 coordinate 17,006,469, forward strand.
CGTGGTTCATAGAACGTAATTCTAAAAGATACTCATGAAATAAATAGTCACTAAAACGTAAAATATTTTGTAATAATTAGCAATGTTTTGAATCGATCGTAAATCGATTTGATCTCAGAATCGTTTATTCTTCCTACCGATTCGTAAGCACCCGACCCTATATTATGTCAACTGTCAAATTAAACCTATTAAATTATTCAGACTATAGTTAGTACCAACTATTATTTATTCTTTGCTAGTAATAACATTGTATCAATTTATAAAAACGAGCAAACGCAGACAGACTGTTGCCGATATTATCAACGACAACGACTCTGTTGAAAAAAGAACACTATTATATTATTTAAAACCTTGTATCTTATAATTATTATCCATTATATTCTTACTAAAATTCACATTTTAACCAACTTTTACAAAAAACCACAGCTTATTTTAACTTTATATATTTCAGAAAACTAGTTATCTTTTAAAAACGATCAGGATAATCATAATAAAGTGGTTTAGTACAGCGTTTTCGTGCCGCAAATTATGAAGCTAGATTGAGCTGAGAAGCCAAATAGTATTTACCTGACTATTTTTAAAACAATGTTAATGACACCGTTCTTACCTAAGTAAATTGGCCTAAAAACAGCTTATCCGGCAAAGAAGCTCGAAAAACAGAAATGACTCGTGTTTGTAAAACTACACCCAAATCACGCCATACTATCCATAGATTCACTTTAGATTTACCACAACACTCTTCTGTCAACCGAATAAGGTTCATTTTATCCAAGTTTCGCAACATGGTCGTGGTTTTTCCGTAATGTTGAAATAACCGCGAGAATTTCGTGATTGTATAATTTGCATTAGCCGTACATTTTGGTGCGTGCAGTGGCATTTTACGGAAATGTAATTTTATATCACGCTGGGTTCTCTTAGATATTTTGAAGAAGTTCAATAGCAACCAATAAGTACATAATGCTTGTCGATGCAGTAAGATTAAAATTAAACACAGCCAGATGGTTGAGTGGTATAAAATAACCACGTCGTTGGAAGTTATGCAGATGTAGATTAGTCTAGGATTAAAATAGCAATGTCATGTTACTTACTTTTAAGACCTCATTTTTGCCATGCCCGACAGGGTAATTGTTACTATAGGTATACTCGTATATTTTTACTTATTGCAATGAATACTCTGAAACTGATCTTGGAAAAATAAATGTTTATTGACTGATTGATACGACCTACTAAATCTTAGAACAAAGTTTAAATGGTGTCCAAATAATTTGAATGTGCGATTGTTCCTAGTTCTAGACCGAATCGTATTTCCTGTCCCCATTCGAGCCAGACAGCCTTGTAGACATCCTACACATCCGTTAATTATACACCATCGTTATACCAATGATTTATTAATTAATCATTGATCTATGTGACGTTAATATTATAATTATGTATTTCGTTGACGTTATACTGTTGTCTTGCAGTGCAGCAGATGAAATGACATGTTTTTTTTAATAATGATTCAATTCACAATAAAATTCTATTCAGATTCAGATTCTGAATATTATGTCCCACTAACAAGGGGCATTTAGAAATGTCCCAATATTGATCAGCGAAAAAAACTCAGTCATCATTGTCATCGCCGCTTTTGAAAGTTTTACTATTGTTGTTTTTATAAAAAATGAAAATTACATTTGTGAAAATCGCGACTGTATTCATGGGCAACGGTTTCACGATAGAAAGAAAGGTCATTTAAGAACGCACGCGATTTTATCGCTAAGAGCGATTTCTTCCAGACGATCGCTGGGTTTCAAAAAATTCTTCATCACAGGGATTGGTGCAAAACCTGGTTATTATGACTTTAGCAATTTAATGTCATAATAACTTTTCCTTTTGGTTATTAACTTTTCCATTTAAGACGGAGTGGCTAATAAGGGAACAAGCTTCATGAAGTTATGAAAACAACTTTTTAAAAATGTTAGCTTTAGACTCTTTAGTGCTTATGCATATGCGGTAGGCATGTCTGGCTGGTAGGTAGCTTAATATAATACTGACAGCAGAGTTAGGACAAGCTTACAACAACAAATGCCTAAAACCCCTGCTACAAGGCGATGTGGTTACCCCAAAATGTCAGCCAACCGAACACTATATAGGCAATATGATAGCTAGTTTACTGCCTTGTACCGGACAACATTGTGTGAAACATTCCATTCGAATACCTCCAGGGTAGCGATGGGCAAGGGAAAGAAAAAATTGGGATGGAAAAGAAAAATACGGGAAAGTATGGGAAAAAACGGAAAGATTGGGAAATATTCCAATTCGGCGGGAAAATACTCAAAAGTGGACTTAAATTAATAAAATGCGAGAATTTAACTACTGTAACAATGGTTTTACGCCTGTAGCACACCCTTACATAAAACCACAACAGCGGGGCAACGCTAGTTTTGCCTATTTGTCAGTTTTATTACACCAAACGTAAACTGCATGTTCTAATTCTTAGTCTTTTTTTGAGATTCGACGATCCTGTAATATACTTCCTATTACTGTGCCCACGATCTCGCGAATGGGTGCAGAAATGTAGACGTTTGAGAAGGATTGGAGAAATCTCGACCTAAAGAAACACACATTGTAACATAGTTAAATCTCTACAAACGAAACGGCAGTTTGGCTTCTGTTAAGTTTGAATATTTTAGACAAGTGATAATAAAGTTAAAACTTCGTAAATTAAAAACAAGAAATTCAGAAAACAAATGGGTAGGTTTATTCTCTTCGAGGTGTCTAGGTGAACATACTTAAAGTCCCGAATGTGGTAAGTGAGCTACCAACGGAATAGTGAAAGAAAGGCAGTTGAATTGTTTTTCCATGTAAAAAGGCTTTTAGTTATAGCTAACGCTCACTCAGAAATCTGATTTAGTCAATTTTGACGGATATTTAATATTTTTTCGCAAAAAGTTGTGATTGAAAAAATGCCAAGAGGATTAGAAAGAAATAAAATACATTTATTAATGAATGGACATCACATAACACACAAAAACAGATAACGTAACGGGCACGGTTATAAAACAAGAAACACAACAAAATTACAATTTATGTGGGTAAGCCAGTCGGACTGTGCAGTTGTGCGCCTGTGATGTCCATATTAAAAGGGCCCCACTCAGCTTAAGTCGTGACCCGCTAGGGGCCCCGACGCTGGTTTTCAGAAGACCCTAGCCGAGTGAGGTCACGGACTGATACGCCAAACATTATTAAAAATAACAATACCTATTATTAATAAACAGTAAAAAACTAAATTATTGTCTAATATATATATAATGTGTATAAGTGTAAAACAATAAATACAGCACGGACAGATATTCGGATCACTAACTCACGCAAAACGTAATTATTGCTACGCTCATTATACTTCGTAGTTTGTAACTACAAAACAAGATTCAAAAATCGCTGCAAGATTATCAGAAGTTCTACGAGCAGGAATAGTAACTTTGAGGGAAGAAGGATACAGCACGGGAGATATAGCACGCAGACTTGCTATATCCCAATTCTGTGTCGTGAGCACGTTGCAGAGGTACCACGGGATGGGTAATTTAGCTGACCGACCCCGCAGTGGTCGCCCAACTGTTTTGACTTCTGCCCAAAAGTGCTTTAGAGCGCGCTAGATTGCTGGCATCCCGTAACCCAACAATAAACGCTACTAAAATAAAAGCAGAAATTCGGGCCGCCTCTGGGCTTGCAATTAGCACTCAGACTATTTGGAATTGCTTGCACCAGGCTGGAGCACGGAGGTCTTAGCGAGCGCCTCTGAACTCCCGGCAACGTCAACGACAGAGATTGGAGTGGGCTAGGCTTCGGCAGAATGAAGAAGATGAAGAAGAAAACATTTAGCAATACTGTCTCTTCGTTGATGTATCGCGAATCAGTACTCATCCAGATATCCGACGTGTTTGTGTCTGGAGAAGACCAGGAGACCGTGAAAGGCAAAGAAGTGCCACAGAAACAGTTCAGCAAGGCGGGAAATCGGTGTCCTTTTGAGGGTGGTATTGTGAATGGTTATTAGAGCTAAAACACTTTTGATCCCGTACCGAGGTTTCATGACAGCAGAAATGTATAAAGCAGTTGCTATTGTTGGAATTGTCAGACCATTCCGAGTAAACCATGGGCATCAATTTGTACTGGTCGATGATAATGCGCCCGCACATCGAGCTCAACGAGTCAATGCTGCTCTCCGAGAATACGACATCACAAGGTTAGACTGGCCTTCCCGCTCGCCTGACTTAAACCCAATTAAACGAGCTGTTTGGAACCGTCAGCCACGTCTCCAGACAGTGCCAGACCTCAGGGAAGCCGCTATTCAAGAATTGGACAGGTTACCCCAAGAAATGCTGGATAACTTGATCCTCAGCATGCCCAGGAGGATCTCCGCATGTGTTCGAGCCAGGGGAGGAGTTATATTATATTAAATAAAAACATTTTATTTATAAATTGTGGTTAAGTTTGGTTAAACAGTATTTTCCTTTATATCAAATTTCTCCTACAATTACATTATGGTTAATTACTCAATTTTTGTTATTAAAAAAATAAAATTAGTTTTTTTTCTTAATTTCTAAGGGTTATTTTGTTTAAAGAAAACACACAACAAAACATTTTTCTTGATAAAGTTAAATTTAAAGAATTATATTAGTTTATGCTAGTGATCTCAAACTTTTTTTGATGTTATTCATACAAACGCTAAAAAAAACCTTACAATTCTCTTTAATTAAATCTATTACATGTGCAAAGTCGCCTTTATTTGTTTTAAACATTAAATTAGTATTGCGCGATTTGTCCACATATGGAATTAAGTTTTTGAACTTGTTAATAAATCAGATACTTTGTAATATCTTGTTCACTTTTGGACCTATAGAAAAATAATCTAAATGAATGTGTCTTAAAATATAACAAGCAGTTTTCAAGTTTACAAGCAAAAAAGTATAAAAAATGAGGCGCCTTTCTTTTACTATTCCGTTGATAGCTCACTAACCACAATCGGGACTTTAAGTATGTTAACCTAGACACCTCGAAAAAAACAAACCTACCCGTTTTGTTTTCTGAATTTCTTGTTTTTAATAAAGAATAATAAAGAACTTTATTATCACTTATCTCAAATATTCAAACTTAATAGAAGCCAAACTGCCATTTTTAATGTAGAGATTTTACTTTGACCCTGTTTGTTTATGTCAAGATTTCTCCAATCCTTCTAAAATGTCTAAATTTCTGCACCAATTCGCGACATCATGGACACAGTAGTAGGAAGTATACTACAGAATCGTCGAATCTCAAAGAAAGAGAGACTCAGATAAACCTAAGCATTAGAACATGCCATTTACGTTTGGTGTAATAAAACTGACAAACAGGCAAAGCTAGCGTGGTTCCGCTGTTATGGTTTTATGTGAAGGTGTGCTACAGGTGTAAAACCATTGTCAAAATAGCAAAATTCTCGCATTTTATTACTTTAAGTACACTTTTGAGTATTTTCCCGACGAATTGGAAATATTCCGCATACTTTCCCCGAATTTGGGAATAAACCCAACAGTTGGAAATATTCCGGGGAGTAAACCCAACGCTACTCCAGGGTAATCGTGGCGTGCAGAAAGGGCATAAAATATTCACTATAAACCTGTTGCCTGTCCCTTCGACCTCGTTTGGTGACAAAAGGCGAACCAGGAAAGTGAGGGTTTGTGGTAACTGCTAAAGTTTAGCAGTGTGGCTAAAATGTATAGGTTATCCAATTGAAAAATGACAGCCTATCGCGATTTTATGATACAAACTGACAAAGACTAACCTAATCGAGCACTTGAAGAATTCCCTCTTATATCTAAGGTATAATAACAATATTATCTTTAATTCCGGCGTTTAAGTAGCGGTGTTTTTAAAATCTATAGGTTGTCCAATTGAAAAAAACAGCCTATCGCGACTTTATGATACAATGATATCTGGATTTGTTCAAGGCCTATTATCTGAGGTGAAAGCCCACTTGCGCCAGACCGGATTAGCTGATCCGGACTTGTGCAAGTGGGCTTTCAACTCAGATAAGACTGAAAAAGTCCGGAATAGCTAATTCGGACGTGCGCAAGTGGGCCTATGTCCTTAATTAATTCTGATGTTTAGGTAGTTAAGTAAGACCTATCAAAGAATAATAAGTAAGTCCTATCCTATGGTAGTTAAGTAAGTCCTATCAAAGAATAATAAAATAGTATAAGTAGTTTTATTGTATATAATAAGTAATGATAGGTAATGAGCCGTGACTTGCACGGTACGACGCTCTTATTGGGGACCCACCCCTATAATCATCATTTATTTCGTCAACATGCTTACAAACAATACATTTTTGTTGAAAATTAATTCCTATTTTCTAGATATTACATTCTAGTTTAGTCTTCTGTACGTACAAACTTGTGTTTTTACTTAATATGTTGGTATAGGTACGTAGCAGACAATCTTAAAAATATTCCTAATTCCAGTAGGTGTATTCAGTAATTCCAGATGGTAGGTACTTACTACAAATATATTTGTCCTTGGTTAGAAAAGTACCTACTTACGAAGCCTATTGTTCTCGATATCGTTAACAGTTTTGTTAACGATATTATTGTCCTCCTACAAAAAAATATAAGAAACTGAAAAATTTGGTCCATGGTGGTACCTAATAGGGACGGTCGCCAACACATAAGACAAATATGCATATAGAAGTGCCTTGTAGAACACACTGTGACTGTGGCCGCTTATGTAGTTGTTAAGGGTTATTTTGCAACAGATATCATAAGTATGATGTGCTAGCCACTGGTACGTAGGTACTTACAACTAATTATCCAGAGAAATATATAGCTCTGTACCAACTAAAATAACCTAAAGTCTGGGTTCAAGATCATTAGCACTTAAAGGTAGTACAAATATAGACGCACGTGTAACGTAATTTACCATACACACGTAGAATGGAATGTATGTAACTGGCTTTGTCGTCGATTCTGTTTTAGATTAAAATTCCCATGTTTACTTTCCGATACAAATAACCCTTGCCCTTGCTTGATCTAATAGCTCTGAAGCCTACCAAAACAAAGTTCGAATTTTAAAGAGTAAACATGTCGGGCTTGATTTCATGTTTTTACCTATCCAATTTACAAGCAGGTCTGGCAAGTCACATCTAAAATTTTCATTACTTTTCAGACTCTAGAAACACACTGCATGAATAAATAAAAATATTGGGCAACATCACATTCATTGCTCTAATCCCAAAGTTAAAGTATTACACTTTACTAGTTTTATTTATCAGTTAAAGTACCACAACACCCAGACTCAACCGGGGATCGATCTCGGGACCGCCGAGATGGCGGCACGATTAAAACGGGCATGCGAGCCAGTCGACTATTGAGGTCGTCGATTAAGTTAGATATATATGTAGAAACCGAAGTAGGAACCGAACACAAACTTGAAATTAGTACGAGTAACATAATTGGCATTTCGATTCAGTTTTATATCACTGTCTACTTTTTGTACACCTGTGCATTCACACATTGACCTAAAATCCGCCGGAAATAATAAATAAGTAATTTTTTTAAAAGTATCTGGTCTGACTCTCATTTAGATTTAAAATTCAATAACACGTTTTCGATATAAAGTTAATAAATAAGATACCTAGATATGTTTGCGGGTTAAGATTTAAAAGTGAAGTAAACAATTTTTGTATGTTTGTCTGAGTTAATTACAATTGGTATGTAAAAAAACGATTAAGAGGTGAAAGAGGACTAGATAAAATTATCAGAATTGAAAACTAAAGTTTATTTTTGGTAGACACCAATTACATTCTTGTATAATTGCTAAATAGCCGATCTGATCTACAACTGTACCACTGCACTGCCTTTTTTACTACAAAAATTTTGGTAAAATAGTTTTTTTTATCATCTATTAGCATTCAACATTTTATTGAAATTACTTTATGTATCTGTAGAATCCTTTTAGATCTGTAGTAGGTACTCGTAACTCTATCATTAATAAATTATACACGTGTTCATGAATACAAACAGCTCTAATTCAGTAACAAGTAAGTATAGTAAAAACAACTTGTTTTTTATTTATAAACATAATTATGCAGATTCCATACGATGCGATTAAATAAAATTGCATCAAACACCGGTTTAGACGACATAAATTACTTATTAAATCCATCTCGAACACGTGGTGCGCTTACGCAACTCATTGATATGTGATAGCTTGCCTTAACACGATACTGATGAGGATCAATATTGTAATTATTAATCACAAGCAGTTCCCCGCGACTTCGCTCGCGCCAAAAGTCGCATTTTCCATGTAAACTTTCGGGGATGATAGTTTCACCCTCCTGATGACTTTATATCGCAAAAAAATCTATCTCTCTACTAAATCTCATTTGAATCGGTCCAGTAGTTTTGAAGCCTATTCAATACAAATAAACAAACAATCAAATCTTTCTTTTTTAAAATATAAGTGTAGATAGTGGTAGTAGATAGTGTCTTTTTTATTTTACAGGGGACACTTACGAGTATACCTACACGTCCCTGAAGCTCCAACTCTGCTTCGGGACAAGTTTTGGGCTAGTGCTGAGAAGAAGAATAAGGTACCTATAATAAATAGGTGCGCGTAAGAAATGATTCATCAATAATGATCATGCCAAATAAAAAAATAAAAAATTGTCCTCCTAGCCGAATTTCGACTATGGCGGCCTATCTCAACAGAGATAAGCCAACTGCGCGGGACACATTATAGTGCACAAGTGTGTGCGCAATACACAGGCGCACTCTCATTTTTCTTTACTTTCATAATTCGGTGAGACGGCAGTCCGGCATGACCATAGAGATCAGGCGCAGGACTTAACGTGCTTTCCGAGGTACGGGGGTGTTAACACCACCAACTTCCTGATTCCGGAGCTGTGTCTGAGTTTTTTCAAGACAGAAAAACCCAACACTCGGCCCGACCCGGGATTCGAACCCGGGACCTCGTGGATAGTACCCAGCGTGCTGACGACTAGACCAACGAGGCAGTTAAAAAATTAGGCAATGACGAATTAAATGAAAAATAACATCGTAGAAGGTTGAAGTTACGAAAGGAGCGATACAATTTTATGGATTACTTCGCGAGTTATTTACGTTTACATTTTATACGCAGCGGTGCAAATACATTTTACGGCTTTTAAACTTTCATGCTCACTAACATTAGAATAGTTATTTACGGGATAAATATCATGTAAACTCACAAATAAAAGGTACCTGGTAGCAGTTCCGTAAAATGGCAATTTTCATTTCATTCCTTTCTGTACACCAGCACAGAATAAGTACTAGTACTTCGTACAGAAGTATGACTTAGCAATTGTATTCAAAGAAATGTCTACTCAATGTCGTCAACAATATGGCGTAATTTAGTTCGCCTCAGAGTCAAGCACATTTTCGTGTAGACACCTACAAAAATCCATTGCAAGATAATTTCATACTTATTACTCTGGAATATGATTCATAATACACTAAACCTATTCAGTGGCGTAATATCATGCGACGCGATAGGGTTGACTGCTACGAGAAGCTTCTAACGCCATCTAGCGCCTCTTTCTAGTACTTTATTCATTCTCGTCCAGCCAGCAACGTAGCCGCGCAGCCGCCGGTGAATAAAACGCGCGAGCGTGTCGCTGGCCGGTAGGCCGACACGCAAATTGATTTAGCCCCTATGTAAGGGTCGCCGCGCGTAGGTACGTTTTTGCTACCTACGCGGGGAGATACACAGGCCTGACACCAGCTGTAATTCCCTATTACTTACCTACGTTTGTTTCAGGCCCCAGTTATAAAATGAGTTAAATTGTTTTCTAACTGTATAGTTAAACAATAATAGTGTTTGGTTCAGTGGTGATCATAATTACCGGATCGGTTCACGATTGAATGGTAGGTAACGATGACTCATTTTCAGTCTACAATTAGTTCTAACAAGTTTTTTTGTTGTTGAAAAGCTGTAGGTATTTTTATACTGAATTTTTTTTTGATTTAAACCGCGGGCACTAATTTTAAATAAGTATATGTAATCTCTCGATTATGCCATGCTCTCAAGTGACACTTCAAAAGGAGTCGGAACAAATTTTAAGAATGTGGTGCTCGCATCGAATGAAAAGTACTTAAAGTCAGCCTATATAGATCCCTCCTAGTTATATATCTCCTCATAGTTAAGGTGAGGCCTTTTCCTAGCAGTGGGATCTAATAGGCTGACTTATTATATAGATCCCACTGCTGGGAAAAGGCCTCACCTCAACTATTAGGAGGTACGAGCCATACTCCACCACCCAGGCTCAGTGCGGATTCGGGTTGATAACGTCTGTAAGGCAAGTGACAAACCTTACTGTCAGATGTTATCAAGCCGCCCTAGGGCCTCTGACTAGTCCTAACGACTAATACCAACAGATATTAGCCGGGACCAACTGCTTAACGTGCCTTCTGAAGCAAGGAGATGCTTGTCATGGACGTCACTTAAATGGTCGGGATGGTCACCCATCCAATCACGACCGCGCCGTGGGTCGCTTAACTTTTGGTATCACTACCAAAGTGCTGCCGCCACTGCGCTACAAGCACCTCAAAGTACTTAAAGTTCAGTTTTAGTGTACCTATATCTCTTCAGAAAACAGTATACGTATTCCGAAAAAGATTGGGTTAAAAATAGATCTAATTGATGGGCCAGTATGATTTTACGACTGTTTCAGTGACAGGGGAATTGAATAAATGAAAAGAAGAGAAGTTGACCACAATGGCCAGCACCACAGACTATGCATTTTTGTTTCTGACCCCTTTTATAAGATAAAAGCATAAGATACCTACAGTTTTATCTCGTTGACGTGCTGTCGACCTACATTTAAAAGAGAAGTCTCAATATTATCTTTAAATTTGAAATGGGCAATTCCAGCGTCACACATTAGTCTCTGTAGGTAGTTTAGTGGTGATAAACGAATCGTATTACGTAATAGCAATTGAACGCACCCAATCCTATTATTGAAATGCCTACCTTAGTAAAACTTTAGTTTGCAATATTCTAGTCGGCAGACATCTGACCCGGCTCCTACACGTACCTATTAAGAATCGCCCACTCCAACATTACCGGCTTAAAATAAACTATCTTGTTGCACGTGCATTTTTCTTTACATCATTTTTATAACAATTCCAAAATCATATTTTTCAACACGTTTAAACCTAACTCTTAATTTTAGTGCAAAAGGAAATAAAGTTCTACTTATTAACCTTTGTGTTTAGAAGGTACGAATACGCGTACTAATAAATGTCTTCGCAGAATTTTTAAATAATAATTTCCTCCTAGCCGAATTTCGACTACAGCGGTCAATCTCAAGCCAACTGCGCAGGAGCTATTATACTTAGTGCACAAGTGTGTGCGCAATACACAGGTGCACTCTCGGTTCCTTTACTTTCATAATTCGGTGAGACGGCAGTCCGACATGATCGTAGGAGATCAGACGACGGGGGTGTTAACACCACTAACTTCCTGACTCCGCCGTGTCTGAGTTATTTCAAGACAGAAAAACCTAACACTTTCGGCACGACCCGGGATTCAAAACCAGTACCTACCTCGTGGATAGTAGGTACCAAGCGTGCTGACTACTAGACCAACGAGGCAGTTTAACAAACTAAGTACTTTATACAAATACCTACTTAATTTCATTTAAAAAATAACATATTTAAGTAGCTTTAAGTAAAATATGGTTTTAATAAGTTGGTTTGTTAATTGTTCTTGCCTACCTATGCAATAATTAATTTGATTGACATTGTAAGTACATACATATCATCATACTTACTTGCCTACATAATATGGTAATATTCTAGCTACAATAAGACATTATCAGTATTACACATCATCCTAATTTACAAGTATTTGATAACTAATCAATGTTTATGTTACACGGGTCATTTCTGGTTATTTCCTCACTGGGAGATCACTATAGAGTCAGGGCATGACACGAGCCAAAAAATACTACTACTATCTACTAAGATAGTACTACTACTACTACTAACTACTACTACTAGTAACTACTGTTTTATCAAACCAACCAAGCATGTTATTACGGTTACTACGTGTTACCTATATTAGTTTATCAAAAACCTCAATTCTTGTTATTTTACAGTGACATTCAAAATCAAAGTCAAAGTCAAAAATTCTTTATTCCATTTAGGACACAAAATGCCACTTATGAACGTCAAATTAATTATGGCCCATATGGGGCCAGAACATGTCTCCTTATCTTTTGGGCCCTACTAGCGCTTCGAGACAAGACACAGACAATCTGGAGCTCTATTTTTGAATCACTCGCGTGACATACTGTTGGCGAATGCGACTTAATTTTACTCGTCTACTAAGTCGCATGACATATTTGATATAGTCAAGACACAAAAAATGCCAGTTCGAGCGATTAAAAAATACGGGTTGTTAGTCGACGAACGATATTCTATAGAAATCTGCACGGGAGCGATTCAAAAATAGAGCCCCTGGCAAGTGCTGAGAAGAAACGCCGGAACAAACTCAGTCACCACTATCTGCCACAAAAACATTTATACTCGTAAAAAATACTATTTATGATAGTAAACACAAAAAATAAGTAATTGTAATAAAATGTGGACTAACCGGCACATGACATGCCTATCAGTCATACTTTTTTAAGCAAAAACCGAAGTAAGTGCGGTGGCAAGAATCTTTTTACAGTGTTATTACAAAAAAAAATTGACCAGGTTTAAACTAGGTCTAAATATTAGCTGACAACAGATAAATGAATGACACATCCGTGACATAACCTAATAGAGAAACGCTTTTCTAATTGGCTAGCTAATAGCTTAGTCCCGGCTTAAACCCGGTACTAAGTTTTTGGATAACATGGTAAAGATTTTTTCTCCTTCAAATAAAATAATTATTTTTTATTTAACTATTTTAATAATTATTAATTAGTGCTAATAATTATAGTAAAATTGGAAAGTAATATATAGCTAAATATTTGTCATGAGTAACTTACTCGAATACCTGTCTCAGATATTTACTCGTACATGCACCTACCTACCTTCATATCTTCATATTTTTATCCAGACAACTGTACCTACATAATACCTACTTACTCGTATGTCCTAAGCGCATACTAAACAGGTAAAGTAATTTTCTCGAGGCATTCTACGAGTGAGTCATCCTCTCCAGAAATAGAATGGAATAAATATTCACTATCTTATCCCGTATTTCGAGTCTTCATCCCATTACTAGGGCGCCAGTCCCCATTCCAGCGAGCTATTTTAACCTTAACCAGAACCTGTTAAATCTTAGGGGAAAATAGCGATAAAAAGCTTGTAATAATAATAATAATAAATTGTTTCAACAAACACACCAATTACCTAGCCCCAAACTAAGCTTGAGCTTGTGCTATGGTGACTAGGGTAACGGATAGAAATACTTAAATACATATAAACATCAATGAATTAGGTACAAATGCTCGTGCTCATCACACAATCATTCGCCCCTTGCGGGATTCGAACCCGCAACCGCCTGGTTTAGAAGTCCGATGCGCAAACGACTACACCAAGACGGTCGTCCTTATGACTTGTCTTTATCTATTTCTCAAAACTCGGACTGTTTTATTATAAACCAAATAACCACCTGTTATTTTGTTTATAATAAAACAGTACCTACGTGCAAAATCAGAGCAAATCAACAGAAAAGTGCACCACATAATATTATAACTTTGGTTCACTTTTTTAAAAGACCATTTTCAGTAGTATCTAATTATTTCAATAAAAATAGTTATACATATTATTTCAATAACAATATGTATACTTATAGGAATTCGTTGCCGGCTGAAGTGTTCCCTAAACACTACGATTTGGATTCCTTTAAGAAAAGAGTAAATAGGCTGCTTCTAGACAGAGGCCCTACTCCTGTTGACGATGTCCGTATTTTCGAGTCTAGCCATCACGCTCGTTCGCGTTGTCATGCTGTCGTGAGTGAAAGGGACGGCTACATTCGAAAATACGGACTTTGTCAACCGGAGTAAGGCCTCAGACATGTCCCATCATCGGCCGCATCGTCGCTTACCATCAGGTGAGATTGCGGTCAAATGTCTGCCTATTAAATAATAAAAAAAATATAGACAGATTTTTATTAAATGCATAAATTAAACAAGAAAACGCTTTTCTGCCAAAATTGTGATAGCCCCCTTTAAATACACAAATAATAACAATCCGCTGGTTGATTCGGATAATCATCTAAATCGAAGTTATATAATTATCTTCAATCTTTCAATATCCCAGAAAAAAAATCATGTTACTACAAAATAACGTTTATAGACAGTTTAGAATAAATACCTAAGTGTAAAGAAAATTAAAAGCTAAAACTCATTGCTTTTCCCACGAAAATAATTAACTCCTCGCACTTACGAGTAATCACCACTAATAGCTGCTTGTTATAATGTGCGTGCTATTTTCAGCTCTCTGTTTATAATCTTAGGACCGCGTGTAGGCATCTGATGCAGTCAATGTTACACAAACGTGGGATTTGCCAATGCAATCGTAATCCTATTCTGATCGACGTAAGAGCGAATTCGTTGTCGTAAGCGTTTATCAGTGCGAACTCTCGGTTTATTCAGTAGATTTCGGCGCGATTACCTTATCTTGTCCTCTAGTGACGTGAAGCTTTCTAGATCCAAAATAAGATAGCGTAGAAGAGTCACTTCTTTGCAATGTATCGTGCCTACAATTTTAAGGTATAGGCTCCATTGGAGATGTCATTTATAACTTTTTTTTAAATTGAGAGGCAGACATATTGATTTGTCCTGATGGTAAAGGAATCCAAATCGTAGTATTTAGGAAACACTTCAGCCGGCAACGACAAGCGCGAATTTGCAACAAGATATATGAATGAAAAGATAATTCGGTTAAAACAATGACACTCGCAAGAATTATATGTATACTTACGTCTGAATAGATTTCAAGCCGGCACTGATATTTTTAACAATGGCATGTGTGTGTAATAATAACGTAAACATTTGTCTTAATAATAGTCATTGTTTCGTCGCTTACATTATTTTTTCACTAGTTAACTTCCTAACTAAGCAAAGTTATAATACATAATAAGTCTGAAATAAATATTATTTAAAGTGACATAATTAATAATACAGTTGTAAACCCTATTTAAACTTGCAATACACGATATAAGCATGTGACCTGTTTCTAGAAGATTTAAGTTTTTCTGCCGATTAAGTTGCATTTGACGCGTATCCACTACATCAGACGACAATCAACGTACCGCAAAACTGCCCACGCTAGGTTTACACACATAACAATAATACAGTTATTGAAACATTTCTACCCTTGATACTTTTCTGTTCTAAACAACCATAACAACCTACCCAGCATTCACTGGTCCATCTATCATTCGGGCTAAGATTTGATTGTGTAAATCGAAGCAAAGGTTGATCAAATGATCAAATATGACGACCGTCTTGGTGTAGTGATTCGCGCCACGGACTTCTAAACCAGGCGGTTGCGGGTTCGAATCCCGCAAGGGGCAAATGTTTGTGTGATGAGCACGAGCATTTGTACCAGTCATGGATGTTTATAAAAGTATTTAAGTATGTCTATCCGTTATCCTAGTCAGTCACCATAGCACAAGTTCACGCTAAGTATGAGGCTAGGTAATTGGTGTGTTTGTTGGAACAATTTATTTATTTATTTATTTATCATAGTACAAAATGCTGACGCCATTCTGTAAGTAGTGTGTTCAGTCCCTTTACGATTTGAGACACTAATTAAGTGTCAAATTCTACACCTTCATTACGCAATGGAGTGTCGGCAGCACGTTAACAGTGTCACACGAAGATATAAACATGCGTATTTTACAATAACAAAAAGTCCAATATTGCAATCAGTAATAATTCGTTGTATTATTTGGCACTAGGCAGTGCCCTGTGACATTTTCCGGAAAAACAGATTTTCCGTATTACAAAATCTTTTATTACTTGCTTAACCCCTTGAAGATCATAAGACCGCCCGCAGTCTCATAAGAATTGACTATCAATTGTCAGTTATCCCCTTAAGGATCATAAGAACGCCCGCGGTCTCATAACAATTGATAATCAATTGTGTCTGGAAACATGATCTCTGAGGTATATTCCTAAATAGAAAATTTTTGGTACGTACTATCCTGTATCCTCCCCAAGGTCTTCAATTCATACCAGATGGTTGTTGTAGGCATAAACAGCTATGGCACACCTGCGTCCACAGATTCTTTGCTGGGGTGAATGCATAGTGTGTGTGCTGGCGGTAAACATGGGCCTTGTGCAAAAACGCGACTCACTCAAAACCGGTCTCTGTCGGGGCTCGCTCTGGATTCTGAGGGCGTTCCGAAGACAGGCTTGTAATTTTTGGCAATGTTAGGCGCTCCACCAAAATCTGGTATCGTTTGATCAATTTATGAAGAACCTTTTACGCATTTTAAGAAGGTCGTTTTTGGGGTTGAAGCCCCGAACAGGGTCATTTACGTTATTAGAAGACTTATAAACAGCGAATTCATAGACTTTGAATAAAAAAGACAGTGCTAGGAATCTTTGTCGATGAAACGGGTCTGTGTCAGAAAATTTGAATCCAATGAATTTGTAAAATCATCTTTTATTGTAGCAATGCTCATTGGACAGGATAGAGTTTGCTCAGAACCTTTGCTACAAAAAAAAATATACTTAGAGGAAGATTAGGTATGTCTTACGAAGGAATGAATTTGACTAGCGTTTCATCCAAAATTATACGAGCACAAAGCCAATGCTTAAGTTTAAATACCTAGGTTACCCATTGAAACAATTGACACAAAAAAACCTTCGGAGTAGACAAAAGTAAACACCAGTAACATGACACCTTGACATTATAGTGACCCGCCATTACCCGCGCCTGCGCAAGTCGGTATCGCTCAAATATTTGTTTGCAAAGACCAACCAATAACACGCGTCGTGAACTTCTAAAAGCATGACAAATATCCAATAAGTTGTAATAAACTATCTCCAAACTCTAAACGGGACTTTGTAATTGCAAATATTTGCTCGCAATAATACGGCAAGTTAGGTAAAATGCTGAAAATCTAGTTTCAGCGAGTGCCACAGACTGCTGTTCTGTTGGTTTAGCTCAGGCAGAAAGTAGATTTTTCAGAGTAAAACATTACCTACACTCCTTTTTTTGGGCAGTCGTGACAAAAAGACAAAAATTAATTTTGATAGAAAATGTTATAGCAAACATTTCTTGGGTCTTGATCAACTTCAATCTGATCCAGTACGAGTTAGCAACAGTTGTTGATTATTAGGTACTGAACATAAACATTGAGTGATATTTCAAAGTCAAACAAACTTTAGGTAGGTATCCGACATGCGTTGCAATTGCAATGACACGTTTTTGGGCAAGGAACTTTGGCAGGCGTCCCCAGAACACCCTATCAAAATTTCATCACAATCTGGATCAATGGTTTCGAAACGCATAGGGGACAAACATACAAAACGTTGATTATTCATTATGCATAGATAGATCAGTCAAAATAGAACCTAACGTTAACATACTGCAATGACGACTAACAAGACACAAATTGCAACTATTTCATCGCACTAGTTTCGGTGTTGTTCAATTACAGCTTACTCACAAGAATCACAAGCAAATTATGAAATCGTGGTAACTAGGTTCTTCAGATAACAGATATAATTCATGCTGAGAAGCCCAACGCAATGTTTTAGCAGATAAATTGCACAACTGCAAAAACTATCTTTCAAACAAGATGCAGAATTTTATACAAAATCGGCATGTTTATTCCTTAGTGTTATTCTAATGCTAACAAATCTAAATGATGAATTTAAGGTTTCGAATGAAACAAAGTAAAAGTATACTTAGGTAATAGATAAAGAAGATGGGAAGTCACAAGATGAAGACATAGCCAAAAGACGGTCACAATATGAAGATATGTACCGAATATGCAATGAAATGAACATGGGTTTCATAACATAATTTACTCTTTTGGAGTCATGTTTGTAACCTGTATACCTACACAGACAGATACCATGCATAAGTGCCTCCACTCGATCATAAAGGCATCAATTCTTTTAAACCCTATCATTTCAACAAGAGGTAAAAAAGGAACTCATAATTAATTAACCCTTAAACTGTCAATACGCAAGCTGTAAATTTTATGACAGCAACGTTTATCTACCATGCAAAGATCTAGCGTCTCATATCTCGTAAAACGAGATAACTAGAAACGGAAACTTGTCTGTGATGTGCGTATGATAATAATAGATCCACTTGCGCATTAGCGTATGGTGCCCAAATACCAGCGCAAGCGCAGTTCATCAACCGAGCACATTATACGAGCAATAGTAAAAGAGGCTTGGACATGTATGAAATTTATAGCTGTATACCTAAAATTGAGTAGACAGTAAATGAGAAAAAAATAAAATCTAGGTCTAGGAGTGACACCAATTTAATTATGAAGAATGGAAAATTTCAGATTTCTCAGTGCGAGCGAAAAGAAAGCAACTCATTTGAAGCTATACATTTATCAGACGGCAATTCTTTGAATTGAATTCTTTCAAAAGCATTCTCATGCCAGCTAGTAAATTTAGTAATGTCACTATACCTCCTAAATTTTGAACCAAAAAAGTCTTAATATAATCTTGATAATACGTTCAGGAAAACTATTTATAATAGCTTCAAGAGTTTTTAACACATTTTTTTTTATTTTTATAAGTTTTAAGATACCAAATATTCGCACTCGGGCAAGATTTTTGGTTTCTTATTTAAAACTTATAAAACAATTTATGAAATCAACTGAGTAATTGCAGTAATTCATAAATTTGTTTAATTCATTTCTTCCTTATAGAATCCTGAATTAAGTAAGTAATACCCTACTTAATATTTTAATTTATTAATAACTTTATTAAATAACTAAAGACATTATCTACAGACGCTTAAGTTGTTCAAAACAATAGCATTGTTCTGCATTATCTAATGTAATGTGAAAATAAAGGCGTCTCTGTAGAAAAATATTTGCGGCCAACGGAACAAAACGTACTATTAGTCATTATCACTGACCTTATCGCCTCAGTGCGAAAGATCGATGACCTAAATTATGCAGACCAAAATATAAAACTACCTAATCCTATTTTTTACCTGATTCACACAACAGGTTGCTACCTCACTAGACCATTGGATGATATTTATATAAAACTGAAAGTCATGACAGGTTAACCCAACACAAAAAACAGGGAGCCAACCGAAACACAACTGCAACTTGGTAAGTCTTTAAAATGTCCTTTTTTGAAGACATGCATAACGTTGTGTGGGACCACATGTGGTATAAATGAAAGTCGAACTCAAATGCACCTACTAAAACTTAGCGAGATAACAATCAAGATTGCTGCATGCACTTTATCATTTTGTGAAGTCCTGCAGAAGGCGATATATGGAAATAAACCGCAATTAAGAATTGGGAAACTCGGACTCTTGATTTTAGGAGAGTACCTATCCAAGTCACCATAGCTTGTGCTACACACTCTTATGTACCTTCTAAAATACATCCATGTCTATGACTTAGGCAGGTACTCAAACAAATGCTCATGCTCATAACAAACATTTGCCCCTTGCGGGTTTCAAACACAAAACCACTGGCATTGAAGTCCGAAGCACGGACAACACAACAAGACGGTCGTCAGAATACAGTCATCAGTACACCGTATGTATGTTTAAAAAAGTGCTTTGACCTTGTCTAGAGTTCACCTGACCGCCTTTAGTCAAGTTCTGTTACCGTTAAGTCACAAACTGGGGCATGTAGACCAGTTCCAAGAGCGATTTGCGATTACTGTGAATTACAGCTCTTATTTTATCTTATAGCATCTGAGGTTATATCGCATATGAATGAGAGAACGTGAGCTGGTTCCAGTGGCTGCTTCAAGAGCCGCATTTGGGCCAAGCACACAAGGAAGGGCCCCCAAAATAGAGAAAAAAAAAATTTCCTTTCTACGGGTCTTACAGGCCTCGGCTCCTTCGTGCTGTACCCCCAAAGCATCAAAGTCCAGAACCCCCATTTACAAATGTTGGAAACTACAGATTTCGAATCCGAGAGGCAAGTTTTCGGAGACGTCAAAAAATGCGATTGTCGAACGTCTGAATCGAAAACAAACTGCATTACTTTCGAAAACTCCGTTCGGAAATAATCTTTGACATTTAAATTCGGAAAGGATCCGACCCGGAAACTTTTCCGACGTTTGTGAATAAGGGTTCTGACCTCCCAATTCGGCCTGGCTGCTTCTAGTTCCAGTACCAGTAAAAAGTTCTCAAACTTTACTAGAATCCACTTGGATTTTTTAATCCATAAGATTGGTAAGCATCTGCCTAATTACGTATTAAAATATTTAAAATAGCATATTTTCCAGCTAATACAATACAAATGCGCAACAGTACTCGTAGATCATTAGATGACCAAATGATTGATAGTATTTATCGGCCCAATATCGACGTAGATTATAAAAGGATTTAATAGATTAGAGGCACATGACGAAAATGTGCTGGGTACGATTAAAAGTGATAATAAGTTGTTCCGACGGCCGCGAGCATGTGCCATACGTTACATACATAAACACGTAAATTACTTAAAGATAATGAAATGTTCATGCCCCAATGCACACGCCACATACAAACTAACAAATAAACCCAAAAATAATGCAAAGTTGACAAAAGATACGACGCAACTATAGGTCACAGTACCAAGTAAAACTACCAACATTTTTTTTTTATATATGGACAATAACATCTGATTCATATTCATTCAGTGCACATTGCCCACAAACCGTAAAGGCCAGTATTGTATACATAGCGATAAATGTCTGGTAATCTGGTTATTACTAAATATTTGGTTAGTGATACCATTTTTGCACCAAAACGGGTGTTACGAGCGTCGTATTGCAACAGCTACTGACGTAGAATAAACTAATGAGGAACTGTAATTTAACATGCTCGCATGGCTAACTTAACCCGACAGATGCGTAGCTTTCCCAACGATATCGAGTTTCTTTAACAAGGATATAAATGTGAAGAAGTACTCACATCATAACTCCATGTGCAGGACACTCCAGCGAATTTAGCGACGCATCTCCCCAGCTCCACATCTTCATGGGTAGTGTACAGGTGCTTCAAGCAGTACTTCACATGGGGAGCCACCCTCCGCAACGTCTCACGAGAAAACAGCACTCCAGGACCACCCATGCAAAAGTTCTCATTGTAGTCCAGCGCCAACGCATCCCTCTCAGCTGTGGTCCCTCTTCCAGCCTGCCCTATGAACTGGGGCTTCCGACTGTCCACCGAACGAAGGAACTCCCCCAACTTATCACCTCTTACGTAAACGTCATCATCGGCACGCATAAACCACTCGAACCTTTCCCCGTACTTCTCGTACATGTACAGCAGCATCAGAAACGACTTTTTCTGCGGAGGGTAGCTGTCGTCCACGTTGCGCAGCGGCACCAGCGGCAGGCCTGGCGCGCGAGACACCTCCGAGCTAAAGAACGCGAGCCGTCCCGGCAAGTCCTGCGCCCACGTCTCGAAAACAGCCTTAGCTCTAGAGTCCAAATATTGCTCAGCTGTCATAACACCAACGAACACCAAAGTCCTGTTCGAATTCTGCACTGTCTCGTCCGTTTTCAAGTCGATCAAGGCCAGGGGGTCCGGCGCCACGTACGACCGCGCCGCCTGCGGGCAGGCCTCGATCGAAGTCCTAGAAGAAGGCCTTAAGCACAGCTTAAGGAAAATCCCGAGGGTGAGTCCGGCGACGACGCCCGCCACCAGATGCATCCACTTGCTTCTCCGGGCCATCGTGACGGTACTGCGGATCAATATAAGCACCCACGGTTACCCGGTCCACATGTGTGCATTCCAGGAATAGTCTTTTTATCCCTTTTTTGTAGCGGCCGGGAGGGGTAGACATTAGCGGGCGGCTTTTTTGTTCGCGTTTCGCTCCCATCGGCGGGGAGCGATCACATGGCCGAGCGATCGGGCCGTGGCGCGACGAAATCGAACCCTATCGGTATCGCCGGCCCAAATATCGGATTTGCAGATGTTATCGGTGCGAGCGCGACGAGGCACGACACGTATCGGAATGCGAGCTCATGTCAAGCGCGGGGCGTCAGTCGCGACGCGTGCGCCGCCCGCCGGTAAGTCCGAGCACTGGCGAAACGTGCCTCAAAACAAAACTGAGCGGTAATTCTGAGTGTCCGCGTAGATGGTCCGCACGCGTCTCTGTCTTGCGCGGAGCACGGGCTATCTGCGTCTTGGTCGCTGTAATGTGGGCCAGATTCGAGTGAACTTGTCCCATTCATAGCGTCTGGTGGCCGATGACAATAGACTGAATAGACAATGCCGGTGGCCAGCATTGTCTGGTGACTCGCGGAAACTGAATTTTATGACCCATTTCGAGCGGGAACTACGCGTCGGAAGCAGGGTTCCTTTACCTGCTCGCCTTCAGAGATTGCTGCGTAGTAATCCTGTTTCAAATTGGACACTTACGCTATACAGGGTTATAAAGATACAAGTCTGTAAGCAATATAAAAGCCGATTCCCAGCAGAGCGAGAGATTTATAGAAGTGCTTGGAAACTTGTTTAAATCGTAGCTGGTTCTAGCAATTTTATGTGCAATATGTGCAGCTTAAGCGTACCTATGTACTATCTATCTACTGAGTTAACTTACACGCTTACCATTAATGTGAATTTATACGTCAACACACCATATTCAAAATACACAATTAAAGTTCATAGGTACTTACTGAAGTACGTATGACTTTGTCAAAAAATCAATTCACCACTCAGTCAGTAGGGTCACTAAATATTTTAGAGATCATTTTCCAGACACAATAGAAAATCAATAGTTATGAGACCGTCGGCGGTCTTCCGATGATCCTCAAGGGGTTAAAACCAAAACGAAAGATATTTGTACATACAAAAAACTTTGTACAAGCATTGACCCTTTAACATGACATGAAGATTTAACGATTGTGCCTTTTTTATTACATTAACGTCCATATCCATTGAGTAACGCCAACCGCTGTAAAGTAAAGCAGTTTAAACAAACATGGTAGGGACAGATCTATTGTTACAAAAAACATGTAAAACACGGGGCAGTGGCCTTTGCCACTCTGTATGACGAATTGTTTTTACCGGTATAAATAAATGGGGCAGACATTGTAACATTGCATTTTTTGACTAAATATTCACGTGAATCGAAACGCTAAATGAATATTACAATGAAAGCTAGGGCCTAAAGAACAAAGTAACAATACCTAAAGCCTCTAAATTAATATTAATATAATTTACACTTATTCCAACAATGGAATGGCAATGGACCTACTCGTACGTTGTTTTATTTTCTTGAACTGCCCGCTTCCAGGTTTATATATTTTTCAAAAGCTGCACCATTTGAACATTATTCGACGCACAAAATAACAACTTGGCGCCCAACTTGTCACTTGTAGTGTCGTAATTTAATTGCATCATAAAAGTGCCATTTAAAAACTATATTTATTTGCCACTTTTAATTCTGGCAATCAATCATTACCCGACTGCGGAAGGAGGGTTATGTTTTTCGAGATTATGTATGTATAATTGTTTGGCACGCCCTACAGCCCGGCTAGACAGTTTTTGACATAAGTGACGTTAAATTTGTCAAAATTGTGATAGTGACATAAGCTATATACAATAAAAAAATGGCGCCCGCAAATGGAAATAAAGGGGGGAGGGGGGATTGATTGTTACTTATAATAGCAAAATGGGTATTTAATGAAAGCCAGTGAAAACCATTTCAAAAATATAATATTTTTTGCAGTCGGGTGTTTTGAGGTCTACGGGTATCATCGGAGATTAAGTGAATCTAAAATAAAATACCAAATTAAAAATAAATCATATTTATTTTTATACACAATCCTCGTTCAGAAGCTGTATAAAATTCCACTCGCGCCTACGACCAAGCCTTCGCTTACAATTTACCGCTGACTCTCACTAACACTAAAATAAATAAAATCATTTGCAACAAACGTAAGTATTTATAATAATGGAATATAATCACTCTGCTTTTATAGCTCTAGAATATTTCGTTACATATAAAAATAATTATATTACAAGCATAAGTAGTTAGGCACAGCTAAAGAATAGTCAGTATGGTGCTAGTAGGTAAGTTTGAGTTTTGATTTCGTTTTAAAGCTGTTTTAATGTTGTGAAATTTAGATGGCAAGAAGAAAATGGATAAATGCCTAATAAATGGGGTATGATTTACATAGATTATATTATTATTTTTCGAAATACTTTGAACAGTCAATATCTGGTTATCAGCCAAAATACACATTTTTTTTAGAAACAGCATGACGCAAAGAGTAGTGGGAGTGCCAGTTATTTTTAAACAATCCTTATTCCGCTATCATTGCATAGGAAACGAAATGAATGCATTTGGACATTTTACTTCATTAGAACCATCACCTAATAAGAGTTATTTAATTTTATTATAAAATTTTACAAAAACTATGGAATTCGTCTCGTAAAAGAAGCTTGAGTTGAAAAAAAAGACTTTGTTCATAAAATAAAAAAAACCGGCTAAGTGCGAGTCGAACTCACCCACGAAGAGTTCCGTACCATTAGACACTTTAATAGTATGACCTTTTTTAGTTTTAATAACGGTAAAATTCACGTTTATATGGGAGCCCCTCAATATTTTTCTGTATTATTTAAGTGAAATATACAATATTTCAAGCGTCTCCCTTTTTCCAAAACCTTTTGTATGAGACTAGAATATTATTATTATCGGGCAAAAAACGCCAAAAAAATCACGTTTGTTGTATAGGAGCCCCCCTTAGTTAGTTAGTTAGTTTGGCTGGGGTGTTCTCCGCACTTAGCCTCTTGAATGGGCCATTGTGCGTGTGTCCCTTTTTTCCCTATTCCAACCACCTCAGATTCTCCCAAAAGGCCAGACCTGCCCAGGTTACTGCATGCCTCCGGAAATATTGCCGGGGATTTAAGAATTTCTGCCCGTTGTTCCGCCACGCCTGCGCACTCCAAGAGCACGTGTTGTGGTGTTTCTTCTGCCTCCATGCATCCTCTGCATGGGGGCCGTCTGTAACACCTATGGTGAATAAGTGTTTGTTTAGAAGACAGTTAAAGGTCCCACATTAAACGTTCATTTTATTCTGTTTTTAGTATTTGTTGTTATAGCGGCAACATCTGTGAAAATTTTAACTGTCTAGCTATCACGGTCCATGAGATACAGCCTGGTGACCGCAGACAGACAGACAGACAACGGAGACTTAGAAATAGGGGTCCCGTTTTTACCCTTTAGGTACGAAAGTAATGGGACAAATACATAATTTTCATTAGTTTGATAATTTTAGCCAAAACTGTGCAAAATAAAATCCTTAAAACAAAAAAAAATAATTAACAGTCAGATGAATCGATAAACCTATACATTTTATTAAGTTATTTAGTGAACAACATTTTGTGTAAAGTAAGGCCTATTCAGATCTAAACGGTATCCGCTAACGTTGGTAATTCTGATAACACTGAAAATATACGTGCAGCAAACAATATGGCGAAAACGACAGACCGCTCTACCGGCTGTCTTACATACAGGATGTCCCGTAAATGAAGGATAATTCTTTAGGTACAACTTAGTTACATAAAGTCCTAATAAATACCAAAAAAAATCAAGTTAAAGTGTTACCATATTAATATTAAATTTTTGTATGGCTACTTCTACAATTAATGACTTTTTAAAAGTCTGTTTCTATTTTGTTACTCGTGAATATTCTAAACACCAAAGTCAATATGAACTTTTTACCACAAATGTTATTAAGGCTCCCAAAAATGATAAAAAACTCTAAACCGAAATCTCAAAAATGGCAACACGCAATTTTGCGTGTTTAGTAGAGCATGATGTAACTAATCTAGGAGCATGATGTAAAAAATCCGTACCCTAATGGCAATCTTTCTGTAACGAACTTCGCAATCATAAAAAAGTCATAAAAGTCATTTATTTATGCATGTAGACCCACTGGGTGCACTTATACACCAACGAAATGTACATGTACATATACATATATATATATATGTATGCAAAATTCACGAGATGTCATCATCGTGAATTTTGCATACATCATCAAAATAAACCATCGAAACTTATGACAGTTTCGATGGTTTATTTTGATGATGTATAGGTTTATGTCATTTTCATATACTTTGTTAGCGATTACGAACTTCGCTTAAGAATAAAGTGCTATTTGGTTAAAGAATTATCCTTTATTGATAACACACCCTGTATAAGTATCTCTGTGGCTGTGTTCGGGAATACCGCTATAGTTTGAACAGCGCGTTATCCGCATTTCCATTGGGATACATCGACAGGCAACACCGCTTAAATCTGAATAGGCCTTTATACAGTGTACTAAATAAATAAAATATCTCATCATATTAAAAAAAAATGCTCATTTGTAATAATAAAATGCAAATACTTCGGCAACATTTTTATCGCACTTATGAAGATTATTTCGCAGTACCTAATAATTTTCATAAAAACATATTGCTGTATTTAATTTAAAGTAATTTTTATACCAAACTTATTGTAAAAGAAACTTCAAAATTCACTAACTTATTAAAATAGAAATAAATAAATATCTTCCATTTATCACGTTTTTCTATGAAGCCACTTATTCTTTATTTAATATAAATAGCTATAGCCCGACAAGTTTATGCGCTAGCGCGATTCACCAGCGCCCTAGCAAGACGTGCAAGCAAGGGAGCGCTAAGGCACTTATTACACCACCCTCTTCGAGTAGCATCCTACTCAGGAATTTCAGGAAATAAAAACAAAGATGTAACCTTCCTAGTTAGGAAGCTTCCTAACCTACATTTCTAAAATTGCATCTTCCTTCTGTCTGGGGCCCCAATCTGTAAGGCGATATCCGTAATTTCGGCTGTAGCCGATCCCGTAACTAATGTCAGCATGTCAGCGCGAGCGAGCGCGACGGCTAAACGCGAAAATACCGACAATGCGTAGCGTAGAGCACCTGTCTATCCATCCTACTTTCCTAGTTCCTAACTAGGAAGGTAGGATGGATAGGCAGGTCCTAAGTAGGATGCAACCTTCCTAGTTAGGATCCTAACTAGGATGGTACCTTCCTAATACCCTAATTAGGGTCCAAGTTCATCATCATCATCATCAAATATAAGAGCTAGGCTCTTGTCGGTAGAGTTTTTTCCATTCCTCTCTGCTTTCGCCCTTCTCTTAACCTCCTGATACGACCCGACATTTATCTTTTCTTTTATTTGCTGCATGTAGCTTATTCTTGGTCTTCCTCGCTTCCTTTTTCCTTCTATTCTTCCTTCTATTATCGTTTTAATAAAATTGTCGTGTCGAATCAGGTGGCCCAACATTCGTCCCCTCCTACACTCTATTGTTTCTATCAATCTCCTTTTTTCCCTAACCATAGGCAAAACTTCTTCATTTGTTTTCTTCTCCGTCCAACTTATACGCTCCATTCTCCTCCAGCACCACATCTCGAAGGCTTCCAGTCTCTCTCTGTCCCTCTTTGTCAATGTCCACGCTTCACATCCATAGAGAGCTATACTCCAAATGTACACTTTAACAAGTTTTTTGCGAACTTTGCTTGATATTCTGGCCTTGAGCAGATGCTTTTTTGCATTATAAGCTTGTCTCGCCATCGCTATCCTTGCTTTTATATCTGGTGTACATCTGGAGTCACTAGTTATCAAGCTACCTAGATATTTGAAAGTTTTAACCTGTTCTATTTTTGTGTTATTTATTGAGATAGGGCTATATTTTTCCTTTTTAGAAGCAATTAGTGTTTTTGTTTTAATTATGTTAATTTTGAGACCAAATTCTTTAAAAATAGTGTCAATTTCTGTAACCAGTTCTTTCAACTCCAATCTGTTTTCTGCAATGGCTGCAATATCGTCCAATCGATCCAATCAATCCAATCGATCCAAGTTATGAAGCTACAAATAAGATCCTAGTTAGGAAGCTACAAATAGGACCCTAGTTAAGAAGCTACCAATAGAATGGTGTAATAAATGCTTAATCACACGCGACTGTAATAGGAAATCCCCTTTCCAGCAACTACACCTGTCCCCGCTGACATCTAGCATGCCTCGCCCCCCCGCACCTCTGGCGACCGCAGGTAGGTCGCGCACGAAATTGTCGGACTATAACAATAGAATGCAAAATACATGACTTTCAACAGAGTCAAATACCCTCTCATTTTTTACTCGGCTAAAATATTCGCGCACCATTTCTACCCACTTCTCAGCTTAAAAAATTCTTAACATTATGTGCATCATCATCATTAGGTATAAATATGACAAAGTAGCTTTACCTACTTCTCATGGAAGATACATTATAGTCATCGTCCAATACAAAATAATGTTTTCCTACTATGAATCTGACCATAACTGATCAAGCTGCTACTGCTGCACCCAGCTACTTTGGGATAGCTACATTCCTCGACAGAATACTCTGTAATATACAAGCAGCATACCAAAGAACCTTATAACCTGCGACCTAAGGTTGACTATTGAGATATAAGTTTAAATAAGAAACCAAAAACTCGCACACGGGTAGGATTTGTACCCAAGACCTTTGGCTAACCGGGCCAACGCTCTTACCATCTGTTATAAAACAATCTGTTTTGTTGCATGGCGAATTGATGAGTATTGTAAACAATTTTGAAATTATTTTTTACCGAAATTATTTATTTGAAAATAGTATAAACACAATATTAACAATCTATGAAGGTTATCATCTAACACATAAAACTTATGATATCTATAGGTTAGTTTTTTACTATAGTATTTTAAAATTTACTATATTCACCATGCCAAAAAAAACAGATTTTACAAAAGATTGGGCAAGTGAGTTTTTCTGTATTCATTTTTATTATAGTAGATTAAAAAACATTTGACAAAAGTTTTCTATTGTGTTATTTATACTTTTCATCGTCGTGACTGCTTCAATTCACAATAAAATGTATTTTTATTTATTTAGGACTACAAAGTGTAGGTAAACATAAAAGTGTATTTTTAAAATAAACTATGTATTTCTATTGAAAAATCATTTTATAACTTTGTTTTTACAATAACACACTCATATCGAAATCTAATTTTGCTAGATTATCCTTACTTATGTAAAATGTACAAACTTCTAATAAACTATCTCGCTTTGTAATGAATATTTTGCTATCTTCTCATACATTGTTTAAATATTGGAATAATGGAGATAAGTATCACAAAGTCGGTTATTATTTTCTCTGTATACTGCCGCCAATATAGCATTATTGAGTTAAAAGCACCTAATATTTTTCTGCCATAATGTTGGTAACATTAGATAAACAATAGATTTGTACAGACCTATTAGAAGTCTAACTGCCACAATCAGAGATGTCAATTAAATTTAATCTATAATTAAGTCTTGTACTATCACTTTCTTTTTTAATGAAATATAAAAGGACGGCATCAGACTTTATAAAGTATTAACTTTAATTTTTGTCTCTAAGTATGGCAGATAAAATTGTTGTTTAAAATCTCTAGCCATAAACATAAATTAGTTTTTTACATAATTACCGATCTGTGTTTGCCTTGGGTATGCACGAGGAAGGAAGTATATCCAGTTCAAGATATTTGAGATAAGGCATGTGTGATGTGTTACATATATTATACTTCTTTACAGTAAAAATTTCAAGGCAGTGTTTTAACATCTGTACACTATGTATTTATTCTATTGCATGGCTAGAACAGAAACCTAGCCAGCAATTCATCAACTCAGTGATTTACCCCAGCTGTCTGTAACTGATGTGTTACAAATGTTACTAAATACATCCCCACTTGATTTTGTATGAAAATCAAAGCAGTAACATTCAAAATTAATTTCTTACCACATACTATTCTTGATTACGATACTAGCTCATCCAACGCCTTATCCCTGTTGAATTCGTGCTTGGCCAGTGCTCCAAGAACTCTTCCTTCTGGGAAGCCAAGGTCCATCAAATCACCAAGTATCAAAAGTCCTTCAATCACCTGGAATTTGAGAAGAATACATTTAGCAATGCAGTTGATGAGTAGACTATGAAAATTATCATTTAAGTATGAGGGTTATGATGAGGAACAAGAAAATTTAACTTCTCATTATCAAACAAATAAGCAGTGTTCAATAAATTATTGTTTTTAAGTGATAAGCATTCACTTAGTAATATATTATTTTATAATATATTATTATTCCCGCCTCTGGTGGTCATTTTTTCAAGTGCAATAATACATATATTAAGATTGCAAAGTGAATGCTTATCACTTAAAAACAATAATTAATCGTATTTGCAAGCTGCATCATTCGTTTGTTAAATACTTGCAATAGTATTTCTTTCGAGGGTTGAGGGTGTAATCCCAATAACATTGTTGAAAGCAACGCGGCATTACAGCATTAAGAAGCACTTGAAAATTTCGACAGGCTCTGTCAACGCCAGAGTGGCCGAGAGGTTAGGCAATCGCCCGGTATGCGAGGAACGCGGGTTCGTTTCCCGCCTCTGGTGGTAATTTTTTCAAGTGCAATAGTATATTAAGCAGTGTTCAGATCTCTAGATAGAAGAAAAGTAAATCAAAGCTGTGTAGTCTGTGGCCAAAGTTACACATTTATCTTAAGGTATAGTAACTCATCATCATTACACTCACCTTTTTGTCGTTTTCTCCTAACAGCCCGCAAACTCTAGCTACCCTGTCAAGGGGAAAACCCATTCCATGAATTCTTTGACACATACTCTGCTGTGTGGCTGGCAACTTGTCAAATGGGTTGGGCAATCGCTCAGATTTTCTTTTACTTCTTTTCTCTTCTTTCTTATCACTAGTAGAAGTGGAACGAGGAAGATTCTGTAAGTTTTTAGGGGCAGGACTTGTAGTGCATGATCTTTCATTCAATCTCAGCTTAGCCAATGCTAACTCTTCATTTAGTTCTCTCACAATATCAGGCACACTTCTTGACCTGGATTTAATAGTGTTTTGGGAGTACGATGATGGATTTTGACTGACCCCTTGCATTGTTTGTTCAGGCACGGTATTGTAAACTGTGTTCTCTGGAGAATAAGGTATTTGGGGAACTTGGAAGTAATATGGGTGAGGTATGTAAGAACTATTTGTTCCTGGATCTATTTCACCAGATGATGCAGGCAGTTGGTTGTTATAGTATGATGGATCCACAGCTGGATATGGGTTTGTAGGAACATAATATTGGTAATTTGGCATGTACATGTTGACATTTTCCATTGGCATTTGGTTATCACAGTTGCTATCGGCTGGAACATAGTATCCATTAGAAACAGGATAATGTTGTGGTAAATACATAACACTCTGACCTTGAATTGGTTGCTCCATATTGTATGAGTTAGGTAAATAAGCCATGCCTTCTATCTGAGCCTGAGAAGCACAATTTGGTAAGTTGGTATAAGCCTCCGGTACATAACTTTGTGCTTGACAGCTTGAAGAAGAATCTTTCTGACTTTGTAACACTTGTGCTAGTAATTCCATATCATTTATTGTCTTTAGTTCAACATTATCAAATGGGCTTGAAGTGTCATTCTCAAAGTCCTTATAAGTCAACATATCAATATTACTATACTGTGGTATTCTAGTTATTTTTGCAGTCATTTTCAATTCCTGCAAGGGATCTGGGTCATCTAGTAGATTGTTTTGATGGTAGCTTGTCTGCACCTGTATGGGCTGTAGAATGTTTTGTTGGGTGTCTTGTGTATTACTGCCGGAGGGGTAGGTCACATCATTGACTGATTCGTTTTGCTCGGGGCTTTGTTTATGAGGTATATCACAGGTTTGCTCATTTTTATCATCCAAAGACAATGCACTAATTTCGTCGGTGCTCGGGTAGGACACGTCAGAGACACTCAACTGTTTCAGCTTCTCTTCAGCTTCGGCGGCAGCAATCGCGTCCAATTTCTTTTGTTTGGCCTCCTGTAGCAACTGCAAGCGGTGTCTCCACTCGTTTTTCTTCGTCTCTTTTGCACTCCTAAGCTCCCTAAGCTTGGAAATAACGTTGTGCTCGAAGGTTGAGCAATATTTAACGCTTTCGACAACATTTCGGGCTCGTAAAGGACATTCGCTTACACTATAAGGCAATTCGATTGAATGAGGTCTTTTATACTTTTCTGATATTTTAACGGGAACACCGTCCATGTAATCACCAAAATGTGACATATCAATGTTGTTTCAGCTCGATATAATGATAAAAATAAAACAATGAGACGACAAAGTTTGTTTCTATTGACTTTTTGCACTTTTTGGGTTACATAGTACTTAATCAACGTCATCACTCGGTAAATTTAATTGTAAATAGCGAAACTTAAACCTGATGATAAGTTTACAACTTCCATAATCACTAAAATAAATTTTAAAGCAATAAATTTAATTAATTTTAATTAAAATCCTGCTAAATTCCTACGTGTGACTGCTGACAAGTTTGACAGAACTAATGTCAAAATTGACATATACAAATGTCAAAAACTAAAAAAATTGCCATAAAATAAAAATAGTAGGTAATCTGCACGGCATTACGTCACATAAGAACAAAAACAAGGATTTGTCACACTTGAAGCGCTTTGCGGAATGCGCATTGACCTCTATAATACAAGTACGCTGGACTGCATACTGTCAACCTAAAAGTGAGGCCAATTGATTTTTGCCATTTTGGCGCTTACGGCAGTAATGAGCGTGTGGTGACCGTCTACCAGGACTCTTTCACTCCTTGTACTTGCGCGTGCTATTTACCTACACGCTGCGGTACCGTCCACGGTTAAAATTCCGCCAGGTTGCCGACAAAGAAAGTCGCGCGCGCGCGCGATCCTGTTTTACGAGCCAAGACAGATGTACCTAGTAGTTTATGTGCAGTTAACAAGAAATCTACTTCTTTCTCACTATATTACCTATAGCTGTTTGATTTAACTTGGACATATGCTTTAAGTGAAAAAAGAGTTTTATGAAATAGGGAGGTATAAAAATATTAATTTTTTTCAAGAAAGTGAAATACAACAATTTCACTTTTTTGATGTTGAATTGTCATATCTTGGTATTCGGGAAAATCCAATATATATAATAGTAATGTATAACAAATAAGGTTAAAAAAACGGTCGGACTCGCGCACGAAGGGTTCAGTACCATTAACTTACAACATTAGACAGTATAGGCAAAAAAACACGTTTGTTTGTGAGCCCGCCTTAAATATATTTTAATTTAAATAATTATTTATTTTCAAAATGATATACAACATAATATTCTGTGACTATTTTAAGCGTCCACCTGTTGCCATTATAAACATCGAGCAAAAAAATTACGTTTGTTGTATGGGAGCCCCTCTAAATATTATTATTATTTTAATGTAATTATTTATTTTTAAAGTGAATATGCAATTTAATATTCTGTAAATATTTTAAGCGTACATCTGTTGCCGTTATTGGTAGCGCGGGTAAATCGCAAAAAAAAACAGGTTTGCTGTATGGGAGCTCACATATTTATTTTATTCTGTTTTTAGTATTTATTGTTATAGCGGCAACAAAAATACATCATCTGAACTGTCTAGCTATCACGGTTCATGAGATACAGCCTAGTGACAGATAGACAGACAGACAGCGGAGGCTTAGTAATAGGGTCCCGTTTTTACCATTTGGGTACGGAACCCTAAAAATGTTTTTTAGTTTCTGTACAGTAGGCAGGGCAGGACGTCAAGTTATCCTTTTGAACTAAGACAACTGTTTTTATTACGTAGGAAATAGAGGCGGTCCCAAGGTCAAAGTGGTGTAGTCTGACGTGCGGTCTTACTTACTTAGGTACACACTGCAAGTCAGACTACACGTGTTGACTTTCGTATCTATTACTATGTTTCATAAAAGTGGCGATAGGA
Source organism: Pyrausta nigrata (assembly GCA_949316185.1). Classification (NCBI taxonomy): domain Eukaryota; kingdom Metazoa; phylum Arthropoda; class Insecta; order Lepidoptera; family Crambidae; genus Pyrausta; species Pyrausta nigrata. The sequence goes on from OX438950.1 coordinate 17,040,480, forward strand.
TGCCTCCTTGTGGGCATCCTCTGACTACTGTTGCACGTGTGGTGGTATTTGTGGTTATTTGGACTGCCCTCTTACTGACCAGCTCATTTATCCATTTTGTTATGACTGGTTCTACTCTAAGTTTTTGTAGGGCGTGGTTAATGCTGTTGTGCATGGTCTTATCGAATGCCCCCTCTATATCTATGAAGGCGGCAAGTGTAGAAGATTTGTTGTTTATGGCTGATTCTATTTTGTGTATATGTGTAATGTAGACTCTGTTGATCTGCCTTTTCTATACGCGTGTTGTTGTGGATGAAGTGTTATATTTTTTAGGACCTCATCTCTTAGGTATGTGTCTACTAGTCTTTCTAGTGTTTTCAGAAGAAATGATGTCAGTCCCGGCTTCGGCAGGAAGACTAATTTTGCTTCTCTCCATTACTTCGGTATGTATTTGAATCCTATACATGCTCTAAATATAGGTAGTAGGTGGGTGATAGTTTCCTGTGATTTCCATTGTAAAAGAGCCGGGAAAATCCCATCCAGACCCGAAGATTTGAATGGTAGGAAACTTTTTATGACCAATCCGATCTTTTCCGTTGTTACGATTTTGTTTGCGACTTCCCATTCCTTTGCTGTTGGTAGTTCATTGTGTTCGTCTTGCCAGTCTAAGTTTGGCGCAATTTGACAACCTGTGTGAGTTCCTAACAGTACCTTGCTGGTTTCTTGGTCTGTGTTCGTGTATGTACCGTCCTCTTTTTAAGGGAACCCAGTAGGTTGAGGTTTCCTTTGAAAAGTATTTTCTTTTCCCTTCGCGGCACTGTGGGTCGAAACGCCATTTTGAGGGACTTAGCATATGACTTTCTATTTTCACTTTTTTCTTTTTACCAATGGATAGCCTATTATAGCCTTAATCGAAAATGTCATAAGGCATTTTGTGCTAAACCTTATAGTTTAGCTGTAAAAAAATAAATAGTTTTTTTTGTATGGGACGGATTACTTAAGTCTATATTGTTGTTGACCCAAGGGTGATCACGCGTTGAAACCTTTTTATTCTTGTTATTTACCTATAGTACTATAAATAAGCACTAAAAGCTTGTCTATAAGTCTGCAATTCTCTGAGTTATTGCGATCGGAAAATAAATATATTTTATACCTTATAAAGCTTGATTTTTGACTAACATTTATCAAATTAAACGTTAAATAGTAGGTGCAGGTTAAATATTACACCATTTGTGATTCGGTAATAAACAAAACCATTAACCCACACAATCTTTAAGTACTCAAAAACATACAAAGGATTAAGAAATTAGTTAAATTACTTTGAAAACAAATACTTACTATTATGTTTACGCTAATTGGTAATGTTTTCTGCTAAAATAGCTAATGATTACGTGATTAACTAACTATGTTTCACATTATTATCTATTTATGAAATAAATTAAGTGATACCACTAATCACTTTCAAGTACTCATTATTTTAGGTTTCTAATTACTAATTAGGGTTGTTATTTTATTATGAAAATTCAATAGTTGCTGGTGTTACAAAAGGTATATAATATCCGTAATGAGAAAATCATAACTAGTATTCGTTGAACCTTCGTTTAACTGCTATTTAAATCTCTTGTGACTGTGAATTATTTTCTTTTCGCTAAGATGGAAAATATAGTAAATAATTTAGATTTGTTTGTGATTTTGAGAGAAAACTTGGGATCACTGTCGGACAGTAAAAAACTTTTTGATTTTCTTCAAGAGAAAATGAATGTGCCGGAGAAGACCAGTGCTGTACTTAAAAAGTTCTGTGAGCGATTTTGTTCTATTGTGAGTGCTAGATGGAGAAGGAGTAGTCGCGTTTTACCTCAGTTTATACGGAACAATGGAGATTGGCTAGAAAGTCCAATAACTTGGCCTGAAGAAGTTATCTTAAGCAAAGATCATGAAGACACGTGTGATGATACTGATAATATAGAAAATCTGCCACCATCTACATCACAACCCTCTACGTCAGAACCATCTACATCACAACCTTCTACGTCAGAATCTCCTACATCAGGACCTTCAACAGCTATGTTTACACCAAGAAAACCTTTTGAAGATTTGGGCTCCAAGCAAAAGCGAAGACGTGTGGAGGAAATAAATAAATCGCTGTCATTATCCCCTGAAGAAGTGAATGCAGTTGCTATGAGGATCTTAAAAAGTTCTGGAAACGAAGATGTGGCAAAAATTATGCAACATTTATTGGATAACCCAGAAGACCTTGAAAAAGTAAAAGATTGTATAGGTAAAAGTGAAGACAAAAGAAAAACATATACACCCGAAAAAGCATTGGCTTTAATAATTTCCCTTAAACTTTCGAAGTGGCAATACATAAACCTAAGAGAGGCAGCTAGCGAAAATGGTACAGACTTGTACCCTTCGTACTATAAAGTTAGACAGGAAAAACAGAATTGTTATCCAAAAACAGAAGACATCTTGGTTACTGAAGACGGAGCATCAATTAAGTTGCAAGCTTTGCTGGATTTAACTGTATACAGACTTTTGGATTCGATTACTTTGGACCTGAAACTTGCCACTGATTTACAACTTGTGTGCAAATGGGGTTTTGATGGTGCTTCAGGTCAAAGTAATTACAAACAAAAGTCTGATACAGAGTTTCATGAGAGCAGTATATTTATGGCCAATCTAGTACCGATTAGGCTGCAGAAACCTGATGGAACAGTGCTTTGGGAAAATGACCGACCTTCTTCAACCTTTTATTGCCGTCCAATTATGTTTAAATTTACAAAAGAATCTCAAGCAACTGTAACAGCCATAAAAGCCAGCATATCCGGAGAAATAGAAGCACTTTTACCGTCAAGAATTGAACAGATTGCAGTAAAACACCAATTACATTTGACAATGATTGACGGCAAGATAGCCTCCTATTTATCAGGGACTTCGTCAGCTGTCTGCGATATTTGTAAAGCGAAGCCATCGGAAATGAATGATCTGGAATCCCATCCCCAAAGACAGCATAATGAAGATATGTATCAGTATGGGCTATCATCTCTTCATGCTTGGATAAGGTGCATGGAGTGCTTACTACATATAGGTAAGAAAAAAAATTATAATTTTCACCACGCTAAATTACATATTATTTGAAGTAATAATTAGTAGTAGTATTAGTATTTTTAATCATTATTTTTCATTATATTTTTGCTTGTTTTGTAGCCTACCGGTTGGAGTTCAAAACATGGAGTTGCAGAGGTGATGACAAAGAAAAAATGAAGCTACGCAAAAGCGCTATTCAAGAAGCATTCAAAAAGGACAGTGGTTTGCTAATTGATGTGGTCAAGCAAGGAGTTGGCACCACTAACGATGGCAATACTGCAAGGAATTTTTTCAGGGAAGCAGACACAACAGCCCGTATCACTGGAATTGATCAGAATTTAATTGAAAGGTTACACGTGATTCTCCAAACTGTTGCGTGTGGAGAACGCGTTGATATTTCTAAATTCTCTCAATTTTGCAATGATACTGCGGAATTATATGTAAAACTGTATCCCTGGTATTATATGCCTTCCAGTTTGCACAAACTTTTAGTGCATGGTTCTGCCATTATTCAGCATTTTGGTTCCATTCCAATTGGTAAACTGTCGGAAGAAGCAGCAGAAGCTCGCAATAAAGACTTCCGTAATTATAGAGAACACCATTCTAGGAAAGTAAGTAGGATAGCGACGAATGAAGATATTTTACACAATTTTCTTTTGTCTTCTGATCCTAAGATTACCAGTCTTAGACCTCGGATGGTAAAACGAAACCTATTGGTTCTCTCTTCGAGAGCCAAAGAGCTTCTTCTGGATTTTCCGACAGAACCAGCAATAGATTTTATTGATGTAGATAATTTACAAGATAGTAATAGTGATAGTGAGTAAGTTTCATTGTATTAAAATTCCTTGTGATTTAAGATAATTGTAAATACTTGTATTATTGATATTGGAATGGTAGCTTTGTACATATTATTTTATTAAATTCTTTGTTATTTAAGTGTAATTTATGATTTTGTGTTGTTACATTTATGATATATTTGTGTAAATGTTTTAAAATATTAAGGCAAAACGAGAAGTCAGTGGTTCGTTGATGTTTGTATGTTTTGTTGGCTTAATTTTAAGTAATTTTCTAATAATTTTTATGTTCTTAATTATGCACCTACTTAAATGTTTATATTTTGTGTCAATGAACAATATTTTAAAAATAAATGCTCAGGTGCTTAACGTTTAATTTTATTGTATTTATCTAATCCAATTATCTCTGAAACATGCAGAGCGATTCCAGCATAAACGTCTATAGAATAGCCACAAACCAAAACTTTTTTCTTTTTAAAGCAGCATCTATAACGTCTCATTAACATTCAAGTACTCAAAGATTGTATGGGTTCATGCTTTTGTTCGTTTCCTAATCACAAATGGTAAAATACGTAACCATCAGTTACTATTTTACGTTTAATTTGATAAATGTTATTCAAAAATCAAGCTTTGTAAGGTATAAAATTTATTTATTTTCCGATCGCAATAACTCAGAGAATTGCAGACTTATAGACACGGTGTTAGTGCTTGTTTATAGTCCTATAGGTAAATAATAAGAATAAAAAGGTTTTAACGCGTGATCACCCTTAGGTCAACAACAATATAGACTTAAGTAATCCGTCCCATACAAAAAAAAAACTATTTATTTTTTTACAGGTAAACTATAAGGTTTAGCACAAAATGCCTTATGACATTTTCGATTAAGGCTATAATAGGCTATCCATTGGTAAAAAGAAAAAAGTGAAAATAGAAAGTCATATGCTAAGTCCCTCAAAATGGCGTTTCGACCCACAGTGCGCGGCTTGGTTCGTTGAGTCTATGCTACTACAGAAATTCTGCCAGGCTTCCATTTTCCGGAATCTGGTGCGCTTCTTGTAGTGTTTTTGTGCTGTTTTATATTTGTCCCAGTCTTCAGTGGTCCGGGTGTTTTTCGCTCGGTTGAACAGTGCCCTGACAGCCTTCCTAAGCCGTTGAAGTTCTGTCTCCCACCATTGACTTTTTCTCGTAGTTTTCGGTGTTACGGCGGGGCAGGCTTGCTCGTAGCTGTTTAGTAGAGTTGTAGTTAGGGATTGTATGTTAGATTCTATGTTGTTAGTGTTTTGGTTAGTATGTTATAGCCTGACCAAGAATATATGGGACCTCTCCATATTGCGGAAAACAACTGGAACTAATTTCTTTTACTGGCAACAGAAACCTCAAATCGTCATTGATTGTCATAATGCTTAGTGTCAAGGTGGAAGCGTGATCTAATGTTCGAATATGTGATATTTTTATGTGTTAAAAATGCAGAAAACTATTCACTGTCGTAGAAGAAAAGTGGTTTAACATGTGTTGTAGTAATTTTCGACAGGAAAATCTACATAATCAAAATGATTTCTGTAAATGAATACTGATTTAGTTGTCATATCACAATTTTTGATACGTCATATGGTGCGAACAGTGAGAATTGGCTATTGATAGTAACGGAGAATATTTTGAGAACGATTTTGAAAATAGCAACTATTTATACTTGTTTTGAGGGTTTTATTTTCTTTATTTCAAGTATGCTTAGATATTCTACTGAAATATTTCGTAGAAATTTCTAAAATGGCATGTACAATAATTGTAACAGTCTGATAACATAATAAATAATATAATTTACAAGACCAACAGGTAATTTTACTTCTACCCGACAGTGGTTTATCAAAAATAATTCCAATATTACAAAGAGGCACTGAATTTAATAAGTAATTAATTTGTAAGTATTCTGTCTTGTTCTAGTATCGTTGATTCTGTTATCAGACATAGAAATATAACATAAATGTAAACAAATAAATAGTCATTTTTTAAATGTTCAGTGGCCAATCTACGCTGGTATAATTATATCAAGTGTTGTCATATAAAAAGGGTTCGTAGCGCCCTTAATTCAGGTCCCATATATTTCTGGTCAGGCTATACTGTATTTTGTTACGTCTGTCCTACGGGGCGGGGGTTACGATATGGGACAGGGTCTGTTGGTTTAAAGTTTAATTGGAAGCATACGCGCCTGTGGTCAGCGAAAGAGGGTTCATTTGACACATGCCACCCTTCGATGAGATCCGCTGCTGCTTGTGCGTTGCTAAGGTGATATCTATGGTGGTTTGACACCTTGAAGTTACAAAGGTAGGTTCGGTGCCTCTGTTCATAATGTTTAGGTTAGTTTGTAATAGGTATTCGGTTAAAAGCTCACCCCTTCTGTTGGTGTCCTTACTTCCCCACAGATGATGATGCGCGTTGCAGTCCGCTGCGATGATTAAATCCCAGTCCATGGCCGCAGATCGCATAGATCGCAGTGTTGCACCAGCTCGGCTAGTTCCTTGGCAGGAATTTCGCCCTCGCTGGGCATATACACCGAGGCTAGCACCAGAGCGGTTTGGTTGTGAACTAGGATGTTCACAGCGGTAAGATCTCTGGAACAGAATTGGTTTAGCAAGGTGGTATTTGTGGTTTTTGGCATGATAATGCATGGCATGCAATAAGAAAGTGTTTAATAACTACAAATTTAAGCTGGAACTCTTGTCTTTTAAACTGGGGGCTACCAATAAAAAAACCTTGTTTATAAAGACGCAACCCTGACTTTAATAGTTTTACTCCAAGGTCGCGTTGTTGCAGAGGAATCGTAGAGGAAACGTAATGATAGAAACTTAAGGCACATTTTCGAGCGCAGTGGTCTGTGACAAAAAAATGTAGGCTATTATAAGAGTAGGTATGGACGATTTTCCTTGAAGTGATTTATCTGTTGTGTAGTAACTATTATATAATCTCTGCGTTCACGGAACTAATGAAAGTTGACATTAACAAATACAGTTACTCTATTTAAGTTCTCTAGACACTCGCTGGGGGCGCTTTGATTCGGCACAAAAAATATCTGTCATTTCTTAGAGAATGTTTAGTGCAGCTTACTTGTATTATGGAGGTCAGTGGGTCAGTAGAATTGACAACATTTCATTTTTATAATGGTACTAAAATTCAAAAATCATTTCGAGATTTGGCGATGCTCAACACGTTAAAAATATTTTAACACTTTTTTACGCTATGAATTCAGAGATATTTGAAAAAAACTGAAAGGTACTATGATACAGGCATTATAAGGGGACATGCCTTTGCTTGGTTATCTGGTCTGACTTAAAAATGTATTTTTCCACAGATACAAGCTAGCTGTCATTTTGACATTTGCACTGACACTATGATGAGTGAGTGAGACAAGAGATAATGGTAGCGTTGTTCTATAAAAGTGAAGTCCATCTAGTTATCGATAGTTTTAGTATACTATATTTAGGATTGCTAAATATACACATGCATTTAAATGATTATCTAGTATGGTGACGAATTCATAAAAGTTCCTTCATTCATATTATTGATGTTTCATTTGATTTGAAAAACCATAAAAATTTAAGCAAGGGAAATTGCAACATAAGCTTTTGTTAGTTAGGTTGAAATTGGTTAAAATACTTACTAAGATTATTTATCACTTCTTCATTTAGACTTCTCTTATTTTGATATACTTGCTTACTGTCGATATCGATATCTTACTGCTACAAAATACAACACTACAGGCGTCAGGTAATTTTTTTTAATTTAAAATATGGCAAGGGCGTGAAGTCGTTACATCCTTACTCTTGTACTTACGCTCTTTTAGAATGGAGAGTTTTTAAAGAATTAAATTCAAAGGGAAATATTGACAAGAAATAAAAAAGAAAAAATACGTATATCTTCTTTTTTGACGTACTATAAGGAAAAAAATTAAAATGTCTATGTAAATTGTTTGAAATGTTGTCAATTTGCGTAAGGAAGTTATTAGACTACGCGATATTCAGACAGTCTTACTAAGACAGTGTATGCCCCATCTCGCTCTTTCAATCTGTGAAAGACCGAGATAGGGCGGACAGATTTACTGGCTAACTCTTATTACTCTACGTTGAGTCTCAGTAAGCCTGTCTGAATACCGCGCATTATACCGCGTAGTCTAATAACTGCTTAACTATTATACTAATCAGTGACTATGTGACAGAAAAATATTTTTTTATCATTATTTATTTATTTTTACACAAACATTGTTAGGTATAACATTAAAAAGATGATAAAATGTTTAAGTACACATTCGTTATGAGTATAAGTATTACCTAATAAAAAGCTACGGTAAAATGTTGCTGGTTGGAAATGGAACACGATTATTCAAATAAAAAAAATATAAATCACGTGTGACATTTCACGGTTTCCGTCAGATGTCGCTGATGTAGCTCAAAAGTCATGGCGGATCTTTTTCATTAGATTTTACTGATTTGCCATAATTCGTGGGTAGATTTATTATTACCGGCGTCGAAAATAATTATAGATCGTTCTGTTCGTACGGTGAGAGCCCAGTTTTTACACGCGCGTCATTATCAGCCAAGATCTGCCTCCGATTCAGTAAAGACGTTTCTGAAGGATCGTCTCGAATTTCGGTGGTCCAAGATAAATAGTTATTCGACGTCGCACCGTACTCTAATTAAAATAATACGCTTAACATGACGCAGTAGACGCCTGGGAGCGTCAGTCCAACGTGTTTACCGATCGTAAGACAGGTTGGTTTAAGTGAAGAAGTATTCTGGTAGGTTCGCCGATTTTCGTGTGATAAATAACCTGTTCCCGCCGGCAGATCGAGGAGGCAGCTATGAACGAGGGAGCGCCTATGATGTACCATGGAAACGGAGGGTTCGGAGGGCCGGGGCCTATGTACATGGTGGCAGGAGTGGACAGACAGCCTCGACACTACCCGCTGGAGGTTTTACAGGTGATGGGTGGCCCTGGATCTCGTGGCGGGGGCTCTCCGGGCCCCGGCCAGGGCACTCCGCGTCGGTGGCAGCAGCGCCGCGACCGACAGACCAATAACAAAGGGGACAACACTGCTTTTGGTTATGAATCTGATGACTCCAGTTTGTCAAGCAATGCGTCTGGATCTAACAAGTCTGGTGAAAAAGGTGAGTTGATTGTTATTATTTTGATTATAAACAAATGACTGTGCCTGTGTGCTGTACTGTATCTACTGTTTGGTTTCTGTCTATGTATTTCACTCACTGAAAAGTATTTAGATTAAAGTAATCAGTTTCTTAAACTACCCTCTAGGATATTTATCGAGCTGTACAAAGCTTTTTTGTGCAAGAATTCTGTTATAATAACTATTTGAAATTTTAATACTAGCTAAATGCATATGAATTTGTGGATATTAATTTCAACATACTGTGGAATGTGATAAGAAAGCCTCTAGATGATACGTACCTGTTCTACCTTCATTATAATGATGATCAAAAACGGTTTTGAATGTCAACTGACCCAATTTTCCAGTGTCTGTCTGCCGCCTACCCACATACACTAAATGAAAATTGTCTAGTTTGAATATTTACAAATGTATTTCTGTAATTATTACTAGGTGCTTGAAGTATGATTTGCTTATAGATAGCTGCACATATATTTATTTATTTTTAGGCTCTTAGTTATTTTTGGTCACATACTTTTAACAAGTTAATTTTTGGTGATAAGTTGTCCTTTCACTCTACCTACTTTCTCAAATTTAGATCAGTGAATATCAAGTTGTGCAATGTTTAGGTATTGCCATTGAAAAAACACAATTATTACTATTATGATTTAAAAACCTATATAGATAGATAGATACTCTTTATTGCACACCACACACAGTATCAATTTACACAAATGTTAGATACATAGAGAATGATACAATTTAGGCGGTCTTATTGCTGAAAGCAATTTCTGCCAGACAACCTTCGGGTAGAGGACAGTCCAAAATTAATCATCTATACTTATTATTATCATTTTAAGCTACTATATTTTTTGCCATTGAATCGATTGTATGAATAGGCACACAATTTACTCTCGTAGTGTCTTGGTTACAAGCGAGATAAGTTAGCATTAGATAAAATGTAAATAAATGTTTAACAGATGTAACCTTGTGAATTTGATAAAGTAAATAGATTGTAGTTACATATACATACAATCTAAATGGAAAGATAAACTTAAAAATCACGTAATTTATGATACTAAATTTATCTCAGTTCTAGTTACAAAATTTTATATTTTTATAAAACATTTAACGTTAACAATATTTTAGATGAATAATACTTTGTTGAGGTACTTTGGTTTTATAGTTATAATAGTCCAGCAAGTCCTTGCGCCCAGCAAGACGTACGGAAGACGATATCACCGCATCACTCCAACACCCCATGTCTTATCCTCGGCATCGCTGGCGACCAAGGGAGGGTCGCGCACGAACTTGTCTGACTATTTAGGCTTGCTTTTCAGTTGAGTTGAATTATTAACGCGTAAGATAAGATTTTGTACAGCAAACAAATGGCAAAAAAACTGTTATGTTTTTTCTTTGCACAGATCGATTCTGTTAAGGTACACTTCCGTGCGGCTAGCGGCTCCGGCTCGCCGCATGCAGTTCCAAAGAGCCGCGCGGCTATCATGGAACTATGGGAGTGTATGAAACCCTTTCCGAGCGATACGTCACGGCCGCATGTGGCTATTCCATACACTCCCATAGTTCCATACACTTACATAGTTGCCATGATAGCTCCCATGATAGCCGCACGGTTCGTCGGAGCCGCAAGCTGCATTGCTCCGAAGTCTACCATTACTGATTCTGAAATTTGGCTACTCTCTGCAAAATGTAACCGTCTATGGTCCGCTTATCTGAGACGTCGCCTGCGGGGTAGAGGGGTGTAGACAAGAACGGGGGTCCTGAGCGGTTCGGGCAGCGGTCGATTGAATTGATTTGGTGATATGAATTATGAAATTTGAAATTCTCATTCTTTTCAAAATACAAATCACCCAATCAAGTCCCTGTTCTCGTCTACCCCTGCACCCCAGAGCCTTACTACGGTTGACGATGTCCGTATTTTCGAATTTAGCTGTCCCTGTCACTCACGCCAGAATGACAACGCGAACGAGCGTGATGGCTAGACTCGCAAATACGGACATCGTCAACCGGAGTACGGCCTCTGTACCCCGCAGGCGAGGTCAGACTATAGATTCTTTTAGCTGCAAGTTTTAAGTCTATCTGCTTGCGCTCAGGCGAAGCCGCCTCCCGCAGTTCAGAGCGCAGTAGTGGCAGCTCCACTGCCGGCGCTTACGGTGGCGCCCACGCGGCCGCCTGGGCGGGAGCGAGCGCGGGGGCGGGGACGCGCGAGTGGCGCGAGTGGCGCTCGCGGCGAACGCGCGAACCGCACGCGAGGCCGCGTCGCATCGCGCCCGAGCGGTACCTCAACGCGTCTTACCCGTTTCAAGTGAAGTTTACGCCGGATGATTTGCTCAATGGTAAGTGTTGTGCTATCATTTTTTTTAAAATTATTACGCAGATATTTGACCGCAACCTCACCTGGTGGTAAGCGACGAGGATGGGTCATGTCAATGGGGCGAGTGGCGTTTGCGGGAACCGCACGCGAGTCCGCGCCGCATCGCGCCCGAGCGGTACCTCAATGCGTCTTACTCGTTCCAAGTGAAGTTCAAACCGGATGATTTGCTCAATGGTGAGTGTCTTACGAGGACTGGTTTACTTCCTAAGTTCCCATGCGTGGCTTCTATTCGTCGGTATGGCTGACACATGCCAGCTGGATCGTAAGCTCGATGATTGTCATCTGAAATTCCAATGAAATTCGCGCTGGACGATTTCGATGATCACGCCGCGTCGCATCGCGCCCGAGCGGTAACTCAACGCGCGTCCTACCCGTTCCAAGTGAAGTTCACGCCGGATGATTTGCTCAATGGTGAGTGTTTTGCAAGAATTTCGATTAGGTAAAGCAATGCCTCGAAATGGTTTGCAAGTGGCGCTCGCTGTGTGGAGCGGTACCTCAACGCGTCCTACCCGTTCCAAGTGAAGTTCACGTCGGATGATTTGCTCAATGGTGAGTGTCCTTCCAGGCCTGGTGGCACTGATTTGATCGCAATTTCACCTGATCAGAAATCAGGTGAAATTGCGATCAAATCTGCGAACCTGATTGCTCCACTTATTTTTCGAGATCTATCCATTACAGTTGCAGAACAATTAATGCCAAAAATTGCCCTTGTAAGAGCACCATTAGACGGTATATTTCTAAACACTAAACTAATCGCACTTGTTTCTTGCCATCGTCTCAGGCTCAAAATGGGACACGCTGTCGCAAGAGATGTGGGACAAGTTCGTCAAGTCACAGCAGACGGAGGAGACCTTCAGGAAGAAGATGAACCTGTGGCGGTATCTTTACATTACTATTAAGGTAACCTACCCTAGATAAATCAATCCATACTTAACCGATCGCATGCCACCATTTTCAGACACATGACAAATCATTTTACGCGTGGAGTCGAGTTCGATGCGAAAGGTTAATATTATAAATCTGAAAGTGTATCAGTCTGTCTGTTTCAAGTTTTATATGGGAAATCCTACTTGTGCGCGGACGGAGTCTCAGTTAACCGCTAGTATATTATTAATTGTTGTCAAACGGAGACATTCTTGCAATATCTTTATTTCAGGTATGGTTGGTCCTACCTACTTGACGTGTTTGTGATTGCCTTATATGTGGTCTAAGACAGGAATGAATCTTAAAAAATATGTATCAGTTTGAAGCTCAAATCGATATTTTCGGCTTCTCTTTCGATCAGCAGATGCAGCACACTCGTTTCACTGACATGTAGGCTGTAGCGTGGTTCGCGCTCCGGACTACTGAACCAGAGGTTGCGGCTTTATATCACACAAGGGGCAAATATTAATGTTATGAGCACGGGAATTTGTACCTAAGTCAACCTCACCTGGTGGTAAGCGACGAGGATGGGTCATGTCAATGGGGCGAGTGGCGTTTGCGGGAACCGCACGCGAGTCCGCGCCGCATCGCGCCCGAGCGGCGAGCGGTACCTCAATGCGTCTTACTCGTTCCAAGTGAAGTTCAAACCGGATGATTTTCTCACGGATGTTTCTAAACGTATTTATGTATGTCTAATAATCTTTAAAAATATGATAACATTTCAGATGTAAGTTACTGGATCAATTTTGTTCATATATTGCATACACACACTGTCTTGTTTTGTATCGTGATTGATTATTTTGGTACAAGCACGCACTACAATCAGTCTCAAGTACCAGGGGCTACGAAATTGTGTTATATCACTGACAATAAATGCGACGTAATATGACGTCACGCGTCCTTGCGAGCTGTTGCCAGACGATTGAAATTTTGAGGTATTTACGGATTTCGGGCCGCGTATTTACAATTCACACGTTTTGTTCATGACGCAACAGTCACTTTTTGCTGGTGTATCGATGCGCGTCATGTTTTTTGTAGACTCGTAAATACCAGATACGTCATAAATAAACACTGTTTGTACAGTCGCCGTCAGAAATCTGCATACACCTTTTACAAAATTTGAGTCTTATTACAAGGTAAAACGGTTGTCGAAACGCTAAAAGTGTGAAGAAGCTTTTGACGTTGACTGTACTGGTGGGCGTTGTGACGTTGCTGTGCACGCGGTGAGATTAGATTAGTTTTGAACACACGTCAGCTGACAGTAAAACCCTACCGCGTTATATTGAAAATAAGAAAATGTCAAACTGATATTTCCCCTATTTAGGAGCATCTGTTCCTGTTAGCAAATAAGGAAAAACCCTTTAGGCGCGTATCAAACGAATCCGAGTGATGTCCGATTTTCTGCCTAACGTAAGTTTATTTTTAAAAATGAATAGATTGTTTCAACAAACACAATGATTACCTATCCCCAAACTAAGCGTGTCATAAGAACTAGGATAACAGATAGACATACTTATGTACGCTTATAAATCTTTAATACAAATTCTCGTGCTCGTCACACAAGCAACCTCTGGTTCTGTGGCCTGAAGCGCAAACCACTACACCAAGACGGTCCTCGTATGGAACCACACTACCACAATTTTGACGAATTCAACGACACCTAATGTCAAAAGCTGTCCGGTCGTTTAGGCTGTAAAGTCCGTTTTCCTTTGCGTGTCAAACATTGCAAACAATCTGTTTATGAATTTTAAAACTAATACTGGTGACAAAAAATGTTAACTAATATCTCTAAAAAGCTGCATTTATTAAACGATAAACTACCATATTAGGATGTAATTTTTGTGTCTATATTATTGTTAAATGAATAATTTTGTTAAAAAGGAATGCCAAGATTGTTTGCAATGCCAATGTAACACACACACACACACACACTTCATCATCATCAATTCATTCATTACGCATAGTTACTTGCATCCGTCGCAATCCTGTAAGAACCATCAGGTGCCCACGACACAGGAATTTCCTAGTGTGGGGCCCACAGTTAATTGCTCCATGTATTGTTGTTGGCATGACATGATTTGCATTGTGTAAAATTTACTTCCTAAATCTTCTACATAATGTCTTCTGTAATATGTAATAACAATAATCTTGTGGTCAATAAATAAATTTGTATTTGTATATTTGTATTTATTTGTATGTTGGACAAGCAATGAAAAACGGACTTTACGTATGTTTGGCGTGCCAAACAAATATATATTCATACATTACATACTCACGAAAAACGTAAACCTTCTTCCGCAGTCGGGTAAAAAGAATGGTCAAGAATGCAGTAATGGTGTGTTTAACAATTATTCAATTGTCCACAGTCAATATTTCCTCGATACGGTCTGTACGTGGTGGGCTCGACAATGTCGGGCTTCGGGCTGGAGTCGTCGGACATGGACCTGTGCCTGTACGTGCGCCCGCTGGACAACGTGGAGCCGCGGGCGCACGCTCTGCTACACTTGAACTACATCCTGGGCTACATCCGCAGCTTTGACCCTGGTGAGTGAGAGCTGGGCCCCTGTAGCACTATCGAGAGTGCTGTGTCCTGTAGCCCTGGCAAAGTGCCGTGTTGCCCCGCCATAGAGCAGTAGCCCTGTCAAAGTGCCGTGTACCCCCTGTCAGAGTGCCGTGTCGCCCCGCTGTAGAGCTGTAGCCCTGTCAGAGTACCTTTTAGATGCGATATAGAGCTGTAGCCCTGAGAGCATATTGTACGTGCGGCAGTTGGACAACGTGGAGGGGCTCCACGTTGCACTCGCTGCTACACTTAACCACATCCGCAGCTTCGACCCTGATGAGGGAAATCTGTAGCCCAGTCCAGTCATGTCAGATTACCGTTTCACCGAACTTATGTTTCATAGTTCTTTAAAAAATAGTCGCCGAAAGAAGTCTTAGAACATCATCATCATCTTAGCTTTATCCCGGTCCGCTTTGAACCATAATCCAGGATATGGTAGATCAGGTACTGTAGAGTCCGAACTCCGTGACCCTGTTAACAGGAGCACCTGACCAGTTTGGATCACGGTTACACACAGTCGCGGGAATTTGAGGTTTGGCTTGCGATAGGCCGCTGCAGTCGAAATTCGGCTAGGAGGGCATTATTATTAATGACAGATGTTTCTTTCTCAGGCGCAGAGCTGATCCAAGCGAAGGTGCCGATCCTGAAGTTCCGCGACGCGCGCAACGGGCTGCAGGTAGACTTGAACTGCAACAACGTCGTCGGCATCCGGAACACCAACCTGCTCTACGGATACTCGAGAAGTTAGTACTGAAATTGAGGTGCAGGTAGGTTTTGTGTGCGCTGCGATTGAACTTATTGTTTGCTCCAGAAGTTAGTACCGAAATTAATGTTGGTAGGTTTTGTGACTTGAGAAAATGACTTGCAGTAAGTGTGTTAAGCGCCCCCGAGACGCTTAATCGCGATTGTTATTTTTTTTACGTTAAAAAAGCAAAATTGCGGCTTTCAATTGAATCTTTGCTTTCCGTCGACCAATTGTGATATCGAATTCTGACCGAACACTTGTCAATTACTCAGCGAGGCGGTCAATGACTGCGTTATACGATTGTCAATGGGATTCATTCACGATTTCAATCATTCGCATTCAATCACGTAGTTGCCGGTAAGCGAATGTCGGTTAGCGTAAAAATTTACAATCGCGATTGATCGTCATGTTCGATTGTTCGTCACCTGCTCAGTTTCTTTCTGAATCTCGGAAGCTAAAAATGTGTTTTCGTGGAGGGGAATAAAATAGGTACTCCCCCTTTTAAATCCCCATAGGGGTTGAATGTCAGTTTGTATGAAACTCCGTCAGTTTTGAAGCTAAATCGATAAATATTGGTATTTTGCTATTAAGAATGCCGTGTTTTCGGTTTTTCGAAAATTCAACCTCTTAGGGGGTAAAAAAGGGCGGTGGAAATTTGTACAGGAAATTCGACATTAGTGCGGACGAAGTTGCGGGAATCTGCTTGTTAGTAATATCGTGATTTGCGTATTTGTCAAATAGGTTTTTAGGCCTTCGCCACAATTGACGGAAAATCCGCCGCCGAATTTCCGTCACGGAAAATCTTCCGAACGGATCGAACGACCGATCCTCCACGTAGTGTGTGCTCGCTGTTTGTGATTTAAGTATTGGCGTTCCGTCGCGGCAGATCCGCAACGAACTTTCCGTCAAGTGTGGCAAAGGCCTAACAGTGTGGCACCACTCCCCCCGCAGTGGACTGGCGCGTGCGGCCGCTGGTGGCGCTGACCAAGCTGTGGGCGCAGGCGCACAACATCAACGACGCGCGACAGCGCACGCTGTCCTCCTACTCGCTCACGCTCATGGTCATACACTTCCTGCAGTGTGAGTATGCTATGTACTATACGTTATATTTATAAATTATAATATATTTAATAACAATGTCCTCCTAGCCGAATTTCGACTACGGTGGCTTATCTCAAGAGAGATTAGCCAACTGCGCTGGACATATTATAGTGCACAAGTGTGTGCGCAATACACAGGTGCACCCCCTATTCCTTCACTCTCATAATTCGGTGAGACGGCAGTCCGACGACCGTAGAGAGATCCAGGCGCAGGACCAACGGCTTAACGTGCTTTCCGAGGCACGGGGGTGTTAACACCACCAACTTCCTGACTCCAGAGCTGTGTCTGAGTAATTCAAGACAGAAAAACCCAAACACTCTCGGCCCGACCCGAACTATACTTTATACAGGGTGTCCAGTGGCAGACCTCAAACTTTGAACAAACATAATTTCTGAACGCAACACGTTAGAGGGGCGCGGGGGACGTCTTTAGAAGCGCAACCGCTGCGGATTTTTTAGTAGCCATGGAACAGTGGAGTGGAAAGCACCGCGCTTTTGCCGTCGAGGCGTACATTTCGAGTGAATTTTCGCTGTCCGAAGCACGCCGTCGGTTTAATAATCATTACGGTATTCGTCGATTACGTGATGGACCATCGATCAACCTCATTCAGTCGTGGGTAGCAAGGTTCAGAGCTACAGGCTCAACATTAAATAGACCCAGACCAGGACCTACACCATCGGTAGCCACGGACGAAAATATCGAGCGTGTTATGGTTTCTGCCGTTGAAAATCCCCGTTAATCACTGCGCGCACGTTCATCGATATTGGGGATTCCGAAATCAACTTTGCAGGTTATAATGCGAAAAAAACTCGAAGTTTCATCCATACAAAATTCAAATCGTGCAAGATTTACACGATTCTGACTTTGAATTACGAAAAACTTACGCAGAAGTAATGTTGTTGAGATTTCCTACTGCTACTCGGATGGGCAACATATTCTTTAGTGACGAAGCTCATTTTCATATCGGAGGATACGTAAATAAGCAGAATTTCCGTTATTGGGATGTCCACAACCCAAGAGAAATGCATCAAGAGCCTTTACATAAGCCTAAAGTAACAGTCTGGTGTGCCATGTCTGCATCTGCAATCATAGGGCCTTAATTCTTCGATAATGAACGTAGCCAAACTGTAACTGTAAATTCGGAGAGATATGCCGAGATGTTAAATGACTTTTTCAGATTAGAACTTCAGAATAGTCCATCATTTAACCGAAACACATGGTTCCAGCAGGACGGGGCCACAGCTCATACTGCTAATGTGTCCATGAATGCAGTGCGGCAGTTATTCCCTGAAAAAAGCATCCCGAAACGGTACCATACCGTGGCCACCTAGGTCACCCGATTTAAGCCCATGTGACTTTTTCTTATGGGAATATTTAAAATCCGTTGTTTACAAGACAAATCCGAAAACTGTGACACAACTTAAAGAAAATATTCGAGCCGAAGTCAGCAAGATTCCCCAATCGCTCTGTAAACGCGTTTTTAAAAACATGCGTGCTAGACTCGATGGCCGCCATTTGGAGAACATGGTTTTTAAAAAATGAAATCCGCATTAATTTTTATATAATTAAAATAAACCTACTTTGTATTAGAGCTGTAGTTTTTTTTCACAATTTTCCAAACATTGAAATCTGCCACTGGACACCTGTACATAGGGTGTAAAAAGAGTTTAATTATTACGATCATTATTAGGGTTCCTTACCCAAAAAGGTTAGCCTTACCTTAGTATAATTATTTTTGTTATTGAAGCAATTTGTTTGTAAGTTTATTACGAAATTAAATTAAATTTAGGTCACAAAAAATGATCGGCCATGTCATCCGGTGGGACTTGAACCCACATCCTTTCGCTATCCGGGCGAATGCTCTTACCAACTGAGCTACGGAGGACGTTAGTCAGTCGACGAATTTTTGTAAGTGCATGCTACCTCAATGAGATCGATTCGATTTCATCAATACTTGGGGATGATACGGCCGATCAATTTTTATGAGCGAAATTTAATTTAAATTCTTACCTTTGTATTTATTTAATATAATAAACATATACATATTTTATAAAAGTGACATCTTCGAGATGTGCCCATTTCATCGCTGGAACTACAGCAATCGATTATTAGCAGAGGTCGGAATTAGGTAGAGTTATTTATGTACTTGCATCGAAATGTTGATATTAATGTGAAACTTTCCGGGATTTCTAATGGACAATCCCGTGTCCCGTATTAAGCAGTCCAGAATCCATTAACTGGCTTGTTTACTGGATTCTGGACTGGTCAAACAGAATTTACCACACAATGAGCTGTGTGAATGAGTAAACCGATTTATTGCTAAAAGATAGTTTAAATGCGGTAGAAAGAGACAAAATCTGGTACATTCCGTTATGTGAGGAGTGCTCTGCATTTCCGCTATTGTATTCTTTTGTTCTCACAAGCTATGTTGTGCGAACTACAACTGTGGCAACATCGCGCGTATTGGAATTTTGCAACTCCGGACATCCGATGTCATTGATTTAAGTTTGGCAACGTCGCGCGTGCAGTAGGTTAAATTGTGTAAAAGTAAATAACCTTTTACTTAAAAAATCACGGGATTATTTTGACTCTTTAAAATTAATCTCGGGATTTTAGGCATATCCACTTTATTCTTTCACTATATGAAATCAGTGTAAGTACATGAATAACTCTACCTAATTCCGAACTCTGATTATTAGCCAAACTTGGAAAAGTAGCTGACATACACGTTGCGAGGGGTTCGGGTCTATCTCTTCATTTTCATGTTTCCTTTTAACTGGAATATTGTCGTCAGTTTATTCGGTACGCTTGACTTTTTAAGTACCATGAAAAAATCGCAATCCGTGGGGTTCAGGTTTCTTCCGTCGTATATTACAGAGATCGGAATAGGTAGATCGATTGGGAGTCAATGACCGCAAACATTGATATTAATACCTCCGGTATTCCATAATCTCAAAAGTATTAAGACTTAAATGGTATTCTAATTGTAATAATAAAAAGTTGTGTAAAGTGCCAAACCAAGTAATTTTAGGTGACATAAAATGAGTGAGATATTGTGATATAAACCTGAATTTTGCCTTAGCGGTCCTTCAAAAAACTGACTTAAAAAATAACCCTCCTGCCGCATTCTGGTAAAAAGGCATATCCATATTTGCCAGCACTGTCAAAGTACATCAAATCAATCTACCTGCTCCGATCTCTGTATATTACATAGGAATCGTTGTTTTTGTAATATTGCTTTACACGATAAGCACGCTGTCCCGTAAAGCGCTCCGTCGTGACTAAAATTGCATGAAGAAAAAAACGATTGTCAACGTTTTTTGAGAAATCTAGTGTTAAACTAAATTTCGCTCACAAAATTGATCGACCTTGTCATCCGGTCTCACCGGATTTCGTGAGCGAAATTTAGTTTAATTTCGTAAAAACTTGCAAACAAATTGCTTAAGTTATAAAAATAATGATGAAATCTAGTGTTGCTATTAGCAAAAATGTATAGCCCACCCTGTATTTGAATACTGTTATTTCGTCCCGTAGGTGGTACAGTCCCGGCGATCCTACCGCGGGGGCTCGAGGCGGCAGACGCGAGACGTCAACACAACCGCGCCTCGCTCGCCGAACTGTTCCTACACATGCTGCGCTACTACGCGGACTTCCCGTGAGTAGACTTTATATTTGCCACTGAGCGTAGGAAGTGGGAAATACTCCCGTCACCAGCTTTAATAGGTGGGATAGCCTCTTGGTTCCGAGGTATTTCTAAGGTGCGATAACGACGGCTATCATAGGTGACGGTAAGCTAATTTCTGTCGGCTAGCTGTTAGCGGTCTGCTGAGGGAACTCGCGGAAGTTTTAGTGGGTATACTTGGTGGAGTCCCACATAATCAGCTGCTATCCCACTTGCAGCAAATGCATGAAGCATATTCCCGTGTAAAAATTGCTGAGTCTTAATGTGTACGTAAGTAAGGCTTATACAGGGTGTCCGGGTTTCGACTAGCGATAATTTAAGGGCCTTTTATTTACCAAATTTTAAAGACAACCCAAATTATTATTTTGTACCAAAAAAAATTGCATTTTTGGTTTAGTTTTGTAATAGGTTTAAAAAAACTAAACTTTTATTTATATTAAACTTTTTAAAATTTTTAGCAAGATTTATTTTTAAAAAATTTTTCCTCTATTACGGTTAATAATTTTGAATTGATTTTTATTTCACTTGATAGGTCTTAGAGCGTTACCTTCCAAAATAATCATTTTCATAACTTTTAGGACCTCCAGATCCATAGAAATAGCATTTTTTTTAAAATATTTTAAATGGCTGCCATTTCAAGGGCGGGGGGAGTTAGACCCCCAACATGGGGGTTTTTTGTCGATAATATTTGATGATCTAATAGCACATAAATTATCGCCAGTCGAAACCCGGACACACTGTATATCACTGGTGGTTGGGACTTCGTCTGCGTGGACTCGATCAGGCCTGTGTATCTTCCCGCGTAGGTAGCAAAAACGTACCTACGCGCGGCGACCTCTTGGTAAGGGGCTAAACAAGTTGGGTGTCGCTAGCCGGCAGCGACACGCTCCCGCGTTTTATTCACCGGCGGTGCGCGACACTAGGTTGCGGGTTGGACGAGCGTGAATAAAGTCCTAGAAAGATGCGCTAGATGGCGTAAGTAGCTTCTTGTGGCAGTCAACCATATCGAGTTGCGTGATAGTACGTCACTGAATAGGTTTAGTGTATTATGAATCATATTCCAGAGTTATAAGAATGAAATTATCTACGTGTTCTGCAATCGGCCGCACCCCAAAAAGATCTATTGTCTCTAAGCCTAACACGTGCGCGCAAAGGCAACTTTACTGTGAATTTCTCCGCAAACCTCGTAAATAACTTGCAATTTTGAGTAATAATTAAACAAAATAACCTCATAATCAGAATAAAATGGCAAATAAAAAAACGTAGTCAAATAGCAAAACTCTTAGCGTTATCGGTGTAAAATAAGAATTAATTAAATTCCAAAAAGTAATCAAATAAAACCATAGCGTGCTTTGTTTTTCTTTTCAAAAAGTGTTTGGTGTAAGGTGCAAATAGTGTAATATAAAAGGGTGTTTTCGTAAAAATGGCAAAGTACCACAAGCGTTTTCTCCTAATACACCCGCGAGTTCTTACGTCTACCGGACCGCATTAAGTTCTTAGTAGTTTATTTAATAAAGCTCATGTGTGATAGTGTTTACGAGGGTCAAACTGAAAGTTCTTAGAACTGGCCACTTATAAACAATATAATAAAAAAATATTCTAAAATTTGAAAATAGAACTCTTTGCCAATATTACTGAGTATATATTTCATTCATTTGTCATTTGTTTTACGACTTGGCGGCAAATTGAAAATTGTCTGTGTCACGTCAAAATGAATTTAACACGAGAAAATTTTCGTGCAATGATTTTTTATGACTTTCGATGTCATTTAAGTCAACAAGAAAGTTATGATAGACTACGATTGGCCTTTCACGATGAAGCCCCATCTCGTGCGACTGTTTACAACTGGTTTAATGAGTTTAAACGTGGTCGCACTAATCTCACTGATGATGTACGTGAGGGACGGCCTTCTACGGCGACGACTGAAAATAACATCTGTGTTGTGCGGCGTATGATAGAGACTGACAAAAGAGTGACCTATCAGCAGATTCGGACAAGCTTAGGCATCGGTATGAGTCAAGTGCACAAAATCCTCCACGAACATTTAGCGGTCAGGAAGCTTTGCGCCCGGTGGATACCTCATAATTTGACTAAGGCTCAAAAACTCCATCGTGTGGATTGGTGCCGTAAAATGATTGAAAGATTTAACGGAGGTGACTCAAATGCTGTGTTCGACATACTAACAGGTGACGAAAGCTGGATTTACTGTTATGATCCTGAAACCAAAAGACAATCTGCTCAGTGGTTGTTTCCTTTCGAGGAGTTGCCAACTAAAGTGAAGAGAGATCGAAGTGCGGGAAAAAAAATGGTGGCCTCGTTCTTTGGAAGGATAGGTCATTTCGCAACAATTGTGTTAGAGGATCAAAAAACAGTTTCTGCAGAATGGTACACTACCAATTGTTTGCCACTTGTCTTGGAAAAAGTTCGAGAGAAACGACCTCGCAGTAGGATCCTCCTTCACCACGACAACGCCTCGTCGCACACCGCCAAGCGAACGATCGACTATTTGGCGACATCAAACGTTGAATTACTGGGTCACCCGCCGTATAGCCCCGACCTCGCGCCTTGTGATTTTTATTTATTTCCAAAAATTAAAGAAAAACTTAAAGGAAAGCGGTTTATGAATGCTGAAGAAGCGGTGGCTGCGTATCGCGATGCCATTGAAGAGACCCCTAAGGACGAGTGGGCAAAGTGCTTTTCCCAGTGGTTCCATCGCATGCAGCGGTGTATTGACGTCAATGGACAATATTTTGAAAAGATATAATAAAACTAATAACTGGCTAATGTAATCAGTTTTTGATTTTCTAAGAACTTTCAGTTTGACCCTCGTATGTGTAGTATTAAGTGCTATCAGGCAGTAGGCACACAACGACTTCTGGACACTGGAGAGGCTTCGGCTTGACACTTCATTCGGCAGACCGAGCTGTCAAAAAAAACCTAGCAATCCAGACCCAAAATATTACAAATAGATCATATTTTGACAAAAGTTTATGACAATAACATATTTAACTAAGAGTACATCAAGGGAGAAGTTAAACAATCAAATATCCGACCATAAACTAATCATAGCGGAGCTTACAACAATATAACCAATAACAGTAAAAGTCCAACTAGCAAGTTTGAATCCAATAAGAATCAAGCCAAACATCTGTTCAACTATAGGCAGCTAAGCTAAATTACAGAACGATACTACCAGAAAGTTGTATCAAAACGAAATAATAAAGAATGCTAATCATCTTAATAGTACAAGTTTTACAAAACAATAAAACTTGTATTATTGAGCAGAGACGATGCACAGCATCCTGTGAGAGATGCGTCTACTTCCGGTCTAGCATTGTGACGTCATTGCGTCATTTCCTGTTGGGTTTTAATTTAGTAGTTGAATTGACTTACTTCCGATTGGCGCCATTTTAATCACCTGAGGTCGAGTTGGCTCGAAGTTTCCTCATAGAAGACTCGCCAGGAGGCCTTCATGGGATGCTGTGCATCGTCTCTGCTCAATAATACAAGTTTTATTGTTTTGTAAAACTTGTACTATTATTTGGCATGTGACGATGCACAGCATCCTGTGAGAGATGTGTTTATTAGCTCCTGGTGACTGCTCAACGACGCTATGTGATGAAGTATTTGATGATATTTGTATCTGAAAGAGACTAGATGATGTGATAAGCAAGTGTATTTATTGATTAATGCAAAGGTTACCTTTTTAGTGGAGCTGTAATAAGATATGTAGCTATTGTTATTGTTATTAGTGTTAAGGTAAATAAAGCAATATTGTATTACTTATATATTGGTTTAATTGTTCGTACCTATATGTACGTCAACTAGGAGTAATCATTCTGCAAAACGAAATAAATAACAACGTATACAATGCGTACATGTAGCTGTCTAAACAATGGAATAAACTTAACCTATTATAATCATAGGGATTACAAAATAAATAAATTATTTTCGTGACTAACTGTAAATTAAACTAGATCGCTTTAAAACTATTAGTAAGAGGCTTCAGTTATAGGTCTGTTTCTGATCTGTTTACAGTAAAACTTAGCAAATGTGTTTTCGCTGCGCCAGTTACCTCGTGTGAGAATTTTGTCTAAGGGTATATTATCAATCCAGATCAACGATGCTACAGCGGAACGGAAGCTACCTGGTGATGCCTTAATACCGGCGTCTTTAAGCACTGTTTTTACCCAGTTTGCTATTAGGGTCCTAGTGGCAGCCTTAGCTTCGCCTGTCATCATCAAATTTAAGAGCTAGGCTCTTGTCGGTGGAGTTTTTTCCATTCCTCTTTGCTTTCCGCCCTTCTCTTAACCTCCTGATACGACCCGACATGTATCTTTTCTTTTATTTGCTGCATGTAGCTTATTCTTGGTCTTCCTCGCTTCCTTTTTCCTTCTATTCTTCCTTCTATTATCGTTTTAATAAAATTGTCGTGTCGAATCAGGTGGCCTAACATTCGTCCCCTCCTACACTCTATTGTTTCCATCAATCTCCTCTTTTCCCTAACCATAGACAAAACTTCTTCATTTGTTTTCTTCTCCGTCCAACTTATACGCTCCATTCTCCTCTAGCACCACATCTCGAAGGCTTCCAGTCTCTCTCTGTCCCTCTTTGTCAATGTCCACGCTTCACATCCATAGAGTGCTATACTCCAAATGTACACTTTAACAAGTTTTTTGCGAACTTTGCTTGATATTCTGGCCTTGAGCAGGTGCTTTTTTGCATTATAAGCTTGTCTCGGAGTCACTAGTTATCAAGCTACCTAGATATTTGAAGGTTTTAACCTGTTCTATTTTTGTGTTATTTATTGAGATAGGGCTATATTTTTCCTTTTTAGAAGCAATTAGTGTTTTTGTTTTATTTATGTTAATTTTGAGACCAAATTCTTTAAAAATAGCGTCCATTTCTGTAACCAGTTCTTCCAACTCCAGTCTGTTTCTGCAATGGCTGCAATATCGTCGGCAAAACGAATGAATTTAAATACGTCCCCATTAATTTTGACGCCCCCTTTTTTGATTCCGTTATTCTGCGTATCGCACATTCTATGAATAAATTAAAAATTAGCGGTGAAAGTGGACATCCCTGCCTAACTCCCTGTCTTATTTTTGCCTTTCCGTTTTCCTCTCCTACTTCTATTACCGTTTCTTGGTTTTTATATAATTCATAAATAATCCTTCTGTCTCTATAATCCAATCCAGTTTCTTTGAGTACTTCCATCATTATTTTCTAATTGACCTTATCGAACGCCTTTTCTAAGTCGATAAAAGCTATATGTGTGTCCATGACAAAATCCAGTCTCCTGTCTTTTACCAATCTCAAAGCTAGTATCGCTTCTCTGGTTCCCTTCTCTTGCCGAACCCCATATTGATCCGGTCCCAAAAAGCACTCTGTTAACGATCTTATTCTGTTCTGAATTATTTTTATTAAAATTTTACTTGCCTGTGAAATAATACTTAGTGTTCTATGTTCTTCGCATTTGAGTGTGTTTGCTTTTTTCGGTAGTGTTACAGTCTTGCTTAGATTAAAATCTTGAGGTATTTTGCCTGTTTTATACATTTCTTGAATTAAATTAAAAATTTCCTCTTTCAACTGATTGCAACCATCTCAATATAAATATTATCAACTCCTGCTGTTTTCCCGTTTTGAATACATTTCAAAGCTATTTCGAATTCTTCTTTCAATATCAGAGGTCCCAGTTCTAAAGTATCTACATCTTCTTCTTTTTCCATATAGCTTTCTGACATCCCTTCTCCTGAATAAAGCTCTTCTATATACTCTATCCATCTTTGAACAATTTTTTTAGAGTCCATTAGTATTTTTCCTTCTTTATCTAATATAGCTGTACTTCGTCTCTTATGTTTCTTGTCCATTTGTTTAATTATATTGTAGGCTTTTTCCATTTTCCCCCGTTTCATCATAAACTCTATTGCATTTCTCTTCCGTATGTTTTTCTTTCGCTTCCCTGCACAGTCGTGTTATTTTCTTTGTTAATATTCTGTACTCCTTTGCCTTGACATCATGCGTCTTGTTTCTTAATTCTCTTCTCTCAAGCATTAGCGCTATAATTTCTGGGCTAAGCCAGTTTTTCCTCGGAATCAGCTTCTCTTTCTTTATCGTCTCTTCTGCGCTTTTGACCATTATGTTTTTGATTTCATTCCACCTTTCTTCAATATTAATATTTTGAATGTTATTCTTACATCTATCAATAAATTGCTCTAACTTATGACCTACTTTATTACTATATTGCACTTTACTATCACTATTTATATCCTTAAGTTTATTGAGATCCAAGTTCTTTGGTTTGTGTTTTCTTTTTAGTTGCTTAGTTTTTAAAATTGTGTAGACTTATAAGAAGGTTGTGATCAGAATTTAAATCTGCCCCAGGTAAAGTCTTACACAAACTTATCTGTTTTAGAAATTTACTTTTAATTATTATGTAGTCAATGTAAGAAAAAAAAAAGCTTATAAAGCCTGTAATAGAAATAAATAAAGCACCTTCACACTCCGCTGTCCGCCTCTGCTTACCTATTTCTAATAATCTCCTTAGCCAGAAGATGGGACAGATATTATTGTTAGGGTTAACAGTTAGCTTCCAGCCGGATTGTCTGTAGGAAGCTGTGTCAGTTTTAGACCCGAACTTAGGCCACAATATCACATTATCACCACTGTCTTGAAAATGTTCCGGTGTGATTTTTAATAGGTTTAGGTCGTGGACACGCCGACCGGATGCCAGGAGCAAGATACAAGCTAGTCTGCGGGAAGATTCATAGAGGTTAATCCGATTAAGGTAATTTGAGCTTAACCATGAAGTCAGGTCGGATAGATCCCAAATAGGGGCCTTTACTGCTTCAGGCTGTTGTAAGGAGATTGCTTTCAGCATATGTTTTATAAGAAAATTAGATTCAAGTTTTTCTTCGGGCGAGCCTAGGGTTACTATTACAGATTTGTGAACTAAGATAGTAGAGAATGATAAATTTTCCTTTAGATGTAAGTGTGCTAGATATTTTGCTACTGTGCTTCCGGTCGGGTGTTTGTAGTTGTAATTGTTGTCTTTGCACCACTTTACCCAACGTGTCCAGGCTGGTTTATACGTTTTTAGAGTTGACTCTTGCCAACTGCGTTTGAAGAGCGTTTTTTCATCTTCCGTCCAGTTGTTTAGGGCCTTTGCCCACCCCCAACTTTCCATACTATAAGTTTCATGCTCTCTACTTGTGGAGGGGGCAGACCCGTTGTTTGATCTATAAGAACTTGATGGAGGTTCCTCACTCTCATCGGCGGGCCTTGTGCTCTGCGGCGGAGGTCTGGAAGCCAATAAGTTCGGCTCCAGAGAGGAACCACTAGAAGGAACATACCTTGCGCCGTGTTTAGGTGGTGTAACACTCTGGGGATTAGTGACGGAGGAGGGAAGAGCCATGCGAGCTTGTAGACCCATTTCCTGCTGAACGCGTTGCAGAAAGCTGCTGATGAGTCTCTCAAATCTCTCGATACATAGGTTGGCAGTACCTTGGTGTTCTTGGAGGCAAAGAGATCTGTGTCCGGCTTCCCGAACCTCTGGAATATTCTCAGGACGGCTGGTTTTAGAAAGTGCCACTCCGGTGGTTCTTTGCCCCTTGAGAGACTGTCCGCTATTTGATTGAAGCGGCCCGGAAGGTATTCCGCCGTTAGGGTTATTTTCCAACGATGAAGTGATTGGTATAGTTGGTGAGTCAGCTCTAGTAATGGCTGTGATTGTGTCCCCCCTCGTTCCGAATGTAGGCGACTACTGTTCGATTGTGCGATTGAAGTATTACGTAAGTATCTTCTAGCAGGTGTTTGAAGCTCTTTACGGCTGATATTATTGCAAACATTTCCTTGCGGTTGCAATGCCATTTTGCCTGATTCGGGGTCCACATGCCTGATATTTTGTAGTCGTCTAGGTGGGCTCCCCAGCCGTAGTCTGCTGCATCGGTCGTCAGGAAGTGTTGAGCTGGATGGTCGTGCAGGGAGCTGTTCGCCGGTTGTCGGATTGCAGAAAGCCACTACTTCAGGTCCGAACTTACCTCCTGTGTTATGGGGACTTGCCGATTGTAGGGCGAGTTCCTTAGGTTGCGGCAAAACCTCTGGAGGTGTCGATATCTGAGCCTTCCGCCTGGGATGACGTAGTTGGCGAAGTTCAGGGTACCCAGCAGCTGCTGACACCCTTTCATTGTTATGGTACCTGCATTGAGTATTCTGTCCGAAGCCGACGATATTGAGTTGATGCTTCTCTGAGGGAGAGGTTTGATGTTCGTCGCTGTGCTCCATCTGATGCCAAGATATTCGAGTTCTTGAGTAGGTATCATCACAGACTTTTCGTAATTGACCGCCCAGCCGAGCTTTTCCAGAAATCGAATGGTGATGGATACTTTCTTTTCCAATTGTATTCTGGACTGGTTTACTAGTAAAAAATCGTCGAGATAAACCAGTATTCTCATACCTTTCTTCCGGAGCATATGGGTTACCCAGTTCGTGATTGTAGCAAAGTTTTTCGGTGCGCATGAAAGCCCGAACGGGAGACTGGTCATTTCCTTGATAGGTCATGCGTAAGAATCGGCGGTGGCACTCCTTGATCGGTACATGGAAGTACGCTGATAAGAGGTCTATTTTGGTCATCCAATCCTGGTTCTGGAGAAATTTTGGTATTTGGAAATAAGAGATCAGCATAAACCTCTTGGGGTTTATGAATTGATTCAGCCGTTTGAGATTTAAAATTGGTCTATTTGAACCGTCCTTTTTCTTGCGAAGGAACATTATGGAGAAGAAGCTCATGTCTAGAGAGTTCTGATTGGGTATCTCGAGTACTTGCTTGCTCTATCAGAGCTTCGATTTGTGCGGTCATGTCGGGGGATTCGTGTGTGCTGAAGCGTTGAATATTGCGCGGTGTTGGTGAGACAAGCACCGGTTTGGAGGTGAATGGCAGACGCATCCCTGAGATCATAGACAGGATGGCTTTCGGGGCCTGACACGCCTGCCACTGCCTTCGATACGCTCGGAGGCAGCCCCCGTAAAATTTGCTTGGTTGGGTTGAATAGTCACTTAGTGTTTTTATTCTTTTCGTTACTCTGCCCTTCTTTACGGTTAAAATTTCTGAATTTTTGTGAATTCGCCGTCTTAGGGCCTGAGGAGTTGTTGTCTGGTTTTGTACTTCTCGTCCGTTGCTCTGAGCGAAAGGGCTTTTGGTACTCGCGAGATGGTCCAGGCTTTGGAGTTTGCTTAGGGGCGGCTGGCTTCTTGTGATCCTTGTTCATGTGGAAGGGCGTATCCATTTATCGACCCCGCCTGTGCGTTGTATATAAGAGCCTAGAGCAGTCTTTTCAAATAAGTTTTCAGCGCTTAGTGGGATTTTCCGCAGACCCTCGCGCAGTATTTTATTCGGAATTTCAGCCAGGATACGCTCCCGGCGCAATTCAATACACTCAGCACGCTTTCCGCACACTATCTGCATAATATCTGCATTGGTCTTCTGGAGTTTACTTTTGCTACTAAACAGGTCGGATATCTTGTCAAAAATATTAGACGCTGTGAGTTCTGTAGTGGGCAGAGCTGCCCAGTCTACAAACTGCTGAAGCTGTTCTTTAAGATGCTCGTTTTGAGCTAGCAGTGCGTTTGAGACAGCTGCAAATAATCGCTCGACAGGGGCGATGTAATGTTTCCCTTTTGTGAACTGTCGGAGCTCATCGTTAATACCTAGTTCAATAAAACCAGGCTGGGTGCAATAACCTTTTAAAACTTCTGCGTAGCGAACCTCTTTCCAATTTATGTCATTGAATTTTTGTAGTTCCTCTAACTTTTTAAGACGCGATGGATCGGAGCTAGCGACTTTAGGATCCTTTAGCGATGTGTTTAGATCGCCGAGATCTAATTTAAGATTATTTTCGGCAGTAATAGTAGCAGGCCGGTGTAAAAACGATGAATTATCGGATTGGGTTGGTGCTAAGGGCATGCTTGTATTGGGTGTGATATGCGCGGTAGCAGACGCAACCACAGGCAACGGTACATTTGAGGTAGTCGCTGTTAAGTTTGTATTGGACGGAGGTACGTTATGCAGGTTGTTCATATAAAAGTTTGTTAACATACTCATATGATCTAAGAGGGTATTCACGTTTTCAGTATTCCACGTACCTTGTTTCGCCCGTTTTGTCTCGTGCTCCGGGGAGCTGCAGTCGGCCAGCTTCCTTTTTCGCTGCGGCTGGTGTTCGGCGTCCCTCGGTTCACCCTCGTCCGGGGGGTGATCGCCGTGTTCGTTGTCGACCACCATCACGTAAAAATCATCATTATCACTATATTCGCACTCACTCATAGTAATTCACGTTTATTTTTTTTATTTTATTTTTGTTTAAAGAGTTTAGGAGAAAAAACGTTTTTATTTATTGCGGAGAGATATTTTTCTGACTTAATTTAAGCAGAGCTTCTGCTTATGATGTTGCTAGTTCGAAAGTTAACGACGCTATGAGGAAACTTCGAGCCAACTCTACCTCAGGTGACTAAAATGGCGCCAATCGGAAGTAAGTCAATTCAACTACTAAATTAAAATCCAACAGGAAATGACGCAATGACGTCACAATGCTAGACCGGAAGTAGACGCATCTCTCACAGGATGCTGTGCATCGTCACATGCCAAATAATAGGCCTATAACATAGGATAACATCATGGAAACCTTATAGACATCAGCAACCGCCGTACTAAAACTAGAAAAAAAAATATCGCGAAATCACAGACTTGTCCTAGCAGACTTGCAAAACATTTAAACATCTATTTTCTCTTGACTCCTCAACACAGGCTAACCTCAAAAAATGACGTAACAGGTTACACACAATGGAAAAAGAAAATGAAGACAAGGAAACCAGGCCCTTTTGAAGGACCTTAACAGCCAGCATCCATCTCAGCGAATGAGGATTACATACCATTACTACAGGAGATAAAAATGGCGGAAAAATACAGAAGAAAAAATATACTATTACAATCTTCGCGGAAATTATTAAACATTTCGGAAAGCATGGGAAAATATTATATTACCCAATACATGGACACAAAAATTCAAGTTCCAATACCAAAGAAAAAAAACCCGTATGCATAAACGATTATAGGCGCATTTCAATATGCACGCCGGACTGGGTACAGAATTTATGTGAACTTTCTTCTTTCACGCCTGGACACTATAACAGATAGTCCATGAGTAACTATTATATAATCGGTAGTCTAGGCAACTACCAACTACCAAGCAGCCTTTCTTCAAAATAGGTCCACTGAAAACCTTATTTTCACACTGAGGAGAGTTCTTGACAAAAATTGGAGAGAAGGTACAAAAACGTTTGTAATAGCAATTGACATAGAAAAAGCTTTCGACAATGTGGACCTAAACGCGCTTAAAGACATTTTAGTTACAATAACTCGTAAGACATTTAACAATAGGATTATCAAAGCGTGTATGAATGAATCGACACGCATCAGGTAGTACGGTCAGCAAACCAGCTTTATTACCAAAGGTAAAGGCGTAAAACAAGGAGGTCCGCTATCACCACGCCTCGACGACGTTCTGAAAACACTGGAAGAATAAACCTCGTTTTTTCATCTCAATCAGGATGCAAAAATTACCCTGCCACTATGTTTATCGTCATCATAGGAACTAAGTTTAACCAATTGAAAACTATTTTATTACGGATGAAAGAACTTTTGTCAACAGTAGGGCTCAAAATTAACAAAACCAAAACGAAAATTCCTGTTCGTGATCCATCGATTGAATCAAGGCAAGCCCAGTTCTTCACAGTAGCAATTTGTATAAACATCAAACCAGTAAATGAAATCAAGTACCTCGGCACTTACATTACAACAGAAAAGACACAGTAAAAACTAGATGAAAGCAGGTGTCAAAAATTCAAAAATACCTATTCCGTTTGTAAAGAAGACAGGAATGCAGTGGCAGCTAGCCAGACTACTTAACAAAATGATAATGGAGCCTACAATGCAGCCGCAATAAAAAAAGCAAATAGATCCATGCTCAGACAATACGAAAGAGTCATACTCAAAGACATGCTAAGCCACGGTAAAAATCCACCAAAAAACAAAAAAGTGCAAGAAAAATTAAGGCATGTGATTGAAAGTTGGTAGACCAATATGGCAAGATTCCTTAGCGCAAGACCTCAATTACTACAACGAGACTAGCGAAGAGTGGATTGTAGCAGCAAAAAAAAAATCAGAACCAACAAAAGCAGCACAAGAAATATTTGACTTAGCACAGACCGTATTGGCAGAGACAGCGAATCTGATTTTAGCGCCACGTCATTAACAAAGAAATGATCCAGCCCGGTCCGAAACATACAACACTAAAAAAGAAGCCCGGAAAGCTCCTACACTAAACACCTAAGGCCAGACGCCCATCTCACCAACGCTCATTCCTAATACTGATACCCGTCTTTACCTATATTCCTATACCAAGCTTAAAATGCATATCTAGTTGGTTGTGGCCGACGGGCTTCGGCTAGTCGGTCTTCCTTTCCCATCCCAGAGCGTGTCTTTCCCCAAAAATTGTGCTACTTTGTGTGCCGGTTTTACCGGATCAGGCTTTGATCCTGGCTGAGTAGCACCTCGTATCGTATAAGTCATACTTCTGTACGGATTACTAGTACTTATTCTATGACTCGATGATACAAATTTACTCATACATACTTCTATCAACGTTTAATAATAATAATAATAACTCTTTATTTCAGATATCGAGATCCATAGTAAGTTAGTAGGTGTTGACTTATATTAGGTTAGATAAAAAAAAATATTAATTAAAAGAACAGTGTATTACGACGACACAGTACTGTCTATGCCGTCATAAGTTTGGCGCAGTGCCTTAAAAAGGGACTGTCCAGTTTATCGGACAACGTCTTTAGGATGGTGTTGCCACTCGCTCGCTCGTTTAGTAATCGTGGTCTCTCATTGTACAGTGGGCACGGGCAGTACGTCCATGTGAACTTTTATTACATAGGAAATAGAGATGGTTTCAAGTTTATAGTCGGGTAGTCTGACGTGCAACCGTGTGTACTCTGTCGTATGGTGAACAGTCACCCTTTTGGGCAGTATGGTTTCGCACGAACTGATAGGTCTAGAAACAAAAGTTGATTATTTGATTAAAAGATCTTGCTAATACCTGTACCATATTGCGTCATAAGTATGTTAACCCAAAAAATAATGTTTTATTTTTGTGAATCATGTGTTAATTTTCAACCGTTTCAGAATTAAAAGGAGCTGTTAATTATTTCCGTAAATAGACAAGTTATCATACAAATATTGTTTCTTAGCTAAGCAAGATTATACTGTAGGAAATAATTAAAATGCTTAAAAAAAACGAATTCTGAATCATGTTATTTCATTTTAACCTTTTCTATACTAATATTATAAAGAGGAAAGATTTGTTTGTTTGTTTGTTTATTTGCAACGAATAGGCTCCGAAACTACTGAACAGATTTGAAAAATTCTTTCACCATTAGAATCCTGCATTATCTGCGATGGACATAGGCTATATTACATTATCAAAAAAGTTAGGGTTCCGTATGAAAACTTCGATTATGTAACCAAAGGTGTAAAAGGAAAATCATTAAATTGCGAACGTTGCGAAAACTATTGACAATAGAGCAAAGTAATGTTCTACAGTTTTGTAGAGGACATCATTGTCTACAATAAAGTCCGCGATAACATATGTCTAACTATAAGAGTTAAGTCACAATAACTCCTTTTTTAGGTAAAAATATGAAATTTTTGCGGCGGCAAAAAGAAAGCCACAGTTTCAGTATGTCGGTATTAATCCTTATCCAAATAAATCACGTCATATGTCACGTCAAGGCTATATCAGTACCTGTGAATTCCTTTTTGAATTATTCAAATCGGACATACCATTAAAAAATATCACGAGTAATATAATATTGTATCGAAGTTAGGACGGCAGCAAAGTTGGCCTTTTGCTATATCGTCAATAGATTTATTTTTTTATTTAAAAACTTTATTGCACTTAGAACAGTGTACAAAAGGTGGACTCAATGCTAAAAGTATTCTCCCCCCGTCATACCTATAAGTCATGCAGAAAAATTGTAATGGGTACAGGATAATGTAGTCGAATAGAAATTAAAAGACTCAACAAAATATTATAATGTAGATATAGATGGCGCTGTACGTATTTTTTTTTATCTTTATTTTTAAGGGCTTTTGACTTACACTATAATCAGCCATGCTAAGCCCATTGTACCATTGTGCCCATTGTACCACATAATTACTTACTTTTCGTTCTTACTTACCTACTTTCTAAATATTTATATATAGCTTTGTAGATGACAATAGCTTTACTGCTACATGGTTTGCTTAATATACTTTGATAATTTCCTATATCTAGTTGATTTATTTGTAATTTATTCCGCAAATTTTCTCTAGCCGCTGCATATCGGCCACATTCCACCAATAAGTGCATAACGTCTTCTACTTTTCCACAGACCTCACATTTGGACTATCTGTGCGTTTCATCAAATGAGCAAACTTATTTAGTGGTATGTGTCCGGACCCCAACCTTTGGGCGATTATTACAAATTTATTGCTTATATTAATGTTGGCAAACCAGGGAACACGAGGCGGCTCGCTCTGCATCGTCTTATACCAAATGCCCTTAGATGTAGATTTCTCATCAAAATACTCTTTCCAAGTATTTCGACACTTGTTTTAATATTTAGGAATCAGTTCAGAGTAGTTGGATATAATGTGAGTGTCTTCGCCTTCTAATACTGATTGTTTCGCGAGACGATCTACCTCTTCATTACCCGGCAAGCCAACATGTGATGGAACCCATTGCAATATAATTGCTATTCCAGTGTCCTGACATTCCTTGAGTTGCTTAATAATTGTGTAAGCCGTCGATACACCTCTGCTATGTCCATAGGCGCATCGAGCTATATGTTGTAGAGCACTCTTGCTATCCGTCAGAACTACTGCTTTACGAAAACTTTGGAAATTGCAATGAGCTCCACTGACATTATACTTATATTTTTATTATTAATCTTAAACATAGCACCAACTTTGTTTTGTAAATCATAGAAGGCAGTACCTAGGCCACATTTTGATCCATCCGAATATACTGTGTGCCAACCTTCATATTTTTGGTACAGTTCTTGCAAAACAGCATATTTAATACAATTAAAATCATATGACTTTTTGCTAAGTGTAACACATTCCAAAGTATTTTCTATAACACTATCAACTTTAATATCAGTCAGCCAGGTATCTAAAGTGAACATTTCCAATGGATTAGTGCAAGATATATTCTCCTCCCCTATTTCTATAAAGATTTTTGTCAACAAAGGTAGTTTCTTCTTTTGCCAGAACCTGTTTCCCCGGAGATCGCTAATTTCATTTAATAATCTAGATGTAATATTTTGGGACCACGATAGACATTTTAAGCAGTATTTTATGGCTAAATATAATCTTCTTAGAAATAAGGGTGGAATACACAACTCACACTCCATAACATGTATGGGTGTAGACCTTATAAACCCGCCAATTATTCTTAATGCTTGGTTCTGAACTTTATCTATTTTTTATGCATTTGTGTTTGCGCTATTATCATATAAAAAACTGCCATAATCTAGTCTGCTCCTAATTAACGATATGTATAATCTTCGAAGGTGCTTCGGGTGTATGCCCCAAGTCGTTCCTGATAGTACTTTGAGTATATTTAAATATTTTTGTGTTTTTTCATAGATGCAAGTATCTCACTATCTTCTTCTAACCGTGGAGTCATTTTTCTATTTATTGATAACTTTCTCCCACTAAGGAAAGACCAGATATACTTACAAATTTTCGACCCCGCTCCTATGTGGTCTATGTTTCGACAACCTTATTAACAGGGACATTATTATATGCATTATCTACATCAACAAAGCAAGCTAACGTCGGCGTATTTAGTGTAAATCCTATTTGAATGTAGCATATTAACCGGGTCAAAGAATCTAAGCAAGATTGTCCGCGCCTAAACCCTGTCATTTTTGGGGGCAATATTTTACAATATTTTAAAACATTATTCTACGTACTATTCAAGCCGTTTATTTATCATACTGTGGAACGCTTTACAAATACAAGATATCAAGGAGATGGGTCGCAATTTAGATGTGGGGCTACTATTTTTTGGTATTGGGACTATCTGTATGTGTCGCCATTGTACGGGAACATAACCGCAAGACAGAATGTTGTTAAATATGTCTAAAAGGTAATATTTTGCTACATTTGGTAAATTATAAAGCATCGAGTATGTAATTTGATCGTAACCTGGAGCTGTATCCTTCTTTTTTAAACAGCTTGTCAATGCATAAAAGTTCTTGAGATTGTTTTTGAGTTGCAAAAATTCTCTCTCGTCTATAGCCCTTTATCCACCGCATTCTATTCCACATGTCTGAGACTGAAATAGTCTCATCAATGTCATCACAAAACTGTTTCCAGCTTTTTGATTTTGCTTGTTTAATTTTAAGTTTGGTTTTACTAATACTATCTTCTAATTTTGAAAGGTTATCAGGAGTAGGATTACGTCTAAATAGTTTAAGTGCTAGTCTACGCTGAGCCACAGATTTAGAACGCTCCTGGTTCCAGAAAGACTTAGGTTTGAAGTTTCTTGTCGGATCAGTGCATATTTTAATGTTTGGTATGCTTTGGTCGGCTGCAATATTTAATTGTTTCTCAAAGTAGGTATAGTCTTCCTGTAGCACTCCACATCTAACCGGACTAGAAAAGCACTTCTCAAGGATATCTCTATACGTAACCCAATCAGCATTTTTGTAATTACGTTTTGAGAATAGGTAGCTTGACTTTCTAGATTAAATGACATTTTAATAACAAGGTGATCACTGCCTAGCGATTCGTTAATAACTTTCCATTTATACTTTATTGCATTATCAACTGTAGCAAAACTTATATCTGGAGATGTTTCCTGAAGTATATTGTTAACCAATTTTACTCTAGTAAAGCTTCCATCATTTAATATTTTATATAAAACTGTTTTCTATTGACGATTCCATTACTAAGTTACCTCTTGTGTCATTTTTATTAGACCAATTAGTGTGGTGTGCGTTAAAGTCGCCAGCTATTAAAGATTCCTTAGAAAATAAATTAAAAACATAATCCCAATCTGCTTGTGTAGTATGAATGTTCGAAGGGCAATATATAGAAACAACATTCTCAAGATGAGAGACGTTAAGTAACCTTACATGTAAAGCCTGTATACCTGAGTTATTTTGATGTAGCTGTGACGCTTGAACTTTGATTGAGTTGGGAACTAAAATTGCGACACCGCCATATGAGTCGTCCCTGTCTTGTCTAAATACATTGTATCCGCTAATTCGAAGGTCTTCTTCCACGTCCATCCAGGTTTCGCTAAGTATCGCTATATGAGCTTTTTCTTGATATAAGAGTGCTTCAAATTCTACAAGCTTCGGCCTAATACTCTGGGCGTTCCACTGTATTATATTGATGGAAAGAAGTCTTGGGGGGCTTCTATCCATAATTAAATAATTGGATTATATGTTTAGTCCACTCTGTTTTGTCAAACGCTTTATATACGTAGTTCTTAAATTCCTCTACTATCAATTTCAAAACCATAATTATCTTTCCTTCAAAGTTAGTATCAGCCATCACAATATCCTTAATCTTTTGTATTATGCTTAGAATATCAAATTTCCTTATGTTTTTTGTCAGATTTTTTCCTCTTTGTTGATCTTCT
The DNA here is from genome assembly GCA_949316185.1 of Pyrausta nigrata. Classification (NCBI taxonomy): domain Eukaryota; kingdom Metazoa; phylum Arthropoda; class Insecta; order Lepidoptera; family Crambidae; genus Pyrausta; species Pyrausta nigrata. Next base: position 17,078,658 of record OX438950.1, read on the forward strand.
ACGAGGGTCAAACTGAAAGTTCTTAGAAAATCAAAAACTGATTACATTAGCCAGTTATTAGTTTTATTATATCTTTTCAAAATATTGTCCATTGACGTCAATACACCGCTGCATGCGATGGAACCACTGGGAAAAGCACTTTGCCCACTCGTCCTTAGGGGTCTCTTCAATGGCATCGCGATACGCAGCCACCGCTTCTTCAGCATTCATAAACCGCTTTCCTTTAAGTTTTTCTTTAATTTTTGGAAATAAATAAAAATCACAAGGCGCGAGGTCGGGGCTATACGGCGGGTGACCCAGTAATTCAACGTTTGATGTCGCCAAATAGTCGATCGTTCGCTTGGCGGTGTGCGACGAGGCGTTGTCGTGGTGAAGGAGGATCCTACTGCGAGGTCGTTTCTCTGGAACTTTTTCCAAGACAAGTGGCAAACAATTGGTAGTGTACCATTCTGCAGAAACTGTTTTTTGATCCTCTAACACAATTGTTGCAAAATGACCTATCCTTCCAAAGAACGAGGCCACCATTTTTTTTCCCGCACTTCGATCTCTCTTCACTTTAGTTGGCAACTCCTCGAAAGGAAACACCCACTGAGCAGATTGTCTTTTGGTTTCAGGATCATAACAGTAAATCCAGCTTTCGTCACCTGTTAGTATGTCGAACACAGCATTTGAGTCACCTCCGTTAAATCTTTCAATCATTTTACGGCACCAATCCACACGATGGAGTTTTTGAGCCTTAGTCAAATTATGAGGTATCCACCGGGCGCAAAGCTTCCTGACCGCTAAATGTTCGTGGAGGATTTTGTGCACTTGACTCATACCGATGCCTAAGCTTGTCCGAATCTGCTGATAGGTCACTCTTTTGTCAGTCTCTATCATACGCCGCACAACACAGATGTTATTTTCAGTCGTCGCCGTAGAAGGCCGTCCCTCACGTACATCATCAGTGAGATTAGTGCGACCACGTTTAAACTCATTAAACCAGTTGTAAACAGTCGCACGAGATGGGGCTTCATCGTGAAAGGCCAATCGTAGTCTATCATAACTTTCTTGTTGACTTAAATGACATCGAAAGTCATAAAAAATCATTGCACGAAAATTTTCTCGTGTTAAATTCATTTTGACGTGACACAGACAATTTTCAATTTGCCGCCAAGTCGTAAAACAAATGACAAATGAATGAAATATATACTCAGTAATATTGGCAAAGAGTTCTATTTTCAAATTTTAGAATATTTTTTTTATTATATTGTTTATAAGTGGCCAGTTCTAAGAACTTTCAGTTTGACCCTCGTATTGCAATTTCATCTTCTGACGATATTATATTTGGATCGTCTTCATACGGAGTCTGGTATCCTTTTTGTGTATTTCTCTTTCTCTTTTTTTTCCTTTTGTTTTGTAAAGGCTTGGTGTTAAGTTGGTTGCACTTATTTCCCTTTCTTTACTTGGTTCTCTGTGTATTATAGCATCTGTTACTAATATGTCTCTGTACGTAGGACTTAAATTATTATTTGGGAGGTGTGGTAAAGTGTTACTTTTGTTAGATATTGTGTTCTCAAAATTGGTACTTACATTCATTTCTCTCTTTTCTTTTAAATACGTTTCAAGTGCCGTTCTATAAGTGCAATTCTGCCTGACTGTATGAATGATGTAACGAATTTTTTTTTCTTTGAGAAAAACCGGACAATCTTAGAGCCATGTGTGTTCCTTTGCAGTTAATGAATGTGTATTTAACAGTTTCACAATTGCTATGAGAATCTCCGCATTTAGGGCAAATCACTTTCTTTGTAGGGCAGTTTCTTATCAAGTGGCCATATTTCCAGCAACCAGAACACTAGGTTACTGGAAAAACGTAGGGTTCTATTGCAAATCTACACCCGTATCCATATACATGAGTTGGTAGAATATGGCCTTTGAAACACAGTTGGATCGTCTCACAGTCGACCCATTTACCACCTTCATTAAGCTTTTTCATCCTTCTGACAGACACTAGCTCATAATCACATTCAAATGACTCCAGAATTTCTTTTTCTTCTATTTCAATATCAATGTTTTTAACAACACCATATGATAGACTGACTTGTTGAGTAGATTGACATCTATATCCAAGATCTTTAATTTTACTACAAGTGTATAACTTTTGGGCATATTCACTCTCTTTAAATTGTATCACAACTTTATACGGATTTTTGTACTTTATTTTTAAAATATTTTGAATATTTTCTGCTTTCAGTAGTTTGACCAATCCTATTTGTTTCGGAAGGGCTTCTTTTGACGTCATACATACTTCGTATTTTTCCTCTATGACCGAATCTTCATTCATTCTAGTTTCTAAGTCGTGATTATTACTTTTTGATATGCTTCTATTTATTCTCTTCGACTTGTTTCTTACTATGATAAACTCTTCGTCATCTTCTTTACTTTCTGCGCTCCCTGGTCTCGTTCTTTTCTGTGATAGTCGCGATAAACCGTTTTCAGAATTTTGTTTCGAAACTTCACTAATGATAGGTGATGTAATACCCGATTCACATATCTCACTATTTCCACTCAGCACAACAGTTGATAAGTTCACCTCATCTTCGTCACTTTTAGTCATTTTTTTTAAAGTAGGGTACTTTTCGAAAACTTGGTCACCGTTGGTATGCGATACGCATGTACGGCCGCTTCCCACGGCTCGCCGCAGGCGATTGGCTCTACGTATTTAACTCGCGGGTCAGCTTGAGTTTTTCCCAATAACTTAAAAGGTAATTGCTAAATAAACTAGGTAATTACTAGGACGTACGTACGATGTGTCGTGTTCAAGTTCAAGCAAAGAGGTCTCTGCCATCTGCCAATAGGTGAGTGTAGTTAAGGCAGGCCTTCTGACGACACTCATCTATTGTCGCTTGCACACACAATACGACAAGACGCAATGCTCTTTCTTTGGCCATCGTGGTAAGGAGGTGGTGACCAGGATAGTACTTTAATTTTGCTGATTTCTTCTTGACTTTTGTCTAATTGATTGTTTGAATGCACTTATCTCAGATCAGAATTACCTATTCATGGTCCGATTTTGAAAAAACCTTTGTGTAAGGTACAACGTATCTAGCAAGGTAATTTAAAAAAAACACGTTATGTCTTTTAGGAATGAAGTAAAATCAGCCATCAGAGCATGAAGTCCTCGGGGACTGCTATTTTTTCTATAGTAATATTATAAAGAGGTTAGGGTCGGTTGCACCATATCTCACATTATAACTGGAAAAACGGAGGAATTATTATTTTTTTGTTTAAACATGCTAATCACAGGAACTGCTGAGCCGATTTAAAAAAAAAAATTTTGTGTTAGGTAGCTTATTTCTCGGGCCAAGATCTCGGGAAACGCTTTGTATGAGCTATAAAATGCATGATACCTACCTAGAAATCAACGGAGAAGCAGTTAAATGAAAAAGCACGGACGAAGTCGCGGGGGACCGTTATAATTAATATGTTCATATTATTCACACGCGTTTTGATTCTTATCTTAAAAGATATCACAGTTTTAAAAAATACTCCGGTATTAACAATGTCCACAGGAAATCCTAAATTTACGCGAACGAAGTCGCGGGGGACCGCTAGTTATGAAATAAATAAATATTTTAGAAATTCAAAACACTGTCAAGGAGTTTCGGAACTCTGAATTGCAATTGTCAATGTCAAATTGGGTATTGCATTGTATTCACTGACCTGTTTTATTACCACTGGCCTGGCTGGTCCACACAAATGACAGCTTATTTTGTGTGTTTATTTGAAACACCATCTGCAAGTGTCTCGGTGCGATTCGAGAACTAATTTTGACGTAAAATAATCCAAAACAGTAGGTTAAAAATTGAATAGGCGTTTTTTTGTGATATTTCAAATATGTGGTTAAACAGTGATAAAATCTTTTTGGTAGTAAAAAGCTAAATAAAAACTCTTGAAAGTAAATTTGTTTAGACGCAAGCTGGTAGATGGGGATCCGCCCCATGGTAAAGTTAACATTGTCCATTGTGTTGTAGATACGGCGCGATGGCGGTGAGCGTGCGTGCGGGCGCGCGGGTGCCCATCGCGGAGTGCCGCGCGGCGCGCGCGCACAAGAACGACCCGCACCAGTGGAAGCTGCTCTGTGTCGAGGGTAAGCAGCTCATCACCGTGACGTGTCTCCAATAAAAGCACTTATTACACCGTCCTATTTGTAGCTACCTAACTAGAGGTGGCAACAACAAATACAGCCGTATTGCCATAACAAATTATCCTGTTGTGTTATTTTTCAATAACAGTTATTGTAAACTGTTATCAGTTACACTGCTGTTTTGAAAAACATTACATTATAATAGTGTATTGAAGTGAGACAAGCACTTACAACTTCATACCTACAATGTCTGATAATAATTATGTATATTCGTGATAGTTTGCATTGCACTTCAACTACACTCAAAACTCATAACAGTTTTATCAAACACGGACACGATCTGATCTGATACTGAAAACAGTATAACGATACAGAACAACAATATTATTCGTTTTTGTTAACTGCTATTCATTGGCTACTAAGAAAATTCGATTTTAATATACCTAATAAAATAAATAAAAAATAGAGCTGTGTCGATTGATCATTTCTCATGACCCGGGTCAGACCTGTCTCACTCCCTGTGTTGGTATCAAAAACGTACCTACGCGTGGCGTACTGCCGCGGCAGTATAATCCAGTACGGACTCGCGAGCAGGCAGTAACACACGAGCGCTTTATTCGCCGACGGCGCGCGGCGTTACGTTGCTAGCTGGACGAACATGAGTGAAATGCTCGTGAGCGATAGTAGCTTTGTGTAGCTTGAATAGGTTTAGTGTATATTGAATCGTTATCCAGAGTTACAATAATGAAATTCGCATGCAATATATTTCGGTAAATGTCTAAACGAAAATGTGTTCGACTCGGCGGCGAGCTAAATTACACCATATTTTCTACGACATTGAGTAAACGTTTGTTTGAATACTATTGCCGAGTGATACTTCTGTACGTAGTACTAGTATTTATTCTGTGCCCGGGTCAATCGGGACCCATTCGTATTGTGATCGGGTTATAATGTTTTAATCATTCCAATCATTTTAGTCTCGATTAATTATATGTTGGGTGACAAAAAGGGAATGCAGCAGATAGCCAACATTTGTATGATGTAGGCTTATAAAAAAAATCCTTCTATAGTATGAAAAATGTCAATCAAAATTTTTTCATAACCTACACAAACGGGTTTCGTTACGTAACAACTACACGGGAAAGAAATTCAGGTCAAAAATGATTGGACCTTTTAGAGGTTCGTGATTTGATCAATCTTTCATATGACGCAGTTGAATCAAAATTCGATCGACCCAGGTCTATTGGCAATAGAAAACGACCGTTCAAATCCATAAATAACGGTTTGAAATCTCAAAGCAGACGTTTTAAACGGTTGAATACCGACTGCGTCATAAAAAGGCATGGGTTATCTTCTACAAAATAGTACAACATTTTGCGGTATTATTACTCTATTATTTCCGTTTGTAAGTGTATTATTGTATATCTCTATTTATTTGTGAAATTAAGACTGCTCATAATATTGAGTATCGAGACCACAGTGTTGGAGAACTGCAATTTTATGGCAGACGGGTCTTAGTGCAAGTATCTTTAGCATCTACTGAACCTAATAGTCTTTTTAGGATTCAAATATTAAAAAAAAAACTCGTTGACAGAAATGACAAAAAATAACATACTTATCGTAGTCGATCATAAAACCTCATCTTTGTTGAAATCTCTTAATTAGATATATCAAAGCGATAGATGAGCCCCCAATTGGAGCGTGAAAATGCTCTTATCTTTCCAAATAGAAATAGTGAAAAATACTTATGCCTTTTCTCGCCCCCACAGAACCGTTCGACCTAACGAACACCGCTCGCTCCGTGTACGACCCAGAGACGTTCGAGAAGATCGTCGCCACCTTCCGCGACAGCTACGCGCGCCTCGCCGCCGGCCTGCGCCTCGCAGACGCCTGGCCGCAGCCGCACTCGCATGCCAACTCGCACCCGCAGGCCAACAACCCGCACTCGCAGGCCAACAACCCGCACTCGCAGGCCAACAACCCGCACTCGCAGGCCAACAACCCGCACTCGCAGGCCAACAACCCGCACTCGCAGGCCAACAACCCGCACTCTCAGGCCAACAACCCGCACTCGCAGCGATGACCCGCGCCGCCACCGCTCTGCCGCGGCCTGTGACCGTCTTAGTGCCTGACTGTGTCGGCGATACGCTGACCTTTACAGCTATAGTGAAGTGACTCGGCGGGACTGTGATCAGTGGAACCTAATGATCTATCAATTAGTGCGGTGTTCCAAGAGCTGCAGCGCTGGCCGACCACATCAAGATCGGGCTCAGGTCGGTGATACGGGGTGTCGCTACACGTACGCTTCACCCTGTATTAATTAGTGCGGTGTGTTTTTCGTGTTGCGAACTTTGACCGTAGACGCTAGTTCTCTCGATTTAAGACTCGTGTCGTGTCGAACGTTGCTAGTCGTAAAATTTACCTTTAGATGCTATTTCGAATTGCGTCCAACTCGGCTGCGAATACTAGTCACTAAGATATTTACGTTACGGCAGCTGTAGCGCGCGGCGAACGACCGGATCGAGCTTGCGTTTATTCTGCAGCTCTCACTCGCCGGGCCGTTCGGGTGGCGAGCCGGGTGCGTATCCAGTGAGACGTCTACCCAGCGATGTAATTATAATGTTTTGCTGCCAAAGATCTCGCTAGACGCTTGCCATCAGAACAGACTTTTGACTATCGACTGATCACCGCCTCGAGTCCTCAGCGAGGCCCCGGAGGCCCGAACTAATCGTTACTCCGTTGAAATTTTATTTAGGTGTAGAACGGTGCCACTATGAAAATTATATGTTTACATTCCATAGTGTCGTACTGAGTCGTTATCGTGTTGTAGGGTAGCTCAGATGTAGTTGCGCGGTCTCGCGGTTTCGTGATCGGCGTTCGGATTTTGCTTCGCGTTCACGATCAATTAGTATTCAGTACGCTAAGGCGCGCTACGTCGGCGAAGCGCGCTTGAAATATATCTACTTGGAACAAACGCGGCCCGAGGCAGAAACCGAACGCTCGGTGTACGTCAGCAGGCGAACATTCGCCGCGAGGTCCGCACGCCACACAAGACTGATCGACTTCACGGTTGATACTAGTTAAGGACAGATACACACTCGAACGTACCTCTCGAGCGATGCATCGAATATTACTATTTAACACGGTTATTTTATTCGTCGTTAGGCCGCCTCCCTGTTGAGATGAGCGGCACACTTTGATGCTAATCGCTGCCTCGATAACGCGTCCTACTCGTTTTTAATGTTTATATTGTTTATTTGTAAGTTATTTAATGAATATGTATATAATAAGAATGAAAGAGAAAAACACATAAATATTGGAATGTTTTACGGTCGTGTACGTTTTATGTAAATAGTATTTTTGTGAGTAAATGACAAAAAATATATATAGATAGATATGAAGTGTGCGTGTTGTCGCGATGTTGGCGAAGGCGAACGGCCGCCCGGCTAGTTAGGCTTTGGTTGATTCTTTGATAGCTTGGATGCTATGATTTAAGGTGCTAATGATACTCGCTCCAACATTTTGCGGCTCAAAACGGACCCTCGTTCATGCGGTAACTTGATGAGATCACGAAATGGTGCTAAATATTGTGTTGCCTTATCTCGAGCGTCGCTTGCTGTGCTAAATTATAGGTAAACTGTACGATATAAAATACCTAAGCGAGCCGCAGATCTCCAGAATTCCTATAGGAAAGTGAGGCAATAAATAAACAAGCATATCTTTAAATATTATAAAGATTGTATAATTGTTATCTTCGCCGAATTGTAGGGATTCTGATTATATGTTAAAGTCGGATATAGAAAAATATATTACAATAATATTCTAACAAATTTTAAGTTAGTTTTCAGTATTCGTAATGAACTAGGTGGTGTTTTTATTCCAAATTTACTTTTTTTCCAAACATGAACTGTTAATGATATTTTACTCGAGTCAATGAGAGCATGTAGTTATTTTACAAACAATAGTGCCCCTAGTCCGTTATAGTTCGCGTCGAGTATTATGTTATGCGGCATCCGCCCAATATGTTTTAGCGATGCCTCGTTTTTGTTAAGTTTAACTCTACATTATTAGAACGGAATTTGCTGTCTGTTGTATTAATTTTAACCGATCAAATCGCCATGTCAACGTCACTTTGTTAGCCTGAAACACATTATTGACCGTTTATATTATAATGTTAAACGCCGGGCACTTTTATAAGCATTATGTATAAGTTTTATATCGATTTTACATAAGAGGCACTTGCCGCGCTGAATAATAAAGTACAATAAATAATTTTTAAAACAAGTTATCTATAAGAAAACTTATTAGAATTATAATAATAAAAGTGTCTCAAAAATCCCTTTAATTTTCGAAAAAGATATAAAAAACCTAATGAAGCCGACACCAAAAAAAATAAAATTAAAAAAGCCAAAAAAATATAAAAAATTAAAAACCAAAAAAAATACAAAAGTTTCAAAAAAAATCTGAAAAAATCATTTTTACTTTGACATCGACCGAAGTCAGAATTATCGCATGTTTTTTATTACCTTGTAATGGGCGCCCATCTGCCCGGCGCTAGCGAGCGTCCTTGTGACTGAATCCCTACCGTCTTTTCCAGTACCAATTCTAGGGGTAAGGACTCTGAGAGCAGAGCTCGCAAAGTAGAAATCTAAGCAGCCTTGACGCTGCTGTGCCTTCACGAGGACACAAGGACACTAGCTCGCGCTTATCCGTTATCATTTCCAGTTCTTCTTTTGCATTCCCCGAGGGATGACGAAGAAGATCCGGACCTGCTATTGGCAACCAGCACAGCACCTCTTTTTAACGTAATTTTTATTTTATAAACACAACATATCTTAATAAAATTATTAGTTTAAATTATTTAGCTGGTTTGCTGTACTCATTTTATCGGTGCATTTTCCGCAATAATGTGTTAGCGGCAGTGTAAATTATACTAATTAATAATAATGTAGCTTCGCGTGTCGATAGCGATATAGGGGTTGATACATGGATGTCTGCTTCTCACAATATAATTTTGGTGACATCATGAATTCTCCCGATGGAGTATTTGGTGTCATAGGAATGATTAATTAGTGAGTTGAACCTACGAGCAGGCGGGGGCTTGTGCGGCCTCGCCCGGGCGGCCTGCACTGGCCCTGTTCTTCCCACCCCTTCCAAATATATCACTGCCAATTTGGGACTGTTAGTGCAGTTTGTAAACTAAAATTGACACATTGCTGTGTCTAAATTGTTTGGGGTTTGTCATTTCTATATTGTTAACCTAACATTTAAATGCAAAAATTTATTGTACTTAAAACATTTGCTGTTCAAACAAATAAAATGCAGGAACATTTAAATGTATTTATTTTAAATTCATGCGTGTAATATTTTCTTATCCCCATGTATTTACTTGTATATTATTAACTTGTAATATAAATAAATAATTATCTAAATGCCTCTAAACGGCGTACTACTTACTAACTTTTATGATTTTGTAAAGTAATTTTCGTCGTGTTTTTGACAAATTTTCACTTGTGTTGCATTTTATTTTATTGAACACAAGCAGTTTTTATTGTCATTGTTGTACAAAAAATTATTGTAAAGAAAATATAGTTAAAATATATACAAACTGCCAAATTGCTGAGTTTTAATTTTACAGTATTGCGTATGTTTATTTCTTAAAGTTAATTTTTGTGCAATAACTATGCACTTGTTACCATCAGTATTATAATTCATTTTTTGAATTGTTCCCCAAACGTCGCTTCCCAAAACATCGAGCGAGCTTGTCTCAAACACATTGCATACAAGTGTTCCCATTTCATCGCTCCGTGATTTTTCTTGAGTTCCCACTACGCCGCTCCTATATAAAAAAATGCAAATATTGAATTTGGATAAGAGTTATTGGTTACAATTTACCAGGCATCTATACATCCAAAGGAGGTCTGCCGCAGAAGATTGAATAAAATATAATTTAGACAGAAATAGTCTTTATTACAAAGCTGATTGTGATTATTTTCCTTGGGTTCCTTTTTTTTTCAAATATTGTCCGATGAGAGCAAGAAGCTCGAATAATGAAGCGTGTTATAGTGGCACATACTGAAATCATAGAAATTTAAACATTATGAATACAAGACCTAAGACTGCACACATTTTAGATTGAAGACATAAATAGACTAAAGCGGAAAAAATAGGAATGCAAATATGATGAGTACGTAGACTTTTTGAGAATTGTACATTTTAGGAAAACAGATATTCCAGGCCTGAGCCCTTATTCTTACGAAAATGTGGAGTATATTTTATCCTTCATATGCCCACTAAACGCACCGGATATGACGTTACTATTTGTGACTATTTATGTGAGAGTTTGCAATCGAGAAAAAAGTTGCTTCCAAAGACGATCCTATTAATATCGGGAAGTCATTATAGGCATGCTTATGACGTCACAAGTTAAAATTTTCAATAATTTATTACAAAATAACTACTAAATAAAAAGTCAAAATACTCATATTACTTTTTTAATTTAGTCATTACTTCAAGAAAAAATATAAAACATACCTTAAAAGGACTTGTCCATTAATGGTTTTTTATTCGTCAAATTTTTTAACCAGAATAAACTAAATATTATATTAAAGAGTTCACAAAAACTAGCCTTTCTGCATAATTAATATATTTTTTTAGGGCCTCCGATTTAGAGAAAAATTTAAATTAATTTTTCTCTTTGTCTGTACAGAAACCGCACCTTCGCCTATATCAATTAACGCATGAAAAAATTTTGACAGCAAAATTGACATTCCATTGACAGTAGTACCTATTATATAATCTGTGGTAGTACCTAGTAGTATTTATCCACCAGTGGAAAGGCAATGGTACATAGCCATACAGCCAGGAAATACAAGTAAGTGATCAATGGATGATGCCTCTTACAAAACATATTTTTTCTCAAAAATGGAGGCGTTAAAAATTCTTATTTCTATGGTTACGTGTTTCATATTTTTGTAGCTTAAAGATAAATATAGGTTTATTAGTGGTTGGTGATATCACACTATATTCGACATCTACCAGTTTAAGGGTTATAGCATAGCACACATCAACTCTGAAAGGGCTCGTCACCGTATCGCCTTTCGCCGCCTCGCTGTAAAATAGGCGTCAACCTAACGTTAGCATGTAACCAAAGCGGATCAGCAGCTTCGGTACGTCGACTCAGCTACAGCTAGGCGACGCCGCGCTTACAGCTCGCCGACCGCAGGTGACATGGCAGGCACCAGATCAGTTTGAATCCGAACGTGAAGTGTAGCGCATGGTTATGTCCCGGTTCACATTACGCGAGATGGCTATCATAGCCATAGCACTGGATGAAGAGGAACAAGAAAATATAAAGAAAGGGCGGACGAAGAGACGTAAGCTCGGGTACGGAGAGACGTAACCGCACGGACGACGAGCCGTAAGCGCGGAGACCGCTAGATGGAATTTCATACAAAGAATACCTACTGAACGGCTCGAGTTGATACTTTTACGTTCCGTTTACGAGTTGATAAGTGTGCTGCGACCCTTAGCTCCATAGTGCGATGATCTGCTTAAAAACATCGGTTAGTCATCGAAAACGTAACTTAATACTTAAAAACTATTTTAATCCGAAACTTTATCAGTTCTGACAACTGTTATAGAAAGTTGTCAGTTATTTCAAAACCGTATGTCAAAAACCAATTGATCTGTGTGGTATGTCAACGCGAATACTAAAAATGAAAAAAAAAGAGATTTGAGAAATAATTAACATAATGTCGTTTTGTTCTCTACTGTGTTGTGAAAAAAATTGTAAAACATCGAATTTTAATACGGATAGGATCTCATTTCATCGGCAAGTAATAGTAATTATTCAATTTTGAAAAGTTCAAAAAATTTGCCTACGGTTCAAAATATTCCTATCGGTCAAGCGTACTGACGTTTGAGTCTCATCTAGCTCCCACTAAGTGGGTAGGACATAATGTCATCTCATTCTATTCGTTAGCACTCGTTACTAGTGTTGCGCTGAATTGGTTATACGACTTATCGACATTTATGTGCACAGTTGTACTAGTTTTTTAATAACAATTATATATATATATATATAATGTGAATTCGGTGAAAACGTTTTCTGTATACTTACTGCAGGAACATTGTAACTACACATATGCTATTGCTAATTTCATCACGCAAGTTGACGAACAGATAGTTTAAAGGTAGCGTTAACGGACTTTTATACCGATAGCTCAGAGTTCGATCCCGCTAAGCGTCAGAAGAAAACAAATTTTTTTTTCTTCATTTATTTTTGCTTGCTGATTTATTTATTTTTTTCCTTTTTTTTCCTGAGTAATCATGAACTGTCACGCGTGCAATACTGGAATTTCTTCGGATCCTTACCACATGCAATGTAGCCGATGCAAGGCAAAATATCATCTACTATGTCTCACAATTAGCAAGGAACAATTCTTAGCTTTGAGTACAGAGTTCAAAGGATCATGGACGTGTCCGTCATGCAACAATGTTACACGTCGCACCAGATGCAATTTAAATACACCAGTCAGGCAAAACCAGATTCTTTCTGCATGCATGAACATGTCTTTTGATAACTTAGACCAAACTTTGCCTTCCGGCTTGGATGAACCGACGCAGCACCCAGCTACCGCAGAGTCAACCAGCAATGACACAGTAACTATGGACAAAATTAGTCAACTACTGGACCAAAAACTTCAGTCATCGCTCTCAATCTTCATGAACAGCTTTCGTACTGCTCTTAGGGAAGATGTCAAGTCACTAGTTCGAGAAGAGATGAAATCTACTGTACAGGACTTGAAGGAGGATTTTAACTCGACTATCAGTTTCATTAGTGAGGAACAAACATCTCTAAGGTCCCAGATAAATGCCAAAAATGATACAATAAAGAATCTAGAGGCACAAAATGCTAAACTGCAAGGCGATATTTACAAACTGAATAGCCGCTTGTCAAATTTTGAGAAAATATCTCGTAATAATAATATTGAACTGCAGGCTGTACCGGAGCTTTTCAAAAAGTTATGTGACACGATTTATGTCTCGATGGATCAAATAGGATTCAAATATACACGCCTGCCGAAGAGTGGCAAAGATGGATGCCAAATCGGATCGGCCTAGGAACATACTTGTATCTCTCTCCTCGCCGCGTTTACGTGACACAGTACTTTCATCGATAAATCGCTATAATAAAGCTCATCAAAAGAACCAACCCGCTAAGCTCTATCCATCTTGGCATTGCTGGAAAGACACGCTGAATATATGCATCAGAACACCTATCGCCCGAATGCAAGTTACTTTATGCGCAGGCAAGAAAGGTGGCTAGAGATAAAAACTACAAATATGTTTGGGTTAGGTATGGCCGTATTTGTATGTGCGCAATGACGATGAAAGTGGCTATATTTTTATTAGAGATGAGTCTACTTTGGAGAAATTGTTATAATTTTGTGATATTGTTTTGTGTTTTTTACTTACTTTTGCTTTGTCGTACTTATACATGGTATCTTTGCCTATTTTTATGATCATATTCTACCAAAATGTGAATAGAATTCGTAGTAAGCTGAAAGACTTTTATCTTGCCGTATTGAACAGTTCCTATGATATAATTTGCTTGACTGAGACAAACTTCAACAACAGCGTCTTAGATAGTGAATACATTGATAACCGCTACACAGTTTTTCGTAGAGATCGTAGTTCTTCCTGTAGTAAAAAATCTGACGGAGGTGGCGTGGCCATTGCAGTTAAAAAGAGTTTGAAGGTTGTCCGTCATGCTTCGTGGGAATGTGATATCGAGGATATCTGGTTGACTGTTTTATCTGATGTAATGGAAGACAATTTTAATATATGTTTATGCTATGTACCACCTTACCTTGATCATAAGAATTTAGAAATGTTTTACAAAAATTGTCAAACTTTAATTACTGAAACCCTAAGTAGTCAGAAAGTATTACTTATTGGCGACTTTAACACACCTGACGTTAATTGAAAGTCCGATTCTAATTCCGCTAGCATGATTCCAGTTCTGAAAAAACAAAGTACTAAATCGCTTCTTCTTTTGGAAACCGTATCTTTGTGTGACCTTAATCAATTTAACTTTATAAGTAATAAAAATGAACGTATCTTGGATCTCGTCCTTTCTAATGTAGATTGCATTAGTGTACGTGGGGCAAATCAATTAACTCGCATAGACGAGCACCATCCTTCTTTTACTATAGACGTTCGCAAGATTCAGCTAAAATCCGATCACGTCAAGCCTACCGACATTAAAAGACCTAATTTCCGGAAATGCAACTTAGATAAAATAAAAATTGAACTACGATCTACCGATTAGACATCACTGCTGGATACTGGAGATGTTAATATGGCAGCTCAACAATTTTACAACGAATTAAACAACATCATCGTAAAGCACACGCCAATGATTTCCGCTCGTAAGGGCAATAATAATTATCCAAAGTGGTTCAGCCCTCCCTTAATACGCTGTTTGAAGGAAAAATTTAAATATCAGAAACGTTTCAAGAAATACGGTAACCCAAGGGATTACGATACTTTTGATTTACTACGATCCAGATGCAAGCGTTTGATGAAACAGTGCCACACAAGGTACCTTTCATCAGTGGAAGAATCTCTCCCTAAAAGTATTAAATATTTCTGGAGATCCGTTAATAATAAGGAGAATTCTACTATACCACTTAATGTAAGGTACGGTGACACGGAATCTTCTGACGTCGGAGAGGTGTGTGAGCTGTTTTCTTGTTACTTTGGTAGTGTTTATGATGTCACTGGGGATGCTATTGATGTGCAGCTCGAATGCCACTACAGTTCAAGTCTGGGTCAAGTGGTCTTACATGAAGAGAACGTACTGGAAAAGATAAAAAAACCAGATGGCATACCCCCCTCTTTCATTAGAGCTTGTGGCAGAGAACTTAGCTTTCCATTGTGCGCTATTTTTAATAAATCTCTTGCATCTGGCACTTTTCCCGGCTGTTGGAAGCTAGCTCATATTGACCCTATACACAAAGGTGGTGATAAGGGACTTTGTGAGAACAATAGGCCCATAAGTATTCTCTCATGCTGTGCAAAACTTTTTGAGTCCTTAATATATGACTTTATTTTTAATCAGCTCAAACAATACATAGCTCCTAATCAGCATGGATTTGTAACAAATAGATCTACTACTACGAATTTATTAGAATAAATAAACTATCTGTGCAGTGCATTCTCAAGAGGTCAGGTAGATTCTGTTTATACAGATTTCTCGAAGGCTTTTGACAAAGTAAATCATAGACTGTTGTGTCAAAAACTTAAAGCCTACGGAATACACGGAAGTTTGCTGCGATGGGTAAAATCATACCTTGGCCGTAGAAGTCAACTAGTTGCAATCAAGGGTCATCTATCCGCACCGTTGGTGGTCACTTCTGGTGTTCCCCAGGGTTAACATCTTGGACCCCTTCTTTTTATCGTCTTTATAAATGACCTTGTAGAACGCTTAACATGCCCATGTTTATTATACGCGGATGATCTCAAAATGTTTTTGTCGATAGAAAGTGAACATGACGTCATAACACTTCAAAGAAATCTAGACATTCTTAATCGATGGTGTACAGAAAATTACATGCAACTGAATGTAAAAAAAATATTTATCGTATCTTTCACAAACAAAAAACATAGGCTTCTGCATAACTACTCGATACATGGTCAGATACTGGAGCGGAAACACGTTGTTAGAGATCTAGGTGTGCTGTTTGATGAGAAACTTACATTTCGCGCTCACTTTGACCACATTATTAACAAGTGCAGCAAAACTCTTGGTTTCATTTTACGCCGCTCTCGGGATTTCAAAAACCCAAATAGTCTAATTTATCTATACAAGACACTTGTTAGAAGTGTTCTTGAGTTCAATACGGTGATATGGTCTCCATATTATCGTGTTCACATAGAACGTTTAGAGGGTGTGCAGGGAAGGTTTCTGAGGGTCCTGTGTTATCGGCACGGATACCACAGAGCTATCAGAAATTATGAAGACAGAATGATGAGATTCGGGATACAGTCACTAGAAGTACGCCGAAAATATTTTGATCTTGTACCTCTTCAAAATTATTCAGTCACACATTGATTGCCCATCTTTGCTGTCCCTTATAAACTTCAATACCATATATAGGTGTCGCAACCCTAAACCCTTTTTGCTTCAAGTTTATAATCAGAATGTGTCGCGCCTATAATGAATTAGTGCATACAAATAAAGTAATAGACTTGTATCGTCATAATCTCGCAAAATTTAAGAAATGTGTTTTCAACTGCATCAATAATTATCATTGATGCAGTCGGAAACATATTTGTCTTTGTTATTGTCGCTACTTATGAGTTTAGCTTACTGTTGTGTACTGTGTTGTCTTCTGCTTTGACTTTTGTTTTTTTTCTTATGTGTATACATGTTTAAGTCTTACAATCTAGAACACATATATTATATACATACTTAGGCATTAAATGATTGTAATATGTTTTGTATACCAAATAAAATTAAAAAAAAAGATAAATTACTTAATGCACAGTTTACATTACACAAGAATTATTTTAGTACTTTGGCAGCACAGAGGTATAGTGATAAAGAAACATTCTTATTCACAGGAGGTCTTCTAAGTGACTAAGATGAAGTAGATATAAATTCTCTATAGTGACTAAGATGAAGTAGATACTGTTTTTGCGCGAGTTCGCACTTAGCCGGCTTTTTAAAAAAAAAAAGCTTTATAACTGAAAGTGATGCCTCTATGCATACATGATTTTAAGAAACTTGTTTCCTGTTGTATATAAAGTAAGAGCCTTATTATCAATGTATAGAAATTAAAAAACAAACGCATTCTAATAAAGATACTTCCTGTATTTAGATTGCAATGTAATTACTCTGTTTGGTTTATACGTTCTTAATTTTTTATAATTTAAGCAATTTATTGGCAAGTTTTTTATGCAAGTAAATGTGTTTTGTTAAAAATAGTTGAACAATTTTGATAATTCATACTTTTAGAGTTCGTTGTGGTTAATTTGATGACTAACTTAAATTTCTTAACATTAGTGCAAAGTTTTACAATAACATAGACTACCTAATTTCTTATTGACCAACACTAATACCTACGATGTTTGACATTGACTCGGATTTGGCGGATTTTTTCTGGAACAAAATTAATGAGATTTCCCCTCTATTAGGTTACGTGCTCGATGGTTCCAACTGTCCAATTCGCAATTCATCTAATTCGCGATTGGTCCAGTAGATATTTTGGGAATCTGGACATAATTGACATTTACTAAATGGGCGTTTGGTAAGTAATGAAGATTTTAGGAATTGTTTCGGATAAGGCGCTGAACGACGCATAGTAGCCGTGCTCGCCAGTCTCCATCGTGTAGCCTAAAGACTGGAGATTTAGAGCAGGCCCACATTGAGACTTGGGACCACAAGCTGTGTAAAGTTAATAATAGGACATTTTGGGAATTGGACTTGGAAAAGGTGAAAGGTTGGAAAAAAAAATTTTGAAATAATAAACGAAATAAATTTGTCAGTATCTTTATTGACATTTTCCAAGTACACGTTACGAATACAAAACGAAAGATTTACTCAATGTAATAAGAAAACAAAAACATTGCATTATCGAGTCGTAGACATTTTCTTGAATTAATTTACAATATCTATCTAAAGATTATCAATTATATGTGAACCTATTCTAATTAAAAGACATCCCCGTTGAATTTTATGTATTAATAGCTCGATTACGCGGGTCGTCTGATAAAAGACAACATCACAATACCTGTCTGGTCGTGACATAGTCAGGTCTAATGTTTGTTTAAAAGGGGTATTAAGTAAAGTATAATATTTTACACTCTTGAGAAAACAATAATTTCTGGTGTACGACGACTTACTTAAGACAAACGAGCCTCCTTCTGAGAGTGTTGATTTAAATATATTAAATCGGGAATATTATTTATTTCTAATACAAATATCCTAAATTCGCACAATCAAATCTTGTAACAGCAATTCGGTACATAAATAAACATACCTAACCTGTCAAAAGATCGCTTTTACATCTCACTAATAATTACTTGCACGTAGGACATATATTGTAAATAGGCGATTTATATATACTTGGAAATATACAAACTTAGTAGCTATAATAGAAAAAACATACAATATCGTATCGAAGGTAAATAAGGGGAACAATCGCGCAGCGGGCTGCCGGCTCGCGCGCTCGGAGGAACTAAACATCAATCAAACGTCAATACTGTTATCCTAGCAATAGTTATAATAATAAAAAGAAACCCTTACAAGCTCTAATTCCATTCGTCATCCTATCTACCACTCTATCCACTCTACCGTCCAAAGGACGTCTATCCCTGTCTCGCAATCCTCAGAACGTCTAACTACTAAATTACATACAATATAGAGAACCTAAAGATCTACCTAATTCGAACACTACACATCCTCGGGACTAATTTTATCATAATTTTGGACAGATCGTCTGCTCGAAAACCACGGTATTATAAAGTTAGTGTGACCGAAAAATAAACGTGTAAAGTTTTACACAAAATGTACGTACTAAAATATCCGACAGACGATATCGTATGTCGCGCTCGGTGTGGTAATAATAAATAGTATTTGGTGCCGGGCAGGCGGCGCGGGATATTATTTCTTGGCGGCCGCCTCCGTCGCGTCCATCTTCTCCTCCGTCTTCACCACCTTGCCGTCGCCTGCGGAGGAATAGGTACTGTTAGTTTCTGAGCAATTTGTCGGATCAACGAGTACGTCGAAGCGTTAAGATCAGCCTGCCGTGTCGTCAACGAGGGCCGGTCGCGGAAGTCGTGGCGGGCGACGAATAACTCGCCGCTACCGTCCCGTCCGCCGACGGATCCGAACCGTCTCCGACTCGTCATCAAGTTTCATCATATTGTGGGATTTTTTGTTATTTAGATTGCTTTTGACCGTTTTCACCACTCGTTCCCAAAAAACTAGCAATTAGTTGTTTACGCGAACTTGTAACTTGTATTCAAGGACCTAGGACACTGTCCCATTTCCTGAACAAGCCGACCATCGCAGCGGACGGTAAAAAGAAGTTTAGAAAGACTACATAAGATGCACAGTTCTTAGGGGGCACTTGGTGAAAATGGACAATACTACATTATCAAACCGAGTGTTGCAATGGTAAAATAATGGTGATTTGACTGTGCTCATTTCATGGGACAAATATCGTATGCGTAGTGTAGTGTAGTATAGTGTCGTGGTGGTCGTACCGTTGGGCGTGTCGGGGTCGTTGTCGGTGTTGGAGCGCCTGCGCTTGCGCGGGAACTTCCAGCCGCCCGCCGCGTGCTTCACCTTCGGCAGCGGCTCCATGTCCAGCACCTGACACATACCACCTCCATTGTTAAAACGATCAGTTGCCAAATACGGAAGTAGTAGATAATGTAGAGAGAGATCATAGGACTTGGGCCCGAAAGTTTTACGGTGCACTTACACGGGAAAATCAAATAGCTCAGTTCCTGTCAATAGCCGTCAACTGTGTCGTCATGCCACATCGAGCAATTTAGAGCGATGGCAACATGTAGCAACCACACAATATCATCTCGATGGGGTATTCCGTAATTTATATGTAAAATATATGAAGCAATTTTCCCGAAACAATAGCAGGAATATGCTTCAGATTGATTCATTACGGTTGCCGAACAGCTATTGTCAATGAAAATCCCGTGCAAGAACACCTTTAAGGTCTTATTTGATGAACAACCCAACTTCTTAAAATGATCGTTATCCGCTAATAATGTAAGTACATGATGAGTACTTTTCTGAAGTTTTAAAAGAGCGAAAGAAGGCACCTCCTTACCTTATGAATTTGCCTGAATGCAATCTGTCTAAGGAACTGTTGTGCAGACGCAGTCAAGTCTTCACGCTTCTGTGGTGGCAAGTTTCCAAGGGCATCCTGAAAAACAAATAAAATTGACAGTCAGTGTACGAAGTACAGTGTCGATACCCGAGCGTGCATCGTCAGCATTTTGCACGCTCTTCCAAATATCACGTTTTGTGGTAAAAAATATGTGATTGTGTGTATAATTGATGTTAATCATAGTAACAGTTTACAAATTGACAAAAGCACGCCAGGATTTTTGTGTCACGGTTCTCGATGCTTCCTAAAAATTGTATCTGCCACTACAATTTCACTTCTCTCTCTTCTGAAGCGTGACACCACAGTGAGAGTGCCTTCGCGTCGGGCTGCTCTTGTTAGTTTTGATGATCTGACTACAGGTAGTCGGAACATCTGCAACAGCCCGCCCGCCACGGCCTCCATCGCTCGCCGCGCGCTGTGTGTAGCGTGTAGTGTAGTGAAGTGTAGTGTAGTGTAGTGTAGTGTAGTGTAGTGTAGTGTAGTGTAGTGTACGTGGCGCACTCACCACGAGCTCCTTCTCGCAGGGGTCGCGCAGGCCGGGCCCGTGCTCCAGTAGCAGCCCGCCCGCCACGGCCTCCATCACTCGTCGTAGCGCCTCGCCCGTCGACAGCGCCGCGCCAGCGGACTGCAGCACGCCAGCCACCAGCAGCTCCATTGCCTGACGAGTCACACACGACACTCTAAAAGCTGGCATCTACTAGACGGGCCGGGTCGAACCGCAAAAATCCGTCTGCCTGTGTTTTGCTTTGTATGAAACACCAAGGAAATGCATTGCGGCCCAACCCGGCGCGATCCGCCGCTAGTGGACGATGTTTTATAAGTGTGAGTCCTAGTCACCGCGAATTCCCTGTAGATAGTGGTAATAAAGACAGCTTTTCGTTACGAAATAAAGCTACTTTCTGTATTAGCCCGACAAGTTCCTGCACCTCGTTCGCGGTCAGAAAGCGCCAACTGAACGCGAGTGTCACAGAAAATATCCTTCTTCGCAACACCGCCCGTCTCCACTGACATGCCTATGCTATTGATGAAATATACACCCCTTGTACGTAACTTGGCTCAATCCATAACCATTATAGATTTAACTGTAAACCAGAATAAGAACAACGTTATGATCAAAACATCAAGTTATTATTATAGCAGGAGTAAATTGTTGAACGGTGCTCAGGTTAACTTAACACCTCGCATATTTTTCGCTAATCTTAGACATATTTGTTTTTGGACACCTAACAGGGGATAGACCTAACACAAACAACAAACTTACAAATTGATGAAATCCGTCAATATTTACATATAAAACTGGAGGAATCAATGAAAAGAAAGTTACAAATCACTTGTCATACCTAAGAAAATCACTGAAATCAAAATCTCGTGAAAAAGTCAACTACATCTTAATTTTAAGCCTTAATTTTTATCTTAGAAATAATATTGTATTTGAACTCACGTATGGATTGAGCGGCGTCCAGTTGGGTATCCGGCGACAGAGATCCCTCATGACGCGGATGATGATCACGCACGACTGCAGCGTGGCCGCCCTAGCCTGCACACACGCGCGCGGTCAGCACTCTCGTTCTCGGGCGACCGACTCACACATTTACTGCTCCCTCTCCCTCAACTTACGTTAACTCGACTCAGAGAGCAATAAATGGATGCACACACGTCACACAGTCGTCACCGTTCAAAACTGCGTTTCCGATCTCGAGAACCTCCCATCGGGCTGACGCAGTGCGGGAAACGCAGCTTATTTTCACATAAATAAAGCACTCGTAGCCACATGTTCATGGGAGTTTCGATATTAGAGTTACACAAATTTACAAATCAAAATACTACTTTATATGGAAAATAAAAACAAACATGTGACTAAAAAATACGTGCGCACTCCCTCTAATGACGTGTACGAATAGAAAGACGGGTTCGACTCGAATCGGACTCGGGAGTAATCGCAAGCAAAGCAAAGTGAAGCTAAGTTACTGCGTGGAGTGCGCACACGTTTATAATGTGGGCGAATGTACCTGGAACCACTTGGCGTGCCGAAGGGCGGCCAACGCGTCCAAACACTTCTGCCGCGGGAGCACATCCTTGTCGTCGCGCTTTATGTCGCCGCCCTCTAGCGACAACAACACAAAGGGTGTTTGACCATCAGAACATCGACGAAAACGGGGCAAACATGGCTCCGGTCACCTACGCAGAGGGGATCGCTCATGGGGGGAACCTACACTCTCTCGTTAGTCGATGTGCATTGCCATACTTCCACTGATTCAGATCGTGAGAATAGGAAATAAAAGATACGATAAACATATACATAGATGAAATACATAATGTTTGCTCCGTTTCAGTAGATAACAATATACCACCGCGGAGACGCTTCGCACGTGATATAAAGGATAGATGATCAAAAATCCTTTTCTTCTCGCCGCTTCTAATCCTAATCACACCTAAAAATAAGCATCGAACACAGGGCCGGGGACCGGCGGAAAACTTTGAACAAATTATCTTTTTTTTTCACATCACAGTGGGTATAGTAACAAAAATATATTCAGTAAAAATACATATAAAATATAAAATAATAAAGCTATAGATAGTTTGTTCGGACAGTTCAGTCGGGCGAGAGAAACGACGAAGTCGACCGGCCTCGCTGCTGCGTGGCGTCGGTATCGGCGTGCGGCGAGGTCTCCTCTTATTATAAAGGTGGGAGATGTAAATGCTACGGCTAGTAGGCCAACATACATATCAACCTAAATTACATTAGAACCAACATGTATCTTAACCGTAAGCTGGCTGATAAGTCTATTGTATTGTTTCAGCCCGCAGCGTGAAAGATCATGAAATTCAGAACAAAATGGGGTAGAAGTTATGTTCCTAAAAATAAGAAAAAGAGATGTATTAAATAGATTGCAATACCTAATAAGATTATTAAATATCAACCAGCTAAATAGTCGTAACTTAAGAGCCATATAGTAAGGCAAATTATCAACATCATAATGGTACTCGCTAGCGAAAAGCGTGTAATATTTGTAAACAAACATTTCTCCAACACCATTATGATTCAATGGATATATTATTTAACTTTCGTTACGGTATTCAAAATGAGGTCATTGATTCATATTTAGCGAATAAGGGTTACATAAAAATAAGTGTTCTAATAGGTCTAGTCTAAGGGAATAATTCAAGTTACCTCTGAAATTGTTAAATTTTGACCTCATAATGGTGCAGTGGAGAAAGGATACGGTCATCATGCATCGTGGATACAAATATTAAACGCAGTTCCAAGCGAGTGTCGATCAGTCGCGCTAGCCGTAGCATGTAGTATACAGCCAGCTAGCCTATCGTGCAACCCGGGACCCAAGTCTGCTAAGTTACACTTGCAAAATTGTAATAGATTCGTAATTGAATAGCGTGATTTTGACATTTGGCCCATACTAGAACTGTCAAAAGTTTGTTATTCAATTACGATTCTATCACAATTTTGATAATGTAATTTAGCAGACTCAGGGCCCCAGATGTCCATCGCGATCGCTTCCAGTCAAATTAAAGCGGTACGAGTATTTCTGTGGTTTTCCACGAATTTAACTAGGTAAATTAAAAAGATCCGACATTCCAGTTATCATTATTACAGTGCTGTAAGATAAAACCGTAAAACAAGTCTGTCCACCACACCGACACATCAATAAAATAATCAATTTAGGCGAACCTCTACATAGAACTCGTCGGATAAACTCCGTACTTTCGTCTCTGGCCAAGAAGACGGCTAGAGCGGGACACACGGACATCCGACAGAGTCAGCGTCAGTGGGGCTACATTAGCGGGCTAATAGTGAATATTCACGTTCATGTGATAAACGTAGCTAGGCAGAGTAGAAGTAGTATCGCGTAGCCATCGGAAGATGACGAATGCTAATAACATTGATCTAATGTAGATATGAATATCATGTCGTAGCTAGCTAGTATGGATTTTAATATTTCCGGTAATGTAGCGCCCAGGACCGACGCAAATCGAACGACAAGTCGGTGGTAGACTTGTCGGTGCGTGAAGTCGGTGTCTCAGATCATAGAAAGAAAAGATATGTAATAACTCGATAAGTTTTTGGGAACTTAATGTATTTATGTGTGCGTTACAAAGACTAGAAGACCGCTTTTAGTGCTTTTATGGAGCATAGTAATTCAATGAAATTAAATGTCATAAATCAAAGATCAATCAATAGTTTCCTTGCCTATATTTTTTTTCTTTCTATGATCAAGGTAGAGTTGCGTAGCTATTGATAGTTCCGCTATCAATACTTGACTTTGAAAACTAGTAAATTATCGATAGTATCAACTATCTATTAAATCTATTATACAATTTATATCGATAGGCAACACTGAACGGCACCCTTATTCACAAACGTCGGAACTACAGATTTCGAATCCGAGAGGCAGGTTTCAAAAGACGTCAAAAAAAAATGCGATTCTCAAACGTCGGAATCGAAAACTGACGTTTCCACTATGCGCACATGACATTAGCTTTCGAAAACTCCGTTCGGGAAGAATGTTTGTCATTTTTTAAACATTATTTCATCCGTGTAAATGCTACTCA
The DNA here is from genome assembly GCA_949316185.1 of Pyrausta nigrata. Classification (NCBI taxonomy): domain Eukaryota; kingdom Metazoa; phylum Arthropoda; class Insecta; order Lepidoptera; family Crambidae; genus Pyrausta; species Pyrausta nigrata. The sequence continues at coordinate 17,103,279 of OX438950.1, forward strand.
CGTGTCATTGGCGGAATTTAGTGGCGGCGGCCCATTGTAGCTTAGCTATGCACTAATATGTCGCCATAAACAAAAGAAGAAGAAGAAGAATGTTTGACATTTGAATTCCATAAGGATCCGACAACTTTTCAGAGGTTTATGAATAAGGGTGCGCACACGCGCGCGATCGCGACGGACGTCGTCGGTCGGAGCACCTGCCTCGCTACGGTGACGCGTAGTCGTAGTCGTAGTCGTGGTCGTAGTAGTAGTGGTAGAGGTAGTAGTAGTGACTCACCGGCGGGCTCGCGCATGACGGCGGACGTGAGCGACACGAGCACGGAGACGGCGCCGTCCGACACCTGCACGGCGCCTTCTGCGGGCAGCAGCTCCACTTTGTACTTAAGCTCCTCGCCCGCGCCCTGAAGGTGTCGTGACTCATGTCGTGAGTTGTGTAGATATACGAAGCGTTAGGATAAACAATAAACGGGTACATTACCGGAGCTGTATAAGCCTTAAAATATTAAATAGTTACAAAATTGAAACAGCTGCAAAAGTAAATTGAAATAAAATATCTTTTAATTAATTTTTACAACTAGCAAGACTAATGAGAATTTGTAGAAATTCTCATTAGTCAGAAAGTCTGCAAAAAAAGTCATAAAAATAAATCCATCATAAGTCGTATAAAACTTATAATAGATTGATTCTTGTTCTAATACATCCAATTTATTAAATATCTCTCGACCGCAAAATCACAATTCACACTTCACTTAAACACTCAAATCTTCTGTAAACATCAAACCAAAATCTTTTAGTCAATATTACAAATGCTAAAATAAAAGTTCAAAAAGTATAATAACTAAGCTTGATGCCATTAAGTTATCAAATAAAATATATTCACAATCTTTTTGTTAAAATCCTAATCCTTAATACAAATAAGAAAATTCAAAAAATTCAGTATCGTAAAATAACATACACACAACATAAGCATACATTTAGGTTCAACACATATGGGCCATCGACAGATAACCGGTGGCTAGCGACAAGCTGTTTAAATTTTTTTTCATCTCACCTGTCGGAAAGTTGAACTTTTATGTGTAGAAAGCCAGGTGGGAAATGGCTTTTCCCTCCTACTTTATAAGTACTCCTACTATTGAATAAAAGGCCACTATCGAGAGTATTGATACTTATTGCAATACTCAGAGCTGTATCAGCTATCGATAGTGATTTTAATATAAAACTTTGATACTATCGATAGTATTGCTATTTGTAGATATAGCATTTATACTATCGGAGCTATTGAAACTATTATTAATATCGGTAGACTATCGATAGTCTATCGATATTTTATCAATACGATTGCTTTTGTCTAAACTATCGATAGTCTATCGAATCTATTGCTTTTGCCTCAACTATCGATAGTTTATCGACACTACCGATACTATCGCTTTTGCCTCAATTATCGATAGTCTATCGATACTACCAATATTATATCGATACTATTGCTTTTGCTTCAACTATCGATATCGAAAACCTATCAATAGTGGACTATCGAGCGGCAACGCTAACCACTTTGGCGCCGCTCGCGGACCAAGTGAAACGCCAAAATGAACCGGTCAGGCGCTTCGCGGATATGAAATGGAAAGCACCTTCGATTGCACCACATAAAAAAAGAAATGAACTATTTCTTTCCTCACAGTCGAAATGAAAAATAGTATGTTTAACTCGGTTTAAAGCACCCATTCCACTCTCGAGCTATTGGCCAGAAACGTCGCGAGTGGAATGGTGGCCGAAAGTGACCATTGAATGGTCACTTTCGTCCCTTGTATAACATTCTACTATTAAATATAGCCTGACCAGAAATATATTGGACCTGAATTAAGGGCGCTTCGAATCCTCTTTATATGACAACACTCGGTTTACTCATAGCAGCGTAGATTGGCAAATGAACATAAAAATCATACTTTTTATATGATTACATTCATGTTAATTTTTTAAGCGTGCTGCCTAGTGATAACAGATTCTACGCTAAAAGAACATATAGAATACTCGCAAATAGATTACCTATTAAATTCAGTAACTCTATGTAATATTGGCCTTGAATTTTGGACCAAAGCACAATTATTTTTTCAAAACCACTGACGGGTAAAATAAACATTAACCCATTGGTTTTCTAAATTATGGTATTGATAATGGTATCATAATTTAAAATAATCTATAGGAAATCTTGAAAAACTCTACGAACTATTTAAGTTGAAATATTGAAGTAGGGTCAAAATATAGAAAATAAAACTCAAAATAAGTATTTATTAAAATTATTTTTCAGAATCGCATATACGGGTTTAAATATTCTCCGCAACCATCAGTAGCCAATTTTCACTAATCGCACTATATGACATACCAAAAATTCGTGATGACAACTATAACAAGTAATTATTTTAAAGAAACCGTAATGATCACATAGACTTTCTTGTCGAAAAATACTACAACACATGTTAAACCACTTTTCTTTTACGAAAACTAATAGTTCTCGGTATTTTTATCACATAAAAATTGCACTCGGTGGAAAATTTTATTACGCGTCCACTTTGACACTAATCATTATGACAATTGATGACATGTCAATGACGATTTGAGGTTTCTGTTGCCAGTAAAAGAAATTAGTTCCAGTTGTTTTCCGCAATATGGCGAGGTCCCATGTATTCCTGGTCAGGTTATACGTTTTGTATAAAATTGTCGCACACGTGAAGCGAGAGGCGGTCACTTGTGACTCAGTGTCGGCGACACGTTTCCGGTGTGGTGGTCACTTGCGATATGTCATATGTGAAGACCAATCGCTATTTATAAGATCGATAAGATGTTTATCAAGGATAAGGGTGGCGGCCACCGACCACCATTGATAGCGCGGGGCTGCGATAACTATCTGTGGCTGTGGTCGGTGGCCTATCTGCGCGGAGCCTTAAACGTGAAATGGAACTATTTTCATGGCACTAGTTTATGTCATAATTAACGTTGTGGTTCGATAGTCGAGGCAAAAGCAATGGTATCGATAATTTATCGATACTGTCGTTAGCTTCGTTATTATTATTACTAACTCGACACACAGCAATACTAACGATTATACTATCGATAGTCATTGCAATAGTCAAAGCCGATACTATCGACAGTCGTTTTAATATTGATCTACAATACTAACGATAGTTATTGCAATACTCAGAGCCGATACTACATATAAAATAGACCTTTTTATTGTTGTAGATGATTTTCGAGATTAACTTGTTAACGCACACAAACACAACTCGTACATAGCTGCGCACGCACACTACGTCAAGCGAGACAACCTGTTCCAGCCGCCCGGTCGCGGCAACGAGAGGGCGGCGCGTGCGCCTGCTTTGATTCGGTCTCCAGGCTTCGTAGGAGCTACTCATATTTTCAAAAGCATAGTGTCTATATACATATATAACTGTAATCAAATTCTATAATACTTATAACTCTTCAAACCCAAAATCTGTCTCGGCTACATCATTGCTTGTCGCATCCCCTGCACTCGAACCTCACCAAACTAGTAGAGGTAGTTGCACTGTCGATAGTGCGGTAACGTGTGTGCTATTCGTATTGTGTATAGTACTGACCTTGACACGTTGCAGATGCGCGGGCAGGTCGGCGTGCACGCGCTTCAGTAGCGTCACGGTGGGCCGGTCGTGGCACAGCACCACCAGCCGCACCTGGACAACATTACAATATAAACTAACGTGCTTCTTGCGATTTTGCCCGCGTAAATGTCGATTTTTTTTTTAATCCTTTTTATTTGTCCTCAATGTTTTTATACTATGGCCAAGTACTAAGTTTTTTATACCGAGTTGCAAATAAGCTTACATAATATTCCAAAGTGCTTACGATTGCCAGGACCACAAATATTATAATACATGAGTACAGATGCCTCATCACCCTTATGAAAACGGGGCCGCAAGGCCGTACGGGCAAAATCGTACTCCTATATTCATCCAAAGGTGGCGCTAGGTAGGTAGCAATTCGGCGCCCCTATATTACTCCCGGACGTGCAGCAACAGCAAGTTGTTGGATACTTTGTTAGAAAACTAACTCTCACCTAGTACTGTCATATTTTTCAAAAGATGGCGCTTTCTAGATATCCCGTCCGAAGAAAAAAATAACAAAGTCTATTACATTGAACAAAAAACATTTATATTTACACCATAATCATTATGAATATGAATTAGGTAAGCATTAATGAAATTAATAGAAAAAGTAAAAAAAAAACACTTCGAGCATAGTCACTGTCTTAAGCTTGCCAAAACAAAAATAGAATGTATGAGGTCTTGATCTGTCGACCTAAACCATTTCTTTCTATGTGCTGCGCTACGACGACGTCGAACGATTTGGGCGAAAATATAAATCGATTGCAACATGCAAGTTTTGGCCCTTATCGCTATAGGCTTATTATGCAATATTCAACCCATTTTCTTGGGGACTAAAGCCTATTTTAAAATGTTAAGGGCCCTTAGTCTGATTAGATGGATTTCAGTTTATTATGAGCATTATATTATCTGTGTTATGAGTGAGAGAACTGATGTGCAAGCGAGACGGATAATATCCTCAATAATCCTGCAGTTTATGATTTAAGTACCTACGAGCGAGAGTTGTTTTTAGAGAAAGAAACACAGTCGCAAGTCAGACTCTTTACTTAATGGTGTTGAGACCGCCTCTATTTCTTACGTAATAACAGCTATTTTCATGGTTCCAATGTATAACTTGACGTGCTACCAATTTGAATGTAATCGACATTTTTAAGACAGTTTTTTCGGTTCTTTGGTTAAGGAATGCAATTATTTGAGTACATTTGCGGACAAACCATACAATGTATTTTTTTCTATTGTTATTTCAATCCTGCGGTCGTTGAGTGTCCGTGAACGAATTACAAAAATGTAAGAAGGTACTGTAGGCTGTAGGTACTCAAATAAAAGAAATAGAAAAATTTTACGACCGACGACGATGAACATTAGACGACCACCTTGGTGTAGCTGTTCGCGCACCGGACTTCTAAACCAGGCGGTTGCGGGTTCGAATCCCGCAAGGGGCAAATGTTTGTGTGATGAGCACGAGCATTTGTACTAAAGTCATGGATGTTTATATGTATTTAAGTATTTCTATCCGCTATTCTAGTCACCATAGCACAAGCTCACGCTTAGTTTGGGACTAGGTAATTGGTGTGTTTGTTGAAACAATTTATTTATTTATTTATTGGGCACAACACACAAGACAGAGTAAAGAAAAAAAAAACAACTAACAAAAATAATAACTGTTTCTTTTCATGCAACAAATGCGGGCCATATTACTTACCTACCTACAAGGTCGATACAGAAGACAGCACGTCAAGCAAAATACTGCAGCATCTTATGCAGTTGTAATCGAGTCTAGATCGGAACGGAAATTATTAATCTGATGTGCTGGCCAGATTAATAAATTAAATTAAAAATTTTAAGTTTGCTTCAGAAGGCGCGCGAGCACAGGGTCTATCTACTTATGGAACAGGTGCGTTCTAAGTTCTAGGGTGAAATTACACAACTAGCAAAACACCTGCTTTTCTTGCCAAATATCCTGTCTGCAATGTGGTACCATTTTATTTCGTCAGAGGTGCTAAACATGATTCACTAAATTGAAATTTTACATAATATTATGTTTTTTGTATTTTAGGGGCTGAACAAAATGTTGTTTTGATATTTTTATGGCCTATATCCTTGTTATTTTAAGTTTACAAACAACATCAATAACCAGATGATACACGGTGTCGCCATCTAGTGAAAATTTTTGGGATCAAATTTTTTTTCTTCGTGATGAGACCCCGTGCCAAGACTAAACTATCATTAGGTAAATAAAAATCTCTTAATTAAAAAAAATTCTTCAGTCAATAATATTCACGGAATGATCGTAAAATTTACAAAATTTATCCTTTCCACAAACTTTCTAAATTATATATCTAGTATCTAAATTTCACAAGAATCAATTTAGAGTTTTTTCATTTATATTAATTTAGTAAGTACTGTAATAATAATATAATGTATGTAATGTAGTACGGTCACAGTCCGGTTTAAGCGTGATGAGGTAACGGACAGCCACACTTTCGCGTTTATAATAATATCGGTATGTATAGTTACCTGCTTGTCTCCCTTCAGCAGCAGCCCCTTGGCCAGCAGCCCCACGCGCATGACCCCCTTCAGCGCGCGCGCCGCCTCCGTCCCGCCCGTCCCGCCCGCCCCGCCCGCGCCGCCCGCCCCGCCCGCACCGCCCGCACCGCCCGCCGACTCGCCCTCGCCCATGAACGAGAACCTGCGGGTGACCGGACACCGTTAGTGTTGTACTTGTTGCTGTCGTGGCAACGATAGTGCATTTTGTTAAAACAATTTATTATTTATTATTATTATTTATATTTAAAAAAAGGGGAAATATGTCATTAGAGCACGGAAATTGATTGCCTCAAATTGAGCGATTTGCTCGAACTTGAGCTCCGCGCATGATAAATCAGCGCTTAGTAGAAGATGACAGGTCTACCTCTTTTTTAAATACAATGTCAATGTGTCGTGGTATATTATATGGAAAAATAATCGCCTTAAAAAACGCTCAACGATGCTGTAGCAAAATGACAGCGTTAGTGTTGTACTTATTACTATGGTGATATATTATAAGTAAAAAAACCGCCTTAAAGAAAAACACACAATGATACTGTACTAAACCGGTATACGTGCCTACAATATCTGAAGAATTCCCTCGATTTCTCAATGATCCAATCATCACATCCAAACTTTGTAACAATGGGACCACCTAAAAACCCTTTCAACTATTTAAAAAAACTACAACACGGAGATATCGGTGAACATATAGGCCGAACATGAAACCTCCCCCTTTTTTGAAATTGGTTAAAAAAACACAGATTAAACCTAACTATAGTACATGCAATTTAGGCTGATCCCACATTAAGCGTACTCTTCGAACGTGTGAACAACCGAAGTATGCACATGTCTAATATGGGATCAACCTTAACTGCACATAAAAGTTTATTGACCCGTCACCCGTGTACCACTACACTACACTCCAGTACAAGGAACGCGGCAGGTCGCGTGGAAGTTTTCTCGTCTTACGAAAACACCTTAAAATTATGAAAAAATTTTAGAAGTTGCAATTATCGCAAGTTTATAAAACGATACGTGTTACGTACCGCAAAATGTTGCGAAGTGTGGCAACAGAGCATTGAATAATAAAAACTACCTAGCATCGATTGTGTTAAAAATTGAACTAATCAACTATGCACAGACAGAAAAATTAAACTATCAGACAGCACGTCTAGCTAAACTGCGGTATCTTATGCTGCTATAATAGAGACGATTTTGTAAAAAAATATGGTCTGGTATGTTGGCTACTTTACTACTACTAGCAAGAGATAAACAAAATACAACTAAAACTAACTACAATATCAAATAACTACACACATTTCAAAAACTAAAATCTACTAGTTACGAGGTGCTTCCGAGCAACTTACGGCGTCTTCTTTGGCGTGTCAGGCGTGCCGCTTTCTTTTTTAATGTCTTCAATTTTAACGGGCAGCATGAAACTGAACCTGGTCCCAAGCGCAGTGCGTTCAACAATCATAGCTAGGTGAAGTGCAACAACAAACAATCCACAACAAGACGAGAGAAGTAAATGTTTCAAAACAAAGTGCTCAGCAATGAGGGATTTTCCTAGTGTCAAAAATCAGTACTTAGAAATCTGCTAGGTGGCATTGAACAACATAAGTAACGTAGATTTTTGTTTATGAAAAAGGCTGTTTTTTTGCATTGATCATGGTATAATGTTCACGTTTAGCGTGATTTCGATTCACGCGTACTGACAGGTATTTTTTTTACAATTTATCATCATCAATTTTTTCCATTTAAATTTATTTTTAACTACATTTTGAATCTCGCTTATTTTTGACGTAAGTACTTCCACTATATGTATGTACACGTAATATTACAATATGAAGCTCAATGATTTCGATGCAATATTTCTATAACTTAGATTTAATATAGATATAGAGCTATCTATCAACATAAACTACAAGGACTTGTCCATTAATGGTTTTTTATTCGACAATATTTCTAACCAGAATAAACTAAATGTTATACGAAAGAGTTCACTAAAACTAGCCTTTCTGCATAATCAATATATTTTTTAAGGCCTCCGATTTAGAGAAAAATTGAAATTAATTTTTCCCTTTGTCTATACATAAACCGCACCTTTGCCTATATCAATTAACGCATGAAAAAAAATTGACAGCAAAATTGACATTCCATTGAAAGTAGTACCTATTATATAATCTGTGGTAGTACCTAGTAGTATTTATCCACCAGTGGAAAGGCAATGGTACATAGCCATGCAGCCAGGAAATTCAAGTAAGTGATCAATGAATGATGCCTGTTACAAAACATATTTTTTCTCAAAAATGGAGGCGTTTAAAATTCTGATTTCTATGGTTACGTGTTCCATATTTTTGTAGCTTAAAGATAAATATAGGTTTATTGGTGGTTGGTGATATCTTGGAATAAAAAACCAGCCTCCATACAAAAAGAGGACAAGTCCTTTTAAGGTGTCAGAAAATCCCTCTTTACTGTGGTCTCAAAGAAAAATTGAAAATAAAAAACTTTTATTCTATTGCACTCGAAACAAAATGAAGCCAAATTACAACTGTCAGTTACACTAGGCAAAAAATGGTAGGTATGTAGTAAGAATCAGACAACACATTTTTTACTTACAATTGGTTGTCGCGGCCATCTTCTTTTCCTTCAGGCTTGTCATCTTTCTTGTCTTCGGTCTTGACAGGAGTTTTAGCCGGCGTCTGTCCCTAAGAAGAAATATGAACATAAATACATGGCTCACAACAGCTTTGAATAGTATCAGCCGAAATCCGAGTATGATTAAACCTTAGAATAATAACACCTAGAAGCCTAGTCCGCGCGCGTAAGCTGAAGCATATCAATAGTAGCCCATCTGGCCACTATTTGACTTTGAGTCCTTAGTGCTCAAGGTCACGTGACACGAGTAACAGCTCCCAAATTATAGTAAATAATGACGGTTTGTGCAGTCAATGATTGCCACAACAGATTTGAAAAACACAAAAAGCCTAACAACATTGGATTTCACGCGTAAATTATTTCTTTTAGCTTATATTTATACGTAAAATACTAAAAACTAATCTCTGTAATTCAGCAATGAAATTTTGCGAGAATGTTGCCAGTATATAAGAAAATAAAAAACTACCTATTTCTTGATATTCAGGGTTTTATAGGCACACTTTTTTTTGAAAGTGATATTTGATTGCTGCAAAATAAATGCAAATAAAATGCAACTGTTTTATGAAAAGTATTTAGGATTGATTTATAATAAGTATCATATGCACTAGTTCTGAAATATCGTGTAGATTTGAAACTGTAAGGTAGTGATGATCTAAATTACAAAAATTATATCGTTGGTTACATAGCCTGAAACGTAGCAAGATATTATCAGCGAAAGTAAAATGCAAATATTGTTTCAGTAACCTTTTTGCAACGGAAAGAAAATGGTTTCATATATTAGTTTGTATGCGTGATAATAGTGGATTAGCGAAAATAAGTGTCTATCTAAATCGATTGATTTTAAAGAACATATTATGAGAATTAACCCCGAAAAAGAATTAGCGTTGTAAATAATGTCAAAATTCATAGGGAGCCGTATTTTTTTTCTGACCATATTAATTCCCAGCACCACGACACAAACTTGGCGCGACTAATTGTCAACCGCTATTTATATATTCGATTTTGCTATGAATCGAAAAAAGAAAATATTCAAAAAATTTTCTTTCATCTAAACGACAACTTTTTAGAAATCAATTGCAAATACAAGGATTTTAGAAACTTCTTGTTGGTTTGACAATCAACAAGGAACCCTTATAAATAAATAATTAAAACTGTATAACAGTTATTATCATTCCCTTTTATTTATTTCTGACTTTAAACTTATATTGTAAGTAAGTTAAACGTACATATTTAGTATTTTAGTTTGCATATAGCATAGGTTTGCGTACAGGTATCAATGACGCTGAATAAGTATGTATATGATCAATATTTTTTTTTTGTTCAAACCTCAAAATTCGAGGTCGGCTTAGCTGTACCGATTGACTGTTCTAAACAAAAAAGTAAAGGTAGGTAACTAGCTGAATCCATATTATTTAAACCTTATTCGAGTTTGTAACTTAGCTCCTAAATTTTTAAATTTTCTACCATTTAGTAAAAAAAGATTTGCTGGCAATATTATTTATTTACTAGTGTGCGTGTCGTGCGTGTTGCTTTCGCACACATAGTTTTGAAATGTGCACGCTTTTGACAGCGATCTATTTAGGGAACTATCCTTCTAGGTGTTATTATTCTAAGGATTAAACACAATTTTAACAAAAAATTTGTCAAACAATACTAAACCGGCTAGTTAAAAATTAAACATGAGTTGTGAACCAATTTCCAGGCTTAAACTCGCGATGGTTCCAGCGGCTGAACACACCAAAATCATTGCTGCGTGAATGTTAAAAAAAAAGACAGTGTTACTCAGTCATAAAGCTACTGTATCTTGGTAAACGTTTCAAAAACTTCGTGCACTGTGTTGAAAAGGGCAAATAACATCGACTTTTAGGATCTAGTGCACCAGTGAATGCAGACTGATTTTTAGTGCGTATACCGCCTTTTCCGGGAAGTGTGGTTCCCCATAACCCCTTGGATCCTTAATGAACTTGAACAGTGCATGCAGTCATAAAACTAAATTTGATCCAATATCAACAGACAGGGCAAGGTCTATTAACTTACACCTAGCCAAAAAATCACTACAATTTTCTCAACTACAGACTTTAAAATCGTTAAAACCAATGTTTAAAGTTTTTTTTATGATCTAAAGCATACATTTTTGCCATTTGGCTAGGGAACCCTAAAAAGGTTGACACATCTATCTGTCTCGCTCACCTTGGGCTTGGCTTGCGCGGCGAGCGCGTCGGAGAGCGACTTGAGCGCCTTCTCGGTGTGCGACACGGCGCGCTGTATCTGTCTGTCTCGCTCACCTTGGGCTTGGCTTGCGCGGCGAGCGCGTCGGAGAGCGACTTGAGCGCCTTCTCGGTGTGCGACACGGCGCGCTGTATCTGTCTGTCTCGCTCACCTTGGGCTTGGCTTGCGCGGCGAGCGCGTCGGAGAGCGACTTGAGCGCCTTCTCGGTGTGCGACACGGCGCGCTGTATCTCCGCTAGCTGCGTCTCGGGCGGGTAGATGTCTGCGTGCTTGGCCAGCACGTGTCGGTCGTCAGACGTCTCCGGTCGACGTCCCACCGGTCCGTACGGCATGCCCATGCCCTGGCAAAGAATGAATGTTGTAGGTAGGTTAACATTTACACAAAGGAATAGATGCTATGGAAGAGCGGGGTCACCTTTCACTGGTATTTATTGCTTAACTTGTTTTTTATTGTAATGTTATACGGAAAATAAAATTATTATTATAGAGGTTACGTCTAAGAGTATCTATCGTAAGTTAGGATAGAGCAATCATTAGGCTTTGTTTCCACCAAAAATGTGCAATGATGTGTTATAACATTCATTTACCTAACCACGCTTAATGCAGCTCCTGAGGAAACGGCTTGGCGCAGCGCGACTAGGTAAATAATGTAATTTTACCCTAAATTAAAAACATTTTGCTTCGCTCTAAAAATGTCTGAAATAAATTAGCGACCTCTTCTATTATAAAATAAAATATACGGACAAGTTATCTTAGGCACTGTTTGGTACTTTTTTAATAAATGTAGTATTTACAAGATTTTCAAAAACTTCAACTTGTAATTTCAGGCTTACTTTAAAATACAGATAAAATAGAGATAAAAAGTGGTCCTCACGTGGTGGTGGTGGTGGTGGTGCGGCGGCAGCGGGCCGCGCGGCCACCACGGCTCCACGCCGCCCTCCCAGTACCCGCCCTGCTCCTCCTCCATGCCCTGCGGAACACGCACCAACACGTTACAACAGACTCCGTGCCATATGCGTGCATAGTTCAATGACCCGTGGAGAGCGTCGGTGGCGTAGTGGCTAGCTACTAACTACTAACTTACCTCTCGTGAAAGAGGTACAGAGCCCGTAAACTCAAAATATGTATACCAAAGTCAAGTGATGTTTCGATGGCTACTGTCAGTTTCATACGTTTTGTTAGCGATAACAAACTTCGCTTGAGAATAAATTGCTACTTGGCTACGGGCCCTGAGCTATAAACATTTTATTAACATACGCTCTCAAAATAAGCGAAAACATTGTGAGGAAACCTACACATTCAAGCGACTGATATGCCATATTCAGGATCACAGTACAAGGCGGCTCTACCCGTACCCTGGCCCTCGCACGAATACACAACCGGGACAACGCTAGAATGATGAGTTCATTGACCCGTCACTCGTGTGTACCAGAAGTTAATACATCTGTCTGCTACTATTTCATTTTTACTCCAAAGCCTCCTTTTCAATTTTTAGCCTGGAGTTCACTAAAACATGTTTAATTTTTAATCAGCATTATTATACACATGTTTAATTTTTAGTCAGCATTATTTATAGTACATATTGACTCGGGTACGAGAAACGCGGCACCCATTAACGTTCATTCGTCGAATGAACGTTGGTGGTCCGCTATTGTGTAAAAGGGTGTCGTTTATCGAGGAGGCCGTGGGTATTATGAAATCCACGTTCCAATTTATAGCTAGTTTGTAAGTCAAACGATACGTATCGCAATGTTTTGAGAAGTTTCGGTAACGGTAATACATATTTATATAAATTGGTTCCACATATTCGGTAAAAATAATAATACTCACGTCGTGCATGCGGCGCCTCGCCCACAGCTCGTCTCGCACCATCATGCGTTGCGCCTTGGCCTCTGCCAGCTTGCGCTGGTGCATCGACGGCTTCACCTTCACCTCCAGGTCCGGTTGCACCTGGAACCGTACACAAATATTATCGGTACGACTACGCTATAGAATTAAGGAATATCTGAGGCCTAAGAAGTTGTCTGAATTTCCAGCCATAAGCATGTTTAACCAATCCGTAATTCAAGAATTAACATTATGCCGTCTATTTACGTATCTATTGAACAGTCCACGCCAGCCATGGCTGCCGTGTCTAAATATGTATTAAATGGTTAAGCTAACGACCAAGTTTCATGTAAATCTGCGATCTCGACTGACGGCAGAGGTCGAAAATAATACCTGACCTATCACAGTAAGGGATTTTTTAGTCACGCATGCGGAATTGAGATAAATAATCTGTGATGTCGCAAAAATATTATGTATCTCAATTACAAGTGAGCGTGAGCAAATCAGCAAGATTCTAAAAACACTACACTACCGTCCTAAGAAAAAAAGACGTTCGTGGTTTAGACTTTAGCAGATCCCATTACTTACTCCAGAATAGTTTTCGTTATGACTTTAGCTGAAAATACAGTCTTCGTCTAACAATAATAAAGTAATCGATCATCCTCATTAGAATATTGTAATCATGCGACGCCCGGATCTCTTGGCAGCCGCGAACGGCCACCAGGCTCGACAGGCGTCTCAAACCTTTTACTAAGTAATCACTGGATGATTTATATATACTTCGAAAGAATCTGGGTTACTTTTTTTAATAAACCATACTTAGCATCAAAAAATTGGCGCCCTTTGAAAATACTGTGGTTATACTTTAAACACCATTTATCTATACAAGGTGTGAAATAACGCAAACCTCTTAGAGGTTGATTCTGATGCTCAATTACAACACTTTTTTTGGACCGACATAGAAAAAGCAAAAGAGAATTTCGCTTCCCTATACTACGAGTAAACCGCAGCAACCAGCTGACATGAGTTGTCGTTTAAAACGACAAAACGACTCGTTTTGTTTTATTAGGTTTTGATATTGGTCCCTTACTTAAAAGTTGTTGTATTTGAGCAGCATAATCGGCCTCTAAGAGGATTTGCGTTATTTTAATAACATTTTGTATTTAACAAACCTCAGTCCTTATTTTGGTATTATTGAAAAACTAACGATGCCTTCTTTGCATTTCATTTCCATCTCATTTTCTAAAAGAATAATTGTTCAAATGCAATTACTTATTTCGGAACGGGTGCAATATTTTTCACGCTGAACATGTAACATAATAAAAGTGCCAATGCTCACCTTCTTCTTATACTGCAGCCGGTGCCGCCGGCCCTTCATATGCATCTCCTTCGCGTTGGGGTCGTTGAACTTGCAGTCGCACAGCTTGCAGTTGAAGGAGAGCGCCTTGCCGTCGTCGCCGCGGATCTCCTCGATGTAGTCCTGCCCCACCGGCTGCACCTCCGGCTCCGCATCGGGCTCGTCGTCGCGCTCGTCCTCGCCGGTACCGCCAGCGCCTGCCGCGCGAGCGCCCGTCAGCGACGTGCCCACCGTACTGAGACCCCCGGACGCCACGAACGCGATCTTGCTCGTGCCCGCTACCGTTTTAGCTATCAGATCAAACGTCAAATTCTCTCAGTCTCGGTTTTCTTTTTTTTTATACTTTTCTAAGCGGGTATTTGACCGTGCTCACACTAATCATACATGATTGGTGCGAGATTTGAACGTCAAATTCTCCATCTCGTTTTTCTTTTATTTTTTATCGTTTTCGAAGCAGACATTTGACCGTAGTCACACTAATCACACATGATTGGTGCGAGATGTAGACGGTCTAGGGTTATATCTGCCTAGTTATAAAAAAACTCGGGCTATAAAAAAACCCAGTTCGTTATATTAGATGTGCCGACCGGTCAAGAGCTTTGAATCGATAAACTAAGAGTCGATAGCCAGCGTCTACTGATGCTCTAGGTATCGACTAGCCATAAGTAAACTTTAACCATCAAAAATAAAGGAGAGTTGATAGCCAGCGTCTACTGGTGCTTTAGATATCGACTAGCCATAATTAACAGTAAAACTTTAATAAAATCATATAATTGATTTTGAACCGACCCCGAATTAGGCTTTGTTTATAGTTGGCAACCCTAATCTTGCCAGTTACGGCGAGGTCGAATCTTTCCGGGCGAATTCGCATGGAAGAAACAATTTAATTCGCCCGTTATTTGGGGAACGCGTCTACCTGACGCGTCTACTCGAGACAGATTGAGCCTTTTCTACAATTTGTCTGAATATTTTGTTGACTTAGTTTTAAACTCAATGGACCCGGTGGCTCCTGAAGGAGACGGTACCGACCGATTTAGTTGTATTGAAAATTCCGAAATCTCCGAAACAAGTAAGTATAAAAAAGGCCCACGATTTCACACACTCCATATCTGTATTGAGTGCCGAGACTAATATTTTTTTGAAAGAGACAATTTGACAGTAATCTTTTTAATCTAATAGCCAACTTATCGCGTATACAGATATGACACTGTGGCGTCAGGAGAAGTCAGTACAGGACACTTTTACTCAAATATGATCTCCACTATGAGAAAATTACGTTTTGGAGAGCATATCCGAAACACAAATAGATATCAGAAAATATTATGATGAATTGAACAGTAACAAACGTAAATAAATATTCTATACCAATGTAAAAATGAAATTTAATATATCAAGAGTTTTTGTATGAGCTGAAATAAGACAACAATAAAACAGTGGTGACTGTGGCAAGAATAAGAAAGTTATGAAAACTGTGTGTACCTGCAAAATTTTACTATTATTTTTAATATTTACGAAAAGTACCTTTAAAATATGTATATACATACATAAAAATAATTAATAATATTCAGAAACATCACAGATTACAAAGAGTGGTATGTTTTTCAGCATTTTTTTATATAGAAGATTTCAGAAGTGGATATTTAAGTAATTAACTTCCTTTTAAACACATCAAAAATGCATCTTTGTAATAAAGCAGTAGCTACATTACGATCAAGTTTGCATTTCATTAGTTATTTTTATATCGGTTTGAGTCAGGTAAGACTCCGGCTCTAGCTAAAGTACGCGCGATGTCAGCTCGAAGCAAAGTTCGCTCTCGGTAAGACGTCTCGGTTGAGTTGAAAGTGCAGGCACCGCATCTTCACTGAACTTATCTAACCGCTGTACGTGACCGCGCCCGTGATGTCACGGTTAGGCTCCGCGCAGATGGTCCACCGCATTGACCTCCGCCACTGTGGCTGTACACCTGACACTCACCTTACAATCTACAGATCTAATGACAGATGTTTTGTTAAAATGGTAAGTGGTTGCGACTCCATACAAAACATATTAAAAATGATGTAAGAAGCCGGCTGTCGTCCATCTGCGCGGAGCCGTATTACGCCATTCATTGCAATTATTTATGTTTTAAAACCTGCAGTTCAGAACACTACAGCTTCTGTGGTCGCATGTAGACGTAATCCGTAAAATTGTGTAAAAAGTACGACTTCGACTATTCGCGTAACCGTGAGAAACAAACATATTCGGATAGGAAGTCACTCACCGCCCAGCTTGGTCGGCTCGGTGGAGGGTATTGGCTTGCCTAGGGTATTGGTGTGTAGCTTGACCACCTTCTGATGTTTGATGCCGCTCATTTGCGCCGTTTACGCGTCGACGACCGTAACGTGACGGCAGGGCTCCGTGTAGATGAGCCACCACCACTGTGGCTGTACATCTGACACTCATCTCTGTACATTCTATAGATTCTTTGACAGATGTTTTGTCAAAATTTAGTGGCGTGTTGCAAACATTGAGTCGGGAGTGTCAGTCGCTTTATGTGTGTGGCGATTCCATATGAGGCGTATTAAAAACAATATAAACAGCTCGTCACTAGCCATGGATGGCTGTGATCGGTGGACAATTTCACGGTTTAGTTCACTATTGCATTATTTAAATTTAATTTGAAACCTGACGTCCGAATACTTGAGTGGTTGCAGGTAATTTGTAAAATTATTACTTAGTCGATTAGTAAGTAGTAGTCGTCGATCTGTTCGCGTAACCGTGAGAAATAAACAGTCTATTGCATTTACAGTGTATTTTTTTAAAAAAACATTTAGACCTGCCATCTCATATTGCGCGGTGATTCGAAATCGATGCATTGAGCGTACGTTTTGTTACGTATCAAATGTCATATTTGAATGCAAAATTGAGCAAATTACTTAATTTGAGGCAATCAATAGGTGTATCGTATAAAAAAACAAGTGGCAGCGACTCACCGCCCAGCTTGGTCGGCTCGGTGGAGGGTATCGGCTTGCCCAGCATGGTGTGCAGCTTGACGACCTTCTGGTGCTTGATGCCGCGCACGTGCGCCGCGTAGGCGTCTGCGCCGGTGCAGGTCACGTCGCACAGCTCGCAGCGCAGCGCCGACGCGCCGCCGGCTCGCCCGCCCGCCGCCGCCGCTCCTGCGGCCGCCAGCTTCACGGCCGCCTCCTTCTTCTTGTGCTTCTGGCCCTCGAGGTGCTCCTTGTACGTCTGCGCAAACGGAGCCAGGTTGATCGAACTAGCTCCGAGGCTATACACCGTTCTATTTATACCGTCCTTACAATGATCCCACTTAAGGAATAGGAAGGTGTAAACCGATATTAGGATCCTGTTTCCTACCTTCTTAATTAGAATCCTTAGTAAGATCATAGTTAGGATGGTATAACTAGGATGTAATGTACCTAATAATAACCGCGCCCCCGAAACGATCATTGCAAAGGCCTTACTACCTTGCTATTAGAAAAATAACTACCCATTGGAATGCCAACAATCGGAAAGGACTTGTGCATTAGTGGTTTTTTATTCGTCAATATTTCTAACCAGAATAAACTTAATATTATATTAAAGAATTCACAAAAACTAGCCTTTCTGCATAATTAATATAATTTTTAAGGCCTCCGATTTAGAGAAAAATTGAAATTATTTTTTCTCTTTGTCTGTACAGAAACCGCACCTTCGCCTATATCAATTAACGCATGAAACGCATGAAAAAAAATTGACAGCAAAATTGACATACCATTGACAGTAGTACCTATTATATAACCTGTGGTAGTACTTAGTAGTATTTATCCACCAGCGGAAAGGCAATGGTACATAGCCATACAGCCAGGAAATACAAGTAAGTGAACAATGGATGATGCCTGTTACAAAACATATTTTTTCTCAAAAATGGAGGCGTTTAAAATTCTGATTTCTATGGTTATGTGTTTCATATTTTTGTAGCTTAAAGATAAATATAGGTTTATTAGTGGTTGGTGATATGTTAAAATAAAAAACCAGCCTCCATACAAAAAGAGGACAAGTCCTTTGGACAACATTAATATAACTAAAACTTAAAAAGTTTTAGCCATATTAATAACCATGACCATTAAAAGCAAGCAGTTCAAGTTTTCAAATGGCAAGGCCTCACATTAGACAGGTTAACACAAACTGTCTCCATTGCAAACCTATAAGTTTCCCATCAATAACAAAAAAATATCAATCGCAGTAAATCGTCTGAAGAACACATTACTCTAAATGATCATTTTAATTAACCCCTATTGCAAACTGTAGCCACATTTATCACTCAATCGAGCATAACAGCGTGAACGAACGTGATTTCTAGACTTGAAAGTATAGACATCCCAAACTGATGACATGTTTATTACTTCGACATATTCGTATACGAATATTCTGCGCCCCAACAAACGTGTGGGCGAGAAAGCGCTAATCGCACGCGACTTACAAAAAGGTAGGTAGGTACAGATAAATAAAACACTGGAGATATAAAATAATTTGATCAAAAATAAGTCTTTAAAGCAATACGTTTATTTTTGAAAATGTACAAATGCTTAGAGATTTTTTGGAGATTTTGGAGAGAAAATTTGATTGAAGACAAAACGGAAGCGTTACTGAATTTTTCTTAAAGCTAATAAAGTGGTGTCATTTTGTCCCTATAGATTACGTGTTCGGTGCTCCCGAACTTGACGAACTACAGTTGTATACAATAGGTGTAGGACTAACCTGCGGGCCGGCGCAGGAGATGCGGCACACGTCGCAGTAGTGCAGCTGCTGCGTCTTGGGCGGCGGCTTGGGCCGGCGCTGCTGGCCCGCGCCTACTCCGCCCTTGTTGTAGTTCTTCCACCCGCTTCTGTCGACAGAACTATTGCTTACAAGGTCTTCTTATAATGTCCTCCTACAGCGGTTAGTCTTAACAGAGATAAGCGTGAGGCAGATATTATAGTGCACCAAGTATGTGTGTCGGAAACTTTGGCCTCCTTATTACAAAAACTTAGGACCAGGTTTATTAACACATTGAATGCCAAAAATATGGTCAGGTCATTATTGGTTCCCACCATACAAATGGTCTTCTACGTAATACTACGTACTCGGCACCCCGTTTAAAAATGGCATGTGTGGTGCCTACTACGCAATATTACGTATAAGTCTCACTGAAACCTAACATTGTTGCGGACTATAATCTGGACATGTCTGGTATTGACAGAGAGGACTAGATAGTCTCGTATTACTCTTGCCTCAGAAAGACACTTAGATGGCACAAAAAATAAGCACATCTATGCACATTTTTGAGGTTTACGCACAAAACGCGCATAGGTTGCTACGTTTGAAAGACCGCACATCCAAAATATGGCTCTTATCTATGAAATATCTATTGGGAGTTAACTGTCGCGATATTACTCCCACAGCTGCAGAAGCACATGGACCACAAATACCGCTAGTATAGCTTGAGCAAGATCAAGCAGACCCATCGCCGTTGCTGCCTGGGCCATCTGTACCACCTGCATGGCCAGCTTTTCATAAAAGTCGTATTCCGTTGAGAACTTTCATTACTTATAAAAGCTCTAACCTACTACCAAAAAGGCTGTTCCAGCGAAACTTGTCGTGTCTGCACCAAAAATAAAAAATGAAAGGAGTCGTCTATCGCATGTGCCACTTGCCCGAAAAAGCCTGCCTTCTGTGTTGTCAACTGTTTCTACACTTACCACACCGATCATTGCATAATTTTATATAAAAAATCTATTGTTGTTCTTAGATGTTTTTTTTTGTTTTTTTATATAATTATCGATCTCATTAGTTATAATACTAATTTTTGATCTTATGATAAAACTGTACTTTTTTGCTGCAAAGTGCCTTACAAATTTTGTGATTTGAACATTTTAAAAATAATAAAGTTACTTTTTTTTCCATGTCATGTCTTATTTGAGATGCCAACGAACCTATAAAACGTCCTTTCCAGGAGGCCTAGTAACAAAAACACCCATTTAAATTATAAGAAAGTGCTACGTTACGTAGTTGGCCCCTAGCATCACTAGTGCCTACGCAATATTGCGTAGTTGGCATTCAATGTGTTAAACCAGAACTAATTATTAGCCGACCCATCAGAAAAGCGCTTCTCTATTAAGTGATGTCATGAATGTGTCATTAATTTCCAACTTTCGGCCCGACCCGGGATTCGAGCCCGGGACCTCGTGGATAGTACTCAACGTGCTGACCATAAGACCAACGAGGTTGTCGATTCGATGTTCTAAGGCAGCGACGACGACGACGACGCGCCGCGATGATACAGAAGAATGTCATGTGGCGCCGTATACCGACATATTCAATTCAAACGTTTATTTCAGACACATATTATAGTCCATAGGTACAGCAAGATTATTATATAACCCCCAAACAAAGGATGCCAGAGGTGCTATCTTCCAGAGGTTTATATAATTGGCAGTACTATGAGTGTAGGAAGTTACTGACTGAATGGCTGAAACCAATGAATTATGATGATGTTGAGGCACTATTGGAATAACTTGCATACACCAAATGCACACTCACACACACACTGACACGCACACACACAAGAACATACAGTCAGACGCACACAATCTAAAACTCATATTAATGTGATTGTTATTTACCTACATGCTACCTACTATCTATTTGAGGAAGAGCAGTGTCTCCTGGCACAGGCTTCATTTTAGCTTAAAAGGAGACTGTTCACTATTCATGTTATGGGTTCCCTCTATCTAGCAGTCTTTTTGCTCCGAAAGTCACTTGGCATAATTTTCTTTAATCGAATATTATTCAGGCAGAATTTTCTGTTAGCATAATTATTGTTTGGTTGAATATTTATACGCCCGAATTTACAATGGCATACTTTTAAGATGAAGAAAGCAGAATCTCGTTTAGAATAATTTCACTACGCATATTGCTATTTCTTTTAAATAGTATTTTACCCTAAAATTGAATAAAAAAGTGATTAAGTTCTGGTACAAAAGTTAGTGACAGAAACGAATCGGTGCAAAACCGACTCCACGCAGTCTTGTTTGCCCTACCCCTAGAGTGTAATTCAAAATCGCGTAGGCGCGGAGGGGCGAGGCAGCCCGCGAGCTGAGGAGCCTTGCCGGCCTGCAAGCCGAAGCTGCGGTGGTGAGCGAAAACCATCTGCGACGATAAGCTCGCGTGGGACTGCCGGAGCCCCGCAGCGCCGGAGCCGTGACAAAAACCATGCATGTTGCATGCTGCATACAAGCTGTTGCTTGCTTGCATGCTGCATGCTTGCTTGCTGCATGCTTTGCTTGCTTGCTTGCATGCTTGCTTGCATGCTGCATACTTGCTTGCATGCTGAATTAATTATTTACTACGAATATCCTTAACTAACGTTTTCAATTACTATGGATATGAAATGTATGTCAAAAGATGATTATAAATGTAAAATTTCTGAGATATGATAGTTCTGCCTTGTAATGATTTTAAATATGAAATGCCAAAAGACGATTCGGACTGTGAACTTTCTGCGATAGGATGATTCTGCCTATTAATGACTATACAGGGTGTGGCGTAAATAGTGGTCCAAAGCAAAGGTGTGGATACACTGTACACTGAAGCACCACATACCAGTATTTAAAAAAAAATTATGTACAGGGTTTTCAAAAAAAAAAATTTTTTAATTTTTTTAGAAATTGTTACCTTGCCTTACAAATTTGGTTATAATTTCCAAAAATGACGGTTTTTTTTTATCCATTTTTTTTATTATTATTGCTGATCACTTGTACTTAGTACTCCATTCGTTTTTTTTTTTACAAACTGAATTTAATAAAAAAAACCCTGAAAACCCTGTACATAATTTTTTTTTAAATACTGGTATGTGGTGCTTCAGTGTACAGTGTATCCACACCTTTGCTTTGGACCACACAGAAAAAAATTACAACCCTTGTAAACCCTTGAACTTCAAATAAATTGTTTTTCTGAATTGGGCTCCTTTTTGTTTCGAAAAGCAATAACTTTTTTCCTGTAAGTCGTAACACTTATTGTTGCACCATTTTAGAATCTGCAAAAGATGGGCATTTTTTTTAAACAATGGGCACTGACATTGTGGTACATTTTTTTTGCACCAAAAGCATTGAAAGTCAAACGATTTGCTAGCAGTGAGTATTGAATTTTGAAAGAAACTTAATTTTTTTTATTAAATTCAGTTTGTAAAAAAAAAACGAATGGAGTACTAAGTACAAGTGATCAGCAATAATAATAAAAAAAATGGATAAAAAAAAACCGTCATTTTTGGAAATTATAACCAAATTTGTAAGGCAAGGTAACGATTTCTAAAAAAATTAAAAAAAATTGTTTTTTTTTAAAACCCTGTACATATATTTTTTTTAAATACTGGTATGTGGTGCTTCAGTGTACAGTGTATCCACACCTTTGCTTTGGACCACTATTTACGCCACACCCTGTATATACGAATTGTATGCCACAAGATGATTCTATCTGTGAACTTTCTGCGTTAGGATGATTCTGCTTTAAGACTATTATGGATATTTTAAAGATGATTCTAGCTTACACGATTATGCGTTTTGAACGTCTGATAAATGAGTGAATGCTAATTCATGTTCTGCGAAAGGAAGTTTATGCTATTTGATGATATGCCAAATAAAATTATGACAATAAAAATTCTGCGAAACAAGGTAGACCCTCATGTTATGTACTATTTGTTAAAGCCAATAAACATTTTTTTTTCTCGCGACTATTACTAGATGATCGCCAGCCTGATGCTTCTACCGAGTTATTGAATTGTGATTGATTTTACTGACCCTCCGCCGCCAGTCTTGTTTTGCTGAGCGACGTACATGGTGGCCGCGTTGTACAGAGCCGTATCGTACGCAGTGTTCCCGCGGTTCGTCGTTTCTGAGGGGGAAAACATTAGGTTTAATAGATAAGAAATTAAAAATGTATTAATAAACGCCTAGGAATTCATTGCCTATTGTGTCTGGCATCATGATACTTATATGTTCTGGTACCACCTTCCTAAAGCACGTCTGTACCAAACGGGATATAAATTCATTTAAATGCACTAAGGATTAAGTGAATGGTTAGAGACAAAATTTATGAGATTATGACTACCTATGCTTTGAAATATAAGCTGTCTGGTTAAAATAATATAAAAACAACATCAATGTGAATTAAGGTTGTATGTCTAGATATATTATCTATGATAAGTATAGCTAAATAGCAAGGTTGCTTTGCCGGGATACATGAGATATTAAACTAACCAGGGGGAATGGTTTTGGCGACAAAAGATCGATTCTACAAATGACTACATTTAAGATTTACTAATTCTAAAAAGGGTTGACCCTTTGTACTTCAGATACCCTTTTAGAATTAGTCAATCTTATATGAAGTCATTTGTACTTGTAATTAAAATCACAAAGTGTAATTCCACAAATGATTAATTCTATAACCGATTGTATTGATGCATTGCATTGATGATGGCCAGTTTCCAAGCCTAATGAAATTTAGTAAAATTATACCGCTATTTAAATCCGGCGAGAAAAGTGACCCCTCTAATTTTAGACCAATATCGATTCTTCCGATCCTCAGTAAAATATTTGAAAAGGTAATATTCAATCAACTACTAGCACATCTTTCTTTAAACCATCTACTACACGAAAAACAATTTGGTTTCACTAAAGGTAGAAGTACTGCTGATGCGGGAGTTGCTCTATTAAAACATATCTTTGATGCCTATGATAATAGACAAGATGCTTTAGGTATTTTCTGTGATCTTTCAAAAGCTTTTGATTGTGTAGAACATAAAACTTTATTGAAAAAATTAAGACATTATGGGGCTTCAATGAATGCATTAAATCTACTTGAATCTTACCTAACAAGTAGAACACAAAAAGTATGCATCAATGGGGTTGAGTCTTCTGGAGCACCTCTGACCATGGGTGTGCCCCAGGGATCGATATTGGGACCTTTATTGTTTTTGATTTATATAAATGACCTTCCACACTTTGTGGAAGATCTTTGTGATATAGTATTATTTGCTGATGATACTTCACTTATATTGAAAATTCCCAGGGGGAAAGATACTTTTGACGATGTGAATAATACTCTTTCACAAGTATTGCATTGGTTTACCGTTAACAACCTTTTGCTTAACGGGAATAAGACTAAATGTGTTAAGTTTACGATGCCTAATGTCAGACAGGCCTCAACAGATGTTTTGATAAAAGACAAACTGCTAAATACTATAAATTCAACAACATTTTTAGGAATTACTTTAGATTCCAAACTACAATGGGGTCCTCATATCGTGGCCTTGTCAGGAAGACTTAGTTCAGCTGCTTTTGCTGTAAAAAAGATACGGCGCTTGACTGATGTTGAAACGGCCAGACTAGTCTATTTTAGTTATTTTCACAGCTTGATGTTGTACGGTATTTTACTATGGGGCTCAGCTGCTGATATAGAATCAATTTTTGTACTACAAAAAGGGCCGTACGTGCTATTTATAACCTCAAACCTCAAGATTCATTGAAAGATTTTTTTAAAGAAATAAGGATATTAACAGTAGCCTCTCAATATATTTATGAAAATATTATGTATGTGCGTAAAAACTTGCATTTATTTACAAAGAAAAGTGATACGCATAATTTTAACACTAGAAATAAAAATAAACTTGCTATTCCACAATCCAGACTTCAGAAAGTTGGTCATTCTTTCATGGGAAAATGTGTCAATTACTTTAACAAATTACCGAAAAAATATTGAAGAATTACCAATTAACAAATTCAAATCATTTATTAAGGATACCCTAATGACAAAAGGTTATTATAAAGTAGACGATTATTTGAATGATGTAAACGTGTGGACCAGCTCGCACTAGAACAATTTCTGTATTTTTAAACATAATTTTTAAAAGAGGCTTTGACAATAGTGACTGAGTTTCTTGCGCTGCTTTTTCTCAGCACTAGCCCACAATTTGTCCCGAAGCAGTATTAGGGCTTAAAAAATAATATGTTGGGACGTGTATAAGTGCCCCCTGTGGGCCTACATACATAAATAAATGACTTTTATGACTTTCATATTTTCTATTCCCATCATGTAAAATTGTGAAATATCACTTGTTTGAGTAATCAGTTATTTTAAGAGTCAGTCGGTTTCAGAATTGTTCCTTTGATTTTATGTCCTTTGAAAAACTGGTAATTACTTGACTACGCGCTTCACACGTTGAGTCGTTTTTTTTTTTCAAAATTGTTCTTTTGATTTAATGTCCTTAGAAGAACTGGTGGTAATTTGTAGACTACGCGCTTCAAAGGAATCACAGGATAGAATTAATAGAATCAGGCGTTACTTTGCGGAAATCCATTATTAGATGGGAAAAATAAAATACAATTATTTTGCTTTTATTATTTATTTTTTCTCTTAGCGGAAATTTAAAGCAAAATAATAGTATTTTATTTTTCCCATCTATCACAGGATAGAATAGACAGGTAGATGCAGATGTGTGTGTGTGTATACTCACGTTTCGGTGTCTGCGCGGCGGGCTGCGTGTAGGGCTGCGCGGGGTAGGTGGTGGCGGGCGTGGTGGCGGTGTGCGCGTGCGTGTGCGTGTGCGTGTACACGCCGCCGTAAGCCTTCGCGCCGCCACCCGCGCGCGCGCCGCCCTGGTGGCGTACACACGTTATAACTTACACTTGAACATGATATACATTTGTTTAACTATTTAAGAACAGTAACAAAACACAAACCTAAACTTACTGATTACATAATTATTAATTAAAAAAAACACTGCGGTAAATTTGCATTTACAGGCCGGCATTACGTACGGCATTTGCCGGTTACAGCTAAATAAGACATTTGCTTAAGATAAGTACATGTAACTTATACAACATAGAAAACTTAAGCAGAAACATATTATTTATATTTTTTGGTATAGTAACACCCAGACCCGAGACAATGTAGAAAATATTATGATGATTACTCGTTGACCTGACCTGGGTTCGAATCCGGAACCTTAGAGATGGCAACACCTTGAAAATCGGTGAGTGAGCCACTCGACAATGGAGGTCATCTAGTTAATAAATAAGGCTTCAATCAAATCAATAAGGGCCGTAGAGTTGTTTAAATTGTGAAAGTGGTCTGTGCCTCAAGGGTTTAAGAAACATTATGATAAGGCCCTCTGGGTGGTGAAGGATCTACCTCTCCTAGAAGTCTATCCCGGGCAACGACATCATAAACTCCAGTATGTGATAGCGGCTAAACGATCAGCATTAGTAGGCTTCAATAGGTACTCCTTGGTAGCTACCACCCTACCACCGGAGCTTGCTGTGTTGTTCCGTCAGTGAGTGAGAGTCCAAGAACTTTTAGGGTGAGCTTGCTCCACGGTCGACTGTCTACGCCACGTCTGGCTTATTCTAGAATCAAGAGCAGCAAGCCCAGCGCCAAGCAGCTTGCTGTGTTCCGTTGGTGAGTGGGCTCAGAACCTCCTCCTGGGTGAGCTCGCTCCACCGTCGACTGTCTACGCCATGTCTGGCTTAGTCTAAACTCCAGAACAAACCCACTTC
Source organism: Pyrausta nigrata (assembly GCA_949316185.1). Lineage (NCBI taxonomy): Eukaryota > Metazoa > Arthropoda > Insecta > Lepidoptera > Crambidae > Pyrausta > Pyrausta nigrata. The sequence goes on from OX438950.1 coordinate 17,130,082, forward strand.
ACTTTAAAAAGTGGCAGTGTCGCTGGCAAAGTGGCTAGCGGGTTGCCTCTCATTCGGGAAAAGCCGTGTTCGATCCCACGTGCCGCCATGTACCAATGACTTTTTCTGAGTTACGTCCATTAGTTGTTTCACTAACCGATGCTCTTACGGTGAGGGAAAACATCTTGAGGAAACCTGCACATTCAGGCGACGGAATGTGTAGCAATGATCCAAAACTGGTCAGGTTCCCCTGTTCGCAGGGTTACGGAGGACAGATGGCAGTCGCTCCACTTATTAAACTCGTATGTGTGTGTGTATTCACACGAATTCGAATTCGAATAAATGTATTTTCTTTCTTTCACTGTAGTTACCCGATCTGCCACATCCTGAATCATGGTCAGCGGACCCTGGGCCGTCGCATGCGAGTGCGTGCACAACCGGGATAATGCTAGAATGATGACTGGACATACCTGCGTGTGCACCTGCGCGTAGGTGGCGGGCGTGGAGTACGCGGGCTTGGCCGCCGAGTCGTACGTGGGCTGCGGCTGCGGCGGCGCGGCGGTCGGGTAGGCGGCGGCGGCCTGCTGGTAGTACGCCGACTTGGACGCGTCGTAGGCGGACGCCGCCGCCGCCGCCGCGTGCGCGTGCGCGTGAGCCGCTGCTGTCGGCAATAATGCCTTGCTCTTACATGTGTCTTCGATTTACACCAATAAAGGGCTAATCCTATTATCCTATACTTTTAAACGAGCAATTCTTGTATATTTAAATATATATTTGTGATCTCGGAAACGGCTCTAAGGATCTCGCTAAAATTTCGTATGTGAAATTGTGGGTTATCGAGGTTGAAAAATCGATCTAGAGTGGTCTTATGTTTAGGAAAACGCGTGTTTTTAACTATTCTTTCGTTCGACGCGGATTTATCGCTAATTTCGTCTCGGTGACCACGGGCGTTGTAACGTCGGACTAAAGAGTCGTAGAAGATGTGGGTTCGAATCTCGCTCGGTGACGAATTGTGTAATAATTAAAAAAAACCTAAGCTTTTCTGTTTTTTAAACAAGGACTTACGAATTATGAAGCTTATTAGGGTTCCGTACCTGAAGAGTAAAAAACGGGAAGTAAAATCGGGATGGATAAGCCTCTGCTATCTGTCTGTCTTTCACCAGGTTATATCTCATGAACCGTGATAGCTAGACAGTTGAGATTTTCACAGATGATGAATTTCTGTTGCCGCTATAAGAATAAATACTAAAAAATAAATACTTAAGGCGGGCTCCCATACAACGGACGTGAGTTTTTAAGCGTTTTTTACTCGCTATCAATAACGGCAACAGATAGACGCTTGAAATATTCACAGAATACTAAATTGTATATTCACTTTTAAAAAAAAATTAAATTAAAATAATAATAATAATTAAGGGGGGCTCCCATACAATAAATGTGATTTTCTTGCCATTTTTGCTCGATATTTATAATAGAACCAGACAGACGCTAAAAATATTTACAGAATACATATTATGTTGTATTTCGTTGTGAAAATAAATAATTAAATTAAAAAATATATACGCTACGTACGCTGGGAATGAGTATGTTCCTTTACCTAAAGGTTGTCTGGAAGAGATCGCTTATAGCGATAAGACAGCCTACATTGTACATTTTTCTGTGTATATCGCTGTACTTATTGTATTTTCTGTTATGGTGTGCAATAAAGAGTTATCTATCTATCTACATATATATATTTAATGGGGGCTCCTATATAAACGTGTTTTTTTCCCTATACTGTCTAATGTTGTAAGCTAATGGTACGGAAACCTTCGTGCGCGAGTCCGTCTTGCACTTGGCCGGTTTTTTTAAATAGTAGTAACTAAGCGAAGCTCGGTTGCCCAGGTATAATAATAAAATAAAGAGCTTTCGGAAGACGTGGTCTCCGCATAAAATATTTATCAATTCAAAAACCGACTTGACGCTCAGCTAAACACGCCCAATCTGAAAAACTGGATACAGGCAGCTATCAGTTGCCTCAACTGCCTGCCTGATAACTAATAATAATAAATAATGAGAGGGTAATAAGGGATACCGTTATTTGGTACACCAGGTCGCGCCACTGTTGAGTGAGCTCCGAGAGTGTGGTTGTAAAAACTTGTTCAACGCAGTTCACATTTAAATCATAGCACCTGGACGACCAAGCTTAGCTCTTTAATAAAAAAAGCTTTATGATTCGTAAGTTTTATTTGAAAAAACTAAAAAAAGCTATAAACTTAAGATTAAAAACAAAAGTAAAAATGTTTGGCCACGATGAATGACTTGAACCCTAGCCTCATAGATCTATCAGTCAACTCCTTAGTCTTATCATGAGACTTAGGAGACATAATGCACAATCAGACAATGCACCAGGCTCGTGTAAAGATATAGATAGATAGATACACTTTATTGCACACCACACACAGTACAATTTCACATAAATGTTCATAGAGAATGGTACAGTTTAGGCGGTCTTATTGCTGAAAGCAATTTCTTCCAGACAACCTTCGGGTAGAGGACAGTCCAAAATTAATTTGGTTCGGCGGTGAAAACTAACAGCATAAAGGGAAATGGGTAAAGAATAAAGAAAAGACATATAATAAGCATACATATACATAAATTACTAAGGCTATTGTTGTAAATATTAATAATACTAATAAATATTCTGAGTTACATAAACATACAATAATAATTATGCATACAAATTATAATGATACTATATACATACATAAAATATACATACTATATACTTAACATAACATGGGTTATAAGGTGTGTGGATATAAGATTTAATACAATAGAACCATAGTGTCAACATATCCATCATGCCAGTTTGTCTCCAGAAAAAGAGTTTTTAAGGCAATTAAGCAGCCTATAATATAATTAATAGGTGACTAACAAGTATTGTGCGCAATATACACAAAAAGAAATCAGTACAACTTACAGTATTGATACCCTGAAAACATCAATCTTATCAGTTTCAGTAATTATTACTATAAAGCTTAACCTTAATATTCAGAAGTACACATGGCCGCATGTCAGGCTACCCCACTTTGACTTCGAGACAGCCTCTATTCCCTACGTAATAAAACCTGTTTTCTTAGTAACCTGTCATGTTGCCAACTGTACCTAAATAAAAATTTAAAACTTCTGCTAACTTAATTTAAAGACAAAATATTCATCAAGAACTATGGTTTTGGCACTATCACTGGACCTTATAGCACTAATAATAAAAAAAAGATTTATTATACAACAAAACCAAACCATGAGCAGCCAAGTAATTCTTATACTCATGAATGTCATAGTAATAAATTTCGGAAATTTCCAGTAGTTTAGGGATGCAATCCAATAAAGTGAATATTTTCAACATTTATTAAATTTAATATTTTTTATTTCAGACCCATTTGGATCATTATGTAGGTCTCCCTCAATCTCAGAAAATAAAGTTTTAATTACCATACAAAATTCAATCCAACAGGACAAGTGGGCTATTTATTCCACCAGTGTCCTTGACGCATGTCCGGTTTAACTTAAGTACCCTAAATTCATAAAATTTTATCGTCATAAAACCTCAATTTAGAGACCTGGGGCACTAAGTCAAAATTGTTTTTCAATATTTTTTTGAAAAAAGGTCATTAATTTGGTAATCAAAACTTAAAAAATCGGCCAAGTGTGAGTAATGTGTGTGGAAGTACCAAAAACAAAATAGTTTTTAAAACTGCAAAAAAATATGTTTGTTTGTTGTATGGGAGGCCCATACAGGTTGGGGCATTCCACCAGATCTTGGCTGAGCCGACATCTAAACACACCAAAACCGTACTAGAGTTTGTACTTAGTTGTATTAAGTTAAGATCCAGTAATAATTTAGCTCAGTACCTTCTAATTTTGAATGTTTAAGATGGGTTTAATATAAGACTGTCATGTACAAAATTTTTAAAATCCCTTGAGAAAAAAAAACATATGGGATAATACCATTTTAGTTTATGTTTTTGTACTAAATACAATAATTATATTCATAAAATGACTGACATCATAAGTGCTAGTGGCCTGCTACTATGCTTTTTATTAAAAATCAATAACATTTGTGTTTTGTCTAGATAGAATCATTCCATGTATGTTCTTACATTCTATCATAGTTATTTCAGATTTTTTTTATTACATAAACCCCAAACCTCAACAATCTATTAGCCGATTATGCAGCAAAAATATGATGTTGCAATGGAAATTTCCTGAGCTAGTTACTTAACATACCAACCTAACTTTGTATTTCATATTTACAATACTATTTGCTGATTCTACCTATTATGTCATCTGATACCTGGTTTTAATGGTACACTAAGGTGAATAAAGTATTTGAAACCATCTGATTGATACCTACCTATCCTGTACATCTATAAACTAGTTTAGAGTATTTAGAAAAAACAAAACTAGAGTATTTTTTTCAATTATCAGATTAAATTATTTTTATTGTTGAATAAGTTTAAAATTATTCAGTGGTCAAATTTCAATGATTTCCAGAGGTGTGTATTATTTGGTATTAAACAAATATTTCTTATCCGGCTATTGAATAATCAGGCCAGTAATGTGGAATAATAATTTGTGATAGAAATTGTATATGTTGTTTGTATATGTTGTAGTTGGCTAAAGTGTATATCAAACAATGAAAGGTACCAAAGTATGGGATTTATTCAGTCAAACTGACTAACGCTGTGCTACTCATACATACTTAGAGAACATATTACATGCCATGATTAGCTAGCGATCGACCGTGAAGTGTGATACCGTTATGATTGAAGTTATTACTATTCAAGTACCAAAAAGCTTGGATGGAGCTTATGTGTAAGAGTATAACGCAGCAAAAATAGTACAAAACTACATCATTGAATTATGTAAAAACCATGCCGCAGAGGTATTGATTTTATGCCTACCATTCACTTTCGCAGATTTATGTATATGAGCTCTGATTTAATGTGATCAAAGCATAAATAAAGCGAGGACTGGATTGGTGTAAATGTAACTCATTTGACTAGAAACAAAATTGGGCTAACCTTGAGTGGCCGCCGCGGCTTGATACGCAGTATCGTAGCCTGTAGCAGCGGCGCGCTGAGTCCCGTAAGTGGCGGCAGTCGCCGCAGGAGCTACCGCGTAGCCTGTCTGGCCTCCGTACGCAGCTCCAGCAGTTGCCGCGCTAAAAAAACAGTATATTTGACCACGAGAAGCACTATCACTGCAAAATCCCACGATCAATACTAGGCAGACGCCATTTTGACTAGGACAAGAAACATGAGCACAAGTCTGCGATCAATCACACAATACACTTTCGACATACAATTTATATGATATCATGGTAGGAAGTAGGAAATTCTGACTTACCCATATTGGGTTCCTCCGTGAGTAAACCCGAAATAATTATTTGCTGCCATCATTTACCAATTTTCCGCGTTGAAACAACAGACGCTTCGGGGCGGAAAAGGCCGGTGTTTTGTCATTGGCCAATATGGCGGCAAGTAAGTAGTGATGCACCCAATCGACTTGAATCACGTTCACACTAGGATCGATTATTAAATGTTTATTTATGTCTTGGTATGACAATGACGATTTGTGGTTTCTGTTGCCAGTAAAATAAATTAGTTCCTGTTGTTTTTCGCAATTTGACGAGTTCCCATCATTTATTTTTGGTCAGGCTATAAAATTATGATCGATATTTCATATTTATATCAATTTCAAATAAATCGATTTTCGATTGTCTATCTATTCGATGTAACATCCTTTTTTTATTGCCTTTCTGCGTCAGCATGCAAAGAAATTGATTTATACAGTCGAGTTTCAGAAATGTACCTACCTATTTTTCCTTTTTACCCGAGTGCGGAAGAAGGGTTATGTATTTTCATTAAAGTAGTAGATGGTACCATGTAGGTACCTATATTTTACACATCGAGCACGTAATTTTACATTACATGCCTAGGTAGGTATATATAACTTACGACGTTTGACGACCTCTTCCGTATCCAAAATGATCCAAATGGCTCGAACACCGGTTTTCAAGATGTTACCATCTCTCAACAGGTCCCGGGTTCGATGCCAGGTTTATTTTCTATATTGTATCGGGTTGTGACTCCACCTTTATTTTAGATTTCCATCACACGAGTACTTTAGCTAGGTACCTACCTACTTACTTTAGGATCGGACTGAGCAATGTATGTCACAACAACAGATGAGATAGTTTATGTCTAAATAAAGAGCACCTATGTGATGTTGTTCAATTTGATATATTGAAATGCAAGGATTTTATTGGTAGGACAACCTGGATTAAACATGGATGGCTATACAGCTGCTTCTAAAGGGTTTGCTACCTTCATAAATAGGGTTTAATTATTCAGCAATATGTAAAATAGGGTGATGATAGTTTATTTATTTTACACTTTATTTTATTGCAGAACTAGATTATGTACAAAAGTGGACTTTATTTAGTCATACTTACCTCCAGTCAATACTTGAAATCTCTTTTACTCAAGTTAAATAACCTAAGGCTTATACAATACTGGGAACAGGCCATAGACCCCCTTCATCTAATCCTGATTTAAACTACCAAATTTTCAAAGTTCAGATGTCTAGTTATAAAAACTTAAGACCAAAGAGTAATTTCATTACTGTTTAGGAATTTCAATCCTAGCCCCTTGTCTTCGTTGTAGAATCTGTTGGTAATATTCCAAAATTATAAGCATGCCAAAATGAGTATAATTTTAACACATCCTTGCTATGGTCACTTAGTACAGATTTTCGAAAACTCTATCGAAAACACAGGTTACTTAGCAGAGATTTTCGAAAAAGTTATTCAAAGTGAACAGTTAAAGATCAAGAGCTAACATGTTCGCCCAGCATTTTTTTCGGCAAAATAAACAACTGATGAAAAGACAAGCTATATGATATTTGCCATACATCATACTCAACAGAGTATAATGTATGGCAAATATCATACAACATACCTACACTATAGATAAGACACAACTTAATAAAACAAAGAGAAAGTTGTAATCAATTTAAGAAAAGGAGAATAAAAGTTCCCGATCCTTACCATTTTTTCACCATAATCTACACAAATTCATCCAAAGGTGATCAATAAAACACAGATATAACAGAACTTATATAATAATATATAAAAAATACTTAAAATACAATGAGATATCCAAGGGATTTCCATTTTAATCTTACACTTTGTATGTTGTTTTACTGCTGCTATCCCAAAAGCAGCTTAAATATTATTGTTAAAATATTTAATATTATGAGTGGTACTGAAAAGAAAGGTAAATAATAAATAACCCAAAATTACAAGGGCAGGACCAAAGCAATAAATACCATTAAATTAATAAGAATGTAGGCACTCTGGATAATTACTTACTTCTAGTTACGGTTCTTATGGACCGAACCAAGTTTAATATTTGAAACTTAATCGAGGACTGATCTTCAAAGCCTTGGTTCGGACTGTTAGCGCCCCAGCCCACTAAAATAACACAAAAAATGAATGTAAGTAACAGGATTATGAGTACAAAACTATCAGGTACCTAGGTTATGTTTATACTTTTTTGCATGAATCTCTCTTCGTGGAGCACACAGACTGCATTGAGACATAGTAATGAAGCCTCAAATAAATTCCACAAAGTAAGCATTATTAAAACAAGCCAAGAAGAAACAAATCCGGAAAATCAAAACCACTATCAAAACTATTTAAAGTGAAAATCTGACACTTGTCACTTGATAGTGTTGGGCAGAATTAATTATCAATAATCGATTATGACTGTAGTCGTTTAAGATATTCATACACAAATTATAATTTCAAAGATTATATTATGACAATCTTAAAATTTTTCCCACAAACTAAAGGAGGAGGAGGAGGTATTTTAGCGAATGACGAAGATTAATTTAAAAACTTGTCAGACTAATTATATATTTAACTTTTAATGATAAGTTGTATATAATATGTTTATATTTATATAAGTTTAAATAATAAACCAGAAATTCGCACACAGGTAGGATTTGAACCCACGTCTTTTGGCCCGGTTAGCTTTAAACTTATATAAATAAGAATGAACACTGCGAGTGTTATAAATATTAAAAACTATTGTTTATTTTACTTTAAAAAAAAGTTATTGTAACACAGTGAATCATAAATCAAAACAACAACAAGGTTACAGCTACTCCTTACTAGATGGGGCTGTACCCATTTGACTCGCGGTGGCATTTCGTTTGCCTTTTAGAATAAGAGCACTGGACGGATACAAATTTGTAAGGTAACTCTGTCCACACTAGCTCTAGCGGAGCTTTCAGTAGGAGCACTGCCTCTGGCTATCAATTCTTGCGACCTTTGGGTGCCTCTATTGTGCCTATTTTCCAGATCTTCATGAGTTAACCCGCGTACTTTAAAGTGTATACTTATACGTCAAATACAACACGCCTATCACCAAGTTCGTCTTTTATTACGAAACTTCATCTGTCGTTAGCGATGGGCAAGGGAAAGAAAAAATTGGGATGGAAAAGAAAAATACGGGAAAGTATGGGAAAAAACGGAAAGATTGGGAAATATTCCAATTCGGCGGGAAAATACTCAAAAGTGGACTTAAATTGATAAAATGCGAGAATTCAGCTACTGTGAAAATGGTTTTATGCCGGTAGCACACCCTTACATAAAACCATAACAGCGGGACCACGCTAGTTTTGCCTGTTTGTCAGTTTTATTGAACCAAACGTAAACTGCATGTTCTAATGCTTAGATTTATAGATCTGATTTTTTTTTCTTTGAGATTTGACGATCCTGTAGTATACTTCCTATTACTGTGCCCAAGATGTCGCGAATGGGTGCAGAAATGTAGATGTTTAAGAAATATTGGAAAAATCTCGACGTAAAGAAACAGGGTCATAGTAAAATCTCTACATTAGAAACGGCAGTTTGGCTTCTGTTAAGTTTAAATATTTGAGACAAGTGATAATAAAGTTAAATCTTCGTTATTAAAAACAAGAAATTTTCTTCGAGGTGTCTAGGTAAACATACTTAAAGTCCCGAGTGTGGTAAGTAAGCTGTAAACAGAATAGTAAAAGAAAGGCGCCTCTTTTGCTTATATTTTTTTTGCTTGTTAACTCGAAAACTGCTTATTTTATTTGAAGACACATTTATTTAGTTTTTTTTCTTTAGGTCCAAAGTAAACAAGATATTACAAAGTATCTGATTTGATAACAAGTTCAAAAACCTTATTCCAACTGGGGACAAATCTCGCGATACAATTTTTTTGATAAAGAAAACACTTCCAAAGTGGTAAGCTATCTTACCACTAAAATGTTTAAAAAAAACTAAATTGGTAAATTTAGTATAGTTTTTAAATACATACATCAAAAAAAGTTTACGATTTCTTTTTCTTTTAAGATTCTTTATTTAAAAATATACAATTTGAATACAAAACAATAAAACAGTTCAATTGTTTTTCCATATAAAAAGGCTTTCAGTCATAACTTACGCTCACTCAGAAATCTGATTTAGTAAATTTTGACGGATTTTAAATATTTATTCCCGAAAAGTTGTGATTGAAAAAATGCCAAGAGGATTATCAGAAGTTTTACGTGAATAGTAACTTTAAGGGAAGAAGGATACAGCACGAGAGATATAGCACGCAAACTTGATATATCCCAATCCTGTGTCGTGACCACGTTGCAGAGGTACCACGGGATGGGTAATTTAGCTGACCTACCCCGCAGTGGTCGCCCATCTGTTTTGACTGCTGCCCAAAAGCGCTTTATTAGTTTGCTGGAAGCCCGTGACCCAACAATCAACGCTACTAAAATAAAAGCAGAAGTTCGGGCCGCCTCAGGGCTTGAAGTTAGCACTAAGACCATTTGGAATTGCTTGCACCAGGCTTGATTACGAGCACGGAGGTCTTGGCGAGCGCCTCTGAATCCCCGGCAACGTCAGCGATAGAGATTGGAGTGGGCTGGGCTTCGGCAGAATAAAGAAGATGAAGAAGAAAACATTTGGCAAAACTGTCTCTTCGTTGACGAATCGCGAATCAGGAGTCATCCAGATAACCAACGTGTCCGTGTCTGGAGAAGACCAGGAGACCGTAAAAGGCAAAGAACTGCCACAGGAGCAGTTCAGCTATGCGATTCTCTAAGAAACGCTTAGTCGCTGCGCTTGAGGCTGTGATCACGGATTTCACAGCCGCAGCATCGACGGCTGTGGTCACGGCTTTCTTTTTGGTATTCTCTAACCGATATTAGCTCATCGGTGATCTCTTGGCTGTGTGAACGCACGACTGTTCGCAAGGCTGTGCTAGTGTGGAGGCGTATTATTGTTTTAGATAATCGAACATTCTCGACTCGCATGTTTTGGCTTTTACTTTGTACTAAAGAATATTTTAACCTCATTTCTACTTATAAATTACTTAAAACAATCGCTAATATGTATATTTACAATATAATAATAAAATATTTCGAAATGGAGAGGCAGAATGGTATGGTCTCTGTGATAGTCAGTTTAAAAAAAGTTAGTTTATGTCATGTCACTCATCACACTGGAATGTTTGCGTTACTTTGTTTGTGTACAAAAAATCCAATTCAGTCAAAGAATTTACAAGTGTTTTGAACTCTTAAAACTTAGCCAGCCACTTACGTTTTTTTACAAAATGTGTTGCATTCCGGGTTGCATGATGCATTTAGTTGATCAAAATTTGTGTTACAGTGTGTTTATGTTGAACAGCAAGTAAGTAATTTACCAATTCAGAGGTTTTTCTTCAATCGATTAATTAAAAAACTAAATGCAATAAAAAGTTTAAAATAAACGATACAAGTGACTCGATTTTACTATTTTAGGCATAAACTAAATTTTTTGAAGTCTGTTAAAAATATATAACCTACATAAATATTGCTTTCAGTGACACGTAACGCAGGACCTTCTTTAGCCCAAATTGAGAAGTTGATCGGGCTGATGGAGACAAGATCCGATCTAGCCACTGGACATGCCCGCACTGCCAATGCTAGGACCCGGACGAGAAATGGATGGTCCGAAATCGCCGGGGTCTTGAATAGTGATGGCAATGGGTGTGTAAAAGATTGGAAGCAGTGGGCTAAGGTAAGTTTCACATTCTTATAATCTACTATGCGACTAAGATAACTTAGCACCTCACTGGATTTAAACCCTCTTCTTACTTTAATAACTACAGTATGCACTATACTCTTTCAGCAATGTATATTTTAACCGAACCCTTTATATTTATTGATATTGATTATAATTATTTTTGTTATGTGTAGTATTGGAAAGATAAAAAAGCTGCTGTAAAAAGAAAAGCCAGTCTGGCAGAGGCAGCTAGGCAGAGGACAGGTGGAGGAATTGACACAGAGGTTGTAGAGCTATCAGATTTGGAGCTAAGAATCCTAATGATTGCTGGTGGTTTGAGCTTTGCGACTGGAGATAGACACTTATCTATTAACCCATTCCAAGTATGTATTTATAAAAATTATTCATTAACAATTCAATAATCATGAAATAATTACCATATAATCATAATTGATACTAAAATTGAATTTGTATATTTCACTGATTAGTTCATTGATTTGTATGGCATTAATTTATTTTTAGGAGCAAGAGAATTTGATTCCTCTACCTGAGAGCTCTGAGCCTATCAGCAACCAGTCAGAGAGTTTATTGCAGGTAATTTTTTTAATACTTCAGATACTATCAGCCAAATTGGTCTGCGAGAACAAAAGATTGGCTGTTAACAACAATGCGTGGGGTTAAATTTCTTTTTACCATAATATTATTGTTCATAATAACTTTTAATTTTAAGCGCACAGTCTCTCCAGAACTTATTAAATTTTCTAAATGATTATTGTTCATAATAACTTTTAATTTTAACACTAGTGAGTACTTAATAGATCTGAGTGTACCTACAATGAATGTGTGTCCTAAAAAAGGTAGCACAGTAGCAATATCCATAATATTTTATAATATTTGATTAAAGTGTTACTCACTAACTCATTTTGTTTCTATAGGAAATCCCTGGACCCTCCGGACATCATGACCACATTATGCTAGTCGTAGAAGATGAACCTCCAGAAAAGGCAATAGATATTTGATTACATTTCTATGACTATGATAGGGTAAACTTTGACCTACAGTAGTTAATATTATTATGTTACTTTTTAGAATGACACTGCAGTTGCTGTTGTTGGAGAGGGCTCAGTTCCACAAACGCTGGCCACTCCAGGTGATGGAGTCGTGAAAGTTCGATGTCCTATTGAAAATGAAGATGAAACGGTATAAATATGTTCACTTCAACTATACATTATAAAACCAAAATATAACTTTAATCTACAGTATTTTCCTTTAATTGCAGATTTCAATCAGTGAAGGTGCCCAAGTAAGTCAAGAAGAAAGGGAGATACCGCCTGGTAATAATTCATTTACCATCTTGAAATATGGATGATTTAAATATTGACATTTGAAGTATTTTTTATGTTTTTTGTTTCAGCTTCTACGGTCGGGCCAAGGGAAAGAGGTGCCCGGCGACAAATTTTGCTGTCGACACCGAGCCCGCGCAGACGCCTCTCACAGCCGTTGCTGAGACCGAGTGTTGACTCCCCACGCGCAGCAGCCGCGAGTGCCCGAAGAGGAGGCTCGGCGGCGCGGCGACGTCTACTGCGACGTTCTCCTCCGGCGCAACGCCGTTCCGAGATGGCGAGCTTAACGGAACGGTTTATCGCAATTGAAGAACGTCGTGTCGACGCAGAGCTAGCCATTGCTCGGTCTCAGGAGATATATGCTGAAGGGCATCAAATGATGGCGGAGGCTCTCCGGAAATTCACAGAAACATTTGGGATCATGTCACAGAAACTGATTGAAACTTTTCACGAAAGAAGTCCTAGCAACTAAATCAATAATTTAATTAAGTTAAGTTAAATAGGTAGGTAGTAATTAAATAGTATAATAAAGGAAAATTACTTATGTACAAGTTATTTTTATTATGACTTAACTAGGGATTAACATAACATAACTTATGTACATATTTTTTTTGTTCTGACTGACCTAGGGATTATCACAATATTATAACCAACTAAAATAAAAGCTATAGACAGAGAATTCCAAAAACAAATTAAATACAATAATTATCATTGCCACACCCAATCAAACATATGTTGCAATTGTTCAATTGTTATAGGTTTAAGATGTATCTGTATATACTGATATGATAGAAAATAATTATGAAACATAGTTGGAAAATAATAAAAAACCTACATTCTACTTTAAATTACTACTATCATGTTGTATATTAAACTTAATATTTTTTCTCATATCTCATAAAAGTAAGTGACTAAAATGATACTGAGAACTAATAAAATAATATAAATTGAAAATTAAATAAAGAGGTACAATACAAACATGAGAAATGAGAAAAAAGTTAAGGCCAAATGAGAGGGACTAGGAAACTGTCCTTGCCCGCCATAGTACATTTATAAGTTGCCTCCGACATTCTCTGCCATGTTCTAAGGCTCCTTGTAGGGCAGTTGAATCCACATGAGGAATCCCGTGTTGCAGCATTCGATTAAGACAACTTTCCTCTTGTTGCAAATTATCAGGCAATTCTATAGCTGGTAACCCTGCCCGATTGCATATATTATGCAAAACACAGCAAGCAATTACAATTTTGGAAACCATTTCTTTGATCCCGTATCGAGGCTTCATGACAGCAGACATGTATAAAGCAGTTGCTATTGATGGAATTGTCAGACCATTCCGAGTAAACCATGGGCACCAATTTGTACTGGTCGATGATAATGCGCCCGCACATCGAGCTCAACGATTCAATGCTGCTCTCCGAGAATACGACATCAAGAGGTTAGACTGGCCTGCCGGCTCGCCTGACTGAAACCCAATAGAGCACGCGTGGGATGCTCTTAAGCGAGCTGTTTGGAACTATCAGCCACGTCCCCAGACAGTGCCAGACCTCAGGGAAGCCGCTATTCAAGAATGGGACAGGTTACCCCAAGAAATGCTGGATAACTTGATCCTCAGCATGCCCAGGAGGATCTCCGTATGTGTCCGAGCCAGGGGAGGAGTTATATTATATTGAATAATTTTTTTTTAGTCACCATAGCACAAGCTCACGCTTAGTTTGGGGCTAGGTAATTGGTGTGTTTGTTGAAACAATTTATTTTTTATTTAAATTGTCGTTAAGTTTGGTTAAACAAATAACATTATGGTTAATTAATCAATTTTTGTTATTAAAAAAAATTAAATTTTTTTTTCTTAATACCAAAGGGTTTTTCTATTTAAAGAAAACACACAACAAATATTTTTTCTTGGTAAAGTTAAATTTTGAGAATTATATCAGTTTATGCTAGTGATCTCAAACTTTTTTTGATGTGTGTATAGCACATTTCATTCAAATATAAATTAAATAATTTCTAATGTAGAGATTTTACTATGACCCGGTATGTCGAGATTTCTCCAATCCTTCTCAAACGTCTACATTTCTTCACCAATTCGCGACATCGTGGACACAGTTGTAGAAAGTATACTACAGGATCGTCGAATCTCAAAGAAAGAGAGACTCAGATAAACCTAAGAATTAGAACATGCCGTTTACGTTTGGTGTAATAAAACTGACAAACAGGCAAAACTAGCGCTAGCTAGTTAGGTCCCGCTGTTATGGTTTTATGTGAAGGTGTGCTACAGGCGTAAAACCATTGTCTAAATAGCAAAATTCTCGCATTTTATTACTTTAAGTGCACTTTTGAGTATTTTCCCGCCGAATTGGAAATATTCCGCATACTTTCCCCGAATTTGGGAATAAACCCAACAGTTGGAAATATTCCGGGGAGTAAACCCAACGCTACCTGTCGTACCTCGACGACGTCATCGCTACCGGCCTACCAAGTAACACCCTATAACATTAAAATATTGTCAGACATAGATCTATTAAATACTAAATTCATGGCACCACTTCTAGATCTTCCCAAACTAGGCATCCCTATGCACCGCCGTCCGCCATATACACAAATAAGATAAATAACGCTGTTGTACAACAAAGCTGTCACGCATACAAAAAGACACGTTCGTTGGTCCGCTTTACCCTGATTCCTGATTAACAAACACTCGAAAAGATTCCGAATTAGAATGTCAAAGATTATTTTCGAACGGAGTTTTCGAAAGATGATGCCGATTATGTCTAATGGAAACGTCAGTTTTTGATTCCAACGTTTGAGAATTGCATTTTTTTAACGTCTTCAGAAACCTGCTTCTCGGATTCGAAATTTGTGAATAAGGGTGCTGTGTGACGATCTGTATGGCGAAACTCTATCTCGTATTTAAATTTTCTAAGTTGTCATACTTCAAACTTGACTTGACATCTTGAGTTAAGGAAGAAGTGACCATTGTGAATACCAATCTCGAGGTGGTTTCGAGTACTTCCTTGAGGTTACCCTAGTTGATGAGGCTGAGTGGAGGAAATTTCAAGTAAACGTCTAAGAATACGGGCGGTAGTATTTGCTTGTGGACTGGACATTCAGTAATGGATTCCTATATTGATCAAAATCGATTACCATCATCCTCCTCCTAGCGTTATCCCGGTTTGTGCACTCGCAGACGAGGGCCCAGGGTCCGCTGACCATGATCCAGGATGTGGCAGATCAGGTATTTACAGTGGAGCGATGCCATCTGACCTCCGTGACCCTGTTACCATGGGAACCTGACCAGATTTGGATCATGGTTACACATGCAGTCGCCTGAATGTGCAGGTTTCCTCACGATGTTTTCCCTTACCGTAAGAGCATCGGTTAGTGAAACAACTAATGTAATTAACTCAGAAAAAGTCATTGGTACAGGGTGACATGTGGGATCGAACCGGCACCTCCCGCATGAGAAGCAACCCACTAGCCATTGCGCCACCGACGCATAATTATAATTAATTACCATTATTTCAATAATCAATTGTTAAAAAAATTTATCGGCACATCATTACTTATGATTGCTTTTTTAAGTTCTATTAACCAATATAGGTAGGCAAAAGAACAAAAGTAAAAAGTCAAAGTCAAAAATTCTTTATTCAATTTAGGACACAAAATGCCACCTATGAACGTCAAAATATCAATCAATTATGGCCCATATGGGGCAGAACATGTCTCCTTATCTTTTGGGCCCTACGAGCGCTTTGAGACAAGACACAGACAATCTGGCAAGTGCTGAGAAGAAACGCCGAAACAGACTCAGTCACCACTAGCTGCCACAAAAATAAAACAAATCAAAATAAACAGGTAGGTACATCAGTTTGGTGCAGGCTGGACAGTCCATACATTCTCGTCATTAAGATAGTCTTGAATTTTATAATACCCCTTCGACATTAGGGTAGTTTTGACATGTAACTTAAATTTATTAATAGGTAGTTCGATAACATCATGAGGTATATTATTGAAAAATTTTACACAAATTCCCAAGAATTAATTTATTGTTTTGGCTAATCTGAAGTTTGGAATTACAAATTTGTTTTTATTTCTTGTGTTATACGAATGAATATCACTTTTTTTCATAAAAAGATCTAAATTTTTGCGTACGTACATTATATTATCAAATATGTATTGAGAAGCGACAGTGAGGATGTTAATTTCTTTAAAGAATTCTCTCAGGGATTCGCGGGGACTAAGTTTGTAAACGGCACGAATGGCTCTTTTCTGTAAAATAAAAATGGTATCTATGTCCGCAGCAGAACCCCACAAGAGAAGACCATAAGACATTATACTGTGAAAGTAACTAAAATACACAAGCCTTGCTGTTTCAACATCAGTCAAATGTCTAATTTTTCTAACCGCAAAGGCAGCTGAAGCAAGTCTCCCAGCCAGAGCGTCAACATGTGGTCCCCACTGCAACTTCGAATCCAATGTAATGCCCAGAAAAACAGTGGAGTTTGATAGATCTAATTTTTCACCGTTGAGTAGGATTTCTGTGATAGCTTGCTTCACGTTAGGCATGGTGAATTTAATACATTTAGTCTTTTTTGTGTTAAGAAGCAAGTTATTGCTAGTGAACCAATTTAATACCTGAGACAGATCCGCTTACATTATCAAATGATTCTTCGCCTCTTCTTGATTTGAAGACTAAAGAAGTATCATCAGCAAACAGAACTATCTAACAGGAGTCTTTGGCATAAAAAGGAAGGTCATTAATATAGATCAAAAATAGCAAAGGTCCCAATATTGAGCCTTGGGGCACTCCCATTTGAAGCGGGGCACCTGAGGAGCTAATGCCATTAACGTTTACCGTTTGTAGTCTGCCTGAGAGGTAATAATTCAACAGTTTAGACGCGTTATTAGATACACCGTAATGTTTAAGCTTAATAATGAGTGTTTGGTGATCGGCACAATCAAATGCCTTCGACAAGTCACAGAATACACCTATCGCATCGTGTTTATCTTCATAAGCATCCAAAATGTGTTTGAAGAGTGCCACCCCAGCATCAGTTGTATTTCTACCTTTGGAGAAACCAAACTGTTTCTCGTGCAGTAAATTGTTAAGTTTAAAATGAGAGAGCAATTGATTAAATATAACTTTTTCAAAAATTTTGCTAAAGTCAGGTAGAATGGAAATTGGCCTGAAGTTGCTTGGGTCACTTTTTCTCCTGACTTAAATAAAGGTATAATCTTACTATATTTCATTAAAGTAGGAAATTGACCTTGAACAATACATTCGTTGAATATATGTGCTAAGTGAGATGCTACGAGAAGTATAATGGCTTTTATTGTGTCAGTTGATATTCCCCATATATCCTCAGTTTTTTTTGTTTTAATTACTTGAAAGTTTTTAATATCATTAAAGGATTAATATGAGTGAAATCAAATGAGGAGTTACACCTGTCAACACTAGACACCAGCAGTGATTTCGCATGCAGAGCGCACGAATTAAGTTGTTTTGTGGTTTCGATAGGTACATTACAGTAGTACTTCTCGAAGGCACCTGCAACTCCAACACCTTTAATATTCTTATTATCAATTTTTAATGTAAATGTGTGATCACGTGGTTTAGTTTTACAAGTTTCTTTGTTCATAATATTCCAAGTTTCTTTAATTTTATTACTGGATTTATTCATTTTTTCACGTATATAATTAGATTTAGCTACCATGCAAACGTTCTTGAATAACTTTGAGTATTTTTTAACATATTCTAGGAATGTTGGGTCATTATTTCTATATACTTTTTGATTATATAGTTAATTCAAACATTTTTTTCCTACTGATGTAAATACCTACTGTAGCCCAGTCACTGAACTTCGGTTTTAGATTGTTTATAACTAATTTCTTTTTAGGAAAATTTTTATCAAATTTACTTTTAACTAATTCAAAAAAAGACTCATATTGGTTATTAACATTGTCATTAATTGTCATTTTTTCAAGTGCAATAATATATTTAGATTGTCATTAATGAAAGGCAAAAGCGGAATTTTATCACTTAAGTTTAAGACTTAAATTTTTCTTTACGGGAATCAGTGACTGGTCTAAATTTAACTACATTGGGGGTCAATAAACACAAACAATTATGTAATCGTCCATCTCTGCACATGATAACTCAATAGTTCGTTCAACAGAGAGAGATACAATATCTTTGCGCTCTTTACATTTTAAATTTTTATTGATTAATATTAATGACCCACCATGTCGAAACAGCCAAGTCTTCAGTACAAATATTTCTTTAATTTTTCGTTATTTTGTACTTCTTTGCTACACAGGGCTAGTAGGGGAGCCCAAGAGGGGATTTGGGGATTTACTAAAGCGCGGCAGATAAACATACAGGGAGGTACCTAGTAACTCATTAAATACCTCCACCAAGTATTAGTCCCGTATATGTGGCCGCGCGTCAAGGATAGAGGATCAGATTAGTAAAAAAAAATTGATCATCTGAAATTCTCGAGCGCGTCAGATTAAGGTAGGGTAAGTTAGTTATATGCTAAAAAGTGTATATTCCACTAATCTGACAATTTTCGATTGACGATAAGAAGTAGGTGGGTTAAAAAGTTGTAAAAAAAAAACGTCATCTCGACTTTCTCGAGCGTGGCTATTTTTTTATTTATTTTGAAGGTAATAATACAACGTTCACAAATAATATATAATCTGACGATTTCCGTAAGCCGAAGTAAGGAAAAATAATCGATAAAGTTTAACCCGTGACACGATTTTGACCTTGAATTTAAAAATGGCGGCTTGTGATGGCTACGTGTCAGATCGACCCAGTCTCGAATTCCCCCACCGAAAAAATGATTTGTACCGTCGATACGGTCTTTTGATGTGTCATTAAATATATATCACCGCAATCTGAACAAAATTTCCAATACGACAATAATATCTAATTCACGAAAAAAAACTTACTTGAAAGAGAATTCGTGTGATGAATATTTTGAAAGGTGCATTTTTGCACTATCCATTAACTTTGACCACATTTTTCACTGATTCACGGATGAAATCTAACCAGAAGAGGAAGATGATTCTACCGACGAAGATGATGATTAAAATAAAAATTCTTAAAAAATATATATTTTTTATACTTATTTTCTCATAAATAAAAGTTTTGTACTTCAAAGAATATATACTGTTTTATTTGCTTGCTATTTTTTCAGCTCTTTAATTTGTTAAGTTAAAAGATTTGAAAAAATACAAAAAAAAATCTTTCCTTTATCAGGTTAGGCGAATCCCTCAAGATAATCGTCAGATTATGAGACAGCACGTTTAGGGTATATAAATGAACCATATATATCTTAATCTGACGCGCTCGAGTGTTTCAAAATGGCGATTTTTTTTGCACATTCTAATAATGGCCGCGAGTTTAGGTCACATCCAAATCGTCAGATTATTACATAAGAGCCTTCTTTTAAGTTCACTTAACATCCCCTTTGAAAATCTGACGCGCTCGATTATTTTTTTTTTTCCCGATTTCAACCCTTACGCGCGACCACCCCCATCATGGAAATAATCAGATTAACATATGTATGTTAATCTGCATGTTAATATGTATATTAATAGCATCTATGTCCTACGTTTTCAAAAAAACGTAGGACATGGATGCTATTAATATCTGACGCGCTCGAGTATGTCCATGCAACTGTTTTTTTTTTACATTTTTGAAAATTTATAGCCGCTCCCCCCACCGATGAAAGTGTATACATATATTATATGACATTTTTTTCTTCTTATCATCTAAGCTTCGCAATCCAATAGGTCTCTTCGACGCTCGAGTAAATCCCGATTTAGCATCCTGGGCTCCCCTACCACTAGTGCTTATCTAGTACATTGAGTAGATAATATATACAGGGTGTACCAAAAAGGCGAAATAATATTTAAGGGTATGTATGTATGTAAGGTGAACATTAAGTAGTAAAAGTTTTAGTTAAAAATAAACATTTTTTTCCATTCTAAGTAAATAAATTGTTTTTTTACCGAAAGTGTTGACAGCCCTGAATCTGCGGTCATTCGTTAGCGAACCCCCGCCCGCAACCCTCACCTGCCGCACGATTAGCTGATGCGCGGACGCTGCGCGCCGCGACGCGCTGCTTTCTTACAGCCCGCCCACCCAAAACTACCTAAGTACCTACCTATCTTAGCTTTGATGGGAATGGGACTGAATGATAACAACGATAATCAGATTAATGCATTTATTTGCAAAATTATTTAGAGGCAATAAAAAATAATCAGGTAGGTACATTTATTTTTTAAAACTATGTACAGAAAACAGTCATTAATGTTTAGGACAATAACACCAACTATGACTTTTACAACACATTAATTTGCTGTACCTCATAATTTTACCCAGCAAATAATTAAAACGGGAACAAATTCTCTAATGACAAGTTCATACAATGTAACTAATAGGTATGAAGTAAGAAGTAGGTAATTATTTGATGCTAAATAACTAGTACTCACTGTTAAAATCTAAACAACATAACTACGACATAATTTGGTAACTAGTAATATTTTTATTGTAATAAACAAACATCAAATTTATTTCTTTGTATGTTATTTCTTTGTATGATCTGTTTTGTGTTACTTACATACTACCTACCAACACTTTGTGCACATAGCTTCACTACAAACGTAATGACTTTTAGGAAGTTCGCCTTATTATCACTTTAAAAAAGCCTTCCTATTTTTTTTCTTTTTTCTTTTACAAAAATGGCTCAAAATGTCTGCCACCGTGCTCAATGCAAGCAGCGACTCTGCGGTTGATCGATATCCTCACGTTATCCAGCATCTGCGGCGTAATGGCTTGAAACGCTAGGTGTATTTTATTTCGCATTTCGTCAGCACTATTGCACTCCACTGCGTACACTTGGTTTTTCACGTAGCCCCACAAAAAGAAGTCCATAGCGGTAAGGTCGGGCGGACGGGCAGGTCACTACACTGGACCCCCTCTGCCAATCCACTGAGCACCATGTCGTCCATCAAGAGACGAGATATTCCCGGATGCGGCGCGCGTAGTGCGCTGGTGCACCGTCGTGCTGGTAAACAATATTCCGGTACACTGACAGCGGCAAATCTTTTAAGTAATCCTCAACGTCGTCGGTCAATAGCTCCAAGTACCTGTCAGCATTTAGGCTGCTCGGTAAAAACTTCGGTCCGAGGATACGATCCCCAAGGATTCCAGCCCAAACGTTGATCCGCCATTGGTGATGAAAGTTACTTTCACTTGCGGCGTAAGGGGTCCACATGAGCCCATACGTGCTCATTATGTAAATTTGAAATGCCCCCCGGGTGAATGACGCTTCATTCGTCTACAGAACATTTTCACAAAAACTGGCGTCATCTTCCATCCGGCTTCGGTACCACTCACAAAAATGTGACCCTTGGACCGAAGTCCGCTGGGGTCAACTCCTGAACTCGGGAGAAATGGTACGGATGTAATCCATTAGACTGCAGCGTGCGCCAGGGCGTTTTTCAAATAAAATGGCCCGTTACTTATGTGGAACTATAATTTCCAATTAACTCAATTTGTATTAAATGGTTAATAAACCTGTAGATACTTAAATAAATTAACTGTGTTTTATAAAAATTATCGATATATATGAAAGTAAACACCAAAAAAACCTATCTCTTTTCAAAAGTAAAACACTTTTCATTCCATTACATAACATTTTAATTTGGCATTTACACAAATAAAACTCTTTGTTTATAGTCACTTATTACTTTACTAAACTAATAAAATATTCTTCTACAAAAAATCAACAAAAAAACTGAAAGATTATTCATAAATCGCCGAGAATTTATCGGTGAAACATCCATTACGTCACTTTTGTGCCAGTAACACCATACAAAAATCTTATGATTAACATCACATTAAAGTTAACACAATTTGAAGGAAATACAAAATAAATCTAAGAGAAGTAAAACAATATTGTATTTTTAAGACAAGCTCTAAGTTATTAGAATTTAAAGAAATATTGAATTTTAAATCACATTTTGATAGGACAGTTACTCAGGCGGAACACAATGTTACTTATGGGATAAAATAAGGCTACGTGTACAATTGTACTTAATATTCATTAATCTTAATCAGTCATTAGAATCAGTCTTCGTTTTTCATTTATTTACTTTCAAGAAATCCTACATCATCACAATACCAGAGTAGATATATGGGAAACGTATGCCATCGATTCGGGAACCAATTCTGGACAACGCGGCGGGGGCGTTGGAATTTATTTTTGCTCTTCTTACAAATTCAATAAAAAAAACTACGGATTATGGTACTGAAGCCAGTAATTATGATCATAGTAGCTTTCTGCCGCGGCTTCGCCCGCATGGTCTAAACGACGTTATCCCGCGGGAATGTGATATTTTTCCAGTATAAAAAGTAGCCTATGTTCCTCTCCAGGCTACAAAGTGTCTGTGTCTCAATTTTCAGCCAAATCCGTTCAGCCGTTTTGGCATGATTGAGTAACAAACATCCAAACATCTAAACTTTCACATTTATAATGTTAGTAGGAAGTCACTTCCCCTTACAACTAGTAAGGATCGTAAAAGCATCACCCCTCTTCTTTCAGCAGTCGGGTAATTCATAAAAAAAATATGCAAACACGTCCTTATTAATCCATTAAGTAACGTTTGCGGTCCGCCTATACGTAACGTTACTTAATGGATGTTACGAATCATAACCTCAAACTATTGGTGGTAATGATTTTGTATGAAATATCGTAAATATTCTTAGTTTGTGTTAAGAAAATTACTAACGGATAATTAAAAAGCAACTACAGCAAAAACTCACAATAATAAACTCTTTGCTTACCAGTTAATGAGCCGCGTTGAACCACAAACCGCGTTAACACAACGTAACGGAATGCGTCTAAAACAAGCGGGAAAGAGAGGACAGAGTATTTGGGATGAAACTAATGTTGCCAAGACTAAAAAATGACACAGAATATAGGGTAATTTTTCGTTTTCTAGTCCTAGTTCTTGTCGTTACTTAAGTGGATATTCCACAACTTCCGATTTTTGACGACAAACTTTAAACTTATTTTATTAATTCAAAATCGTTTTTAAAGTTTTATATTAACTTATGATCAAAATAGTGACCATTATGCTTCGATTGCACGCAATTTAACATAAATAAATGTAATTTGGGAGTATTTTAATAAACTGTAAAGTTAACATAGTGTATGGTGGACATATTAAATTGTGCTTTTTTGCAATACATTTTTGCCAATATTTTAATTTTTACAATGAATTTCACTGATTTATTTTAATTAAACATAATTATTAATTATTTTTGTAGCAGAAATATTAGTTATGCTAGTGAAATTTTATAAGGTTGCTGAGAAATTTACTGTCGATTTGGGTGGACAACAAATATCGGGGGTGCCCATTTTTTTTGAAAAACACCCGCCAGACTATCATGTGGTTCACATTGAACGCTGCCGCAGCTCGACGTGTGCTTGTTCGTGGATCTAAACGAGCCAGTGCTCTGCAGCCGGAGACACAGGTTCCTGAAGCAGGTGTACGAAGGTAAACGCCGCTACTCCGCAAGGGGCCTGCCGTCAATGAACCGCTGACGATACAACTCGCGAGCACCATTGATGCTCCCAAAAGAAGCGCCCACGCATAAAATCATTTCATAGTATTTACTATTTGAATACGAAGAATGATCTTCACGAGACATACTGATCGAAATCGGAGATCGAAATTCGGAAAATTTGGATAGTGACTGCGCAACGAGAACGAATACTAGGGATGGCGATCTGAGATCGATTAATCGAAGAATCGATTTTTGTAGCCAAAAAGATCGATTTTTTAAATCGATATGTAGTACTGTATCGATTCAGTGAATCGATATTTTAGCCTTGAAAATCGACATTCGATTTTATTTTATTTTTCGGTATAAACCAAAAAAGTATTTACAATTAATTGAATATTCCCGTATTATAAGAGTGCTGCCGGCTGCCGGTTAAAGAGTTAATTATTCAAAAACTCGCGAGATGGCTGTATGTTTAGATTCTTCACCTCTCATTAATAAAAAAAAGTTACGTTTATATATTTTTTATCATCGAATTACCTGATTTTTACTGATGAGAGATCGTTAAATTATAATATGTATCTTGTTTTTAAAAAAAATAGATTTATATTATACATTATGAACAAAAACTTGAGAAAAAGATCGATTTTTTAGAAATCGATCTTATTGGCCTCGATTTTTTTCTGGATCGATTTATTAGGTCACGATTCGAATCGATTTAAAAATCGATGTTTTTCTAAAAGAATCGCCATCCCCACAGACCACACAACCTAAAGACCACGCATTGCGGGGGACTTGCGTTCGCCTAGGTTATGCAGTATCACTGCATAACAGCCGGCCCCGCCCCCTTTCGTTCCTCATTCCGCTACCGAGACTCAAAGTAACAACATTGACCTTGCTCCCGAAAAAAAATAAAAATAAGCGGTAATAATGCCGTATTGTTCAGTAAAATGGTATGGAAAGTGTAGTAAAACATCTAGTCTCACGAAAGATGGCATTACATTTCACCGGTAAGTAATTATTCCTATCAAATTAATTTAAATACTCCAAATCAAAAATGAAATAAAATGTTTTATTTCGAAGAGCACGCGTTGATGTCTTTTTTTTGCTATCCCTTTCTCGCAAGTTAAATTCAAATGATGTTGTCTCAATTTGTCAATTGGCAAGGAGTAAAATAGTGTCGAGACACATTATAGTAAACCTAAAATTCAAAATATCGACAAATCCTGAATAAAACAAGTGATTATTTCATATTTATTTTAATAAAGTGACTTTACAAAAGAGGACTTACGATGAATCAAAATATGTGTAAAGTGCTTAAACAAATAAACTTAGCTATTAAAAAACCGGCCAAGTGCGAGTCGGATTCGAGCACGAAGGGTTCCGTACCATTAACTTACAATATTAGACAGTATAGGCAAACTTTTTAAGTTTATACTGTTCTTTTGGAAAAAAAAATATATTTTTATTTTGTTTATAATTTCAAAAGTATTCATCACAGGATACCCGAAACAATTTTAAATAAGAGTTTCCGCGCCTGTTTCTTTACGTGAGTGATTTGAAGTTTATAGGTCCAAGACTTTAGAAATTACAGGGGGGGACACCGTGTAAACGACTTTTGCGGGCTATATCTCGCAAATGGTAAAGCTGATAAAGAAGTGTTGTTTGGAAACCCTACCTTATTTTCATAGTCCTTTTCAACGGTACCCCACACAATGGGGTGCACTCAAAAAAAATATTTACCCCCCCCCTTTACATGTATGGGGAGGTACCCTTAAAAGGGGGTAATTTTAATTTTTTGTATTTTTAAAAATGAAATCTATATGTGAAGTATCCTCGAACCAAGTTACATGCAAATCAGTCCATAAACGTAGAAGATATCCTGCTATGACAGACTAGGACGGACGGACTGAACGATCTTATAAGGGTTCCTTGTCGGATTACGGAACCCTCACAAACAACTTAACTAACCTTTTTTAAATAAATATATCAAACTTCACATTGCGTACCGATTGCCATTTTTTAAAGTTTTTGTACACTTAACTAAATGATGTTGAGTGAGATAGGTAACTTGTTTTACTGAAACCGCTAAATTATGAAAAGTAGCTAAATAACGTGAGATCTCCTGCGATTGACCTTTGCCCACTGCAGTTTTTTTAATTGCTATTTATCGGAAATCGGTTGTGCGTGTGTTTTTTAAATGAATTAATTTAAAGCTCCTTAATATTGTCTTACTATTTTTTTTAACTCGGGTATCGATATCAAGAGATGTCTTGCCCATCACTAGTGAGCTATCACTGCCATTGTCAATTTTGACGTCTCCTTGTATGAGCCAATAAGAACTAGGAAACCTCTCCCCGCACCCCACCAACTTTTGGCGATTTTGTTTTCGTATTAGAGTTGATAAAAGCGTGGTCTTTAGGTTGTGTGGTCTGTGGCCATCCCTAACGAATACGAGCAACTAAAAAAAGTAGAAAAAAGTAGGGACATTTCGCAGGGTTCGATGTGAGTAATGGAAAAAACCCTTAACCTAAATTAAAGTTTTACTACTATTTTAAAGAAAGTAGGAACATCAAAACGTATTTTAAGTTAAACAAACAAATAACTAAAGTTATCAAATACACTTTTTTCAACAAAACATTTTCGTAAATGTCTTAAACTTTATCTTTTCAAATATGCGGATCCCATAATATTTTTAATTATTTCCTGGAGGCGGGGCTAAGGCGTAGGTGATAGTCCCGTGACAAGATATTATTGGCTAAACGCATCGTTGCAATTTTTTTCGGAACGATTACTGATTGGTTCGGCGCGCTTTGACTTTTGACTTAAAGGCGCCGCAGTCCACGTGGACTGCATTGTTTGGTCAATGATAAAATAAGTGCAGAGGAGCCACTGAGTTGAAACTATTGGTAGAATGTATTTGCCGAGTTACTGCTGTTGTGAAATTGTATTATTATTTTTAGTTGTCTCTCTAACTTATTATTTTTATTTCTTAATTATTTTTTATAAGTCTGAACGAATAAAATACCGAACCCAAAACAATAGCGTAGCAGATTTATTCAGACGAATTAACAAACGTAGTATTTGCCGCTAGATGGCGTTATGCGCCATTAGTTAGTGTCCGTTATCACTCGTTAGGTCAAGTAGTCGCGGTAATTTTGTCATGTTGGTGTTGGTAACGGTAGAGCGAATGAATGAAATCATTAAGAATGTTAATCAGTACTAAGACATGTAGCACCAGAATTTCGAATAAAGCCCATCTACGACTTTAAACGCTTCACGATATCTCATAATCTCAAATATCGTCTAAAAGTTGTTTATTAGGTAATGTTCAATAGTCAATTCTTCACCAGTAATAACATCTTAGCGTTGCAACACAGTGAGAAACCGAAACACCTTAAACGACTAATTTATTGTTTATTAAATTAATTTAATGATCATTGAGAGGATCACTGCACATTTTATGAAAGATTCACATCTGTTTTCTACTTAATCTCGATTTATGAGTTTGTTTACACCTAACAGCTGATATTTAAGGTTGTCACCGATAAGTTTTTGTTACAACTTCAGCATCAATTTACTTAGTAATTTATACTCGCACGAGTTTGTGGTTTTGCATAGGAACTACACATTTACTACTCTACACGTCCTTTAAATTTTATTTCGCCTTTTTGATACACCCAGTATAATTCTGCATTCTTAGTAACGACTTTCGCACTGCGCCAAGACACACTTAAATACCGTGACAAAATCAGCACACTTAATGTGCGTTAAACAATTGAGAAAGAAAAACGCATGTACTTCTTTTTGTTGTTTTACGCTATCTATTGTACGTTTCTCATGTACCATAGCTCTTGAGCTATGGTTCAATTTGTGTTCGATATGCATTGCGCGAAGCGCAGTAGTTAGTTTTTATAGCAGTATAACAGTAATCCAAGAGATGGCGCCAATTGTATGTAACAACAATAGTTATTCAATGGCAAAGTTTAAGCTTCTTTTAGAGATTAATTATTGTCTTTGTAATTAGTGTAATTGTCACCTACATACCTACTTCATAATTCATTTATTAGGGCATGGTTATCCATTAAAAATAATTTAGACGATTTTGCAGATAATTTCATACTATAAACGGAGCGCAACAGCCGCGCGGTATAGCTGCGCGACATTCGCATGCGCTCTCTGCATTCAATCAAGGCGCTGAGCTAGTGTTGTTTTATTATAGGACAATAATAACCATTTTGGAGACACTTTTAAAAAGCTTCGACAGCGCGACTGTATACGCCAAAGTCGCGCTGCTAAAGTCGCCTAAATGTAAAAGCATTTTGAAGTGATAAGGGTATAGCCACCCTAGGAAATACGGAACCCTTCGTGCGCGAGCCCGACTCGCACTTGGCCGTTTTTTAAAGAAGACCGTGTCGCGGTTATTGCGTTGCATCGTTGCGGTTACGCGCCAATTCAGATTTTCGACTTACTGAATTTGAATATAACTAAAAGATTCGTTTATCGTACCATAAAACGATACAATGAAGACTCTAGTGTAGATGACAAGTCAAGAAGTGGTCGCCCTTGCTCTTTTAGGACTCCAGCAGTGATAAAAGCTGTGAAGGCGCGATTTTAAAGAAATCCCATACGTAACAGAAACTGTTGGCCCTTCAGATGGGGTTAAGCAGGACCACGGTGAAAAGGGTGTTAAATGAAGACTTAGGGCTAAGGGCATATCGAAGAAAAACAGGACATTGTTTGGACGCTCGTTTAATCGACCTGAGACTGAAGAGAAGGCGCGCTTTGTTGAAACGGTACGCGGGAAAAAAACATCGGGAAATTCTTTTTTCGGATGAAAAAATTCACCGTGGAAGAGAGCTACAACCAAAACAAAATGATAAGGTACACAACAGTGAAGAAGCGAGCTACCGTATCCGCGTGTCCAACGAGGTCATTTTCCATCCTCGCTCATGGTTTGGTTGGAAGCCTCTTATTGGGGCTTAACTGAGGTACATTTTTGTGAGAAAGGCGTAAAAACGAATGCAGTTGTGTATCAAAATACAGTCCTCAGGAACCTTGTGGAACCTGTTTCTCATACTATGTTTAATAACAGGCACTAGGTATTCCAACAAGATTCTGCGCTAGCTCATAGAGCGAAAAGCACACAAGACTGGCTGGTGGAGCGTAAAATAGATTTCATCCGGCACGAAGACTGGCCCTCCTCCTGTCCAGATTTGAGTCCGTTAGATTACAAGATATGGCAACACTTGGAGGAAAAGGCCTGCTCAAAGCCTCATCCTGATTTGGAGTCACTCAAGGCATCCTTGATTAAGGCAGCCGCCGATATTGATGTGGACCTCGTTCGTGCTGCGATAGACGACTGGCCGCGCAGATTGAAGACCTGTATTCAAAATCGCTGGGGGTTATTTTGAATAAACTTTATTATCATACTAGCTGTTGCCTGCGACTTCGTACGCGTGGACTCCATGATACAAAATATTTTATACTCCGCCATCCAGCTATCATGATCTCTTAGTTTACCATGTCGTAAGGAGATGAGAGGAATGAAAAATCAAGGTCAATGGGCACTTTCTTTTTGATAGGTTACTATCACCTCGCCATCCTCCTCCTCTGGTAAGAAAATTTCGCATGGCAGTGACACCGACTCCAAAACTAAATTTTGTCGGATATCTTTCTTAGTAAAAGTGGAAAGGAAATGTTTTTACTTTTTCGTTTACTTTATTAGAGGCAGCTTTATTCGTTTGTAATAAAATAAATGTAAGTTTAGGTTTTAGTGTTCAGAAAAAGTCAGACTTAAACTTCCCTACCACAATAGATGGATGTGGTTTAGCATCTATTTTTTGTGTTCCTGTGGTGTCCCTAGCCTAATCAAGGGTCGGTTTGTAAGTCACTACTATCGTAAAGTGAGTAGGTAAGACTATTAAGATTTCGACAAACTGTCAGTGGTAAAAGTATCCACGAACTACTTAGCGTTAAACTCAGCACCAGCAGCAGGGTTCTATATCAGTTGCTTAAGAACTTCAATTTGTGTACGTCAATAGAAAATGCTCATCACGCTGAACAATGTTCCCTAAGGCGCTCTATTTATATCTCTTATAGTTGAGCCGAGCTGCTAGGGTTCTATATCAGTTGCTTTAGACCTTTAATTTGTGTACGTCAATAGAAAGTGCTTATCGCGCTGAACAATCTTTCCTAAGGTGCTCTATTCATATCTCTTATAGTTAAGCTGAGCTGCTAGGGTTCCATATCAGTTGCTCCGGACCTTCAATTTGTGTACTACAATAAAGTACCCATCACGCTGAACAATGTTCCCTAAGGCGCTCTATTCATATCTCTTATAGTTGAGCTGAGCAGGTAGGGTTCCATATCAGTTGCTCCGGACCTTCAATTTGTGTACGTCAATAGAAAATGCTCATCACGCCAAATAACTTTTCATAAGGCGCTGCTTTCATATCTCTCTTAGTTTAAGTGTACTGCTAAGGTTCCACGTCAGATACTTCGATCTTCAAAATAAGTTGTAGCCTAGTAATTTCCCAGACTCAATAGTTACATAATAAAAAAGTTTCATTCAAATCCGTTCAGTAGTTCCGGAGATAAGCGTGTACAAACAGACAAACGGACAAACAGACATACAGACAAAAAAATTAAAAGTTGTAGATTCCTATTCTGTTACTATTTTAACATCACCCTCAATTAGTTTTTTGTAAAAATACTCTATGTACAGACGCATCGGTTTTACAGTTTTATTATAGTATAGATGAATCTATGTTTTATTAAGTTTTGATACATAAATGGTTACATAAATAATAAACATGTCTAAATTATTTCATATTACACATGTGACAGAACTTATGACCTGACTAGGTAGGTATATAATATATATTTACTCAATGATCTAGAGCAAGTTTTCTTTTGTTACACACGACACGCGCGCTCAGGATCAACCGTGTCATAGAAAAAAACAGGTTTCGCAAACGTGCCATTAGGGGGGCTGACCAAACTGTCAAAGTGGCGCTAGTAGCACAAAGACCAATAACAAAACTGTTTTTGTAAGAAATTTGTGAATTTGAATTAATGAGGAAATGCCTAGATTGAGATTGAGAATTGTATACCGAATTGTAAAGAAACTAACGGTCACCAATTTACTCAAGATGAGAAACTTAAAAAATAGTGAGTAAACTATACCTACCTGCATAACATAACCTATGATGTTGGTAAGTTTACTTTTCAATTTTATAACAGAACTTAAAGTTTTTGTCTAATGTGTACTACAAAAAGGATAGGTATCTTTAATAATTTGTACTTAAAATATAACTTAAAGTGCCTCCTTTTCTTAACTCTGCTTATGACTCACATATTATTTTAAGTGGAATAACTGTTACAAAAATGGTTACAAATATCAAAATTGACTTGAAATCATCGCAAATTAAAGAAATTCTAAGTTTAAGTATCTCTCTATCGACTTTGGTTCATACAGTGGTAGCGCCATCTGAGATCAGCTTTCACTTGCCAACTTAATGAGGGATTTTCCAAATGTCAAAAATCAGTACTTAAAAATCGATAGATGGCGCTGACCCATCTAAGTCAGGTAGATTTTTATTTAAGAAAAGTCTGGTTTTAGCGTTTAATATGTTATAATGCATAGGTATGTTTTGCGTGTTTTTGATTCATGCGTACTGACAGGTTGTTTTTTTTAACAATTTTTCTTGATAATCACATCAAGACTTTTTTCTATTAAATTTTATTCTTAACTGCAATTTGAAATTTGCTAATTTTTAATAAGTCCCTTCAATACATGTCTGTGCACATAATATCACAATAATTTGTTTTTGATTTATGTTTAATGATTCCGACGCAATATTTATCTTATATAGCCTGACTGACTATCAGGCTATAACTTAGATAAATAGCGCCATCTATCAACATAAAATAAAACAAAAAATGTGAGTTGTCAGAAAATCTCTATAACGTAGTGATTATATGCTTAATTATAGCCTGACTACTTTTTCTTCTACTTATGGTAGTGACCATTTCCCCGTTCTTATTACTTTCCCTACTACATTTGGTAAAAAAACAGTCACACATTCTCCTCGAATAAAGCATAACCTTTATAATGCCAGTTGGAGTACTTATAAAGAAGAAGTTGATAGAAAAATTGCTTCTCTTTCTCCAGTAGGTGAAAACAATTCCACTGTTTGTGCTGAAGCTCTCGCCTCAATTTTAATAGAGACTGCTGGTGAAGTGTTCCCATACAAAAATACTAGTCCTAGGAAAGTCACTTCCCCGCCATGGTGGGATCACGAGTGCACTATAGCAATAAAAAATAGAAAAGAGGCGGAGAAAAACTATAAATTGAACTCTACTATGGCTAATTTTAATATTTTATCGGAATTAATTAACAGTACTCGCAAATTGTTTAAAAAGAAGAAGTGGGAGGGATGGGAAAAAATTATGTTCCTCTATATCCCCAGATACCCCTCCATCTGCTGTATGGAATAACATCCGTAGATTTAGATCAGTTTTTAAAGAGTCCAAGAAAATTTTACTTCAGGATGAAACTGCTGAGGAGTTTTTGGATACTCTTGCACCCCCTTTTGTCCCTGAATATTACAACATTATATTTGCTTCTCCTTATATAAGTGCTAGTACCGAATCTAAAATTACCTCTCCCTTTAGTATGTATGAACTGAAAGGTGTACTTTCTCATGTCAATGATTTAGCACCTGGTTTAGACGGTATCCCATATTCATTTTTATCCCACCTAAGTGATTCCTCTCTTTCATATTTTTTGTCCATTATTAATTCTGTAATATTATCCGGTGTCATTCCCCCAAGTTGGAAATCTCAAGAAGTTATCCCCATATTAAAGCCTAATAAGTCCCCACTTAAAGCCTCATCTTTTCGACCTATCGCTCTATCCTCTGTAATAGCCAAAGTAACAGAACATTTAGTTAAGAACCGCTTAGAATGGCACATGGAAAGTAATGGTTTTTTAGCTTCAAGCCAGTATGGTTTTCGTAAAGGAAAAAGCACCATGGACAGCCTAGGAATCTTCACTGCTGATATTAGGTTAGCATTCTCTCAAAATGAGTCAATTTTAGCGGCTTTCTTGGATATATCAGCAGCTTATGATTCGGTGTTAATACCTATTCTCAAGAAAAAACTATTTTTATTACAAGTGCCACAAATGTTAACTAATTTCATAGTAAACATGTTATCAGAAAGATCAATTCATATTAAACAAGAGGATTATAATAAGTCACGTTTAATTTGGAAAGGCTTGCCACAGGGGTCCGTGCTCAGTCCGATTCTTTACAATATATACACATTTGATTTACAAAGTTCTATACCTACAGTTGGTCTGAATATGTTACAGTATGCAGATGATTTACTTTTTTATGTTACAGGTAAATCAGTAGGTGAATTATCTCTCTCACTTACATCTTCTCTAGAATATTTAAAAACTTGGTTAGATTCTCATGGCCTGAGTCTATCAGTTCTCAAAAGCAGTGTGGTCTTGTTTTCCCGCATGCATTCTCCTCCTCCCATATCTGTAAAGTACAATGGATCTGTTATTCCAGTGCAAACTAAAGCTAAATTCCTTGGGGTAGTATTAGACTCTAAATTTACTGGCCTTCCCCACTGCTATTATATTGCCTCTAAATGTGAACGGCTTTTGAATATACTTAGATGTTTATCAGGAGTATGGTGGGGAGCTCATCCTTTCTCCCTCAAACTTGTTTATAATGCATTGATACGGAGTAATCTAGACTATGGCACCTACTTTTTGGAACCATGTTATGCCACTGGGTTGAGTAAATTAGATAGTATCCAATATAAAGCTCTGAGAATCATACTGGGAGCTATGAAGACTAGCCCCATCAATGCCATGCAGATTGAATCGGGAGAGCCACCTTTAGTATTTAGACGACAGCTATGTGATAAATTTGTTTTCCGTTCTTTGCAATTTCTCAATCATCCCTTATTTTCAAAATTGCGCACCTTATCAGAGTACATAGACACCTCCCCTTATTGGACTTATAAAAAGACTCCATGTATGGTTATCAGTTATCATAAATTCATATCACTTCAGGCCCCCACTCACAGAACACAATATCTTCCAATTTTTAGTATTGAATATGATTCTCTTATTCTAGCTCCAATAATACATTTTGACTTAGGGATTTCAAAAAGTGATAGGAATGCTAATGCTAAATTTAATTTTACCCTTGAAAATAATTGGTTAGACTGGCACCATGTTTACAGCGATGCTTCTAAACACAGTGATACTGGTGTTGTGGGTATTGGAATGTATCACCACCAATTTGGTATCATTCAAAAAATAAAACTTCCTCCTGAATCATCTGTACATTCAGGAGAACTTTATGGCCTCTTTAAGGCTATTGAATATATTATTCTAATGAAGCTATCCAAAACTTTGGTACTTACTGATTCTAGGAGTGCTTTACAAGCTCTTGATAAATTCCCATTTTATTCCAACAATAGTAGTAATCCTATAACATTTGAATGTCGGAAATTGCTACAAAAGGCTTCTTCCAGGGGTCAAATTATACATTTTGGATGGATCCCAGGCCATCATGGTATTTTTGGTAATGAAAAAGCCAATAAACTGGCTGGTGATGCTGTTGTCGATGGAGACATGTTTCCCTACAAAAACTATTGCTGCGATCTGCTTGCTCTTCCTAAGCTTCATCTTCATAGCCTGTGGAGTGAAGATTAGGAAGTTAGCGGACGGATCAAGGGTAAACATTATAAGCTTATTCAACCTAGCATTCCTTTAAAGCCATGGTTTCACATCATGAAGCTTGGTAAGATTGCAACAACTTGTATAATCAGGTGGCCCAACATTCGTCCCCTCCTACACTCTATTGTTTCCATCAATCTCCTTTTTTCCCTAACCATAGGCAAAATTTCTTCATTTGTTTTCTTCTCCGTCCAACTTATACACTTCATTCTCCTCCAGCACCACATCTCGAAGGCTTCCAGTCTCTCTCTGTCCCTCTTTGTCAATGTCCACGCTTCACATCCATAGAGTGCTATACTCCAAATGTACACTTTAACAAGTTTTTTGCGAACTTTGCTTGATATTCTGGCCTTGAGCAAGTGCTTTTTTGCATTATAAGCTTGTCTCGCCATCGCTATCCTTGCTTTTATATCTGGTGTACTCGTACATCTGGAGTCACTAGTTATCAAGCTACCTAGATATTTGAAGGTTTTAACCTGTTCTATTTTTGTGTTATTTATTGAGATAGGGTAGGCTATATTTTTCCTTTTTAGAAGCAATTAGTGTTTTTGTTTTATTTATGTTAATTTTGAGACCAAATTCTTTAAAAATAGTGTCCATTTCTGTAACCAGTTCTTCCAACTTCAATCTGTTTTCTGCAATGGCTGCAATATCGTCGGCAAAACGAATGAATTTAAATACGTCCCCATTAATTTTGAAGCCCCCCTTTTTTGATTCCCTTATTCTGCGTATCGCACATTCTATGAATGAATTAAAAATTAGCGGTGAAAGTGGACATCCCTGCCTAACTCCCTGTCTTATTTTTGCCTTTCCGTTTTCCTCTCCTACTTCTATTTACCGTTTCTTGGTTTTTATATAATTCATAAATAATCCTTCTGTCTCTATAATCCAATCCAGCTTCTTTGAGTACTTCCATCATTATTTTCCAATTGACCTTATCGAACGCCTTTTCTAAGTCGATAAAAGCTATACGTGTGTCCATGTCAAAATCCAGTCTCCTGTCTATTACCTATCTCAAAGCTAGTATCGCTTCTCTGGTTCCCTTCTCTTGCCGAAACCCATATTGATCCGGTCCCAAAAAGCACTCTGTTAACGGTCTTATTCTGTTCTGAATTATTTTTATTAAAATTTTACTTGCCTGTTAAATAATACTTAGTGTTCTATGTTCTTCGCATTTGAGTGTGTTTGCTTTTTTCGGTAGTGTTACAGTCTTGCTTAAATTTAAATCTTGAGGTATTTTGCCTGTTTTATACATTGCTTGAATTAAATTAAAAATTTCCTCTTTCAACTGATTGCAAGCTGCATATTTAACCATCTCAATATAAATATTATCAACTCCTGCTGTTTTCCCGTTTTGAATACATTTCAAAGCTATTTCGAATTCTTCTTTCAATATCAGAGGTCCCAGTTCTAAAGTATCTACATCTTCTTCTTTTTCCATATATTTTTCTGACATCCCTTCTCCTGAATAAAGCTCTTCTATATTAGGCATGGAAGATTTCATGAATAGCAGATGAAAAATCATATGAAATGAATTTCATTGTTCACACCTGCTATTTTTTTTCATATAGACTGCTACAAATCGCACTCTGCGAAATCATAGATCATGCTCATTTCATTTCATTCATTGATGACTGCTTGTAGCAGAGCGAGTCGCGAGCGACCGAGTAGGAATGATTTGCCCTAGGTGCGTGTTAGAAAAAGACAAACACACTTGTTATGCGATCATAGGTGACGATCGATACTGGGTGGGCATTTTAAGAACTTAAAACTTATGAACATAAAGTTTAGATTCGTTTGCCATGATTTTTCATGACAACCTAAATATGACATTTCATATTAGTAGCAAATTAGCAACCGTTCACAATAATTCATATTTCATTATAAGTAGCAAATAGCAAAAAGTGTTACATTATGACACTGCGAAAAAAAATCATTGTCAATGAAATTTCGCATGTGATTTCATATGAAAAAAAATCATCATTTCATGAAATGAAAATGAATTAAAAGTAGCAATCATTTCCATGCCTATTCTATATACTCTATCCATCTTTTAACAATTTTTTTAGAGTCCATTAGTATTTTCCCTTCTTTATCTAATATAGCTGTACTTCGTCTCTTATGTTTCTTGTCCATTTGTTTAATTATATTGTAGGCTTTTTCCATTTTTCCCCGTTTCATCATAAACTATATTTTATTGCATTTCTCTTCCGTATGTTTTTCTTTCGCTTCCCTGCACAGTCGTGTTATTTTGTTTGTTAATATTCTGTACTCCAGACCACTTTCATATTTATTTATTTCATATTACTTTGTTATTTTGTTTGTTAATATTCTGTACTCCAGACCATATTCTGACCAGAAATATATGGGTCCTGAATTAAGGGCGCCTCGAATCCTCTTTATATGACAACACTTGGTATAATCATACCAGTGTAGATTGGCAACTGCGCATTAAAAATATTTTTATATGTGTAAACATATAAAAATATTTTCTTATGCGCAGTTAAAATTTCTTTAACTGCGCATAAATTTATGTTGAAATTGCAAACTTGATTACAATTGTTACGATACGAGAACAAAACTGAACAAACACTCGCAAATTGAATACTTATGATATGAATGTCACTGGCTCTTTAAGTTTTTGGCCTTGAGGACTTAATTACAATTACCTATTTTTGCTAAACCGCAGTTGGGTAAAAGCAAAATTACCCATAGTTTTCGTAAATAATAGTATTAATGATGCTAACATTCATACTATTAGATATTTAATTTTAAGAAATATTTGAAACTTAAGAACTATTTTAGTAAAAATATTTAATGTAGTGTTGAAGAAATAAACAAAATAAAACTCAAAACCAGTGTTTAATATTGTCATTTTGCACAATAATTATCAAAATAATTTTCGTAGCATCAGTGGGCAATTTTCACTGTTCGCACTTTATGACGTACCAACAATTTGCGATGACAACTAAATCGGTAATTGATTTAAAGAAGTCGTGGTCGTTACATAGACTTTCATGTCGAAAAATACTACAACACCATGTAAAATCACTTTGCTTTTACGATAGCGAATAGTTCTTGGCACTTTTAACACATTAAATAATCACTTAGTCGAAAATTAGATCACGCTTCCACTTTGACACCAATCATTATGACATGTCAAATTGTCAATGACGATTCGAGGTTCCAGTTGCCAGTGAAAGAAATAAGTTCCAGTTGTTTTCCGCAATATGGCGAGGTCCCATATAATTTTGGTCAGGCTATAATGCTTAGTGATAGTAATCAATTTGTGCCACTGAGATTTGTGCGGCGGCCCTATATATTTCAAGTCAGTGATTTGTGCGGCGGCCCATTGTAGCTTCTGCTTAGCTATGCACTAATATGTCGCCATAAACAAAAGAAGAAGAAAGAAGAAGAATCAGTTTGTGATAGTTTATGTTTACATGATCAGTGGTTTGTGTTGTGTGCGATAGATAGTAATCAATCAATTTACCTAGCCAACAAGGTGCGAGCGCTAAATGTAGACATATCCCACTGAGCATATAATCACTATGTCATATGCTTTCTAATTTGTGGCTGCAAGTGCTGTTGGTGAACATACTATGGAGACATCAAGTTCAACTGTATTTGTCGATACAACTTCGTCTCAACTAACTGGATCCATTCAAGTGGAGTCCCAAAACGATAAAATTATTACTGCTAGTGAGGTAACCGAATTAGCGGAAGAAGAGACTGAAAAATGTGAGAATACCACTGCAAGGCATATAAATGAATTGATACAAAAAGAGATTGTTAGTATTATGAACAACAGTCCAATTGAGTTATATGATTCAGCAATGAAAGTGGTTGAAAATGGTATAAAAAACCCACCAAATGAATTGACTGTGTCAGAGCCAGAAGAGCTTCAAAAAGGTGAAAATGACACACTTAGTGAAATAACTGAACCAGTGCAGAAAGAGACAGAAAACCAAATACAGCCAGATAGCACTCTTAGTGAATTAAATGAAATAGTGCAAACAGACCCTCAAAACAATAAAAATAGCACACCAAGTGAAATAAGTAAATCAGGAGAGAAACAATCTGAAGTTAACAAAACTGATCTGATTAGCAAATCAAAGACAGACTCTATGATTATGTCTAGTTCCAGTAATGAGAGTGCTGTAGCTACTGCAGGTCGATCACTACAAAGCAAGCCACTGATATCAGAAAGAATAGCTTTCGAGGTGCCAATTATAACAGAAGTGGTGCCGGAATTTCCCCAACCAAACAAAATTAAAAGTATTTACACTGAAGCTACAGGGCCAACTTTTTACAACATCGGTAGTAACTTGGCAACTCCACCAATCATATCAAAAAATCTCCCAGATCATTTTGCATTGTTGCCTGTGTTCGGAGCTCCTCAAAAGAGAGAGAATCTACCAGAGTTCTATCATTTCAAAATCAGAGAATTTGTGGGAGATGAATTAACAAATGAAGA
Source organism: Pyrausta nigrata (assembly GCA_949316185.1). NCBI lineage: Eukaryota > Metazoa > Arthropoda > Insecta > Lepidoptera > Crambidae > Pyrausta > Pyrausta nigrata. The sequence continues at coordinate 17,169,343 of OX438950.1, forward strand.
GTTTGAAAAGCTTGCTGAATATTGCAGGTAGATATTTATTTAGATATTAAGGCCTAACAAGCTGTCTGATTTGTTTTTTATGTACCTATCTTGTTTGGTTTTGTTGTTAAGCACAAGTATTTTATTTGGTGTAAATTACTGTATAATATACATTTCCTTTCCAGTCCAAACCATTTAAGGACGGGTGCTGAACTAACTATGCCAGTACGAGTCCCAACATATGGCTTGTTAGGTGATAGTACAGAGAAGATATTATTAGAAAAATCTAGTATGTTCAACAATATCACGAACCTGTGCATCCACAAGCGGTACCAACTCCGTGTGGACAGGGACATTGGGAACCACTATATTAAACGACTGAAGTACAGGGGCATTAGACTTATGTCACTAGCATCAGAGGTAAGCTACTATATTAAATGGAAAAAATAAAATTATTTTGCTTTAAATTTCTGCTAAGAGACGCTAGTGCAGGCACCAAAACCACACAGACCAAAACCGCATTGAGTATCAGTTCAGGCAAATGCAGAATGCACCGCCCGCCCTCCCTCAATACGAATGCACTATAGCTAATGCTGTTGTTAGTCACCTTTTGCCTACAACAACCTCTCTTTAGTCTTCTAGTGTTAGATTGCAATTTCACAGAACTTTAAGAGTGAAGGATCAGAGAGTGCACCTATGTATTGTTTGTGCACTAATTTTTGCAGTAATTTTTACCATCTATCATTGTCAGAACATCAAGTGATTTGTCTTCAGACTTTTTTTTTAAAAGTACATACCTTATACCTTGGACTCAAAACTATGACAGTGTAGAGGTGTAACTTAATACCTGTTATAAATATTTAACAAAAAAAAATTAACATAACCTTTTTTAATTTATTTGTTTCATTCAGCTGATGGATGAGGTAAGTAAAACTGTACTAAAAAGCATTTTATTACTCTCCATAATTTTATGTAAGGTAGAATGTTCACTTAATAGTGTTTTAGTATCCTGAAGCTTTAATAGGCACAAAGTTTAGATTAAATCAACAAAAGAAAGAAAAGAAAAAACTGCCTTTTTATGTACTTACTGAAGTAGAGGTATTCGTGACAGAGTAAATAGAAACAGCTACAGTATGCCTTTGCCAGGAGGCATACTGAATTAATAGATACTCCACCTAGTTATTACTCGTAAATATACAATAATAGGCATATAAATGCATGCAACAGACACAGGTGGCAATTCGGAATAGAGGGCATATTATAATAAATAATATAAATGTATTATGGGTGTTATGATCTCGCAACAAACATGTTGTACAACAAACAAGTATGTAGTAACTGTTCATTGTTAAAATCAAAAGAAACAAAACTTATGTGATCTGCATACTCCCACTTGATACTTTCAAAATGAAATGAAATTCATTTATTTTGGCATGGAAATCGATTGGATGCTTAGGTTATACATTAAAAATCAATAAGTGTGTGCCAAAAAGGTTCCTGCTCAGCACTAATCGTGACAGCACAAAGCATGTCATGATACTGATTTTTAGCAGGAAAGTTTTCGGGCACTGTGTACACACATACCAAGAATTAAAACAAAATAAAAAAATAGGTGACAAAAAAAAAACAATATTAAATAATTAATATATAATAACTTTCGCTGATAACTTCTCTCTGTCTTCTTTTGCACCACCTGTGTCTTCTGTGTTTGACCTATGGTTGACTGGTAGGGAATACTTTTGGCATTAAGTCCGCCATTTGTAAAAAAAAATCGTGTGTGCAGAAAGTATAAATAAATAAATATGGTTTTAAATTATGATTTCAGGATAGTAAAGCGACGGCCGCTGCAACTGAGGCAGCTGGGGAACCAGAACTGATCCCTGGGAAGGACATCTTGTTCAGGATACGCATCTACAGGCCTTACGACTACAACATCAAGTATTTTAGGGTAAAAACTTAAACATATTTAAAAACCGGCCAAGTGCGAGTCAGACACGCGCACGAAGGGTTCCGTACAATGGTATAGAGAATGATCCATATTAAAAATCACGTCTGTTGTATGGGAGCCCCCCTTAATTAATATTTTTATTTTATGATTTATTTTTAAAGTTTATACACAGCTTTATATTCTGTAAATACTTCAAGCGTCTGTTGCCGATATTAATATATGTAGAGCAAAAAAACGCCGCGCAGTTTTGTTGTATGGACTCCCCTTGTTGACGACAGCTACAATTTGATCATAAATCATTAATTTTCTATGTAATTACGTTAGACTTAAGTTAGTTGATGATTTTCCTATGTATTTGATCCCCTTTGTTTATATTTTTGTGTAATAATAAAGAAATGATTAGTTACTTGGTTAGACAAGGATAAAAATACATGTTAGAAAAGGAAATGTATATAGTGCCGTGTGCAAAGTTCTATGGCCACAATTGGAGAGATATGCCAAGTGCAATAGTCACTAAATGAACCGAAAATTTTATAGATAAACAGCCCAGAACCTTGCACCAGCACGTTCACGTCTCTACAGTTGTTCCAGTTAGTACAGTGCTCAAGTGACTTGTTCTAGTACAGTAGTAAATAAAATCAGTGAAAGTAAAAGTGCAGTTTCTCTCTGGGGATCTACCAGTGCCTATAGTGCTTACGTCCGAACTTTATACAGTCCACTTGCTAGGAAGTGCTATCGAAAGGCCACACCTCTTAAATATTTATTGTATTCTTAGGATTTGTTGTCATAGTGGTAACAGAAATACATCATCTGTGAAAATTTCAACTGTCTAGCTATTACGGTTCATGAGTATATCTCATGAACCGTAATAGCTAGATACATACATACCAGGCTATAGCCTGGTGACAGACAGACAGCGGAGGCTAAGTAATAGGGTCCCGTTTTTACCCTTTGGGTACGGAAACCTAATAAAAATGATGATGATGTCTTCTCGTAGGGTCGCTCCCGGCACGCGGTGTTCTGCTGCGACGTGGTGGCGGCGGGCCGGCAGCCGCTCACGACGCTGCGCGACCGCATCGTGTGCGCCAACGACGTCGGCATGCGGGTCGACGTGTCCGACACTCCGGACGCAGTGTCCGACAGCTCCGCCAGGGTACGTACAGTGGCTAGCGCATTAGCACCATCTCAGCGACCGCATCGTGTGCGCCAACGACGTCGGCATGCGGGTCGACGTGTCCGACACTCCGGACGCAGTGTCCGACAGCTCCGCCAGGGTACGTACAGTGGCTAGCGCATTAGCACCATCTCAGCGACCGCATCGTGTGCGCCAACGACGTCGGCATGCGGGTCGACGTGTCCGACACTCCGGACGCAGTGTCCGACAGCTCCGCCAGGGTACGTACAGTGGCTAGCGCATTAGCACCATCTCAGCGACCGCATCGTGTGCGCCAACGACGTCGGCATGCGGGTCGACGTGTCCGACACTCCGGACGCAGTGTCCGACAGCTCCGCCAGGGTACGTACAGTGGCTAGCGCATTAGCACCATCTCAGCGACCGCATCGTGTGCGCCAACGACGTCGGCATGCGGGTCGACGTGTCCGACACTCCGGACGCAGTGTCCGACAGCTCCGCCAGGGTACGTACAGTGGCTAGCGCATTAGCACCATCTCAGCGACCGCATCGTGTGCGCCAACGACGTCGGCATGCGGGTCGACGTGTCCGACACTCCGGACGCAGTGTCCGACAGCTCCGCCAGGGTACGTACAGTGGCTAGCGCATTAGCACCATCTCAGCGACCGCATCGTGTGCGCCAACGACGTCGGCATGCGGGTCGACGTGTCCGACACTCCGGACGCAGTGTCCGACAGCTCCGCCAGGGTACGTACAGTGGCTAGCGCATTAGCACCATCTCAGCGACCGCATCGTGTGCGCCAACGACGTCGGCATGCGGGTCGACGTGTCCGACACTCCGGACGCAGTGTCCGACAGCTCCGCCAGGGTACGTACAGTGGCTAGCGCATTAGCACCATCTCAGCGACCGCATCGTGTGCGCCAACGACGTCGGCATGTGGGTCGACGTGTCCGAGACTCCGCACGCGGTGTCCGAGAGCTCTGCCAAGGTACGTACATTGACATTAGTACCATCTCAGGCCTGTGTAACTCCCCGCGTAGGTAACACAATTATACCTACGCGCGTCGACCCATTGTGTTGGAGCTACGATGCAGTCCATCCACTCGTGCGAAATTCTTGCTCTTTTTTGAATACGTCATTGCGTGACGTCAGCGACATCTACCCGGGCTGTATTGCTATATGCTTGTATGTCGCTGACGTTACGCAATGACGTTTTGAAAAGAGATCAAGAATTTAGCACGGGTGGATGGACTGCACGGTAGCTCAGTTGGTAAGAGCGTTGGCCCGGTTAGCCAAAGGTCGTGGGTTCAAATCCTACCCGTGTGCGAATTTTTGTTTTCTTTTTTAAACTTATATAAATGAGATTACCGCTTAATATTCGACCCTTTATTTATTGGAAAACAAACAACATTAATTACACAAGTATCATAGAAGAGATAAAATAAGAACAGATATGCCTTTATGAGTTTTCACTTGTAGATGGATACAATTAACAGAAGGTAGTACATGTAAATGTGCATTCAAAAATGATAACCAAGTAAACAACAACAGTAACCAAAAGGAAAAGCCAAGTCATGCCAAGTCAGATACGGATCTAGATAGTTTAAAGTAATTATAAATAAATAAATAAATATTCGACCCGGTATTCGGCTTCGATCCCCGGTCGGGTCAATAAAAATCAATATTTTCTATACTGTCTTGGGTCTGGGTGCTGCTGTGATACCACCGATGTTTTAGATTTCCATGACACAGTTGCTTAAGCTACTTACTTTGTGATCTGAGCAGTGTATGTGATGTTGTCCAATATTTATATTTATTTATTTTACTAGCAGTTCCGAGACCTCACCCGCGTCAAAAGTTGGATTTTCCATACAAACTTTCATACCCATTTCACCCCCCTGATGATTTTATATCGCAACAAAAAGTAACCTTTGTCCTTCCCAGGGTCTCAAATTATTTTTGTACTTTTAATTTGAATAAGTCCAGCAGTTTCGGAGCCTATTCAAAAGTCAAACAATCAAATCTTTTATTAATTCAATTTGACAGCTCAGAGTTATCACAGAACGTAGCAGTGTATGCGGAGGGATTCCATAGACAACACATAAAGTATTGAAAATAAAATGCGATTGATTAAAACAAGAAAAGATAGATACCACTGACTTAAAAGTATGTAAAGCGACATATTTTAGTTTTTATTTTCTACATAAAAAGTGTAAAATTTATCGAAATTCTATATTGCTGACAGACGTCTTAAAACGGCCATGTTCTATTCTGTTTTTTCTTTTATTTTAGTGTTGTCACCTTTTTCCTCGTTACGGAGGTACAGATTTATCGATTCATCGGTTGGTATTGAACAAATAACATTTTCAGTATGCAATTTTTAGTTGGACGACTTAATTTTATTTGTGGTTCGTAGAACGTAATTCTAAAGCATACTCATGAAATAAATAGTCACTAAAACGTAAAATATTTTGTAATGATGAATGAATGGATCGTAAATCGACTTAATGCCTGAATCATCTACCTACCGATTCGTAAACACCCGACCCTGTATGTCAACAGTCAGAATGAACCTATTCAGACTATAGTCAGGCCTGTGTAACTCCCCGCGTAGGTAGCAAAAACGTACCTACGCGCGGCTACCCCTTAGAACGGACTAAATAAAGTTGGGTGTCGCGAGCGAGCAACGAGACGCCCGCGCGTTTTATTTTACCGGTAGCGCACGGCACTATGTGTGATAGAAAGGTGCGCTAGATGGCGTAAGTAGCTTCTTGTAGCAGTCAACCCTATCGCGTCGCATGATATTCATATTCTAGAATGATTAGTGGTATTATGATTCATATTCTAGAGCTATAAGAATGAAATTATCTTGCAATGGATTTCTGTAGGTATCTAAACGAGAATGTGCTTGAGTCTGAGACGAACTAAATTACACCATATCGTTGACGACATTGAGTAGATATTTCTTTGAATTTCATTGCAAAGTCAAACTTCTGTACGGAGTACTAGTACTTATTCTGTGCTATAGTGTAGATTTATGCCATTTAACCGGAATACCGGTGACATTACAGGAGGTGTTCCCATCCGGGTTCCTGTTCATCAACAACGTGTTCTACGTGGACACGCGACCCGGGTGCGTAGACCACGCGGCCGGCCTGCGGGCCTGGGCGAAACGACGTGGTCTGGGGGACTTCCCGTCAAGGGACATGAATGTAGCCATACAGGACGTGCCGATAAGGATGGGGTACCCTGATGTAAGTGGCTAGGTATACTAAGGCTGCATGATGGGCCAGAATGCGTAGCGAGGGGTGTGTTTGTTAAGAACCTGTGGAACAGCTTCGTTTACTCAGCCTCGCTTAGCGCAACTTCGATGAAAACGGCTTAGTGGAATAAGGTATTTGTACGTACGCACAACCGCACGTCAGACTACCCCACTTCTCTATTCCCTACGCAATAAAAGCTATTTTCGTAGTTTACATTGGTTAACTGATGTGCTGCCATCTGTACAAACAAGTGAACGAAATATGTGCGGTAAGGATGTGCTACGGATGTGCATTAGGAATGAGTGCTAGGGATGGATGCGAGTAATCTGTTATCTATACAGGGTGTCCCAAAACTCAGCGTTAACCGGAAATGACGCGATTCTATTGCTCAAACACAACAACTTTTTGTATGGGACCTACATCGAAATCTCAAATGTTTTTTTGACTTCTTCATACAAACTGCTCTCAGTTGATCAGCACTTTTGTATGGGAAAGCCAAAAATGTTTTTGAGATTTCGATGTTGGTCCCATACAAAAAGTTGTTGTGTTTGAGCAATAGAATCGTGTCACTTCCGCTTAACGCTGAGTTTTGGGACACCCTGTTAACATCTAAAAGAAAGAAGTGTTAGTTACATCATTTATAACTCAAGAACGTCTGCACCGATTTTTATGTTTTTGGTGTGTTTTTATCGGGAATAGGATAATAAATAAAAAATAAAAATATAAAAAGGGGTAGGGTAAGGGTAGGGTAGGGGTAGGACAAGGCATAACGTGTGCCGGGTCAGCTAGTAATTTATATAATTACTTCTATGACAATAGTTTGTGACATCTGAAAAAGTCTGCTACACATCTTCGCAGCGCTTGAACCGTCGCTTCGCATCCGCTTAGCGGCCTGGCATATCTATGGTGATAATAACGCATTATAGCTTGGCTGACCTGAGTGTAGTGATGCCAGACGTGGGCCGTGGCGAAATGGCTGGAATTCTCTGATATAATATCATTGTGGATAGATAAGGTTGGCTGACATGAGTGTAGCGATCAAACACGTACCAATACTGCTTTGGGGCAGGCCTGTGTAACTCCCCGCGTAGGTAGCAAAAACGTACAGTCGACCAAATTTAATCATGACCCACCTTATGGTCATTTTTCTACTGTCATTCTATACAAGTAGGTTGAAATTCGCTTGAACATACATTTCCTGGAAACGAACCTGTTATCATTTTATTAGACACTGACAGTTACTGACAAGGCTATGATCGCTATCTGTACGAATAAGTTTGTATGAAAATCGGCGAGAATTTAGGTAAGGGTTGCAATGCAACACACAGGTAGGTAGGTAGATATTCGGCATTCGGCACAGCCGGGCGCCGAGTCTGTATCGGGAACCAGTTTCTTTATAAAAGTTCCACTGGAACTTGTGTTAGCCATGATGAAATAAAACAGTATACTTAGTTGAAGAATGTAATATTTATTTTAGGTATATATTTAACAAGTGGCATTAAATTGGTAAAGTGAAAAGTGAGTGTGAAGTGATTAGACGACTACAAATGTCACTTCCCCAATCCAAACCCCACAAATTTTCTATTGGATTAAGATCTGGGGACCTAGACGGTCCATGGCCGTCGAGCGTAAGAGCGAATTCATCTTTATGCTGGGTAAACCAATTCGAGACAATTCTGGCAGTATGCACTGGACAGTTATCGTGAACAAAGGAGAATACTGGCACTTCTTCACGCAAGTAAACTAACAAAGTCGGTAACATTGATTCTTCCAATAAATTGACATAGTTTATAGCGTTATGACGAGGAGAAATTTGAACAAGTTCTCCGACACTTCCGGCGTCCATCCAGGCACACATGTTAGCTGAAATTCAGCCGGATAATTAGTCGGGCACTACATGATCTTCTGTGTATCGCGTGTTATCGTAACGCCACGAAGTTAAGCCATGTTGAGAAGAGTGAAATGATTTCTCGTCTGTAAATATGTTATTCGTAATAGTGTTGCATTTCTGTTCTCTGTTGGTTCGTGATTCAACGAACGCTATGATAATGTCAGCGTCTGTCTTCGACGGTACCCTCTTTAGCATGCCGTCTTATACAGGTTCTGACTGTGTTCCGACTTATTCTTAGCTCTTTGTTCTGCCAAATTAGCCATTATAAGACTTGTTTGTAAATATTGACTTAGATTTTTATAAAATTTCAGACGTACTAGGTATACTTGACATCTGACACATGACGTTTTTTATTTTTTTAATTATAATACATTTTTCTTCGTAGTGAAAAGAGTTTGGATTATGGACTTATTTCAAATTCATATTAAGACTGATTTATCTAAAACATGTCTAGTGCAGTGATAATAAAGGTTAAACTTGCATAGATCTCTGACCCGTAATGACGCATTTTTATTAATATTTAAAACGTACTATGTGCAACATGCATGACAGCGAAGAAAACCTTACTACATTTATGAATACAAAGGAATAATCGGCAAAGTGGGTCATGATTCAATTTGGTCGACTGTACCTACGAGCGGCGACCCCCTGTAAGGGGCTGAACAAGTTGAGTGTCGCTAGCCGGCAGCTACACGCTCGCGCGTTTTATTCACGGGTGGTGCGCGGTACGTACTTGAGTCTGAGGCGAACTAAATTACACCATATCGTTGACAACATTGAGTAGACATTTCTTTGAATTTCATTGCAAAGTCAAACTTCTGTACGGAGTACTAGTACTTATTCTGTCTCTGAAGTACCCGAAACCTTTGAAGGACGTGTTAATAAGGCCGGGTATAAAGTAGTGTGTCCTCCGGTTCGAGGCTGAGCTCCGATAAGTTTGCGCGTGACCTTGCTGCATCGCCAGAACGGGGGGTGCGGGGGGCGAGTCATGCTAGACATCGGGGGAGAGGGATTTTCTACGTAAGTCGAGTGCGATTGACGCTACCTCACCCCCCGCACGTCTTGCGGGAGTGGGAGGATAGCGCACGAATTTGTCTGACTGTAGTGCGTGTCTTAAGTATGCCAAAGAATTTAATTATTTTAATTTTATTTAATACCCATCTTATAAGGGACTGAATTCAATGAGGAACTTGTGATAAAATGTTGTTACATACTCGTATAGTCAGAACATTCGCATAACCACACACATAGGGGTGTGTAACTAAAGCGCTGCCGCTACCGACTATTATCACAAGTCTACCACAACACAACAAATCCAGCAATGCAACCTAACATTCTTTCCCCCCCCCCCCCAGGTATACGTCCACCAAGGCAACTGCGAGCACCTATTCACGTTCTCCGAGCTACGTCTAGTCGGCCCTTCCGACCCGCTTCGTCTCTCCCAGTACCCGGGCCATACAGCCACATCCTCAGCACAGACGGTATACTGCACCACGTGCTCAGAGTTCTGCGCCAAGTGGATAGTAGTGGGGTGCGCGAGGGTACCTTTCGATCCAGCTTTCTTCTGCGACACATGCTTTAAACTGTACTTGTACAAAGATGGGAAGAAGATTGGCGATTTTAAAGCGTATTGCTATAGGGGCAATGAGCTCAATATGCTGAAGCCTCAAGACTGATGTGATAGTTATAGATAAGAATAAATGTTATTTTACGTATTTTGTTTTGCTTTTATTAAGTTTTAATTTTATTATCTTCGCAGATAAACATGCATTTAGATAAACTTTCTTACCAACGTTAGTATGAAAGCCATTGTTATTATGACGACCGTCTTGGTGTAGTGGTGCGCACCCCGGACTTCTAAACCAGGCGGTTGCGGGTTCGAATCCCGCAAGGGGCAAATGTTTGTGTTATGAGCACGAGCATTTGTACCTAAGTCATAGATGTTTATAAATGTATATAAGTATGTCTATCCGTTATCCTAGTCACCATAGCACAAGCTCACGCTTAGTTTGGGGCTAGGTAATTGGTGTGTTTGTTTAAACAATTTATTTTATTTTATTTATTTTATTGTAAGTCCTGCCAGGCCTGTGTAGGTAGCAAAAACGTACCTACGCGCGGCGACCCCTTGGTAAGGGGCTAAACAAGTTGGGTGTCGCTAGCCGGCAGCGACACGCTCCCTCGTTTTATTCACCGGCGGTGCGCGACACTAGGTTGCTGTTGGACGAGCGTGAATAAAGTCCTAGAAAGATGCGCTAGATGGCGTAAGTAGGCTTCTTGTGGCAGTCAACCATATCGCGTTGCGTTATAGTACGTCACCGAATAGGTTTAGTGTATTATTAATCATATTCCAGAGTTATAAGAATGAAATTATCTTGCAATGTATTTTTATAGGTGTCTACGCGAAAATGTGCTTGAGGCTGAGGCGAACTGAATTACATCATATCGTTGACAACATTGAGTAGGTAGATATTTCTTTGAATTTCATTGCAAAGTCATACTTCTGTACGGAGTACTAGTACTTATTCTGTGGTCCTGCGGATTGTGTCCAAAATACATGCTTTTACTAAAAATGTCCTTGTGGCTCGTTCGACTAAAGAATGGAAAGACTGAAAATATTTTTATGTTAAACTTTCACGACAGATACCATAAAACAAAATAGATAAATAGTTCTATTGTGACCATAAACAACTTGTGTGATGGATTATTTTGACCACATCATGGATTATTTGACCTCATCGCAATATCAACTAAACCTATTTACAAATATCCGGTCTTTGTTATAACTATCTACAATAATAATCTTGATCAGCAAATGTGATTGCATTTATTCCTGTCGACTAGTGCCAAGATCCTCAGGAGTCGGGAAGTGTGAATTACCGTGTCCCTGAGCTATTATGGTTGAAACAGAAATAATTTAAGATCATGACGTCAGCTCGTTGCGTGTTGCTGATTGATACGTTTATCAGATCGCCTATTATTGAACAATCAGCCGTATAGTTCTCACACCAACGCAGAAACGCGGGAAAATTACTCGCTGTACCACTGTACAGCGAGTAATTTTCCCGCCCTGTGTCAAAGCAAGCATATTTCAACCTTATTATTGATCGCATAGAGTATATTGTTATTGTATTTTGAAATTACAAACAATGTTTTTGTACAACCGAAGTCCATTAGATGTAAAGCTGCTGGTATTGTTAATAATAATAATTTACTGCCAGAATAGTCAAAAAAGGATATATATACTTATAGATTAAATAAGTTTTTTGTAGTACATTATTTTTATTGCCTTGTAGGAAGTGTGAAAAGCAGAGTATTCTCCTCGGGGTTAAGATGTCTTCGTCTTGGGCGAGCTTAAATCCCTCGCTCCACTTAGGATTCTACTTTGAACTCCCTCGCTATGCTCGGGAGTAAACACTAAACTCCCTCGCTACGCTCGGGAGTTAACTCTCGAATCCTTTCCCTCGCCCGTGACGTAAGACATCACTTTACCCCCTTGGTGAATAATCAACTATTATTTAATAAGAACACATACAGAGTACAATCAATACAAAAATACAAAGATAAGGCTTTAAAACAAATAAAGTTCTAGATCGTAATCCAAAAAAAATGTTCCTAGCATGTTTGATTTAAAAGAGAAAAATTAGGTTCGAGTTAAGCAACCCACGGCGCGGTCGTGATTGGATGGGTGACCATTCCGACCATTTAAGTGACGTCCATGACAAGCATCTCCGTGCTTCGGAAGGCACGTTAAGCAGTTGGTCCCGGCTAATATATGTGGTATTAGTCGTTAAGCCTAGTCAGAGGCCCTAGGGCGGCTTGATAACTTCTGACAGTAAGGTTTGTCACTTGCCTTACATACACCCCTCCACCAATCCGCACTGAGCCCGCGTGGTGGAGTATGGCTCGTTCCTCCTCATAGTTGAGGTGAGGCCTTTTCCCAGCAGTGGGATCTAAAAGGCTGACTTATTAGGTTCGAGTTAGAGGAAACAATAAATATTTAAAAACGGTGCATGAATAACTATTACAGAAATTGGTAGGTAACCAGTGCGTACAGATAAGATGCCTCTAGGTTTTTTTAATGTCTGAGATTAGTAAGAGATTACGTAACTGGATATCACTAACATGTAGGTAGGGGTCGAAGGTGACTGCAAGGGCTCTCAGTGTAAGTATTCTATTAATAGAATCACTAACCATTAAATCATGCAATCGCTTGTAGATTATCTCCAAGGCGGCTCCGTCATCATTAGTGTCAGTTGATAGCTTAACGTGGCCTATTCAGGTCTAGGATGCATGATGCAGTGCAGGTCGAAGTGCATCCAGATGCAGTCATTTGTTGATGACACCAATTGGATTGAGAACCGATTATGTTATTGAGGCTGAATTTATGAGCCAAGCAAGACTATGATAGTGCAACATCATCCATCATACTCACAGGATATGCGTTAATAAGTCTGCATATCTTTTGTGTCTCGTTGTTTTTTGTGACTGAAATTACAGATAGAGTTTAAAAGTACTATAAAAGATTTAGTTGGACTAAGATTAAGTGAATCAGGATATGTAAACAAAGGCGTAGGTAGCTGGATAGATAACCAATTAAAGCCCTGAACGGTATTAGGACTCGTTATTTTATGGTATAGATTTTACTTTATCAAGTCAGAATATTGCAAATTAGGGCCCGACGAGGGCCCTCTAAGCTTAGGGTCCCAGTGCGGTGCACAGCACACAATTAAACAAACAATGGCATAGATAGCTAGATAGATAACCAATTAAGGCCCTGGATAAAATCATGGGACCTTAACTGGACGGTATAGGACTCGGTATTTTATGGCTTTACTTTATCAAGTCAAAATATTGCAAATTCGGGTCCGACGAGGACCCTCTAAGCTTAGGGTCCCAGTGCGGTGCACAGCACCTTCTAGACAATTTGAGCCAACCAAGCATCCCTTCACGGTGTTTTTCACACTTTACAGTACCCTTTTGTAAAAGCCCCACCCCGTCGTGTGAACTTGTACCGAAAGGTAGTACTTGTACTATTATATGCTATGAGGGTAGGTAGAGTAAATCAAGCCGGCCGGCTGTAGAAAGGCATAGTTGTAAAAAAAAACTCAAACGCCTAACAAAAACTTCCAAGCAACAAACCGGACATACCAACAATTGCAGCGACAAACGTAGGTACACACGTAACTGTGCAACTAATTTTAAAATAGTAGGTATTGCGTGGGCAACCAACGCATTAAATAACACACGCCAATTTTTGAATTAAGATAGCCACATAATAAGTAATGCAGTTGCAGCCAGGTGCAAGGGTCTTCCGCGGGGGCTGCTCGTGCAACGAGGCACGTGGCCATTTGCAAATTACAAAATCAACAAACTAAGCGATCAAATGCATTTGAAACTAACACATCCTGATTGACCCATTACTTATTTCGTATTCAGTTACATTGTGTGAAGCGGAAGAACGTGGGTAGATTGACTAAAGGAAGGGAGAAGAGAATTTACTGTCACACGTGTGAGGATTGGATTGGGTGTCATGACATGTCATTTCACGAAAAGACCTTGGCTATATTAGGAAGGCCCAGGGGCTCATTAACCGCTGCGTCATTGGTCTAGTGGTCAGCCTGATGGCTTCTGTCAAAGATGACCCAGGGTCAGAGTGGAATTTGTCTTGAAATAACTCAGAAACTGCTAGAAATCAGGTGTTGGTTGGTGGACCGTTGACACCCCCATGCCTCGGAAAGCACGTTAAGCAGTTGGTCCTGATCTCCGTCCGGCCATGTCGGATTGCCGCCTCACAGAACTGTGAGAGTGCGCCTCTGTATTGTGCACATATTTGTGCAATATATTATCTCCTATACAGTGTGTCCCTGGATAAAGTGCAATCCCGAAAGGGGATGAAACTAGACCATGAATCATTGACTAGAAAAATATAAAAAAAAATATAAAAAATTATTGTAGGATTTATTGGTATTTTAAGATTTTCATGTTTCATTAAGGACTCTATGTACAAAAGTATTGATTTCTTCCAAAATAATGGGTCTATTTCTTTGAAAAAAAAAAACAGTATGCCTAATACCTGGCGATGACCATGAAATAATAAATAGTCCGCAAAAAAGTAACTATCTTGGGTAAAAAAATGTATTTTTATGAAAAAAATGATTTTTTTAGACGTTTATTTTAAAAAACTTCAAATTACTAAAAAAATGTGCCCTATAACTATGTAATTTCATAGCTTACTTTTATTCTTTACCATTTTAGCTTCCAAATAAAAAAAAACCAATGTTCTAACTCAAAAATTGGCTAGGTAGGAGTTAATTACACTGCCGAAGGGCACAGAGTAGGACGGAAACAATGGAAAAAAACGGTCTCTACCTGCACGGTAACACGATTAGGCTCCACTTTAAAAGTTCGATAGATAGCGTGTTTTTTTAGTTAGAACATTGGTTTTTTTTTATTTGGAAGCTAAAATGGTAAAGAATAAAAGTAAGCTATAAAATTACATAGTTATAGGGCACATTTTTTAGTAATTTGAAGTTTTTTAAAATAAACGTCTAAAAAAATCATTTTTTTCATAAAAATACATTTTTTTACCCAAGATAGTTACTTTTTTGCGGACTATTTATTATTTCATGGTCATCGCCAGGTATTAGGCATACTGTTTTTTTTTTCAAAGAAATAGACCCATTATTTTGGAAGAAATCAATACTTTTGTACATAGAGTCCTTAATGAAACATGAAAATCTGAAAATACCAATAAATCCTACAATATTTTTTTATATTTTTTTTAATATTTTTCTAGTCAATGATTCATGGTCTAGTTTCATCCCCTTTCGGGATTGCACTTTATCCAGGGACACACTGTATTAATCTTCGATGCATATACTCGTAATGTCCTCTGACAATTCGACCACGTCGACTAATTACAAACGAGGAGATTAGCTAACTGCGCGGGATCTTAGTATTAAAGTAGTGCACATAATATATGTGCGCAAGCAATACTCGTACACAACACAAGGCACTGTCCTTTCCTGCATTCTCAATGTTCATTGCGACGGTCACAAAAAAGTAAAAATTAAAATAAGTAAAGGCGGTACATAAATGAATACATCTTATGTTTCCCTGGGTGTCTACCAGACAACCTTTGAGTAAAAGAAAATTCGATCGAAGGATGAAAATACATATTGCCATGTACGAGGGTCAAACTGAAAGTTCTTAGAACTGGCCACTTATAAACAATATAATAAAAAAAATATTCTAAAATTTGAAAAAAGAACTCTTTGCCAATATTACTGAGTATATATTTCATTCATTTGTCATTTGTTTTACGACTTGGCGGCAAATTGAAAATTGTCTGTGTCACGTCAAAATGAATTTAACACGAGAAAATTTTCGTGCAATGATTTTTTATGACTTTCGATGTCATTTAAGTCAACAAGAAAGTTATGATAGACTACGATTGGCCTTTCACGATGAAGCCCCATCTCGTGCGACTGTTTACAACTGGTTTAATGAGTTTAAACGTGGTCGCACTAATCTCACTGATGATGTACGTGAGGGACGGCCTTCTACGGCGACGACTGAAAATAACATCTGTGTTGTGCGGCGTATGATAGAGACTGACAAAAGAGTGACCTATCAGCAGATTCGGACAAGCTTAGGCATCGGTATGAGTCAAGTGCACAAAATCCTCCACGAACATTTAGCGGTCAGGAAGCTTTGCGCCCGGTGGATACCTCATAATTTGACTAAGGCTCAAAAACTCCATCGTGTGGATTGGTGCCGTAAAATGATTGAAAGATTTAACGGAGGTGACTCAAATGCTGTGTTCGACATACTAACAGGTGACGAAAGCTGGATTTACTGTTATGATCCTGAAACCAAAAGACAATCTGCTCAGTGGGTGTTTCCTTTCGAGGAGTTGCCAACTAAAGTGAAGAGAGATCGAAGTGCGGGAAAAAAAATGGTGGCCTCGTTCTTTGGAAGGATAGGTCATTTCGCAACAATTGTGTTAGAGGATCAAAAAACAGTTTCTGCAGAATGGTACACTACCAATTGTTTGCCACTTGTCTTGGAAAAAGTTCGAGAGAAACGACCTCGCAGTAGGATCCTCCTTCACCACGACAACGCCTCGTCGCACACCGCCAAGCGAACGATCGACTATTTGGCGACATCAAACGTTGAATTACTGGGTCACCCGCCGTATAGCCCCGACCTCGCGCCTTGTGATTTTTATTTATTTCCAAAAATTAAAGAAAAACTTAAAGGAAAGCGGTTTATGAATGCTGAAGAAGCGGTGGCTGCGTATCGCGATGCCATTGAAGAGACCCCTAAGGACGAGTGGGCAAAGTGCTTTTCCCAGTGGTTCCATCGCATGCAGCGGTGTATTGACGTCAATGGACAATATTTTGAAAAGATATAATAAAACTAATAACTGGCTAATGTAATCAGTTTTTGATTTTCTAAGAACTTTCAGTTTGACCCTCGTATTTTCATCCTTTGATCGAATGTTCTTTTACAATCATACATGTAAATTAACGACTCAATGTAGTAAGGTAGTAAGCATGGTACTTATAATAAGTAGTATCCGGCGTCATTGTGTACACTAACACTAATTAATGCGAAAATATTTATTAGGCTATTAAAATTCCTGGCGTTATCTGCCAAAGATCTTTATGCACAGATTGCGCGATAGGCGCCGCTCAGCGCGAGATGTACTAAATCGAGCTCCGATGAATCGTTTGGCTTTATTCACTCACCATGGTATTATGTAATAAATATATTAGAAATTTGATTTTAACAATAACAATTACCTAGCCCCAAACATTCGTTATTTATTACAATATCTGTGCCCAAAGTAAACGTAAGCATTATTATACCTAGCTATTTATTCTGTGGCGTAAGCTTGTGCTGTGGCGACTAGGATAATGGATACACATACTTATACATCCATGACTTAGGTTATAGATGCTCGTGCACATCAGACAAACATTTGCCCCTTGCGGGATTTAAACCCATCAGTTTTGTAGTCCGGAGCGCGTACCATTCACTAAGACAGTCGTCCGTTAATAATGTTTATAGCGCGTGCATGAATTTTCTAAATAGCCTTCAAAAGCTGCAAGAATAAGAAACTTATTCAAAACATAGTAAAAAGTCATTATCATCATCCAAAGTATGACCACGATGTACAAGTGGCCAAGTGGCTCGCACACCGGTTTTCAAGGTGTCGCCATGTCTGAGGTTCCAGCGTTCGATCCCCGGTCAAGTCAATATAGAAATTAATGTTTTCTGTTGATTTCGATAACAAAAGTTCTTTAGCTACTTATTTTGGGATCTGAGCAATGTAAGAGTATTGCTCTTGTCAGTGGAGTTTTTGTTTTTCCATTTTTCTTTTTCCACCGGATGAGATACGACATTTATCTTTTCCTTTATTTTTTATTGCACAGAAACAGTTTAAGGCTGCACTTTTTTGTTGACAATTTTCCCTCAAAACTTTGTGGAAGCCACCTGAAATCTATGATTCACGTGCGTAGATCTAGGATACACTTTAATAATATTGTGCCAAAAGATTTCCCTTCTCCGAATGATTAAGCGATCGGGAAAATAAAAAATCGGCCGAGTGCGAGTCGGACTCGCGCACGAAGGGTTCCGAACCTATACAACAGTCATTAGACAATATTGTACTATTTAAAAAAAATTAAATGCTAAAAAAATCACGTTTGTATGGAACCCCCCCTTAAATATATTTTTTATTTTAATTTAATGATTTATTTTAAAAGTAATACAACTTTTCATTCTGTGAATATTTCAAGCATCTGTCTGTTGTCCTTATTAATATCGAGCAAATAACGGCGAAAAAAACACGTTTGTTGTATGGGAGCCCCCTTAAATATTATTATTATTATTCTGTTATTTGTTGTTACAGCGGCAATAGAAATACATCATCTGTGAAAATGTCATCGATCTCGCTATTATGGTCCATGAGATACAGCCTGGTGACAAACAGACAGCGGAGGCTTAGTAATAGGGTCCCGTTTTTACCCTTTGGGTACGGAACCCTAAGAAAAAGTATAGCTAAGTGTGGGCGTTTTTTTAATCGACGCACAGATTTATGTATCTCAAATCCGCATGACTCTAAAAACTCCCAGTGTAAATAAGTAAACAATTTGTATGTTACACTTAGCCGGTACGTGTACCTAGTACCTACCTAGTAATCGAGTTAATTAAGTATACTCTCGTGTGAGCCCATTAGAATTCAAACAAAGATAAATCATAATTTATCTATGTTTGCAGATGGAGAACATCTTAATTAAGTTCTAGTCTAAATATAGCACATGTGACGTGACGCCAGTATGGTGGCGGTGCTCCCATAACCCGGTATACGATCGGGGTCACATTTCGCAACTGACACTCTTAATATCATTATCATAACATCGGCATTTTCCTGACAAAAAATTGAAACACGAGAATAAAAAAGAGGCCTCTTGCAACCTTTTTAGGGTTCCGTACCTCGAAGGGAAAAACGAAATCCCTTTAGGCTCACGTTGTTGTATATCCGTGTGTTCGTCCGTTTTTCTGTCAGGACGTCCAGAGAGACACATACAGGAACACGTATTTGAGCTTACTCGTATTTTCGAAAATTTCGCAGGCGAATCAAACCCATGATAAAAAATGGCCTAGAATATAATCATCCCGCAAGGGGCAAATCTTTGTCTCATGTGCAAGAGCATCTATAACCTAAGTCATGGATGTTTAAGTATGGGTATGGGTAACTGGTGTGTTTGTTGAAAATGTATTTTTACATACATTATGCACTGAAGCTGAACGATTTATGGGAACTCGATTTCGGAGTACGGGTCATGAAATTGGGCAAAATGGAAAGGTCTTATAGCACAAGTTTTTCCTTAACGAACAAACGAAACAATTTTGCACAAGGTCATATGGTTGCCATATGGGATAGTAAAATACTGATTAAAAGTTTGATTTCTTACGCCCACCACAGTGGTCTCACAAAAATAGGTTTTCCTTTAATGTGCGCTTATTTTATAATGAGTCGTAAAATTAGGCATACCGAAAAAGAAAGTTATCAGATTTTCGGTTCGTTTAGTTTTATTTGTATTGATTATTACCATCCCGCTATCATGATCGATGGTATGGAAGGTATTGATTATTGTTTACTGCTGATTTACCTAGTCGATTGTTACCTGAAAAACAGTAAATAAAACTAAGCTGAGGTCCAAAAATCCTGTCATTTTTCAAGTCCGGCTGGAATGTTGAGTACAAAAAAGTCCTTACATGTCAGTACAAACCCTAACGTATAACAACTCTATACAAGGATCTGTTCTGGAAATTGTTTATAGGTAGTTGTTTTAATATTTTTTTAACACTCACAGAGTTCTTTCTTATTTATATAAGTTTAAATAAGCAACCAAAAATCCTACCCGTGTGCGATTTTATGTTTTCTTATATATATTTATGCTTATAAGGTAGTTAGCAGCACTTGCTTAGATTCAAAGATCCAGTACAGAAACATTTTAGTTTTTGTATCTAAAAAAGTAAAGTTAGCCCATAAAGATCAAGCTGCTGGGCAAAAGTTAGCCCATAAAGATCAAGCTGCTGGGCAAAAGTTAGCCCATAAAGATCAAGCTGCTGGGCAAAAGTTAGCCCATAAAGATCAAGCTGCTGGGCAAAAGCCTCGCCTCAACTATGAAGAGGTACGAGCCATACTCTACCACGCGGGCTCAGTGCAGATTTAGTTTTTATATCTATCGAGTCATATTTTTAGGGTTCCGTAGTCCGACAAGGAACCCTTATAAGATCGTTCAGTCCGTCCGTCCTAATCTGTCACAGCAGAATATCTTCTACGTTTATGGACTGGTTTTCATGTAACTTGGTTTGAGGATACTTCACAAATCGATTTCATTTTTAAAAATACAAAAAAATTAAATTACCCCTTTTTAAGGGTACCTCCCCATACATGTAAAGGGGGGGGGGGAATTGTTTTTTTGAGTGCACCCCCTTGTGTGGGGTATCGTTGAAAAGGACTATGGAAATAAGGTAGGATTTCCATACAACACTTTTTTATTAGCTTTACCATTTGTGAGATATAGCCCACCAAAGTCGTTTACACGGTGTCCCCCCCCTGTAATTTCTAAAGGCTTGGACCTATAAACTTCAAATCACTCACGTAAAGAAACAGGCGCGGAAACTCTTATTTAAAATTGTTTAGGGTATCCTGTGATGAATACTTTTGAAATTATAAATAAAATAAAAATATATACTTTTTTTGCCTATACTGTCTAATGTTTTTAGTTTATGCTACGGAACCCTTCGCGCGCGAGTCCGACTCGCACTTGCCCAGTTTTTTTAAGTTTAGAATCCAGAAGACTGTATTAAAATCAGCTTAGCTAAAATAATAAATAAACTATCTATACTCTTACACAACGGTACATAGGTTTAATTTAGTAGGTATAAGGTGGTTTTAATATTTGATGTTTGGCCTTTGTATTTCTCTTTACATAACTACAACCTAATATTACATAAAGCACACCACTCTTAACGCCTCTAGAGATAATATTTGCATATCAATCCTATCCTACTAAAGCAAATTCTCCGCATGTGCTGGTGACATCATGAAGTATGGGACACAATACGCTATGAATTGTAATCATGGCTGTTGGTGACACTTTATTATTTAATAGTTATACGACCTTAAAGCTCATGATGAGTACTATAAATTTTAAGTTTGCAATATGTAAGACAAGTGGTTGCCCGCGGTTTCGTCTGCGCAAAGTCGAATTTCCCATACAAACTTCGACCCCACTTTTCATCCCCTTAGTGGTTGAAGAAAAAGAGCCAAGCCAGAGATCAGAAGACATATTGGCATGGCCAGAACAGCAATGACTGAACTAAGTAAAGTGTGGAAAGACAGAAATATAACATATACAACTAAAATTACCTTTTACGCACGCTAGTCTTTCCCATTGCCCTCTATGTTTTAGAGACATGGACAATCAAAGCAGCTCTTAGGCAGAAAATCAGCGCTTTTCTTTTAGCTGGTGATACTAGTGACACGAAGTGTAGTTTGCAATATGAGAATGAAAATACTTCTGAGGTTACGTAGACGTACGATTACTTAGTTGCGAGTAGATTTTAATTCAAATAGAATCCAAGGTTTGAGATAAGGCAATTGTTTGATGGAGCGGTCATATTACATCACACGGCAATCGAGTTAACGTAATTGACTACTGCTACATATTAATTAAGACAATTGATTGAGATTATGCGTTTGCCTCTAAAAATACGTGTGAACAAACGTCTTGAATAAGAAATATTTAAGAAAGAATAAAAAAGCTTGCTTCTGCGAGACAAAAGTCTTCCTGAAGAATAGCACCACCTGCCATGCTTCTAGGCTGGAGAGCATCTAGTCTTAGTCACGACTGCAGAAAGCTTTAGGCCACCGGTGTAGGTCACTATTTTAGTGACTATTAACCTACCTATGAAACTTTGAAATAAAATGATTCAAACATTGATTCTTGCTAAATCTGGTCATTCACGGTTAGAACTGATTGGTCAGATTGACGTACGTCCAAAATTTGCCCGTGGGTGCGAAATCATCAGTCAAAGAACTGACGACTTTCCAAGACCATCCCTCCCTTTTAGCTTTTGTCTGAAAATCTGAAAATAATCCAGATTTATGATTGGTTTTAAGTGCGCGAATGCATCATTTTAACTGACCGTGAATGGTCAGCATAACAGAGAAACTGAAACTGTCATATGGTACATTTTCAAACGATACCAATCCAGAATTGTTAGCAACCAGAGTTACATAATCAGCCCCTGGTCGGCGCCTTCTGCAGCGACCAGGTCACTGCGCTCCCAAGACCCAGATCGTGTTTAATAATAAATCCTGTTTTATTATAAGATTTCTCTTTTTGCACTCTTCCAACCCCCAACAAACCACTTCTTGCTAATCCAATCCTGCACTCTAACCCGGCTCCTCGCCGCCTCTAATATAATACATCTTACTCAGGCATATCTTTACCTAGTGAATAATTATTTTCGTATAAACAGATTCAGTTTTCACCAAAACCTTAGTAAGTGGGGCACGACGCGGAGGCTGCGGCAAACAGCGATTAGATAGGGGACAAACAGAGCGGTGCCGCCGCAAATAGGTAATTGTTATCTTCACTTAGCCTGGTCACATGCTCAGGTGCAACTTGTATGAAGCTACTATAGAAATGCCCATGTTGAATAGTATTAGGATTATATTTGTTTCCATCATCACACGAATCATTTCTCAAGCCAAGTGTTAATAATATGTGCTCAAACTAAACAAAGTCGAGTCACAGTAATTTATTCAAGTTAGGACAGAAAATGCCACTTGTGAATGTCAATAATAATTAGGTACCCATATGAGGCCTGAAAATGTATTTTAAATTTTTTTTGGCCTTAGATACTAGCGCTTAAAGATAAGACTCAATAATCTGGCAAGTACTGGAAAGAAACTCGGGAACAAACGCAGTTACCAGTAGCTGCCAAAAAAAAAGTTAAAAATCACAATAGACAGGTACATCAGTGCAGTACTCCATACATGATCGAGCCTGAGCTTGGTAGAGTTGTAGAAGCTGGCTCGTTGTGAAGTATCGTCTAAGTTTAGTGATGACTCCAAGCTTTCTAGCTGCAAACCTGTACAAATCAAAGAGATACCTTTGTTTCTATTTACTATCTTGTCGTAAGTGGAAGCGAAAGCTTAGTAGTTTGGATTTTACAGTTTAAATTGGCAAATTAAACAGCAGAACAGTGGTCATATTTAATAATAACTTTGCAAGGATTTTGAAATAGTGCCTAAGTTGTATTATACCTATTTATTGAGTCACATATCTATCTATCTCTAATTTAAGAGCTACGCTCTTGACGGTGGAGTCTTCTCCATTTCTCTCTATTTAGTGCCATTTCCTTGACTTCGTACGACACGACACCAAACTTTTCCTTTATTGGTTCCATGTAGGACCTTCTTGGCCTTCCTCTTTTCCTTTTCCGTTCTACTTTTCCCTCTATAATCCTAATTTTCAAAGAGTTTGGACTTAAAATTAATTATACAAAAACTAAAACTTTAATAACTACGAAATCTTCTTTGAAATATGATCCGATTAAGTTAAATGACAATACAATAGAACAAGTCAAATACTTCAAATATCTCGGCAGCACAGTGACTGATGACTCCAGATATAAAAACAAGAATAGCGATGGCAAAGAAA
This sequence comes from Pyrausta nigrata, assembly GCA_949316185.1. NCBI lineage: Eukaryota > Metazoa > Arthropoda > Insecta > Lepidoptera > Crambidae > Pyrausta > Pyrausta nigrata. The sequence goes on from OX438950.1 coordinate 17,192,811, forward strand.
GCGTTTAATGCTAAGAGGCACCGAATATCAAGGCGAATTCGAAAAAGACTTGGAAAATTGTATATGGAGTATCGCCTTGTATGGCAGTGAGACGTGGACGATGACCCAACGCGACAGGGAGAGGCCTTTGAGATGTGGTGTTGGCGCAGAATGGAGGGGAAAGATGCTGGGACACTTGGTACGACACGATGATCTTACGAGGGTCAAACTGAAAGTTCTTAGAACTGGCCACTTATAAACAATATAATAAAAAAAATATTCTAAAATTTGAAAATAGAACTCTTTGCCAATATACTGAGTATATATTTCATTCATTTGTCATTTGTTTTACGACTTGGCGGCAAATTGAAAATTGTCTGTGTCACGTCAAAATGAATTTAACACGAGAAAATTTTCGTGCAATGATTTTTTATGACTTTCGATGTCATTTAAGTCAACAAGAAAGTTATGATAGACTACGATTGGCCTTTCACGATGAAGCCCCATCTCGTGCGACTGTTTACAACTGGTTTAATGAGTTTAAACGTGGTCGCACTAATCTCACTGATGATGTACGTGAGGGACGGCCTTCTACGGCGACGACTGAAAATAACATCTGTGTTGTGCGGCGTATGATAGAGACTGACAAAAGAGTGACCTATCAGCAGATTCGGACAAGCTTAGGCATCGGTATGAGTCAAGTGCACAAAATCCTCCACGAACATTTAGCGGTCAGGAAGCTTTGCGCCCGGTGGATACCTCATAATTTGACTAAGGCTCAAAAACTCCATCGTGTGGATTGGTGCCGTAAAATGATTGAAAGATTTAACGGAGGTGACTCAAATGCTGTGTTCGACATACTAACAGGTGACGAAAGCTGGATTTACTGTTATGATCCTGAAACCAAAAGACAATCTGCTCAGTGGGTGTTTCCTTTCGAGGAGTTGCCAACTAAAGTGAAGAGAGATCGAAGTGCGGGAAAAAAAATGGTGGCCTCGTTCTTTGGAAGGATAGGTCATTTCGCAACAATTGTGTTAGAGGATCAAAAAACAGTTTCTGCAGAATGGTACACTACCAATTGTTTGCCACTTGTCTTGGAAAAAGTTCGAGAGAAACGACCTCGCAGTAGGATCCTCCTTCACCACGACAACGCCTCGTCGCACACCGCCAAGCGAACGATCGACTATTTGGCGACATCAAACGTTGAATTACTGGGTCACCCGCCGTATAGCCCCGACCTCGCGCCTTGTGATTTTTATTTATTTCCAAAAATTAAAGAAAAACTTAAAGGAAAGCGGTTTATGAATGCTGAAGAAGCGGTGGCTGCGTATCGCGATGCCATTGAAGAGACCCCTAAGGACGAGTGGGCAAAGTGCTTTTCCCAGTGGTTCCATCGCATGCAGCGGTGTATTGACGTCAATGGACAATATTTTGAAAAGATATAATAAAACTAATAACTGGCTAATGTAATCAGTTTTTGATTTTCTAAGAACTTTCAGTTTGACCCTCGTATCAGTGTCACATATAACAATGTTAAAAATATGTTATATTATTTATGTTATAAGATTCATAATTTCGTTATATTTTTATTTTATTATAACGTAGGCAGATATTTTGTTAATCACAAAAAGAGAGAAATATACATATAAAATATTATGTTTAACTACAAGTGCATTTCTAAACACTTAATGATAACTTATTGTACTTATTTTTTAATATATACTCGTAATATTAAAAGTAAGTAAGTATAGTAAGCTGAAGTGGCAGTGGGCTGGTCATGTCTGTCGCAGAACCGACGGGCGTTGGAGTAGGAAGGTTCTCGAATGGAGACCACGTCTCGGGAAACGTAGTGTTGGACGCCCTCCTGCTAGATGGACCGATGACCTGAGGAAGGTGGCCTGTGGTGGCTAGATGCTAGAAGCGGAGGACCGTGAAATTTGGCGCCGTTTTGGAGAGGCCTATGTCCAGCAGTGGTCTGCAATAGGCTGATATGAATATTAAAAGTTACAATTTGTGACGAAGACTTTATTGTTTTTTGAGACTGAAACTGCCAAGTCTAAGAATTACAGCTGTGGCGACCCGAAAGGTAAAATCCACAGAAAATTATGAAAACTCTACCCAAACTTCCATAAACAATAATTATGTATACCATACCGCATTCCAATACAAGCCTGAACACATAGTAACGTTTTCGCAATCTTATCTGTGTTCTCAAATTAATCTCTTGATGATGGCGAATATTTCGCGGACTACGTAATCGAAATACGAGCACGCATACCGGGACATACAACATGTGTAGTGTTGTTATTTTTTCATTCAAATCAAACTAAGCTACTTTTTACCTGACTGCAGAAGAAGGGGTTAGTTTTTTCGAGAGTATGTAGGTATGTATGCTTAATTGTTTGGCACGCTCTACAGCCCAAACGTCTGGACAGTTTTTGACATATGAGGTGTCGTTGAATTTGTCAAAATTGTGAGAGTGTCATAGGCTATATACATTTTAAAAATGGCGCCCGCAAATGAAAATAAAGGGAGGAGGGGGATTGATTTTTTCCTTATCATAGCTTTTCTTTGATACCCAATCAAATGAAAGCCAGTAAAAAGACCATTTCAAAAATATTATTTGCTTTTGTTGAGTTTCAGCCGCCTCATTCCATGACACTATGTAGAAATCAAAATCAAAGAAAGGTATCTTCATTATCTCGTCGTTATATTTATTATTATTAGGTGGTAGTGGTCGGCTAGAAAATTTTAAACCTATTCTATGTACGTAAGAGGAGTTTCGCATAGAATAATTTGTAAACAATTCAACACCTGAATTCTATTGAACAATGTTTTAAAAGAATGCGAATGGAAAGGTTTCCGCGGGAGCTTTCTGCGTTTAATTTCCTATTCCATTTCTTGCTAATAACCTTTACTAAATAAGTAAGCATGACTAGAACATTAGTTTCAGTAAAGAGCAATTATTGAAATAATCGCACCGAAAACGCTAACTTGTGATACTACTTGTACCTTGAATTAAATAAGCATTTTTTGTGGCAAAAGCTGTGTCGTAAGTGAGGTAATCTTTTATTTTAATCGTTTAGTCATAGACTTTTACCTTCCACTCACAACAGAGAATTTATCCAGGTGTCTCGGATGTGGTTAAATCAATTAAATTTAAATAATTTCGAGGATTCTTGTATTTTGATGGCACTGGATGATTGAGGACTGATGGATAGCGATGTATTGTAAGTAGACATTAAGCAACATCAGCTAGAACCTTGGTCGGAACGTGTATTTTTCTATTAAAACCACTTGCATTTTCAATTAAAGTTATACTTAGCTTCTGTTTGATTAACTACTCGTAATTCGGACATAAAAACACAAAAAAAGAAATCTCGATATTTGTAAAACAATATTGATAGGTATCAAACTTAAAATATAGAATTTTGTTTTATCTCTCCAGTTTTGTCCAAATCTCAACATCTTCAGACTTCCCGGGTCGACATCCGACTAATTATTATTTATAGTATCTTCGTAAACGACGCATTAGCACAGATTACAAGTTATGGTGTTAGCCTGAAACCATAACACGATGTGTGAAAGGTGAATGTCCTTCGCGAGTGTTACAGGTTGTTGGTTAGGTATAACGCCAGCACAAAGTAGGTGGGTTGAAACACAAAGGAGCAGCTGCACAGGTGTCCATGAGACGGAGGGTCAACATTGGATATAGGTCACAGACTACCATGCTACGGGCATAGATTAAGAGTGCAGATGTCACAAAGCTAGTTGGGATAAAATGCCTACAGACCGAGAGTGACCTACCTAACTATGCGCTCTTCGCATACTTCAGTATAAGCCTCCATCTGACGGAAATAACCAAGAAAATAACAGAAGCAGTATTCCTTTAATGCTCCTGCATGAAAGGAATACTGCTTCTGAAGAAAAGGAATGGAATGCCTTTCCTAAAAGAATTTTCTTAAAACAAGCAATAATTTTAACGTTTTCCTTAATTTTACGTTATTACGTAATTAAAGGGTAATGGTAAATGATCAAATTATATCCCGAAAGTGAAGCTACTTTGCCAATAAGTTGTCGATACATGGATAGAAATAATTGTGGTTCAAAGATTAACCAACTACCAAAACAGATAATAATCTATGACATGAAGCCACCATCAACAAATTTTAAAGTTAATACAATGATCACATGTGACGCAGATGGTCGAATTACACATAGTTCAAGAATTTGATTTGAAGGTTACTTCGCGAATCTTGTGCAAGTGAACAAATAAAATTTCGATCGAAAAAAATACAATAATGTAGGCAAAGGAAATGGTTGCGAATGAAAACGCAAATTATTCACATGTAAAGTCAAATTGGCTTGCAATATAAAAGTATACACATAACACAAAAGCAGGTTAAGAGCTCAAGCTAACAACATTAAGCTACTAATCTGGATTTTATGAGAATACTTAGTCATGTTAGTAGAGTCATTAAAATAAAAAGTGTCAGCAAACCAATGTCGTACCTTGAGAAACACCCAATCTAAGTACATCTCAAATGTGATAGATGCAGGGTTTCCTAAACTGGGCGTGGTGGAAACTAAGAGCGTCGCGTAGAGTATCATTCTGCTAATTTGTTCTTGTGTAATTAAACAGAAATCTTTGTCTTCGTGTACTTAATAAGGGCATGTCATGTCGGACTGCCATCTCAGCGAATTATGAGTATGAAGGAACAGAGAGTGCACTTTCTGTATTGCGCACACACTTGTACACTATAATATTTCCTGCGCAGTCGGCTAATCTCTGTTAAGATTGGTCACTGTAGTCGAAATTCGTCTAGGAGGTCATTAAGGGTTAAAATACTCTGATTAGGAAGCCACAACTGAATAGTAGACCTGTAGGTGCGCAGCAAACTAATATTTTGGGAGCCCCTGTATAGAGTCGGAACCTTAGATCATAGGTTGTACATACACCGTATCGACTTAGATGAATGAATATGTAAAGATTCACTTCTAAGAACAAGGTCCAAATAAGGCATAACTTTAAAGTTAAACGGACATTGCGCGAAATGTCGTCAAATGGCGGCTCTCAGAAAGTCTAGTTTCAACTTGGAAAATTCACAAGTGAGAAGGAAGAAACTTTATCACTGTTGTAAAGAATATATTATTGCACTTGAAAAATGACCACCAGAGGCGGTAATCGAATCCTCGTTCCTCGCATACCGGGCGATTGCCTAACCTCTCGGCCACCCTGGCGTTGGCAGAGCCTGTCGAAATTTTCATGTGCTTCTTAACGCTGTAATGCCGCGTTCGATTCCCGCCTCTGGTGGTCATTTTTTCAAGTGCAAAAATATATTTAGATTGCAAAGTGAATGCTTATCATCACTTAAAAACAATAATTTACTGTCATAAAGATTCTGCAATTTTAGAAAAGAAGATTGGGCTATGTACAGAATATTTTTTTTCTATAAAAAATAGTTTGTTCCAAATCTAGTTCTTTGAAACTCACCTTCATCTGTAGAATTGCATATATTTTTTAGCATTGCATAAATTGCACACGTAGTTTTGTGCCTATCTAAGAAGCTGTAATGTAAGTGGTGATATACTAATTAGATTGATTTTATCCAAGAGCAGGGTAGCCCTAATTAAGACCAACATATACCTAGGTTGGGGCTTTGACTTTGCAAGTTTTTAGTTTTTACGCTCACTAAAATCCATGCTAAAATTTATCGACCCACCAGAAAACGGCTCGTGAATTTTTGTGAGTAAAATTTTTTTCTACAGAAAATGGCTAAAAATGGGAAAAATAGAAGCTGAAACAGCACCGGATAACCGACGATTTGAATCAAATAAAGCCCAATACAATTTAAATACGACTAGAAAGAAACTGAAGATGTATTAGAGTGGATGTAGAGTTGAATTCAAATCAATTGTTGAGGCGTATGCTGAAAGCCTAAATAAATATAAACATAAATATTAGACAACATCATATTGCACGGTCGTATTCCAAAGTAAGTTGCTTAAGCTCTTGTGTTATGGAAACCATAAACCACGGTGGTACCACAACACCCAGACGCGATTTAATGTATATTAAAAAATCTGGAGAAAATTGTGGAAAATCTAGTTTTCTATATTGGCCCGACCGAGAAATCTAACCCGAGACCTCAGAGTTTGCGACACCATGAAAACCGGCATGCAAGCAACTCCACGACCGTGGTCGTCAAATGTTGTTAACGTCAATGGACTTCTACTTCTCGAAATAGGTCATACCAAACCCAGCGAGTGCACCCAAATCAGATCGCATCGTATCTCCCAAGCGCACAGCGTTAAAACGAGCGCAATAAACAAACACTAGGTAAAGAATAGCTACTAATAACGTAACGGAAGCACCATCGATCTAAGTGGTCGGGTAAATGTGCGCGCGCGCCTCATTGATAACGCTCGGGAGTCCGGGCGGAGGTAGTCGTGTCAGTACTGTCAGTCGGGAGCGAGCCGCCGAGCGTAGCGCTCTTCCGTGCACAGCACGGCCGCGATACAGTGATCAGTAGCCAGTGAAGACCCACCTTCGCTCCGGAGCCCCCTGGAAGCCTGTGGCATGGTAAAGTGACATTTAACAAGGATTTATTAATATCCCGGACGGACCTTGGGTGCCCGCCTATTGTCTCTAGGTCTAGATAGGTATCGTATTACGTAATGTGATAGTTTTTTCTGTGAATTGCATGTTGACCACATTTTATTTTACTTATTGTAATAATTTTTCAGTACATGAATATTTTTGGTAGAGCTTTTAAAATTTTCTTTTCTAGTATGATGATAAGGTACCAACACAAAGAAACTTTTCTAATGCAGCTTAGTTTTTGAATTAAACAGTACATTTTAAATTCAAATTGAACAATAATGAAAACTACATTATTTGCACACTGCAACTTTATCGTAAGCTTTCGTAAATCTATCATGAAACTGCGTCCAACTAACATTTAAAATGCTCAAATAATAGTAATGTGATCAAAATGTATGTATTATTATCACTAATAAAGACAATAACTCTTAACATTATACCACATAAAACTTAATCAAAAATAAAAAGTTTAATAAATTCTGTTTAGCCCTTATTATTGTATTTTAATATTGCACTTGAAAAAACTACCGCCTGAGGCGGGAATTTAATTCGCGTTCCTCGCATACCTGAATAGCATAATATAAGTACAACTTACTTACTTACCACTTAAAAACAATAACTGGTCATAGTTTTTGCTCCAAAAAAGCAATAGATGAGATGAACCACAAAACCAAAAGCTCAGAGCTTGAAGTGCATCTTAACAGAAGCACTCTTAAGTATCAATAGCTTGTTTAATGTCCAAAAACGTATCCTAATGGGATGTTTATGATGTTCGAAACCGGGCCAGGGTTAGCAGCAGGCGTTATCAGAGGAGGAACCATGAAGGCTGCGCTTGCGCCACGGGCTATCGCGTCCGTCTAACTCACTCGTGTGGGAATCCTGTTGCTGTGATACGAATGTTACAATTCATTTAATCAGTGGTGACCATTTGTTGCTTGTATATGCATGTATTTACTGGTGCACAAGACATTTGAACAGGCAATCCAACGCGGTTCTTTGGTATTTTAAAAAACCTGAAAAATTTGCTGATAGAAGAGCTTTTTCTATATTATCTTAAAGTCATGTGTGATTGTTATTAAAGTATGAAAAAGTCTCAGAAATGAATTGGAGCCTTAATAGTTTGCCTTTTAGACAAGAAATATGCAGCTTCAGACTGAAGTAATCGTCGTAAGCCAATTGATAGAGCCTAGACCTGAAAAAACTAGACTAAATTGAAACAAAAGTGGCGCCTTTATTGACTTTGGTACATTAAGTATGTTTGAAGTTTTGAAGAAGTAGGTAATGTTTATATGACGATGTTTGAAGTGATTCATTCGGAGTGCTTATATTTTGCAATGATTACAAACAGACAAAAAAACTAAAAGAAACTCGCGTGTTGTTTAAACAAGTGGCAACAGAAGCTTTTCTAAGCTAAAGCTTTGATGTCTTGGTTAAATATTATCCTAAACACAAGTTTAAAAAAATCTGCTAAAAATTTGCAAATGCTTCCTCAAATACGCATATATTATAAAAGTAACATGAACATGTGAACACCAAACAAACACGACATGTTATAATCAATCTAAAAAATAAACTTAAACCAGTCTTCTCTTGTACACATGTGAGTTAGCTCTAAGTTAACGAAATGTTATTGTGTTGTTCTGATTAAAGTTTCGTAAGCTTTCTTCGACGTCAGTCAATACGAACTTTATAACTCATCGTCCAGAGCTTTTTGTAAACATGAATGTCTGTGGCATTTTTAATTAAACAGATGGGTATTACAGCAATGCATTTTTGTTACAGCTAGTGTTGGCAAAAGCCTTTTTCATAACTTCATGTACTTTTTAATCTTTATATAAATTTTATTTGGATACTTTTACTTGTGATAATTAGTTTCCTTTGTTTGAAGTTTGTTATCAAATTGTAATAAAGACCGCAAAATACGATTTTGTGGTGGTTATTAATAGGTTTGTCATTACTTTGTGCCGAATTTTTAAACAGCTAAAGAATTTCTTCGTTAGCAAATTTTACTAGCAAAAATGGATTTTACAATTTATGTACTACTTAGCCACTGCGATCAAAGCTACAGCGTACGGCCACAGATTATATAATTACTACGGCATATGGTGGCGCTCTTGCAGTGTCCTACCGCTATTTATTTAAGGTAATTTTCAGCTATTTATCCATGTTATAATGGCTGATACTTAAACTATTTATCGGCCATATTTTTTATGTATCTCTAATACTCGTTCTAAAATTTTACGAAACAATTGTTTAAAGTTGATATTACCGTAATAATATTTTCTAACAATGTTTCTGTTACGAGTGATTTGTAGCCTCTGAGTGCGTTTGATTATTTTCGCGACTTTTGACTCGACACACATTCGTATTCATTGACACCGAACACGTAATTATTATCTTGACTCCATTTCGGTTTGCTTTGGTTGATAAATTGTTAAATCTTAGTTTACTGAGCTATAGGGATAATGTTTAAAAATATTATCTATCTTTAGATTTTACTCTTGTCAGCCATAAAATACGCGATTTCGATAAAATTTTGAACTTATTCCATACATTTGTAAGGTTTTTTTGTTAATATCTCGATAACTACCAAGAATCGCTGAACATACATGAATAGGGGTTCAATTGATAGGTATGGAGGTCACCTATCACCACGCATCGGCTTGACACCTTACAAGGAACACCATGTATTGACTATATATATTTTTATTAAGGGTTAATCTGATCATATCTGATACGACGGAACTAGGTTTCCATGCCAATAATTTTCCCTCAATCTAGACAAGGATACAACCTGTTCACAAAGTTCATGCAAGATTAATGTTGTAGTCGACATTGGACGACACCTCGGCAAACTAATTCCCTATTGTTAACTGTCGTTACAAATTATGGGCGCTCGTTAAGTGTCCCAGCACAATGTACGAGCTTTAGGGCCCATAGCAACGCTTGCGCAACGCGTTTTACACATCATTGTTGTTAATAGCAATACAACTGTTGCTAAGCAGCGCTTGATGGAAACGATAAATTATTTTGACTGTAAAATAATTATGTAAATATTGAGGAAACTTGACACCAATAGGTAGGCTAAAGACTAAAATCCTTGCCATCTTGTCAAATGCACAATATCTCTATTTACATTTTATACGGTATTTTCGTGTCACGATCAGAGTCTAAGAAAGTACAAAAATCCGTTCGTCAGGTGTCTGATCTCCCGCTGGTCATGTTGGATTGCTGAGTCTCATCGAACTTTGAGAGTGAAATTGTGTATTTCGCGTACACATGTACACTGTAATATATTCATTTATTGCAATATTGTACATAGCATAGAACTAGTACTACAAAACCCTTCAAGGAAATAGAAATTTTGAAACTAAGTTATATTATGTTATATAGTACTAGTGGTTCCCCGCGACTTCGCCCGCAAGAGTTGGATTTTCCGACATATCACGACAAAATGTAGCCTATGTCCTTTCCAGGGTCTCGAACTGTCTCCATACCAAATTTCATCTCAATTGGATCAGTGGTTTAAGCGTCAAGAGCTAACAGACAGACAGACAGACACACTTTCGCAATTATAATATTAGTATGGATATTCGGCCTAATTTTTTGTCTCTCTTTCTATCGCGTAACTTTATCTCATCTGACCTCACAAGGGCCGAACGACGTGAAGCGAAACGCGACGAGTGAGTGAGTATCGATTGTCGAGCTAACGCGAGATCCAGCCCGCGCGTGGCAGCCCTACTAAATTCGACCGACGACCGGTCGAATCTGCGCATGTATTTGTAGCTTTATACCTAAACCATAGAATAAGTACAAGTACTCCGTACAGTTGACTTTGCAATGAAATTAAAATAAATATCTACTCAATGTCGTCAACGATATGGTGTAATTTAGTTCGCCTCAGAGTCAAGCACATTCATGTTTAGACACCTACAGAAATCCATTGCAAGATAATTTCATTTTTAAAACTCTAGAATATGAACCATAATACACTATACCTATTCAGTGATGAACTATCATGCGACGCGATAGGGATAACTGCTACAACAAGCTCCTAACGCAATCTAGCGCACCTTTCTAGCACTTTCGCAATTATAATATTAGTATGGATATTCGGCCTAACTTGTTAATTCCTATTAACGCTGGATGCCATCGTCAAAACTCGGCAAGTAGGAAGTTAACCTAACTTAAGCGATCGATTTTGGATCACACATTCAATCTGTATTGCGATCCGAGATCAAGTTAAAATCTCGATCGCAATCGGGATTGACCGTGTACTGGGTGTTTTAGTTGCCTCAACTAGGAACTGAAAGTAAATAGGGTACGGGCATGTTCCCCGAGTATCAGATTTCTTTCGCCCTGTTTCAGTACAGATGCGCCATTGAATGCACTAGGAACCGCACAACAGACCGCTTTCTAGTGCAGATTGCTGATAAATTTAATGCGATAGGATTATTGGGAGTGAAAGATTATAATGTGAGAGTGAGATGTTAGTTTGTTTATGATGTTGAACGCTACTATTGAATTTGTAAATGGTAATAATAGTACTTGGAAAACGCGAACTCAAAGTTTGAACAAATTACCAAGCAGTTCATTATAGTAGATTATTCACCAAGGGGGTAAAGTGATGTCTTACGTCACGGGCGTCATCTTATATCTCGAGCCTAACGAAGGATTCGAGAGTTAACTCCCGAGCGCAGCGAAGGAGTTTAGTGTTAAAAGTAGAAGCCTGAGTGTAGCGAGGGATTTAAGCTCGCCCAAGACGAGGACATCTTTATCTCCGAGGAGAATACTCTGCTTTTCACACTTCCTACGAGGCAATATAAAAAATGTACTAAAAAAACTTATTTTATCTATTATGTACCCTTTGACTTTTCTGGCAGAAAATTATTATTATATTACCAGTACCAGCAGCTTTACACATAATGGACACAGTTGTCAAATAAATTTCGTCACTCGACAGTTTTACGAAAACATTGTTTGTAATTTCTTTAGGTTCTTTTTCTTTATTTATTTCTTTTTTAGAAGCGCGCGCTTTTTTTTTTCATTCTAATCGTGTTGAAATTCTTGGCTGCCAGGTTCAAATTTAAAATATGTTCTCTTTGGTGCGGGACGGGCTAGTATGATCATGCCTACGAACTCTTATTCGAAATTCAAATCACTTTGTCTCCCTAGGGGCGTAATGAAATTTCATACAACATTACGTCCCTTGGGATGCAATGACTCACTTTGAGTCAGGTTTACTTGATGTGTAATTGAACATTGCCGAGTAGGTAGTGTGAAAACATACTTACATAGGAGTAGCACCAAACACCTAATACTTCTAATCTTAGGATAGATAAATACTTTTTTACAGACCACAGTACTTTTAAGAGGTCTTATAGCTCAAAGCATTTCTTCCAGACAACCTTCGGTTAATCTTGTTATGTCTTAAGAGTGTCTGTTTGCCCTCGCCAAATTCCGCAATGTGAGGTTTTGAATCATTATTGGAATAAAATATCACTAATTCTATACAAAAAAAAATCCTAGGCATTACACTAATCGTGCTCAGTTCAGTCTAGTCTCGGAACCCTTACAAGTACACCAATTGACACATAAAAGGATTTTCAGCTTACGGGTTAATTTTACAATGCTGCTAGTGTAATAGGATCATAAAGCATATTTATAAGTTAAGCGATGGATAAGTAGCTATTAACTACTTGCCGATACTATGTAGTGTTTTACAGCTTCAACACATCTGTATAAATATTAGTCAATTTGAAAGATTTACACAGTGAAATATCGTTGAATCGACCTTGACCTAAATTAAGTCTGGGCTGCCCTAATCTCTATTAGGTACACGTGTTGCAAGTCTTGTAAAGTAAAAACGAGTAAAAAAAGTTTTTGGTTTTAACTGTTTTCTGCTGCCTCTATAAAATATCAGCAAAATCCGTATTTTCAGTGAAAAGCGAATTCTAACCTATTAAAACAAACTAACATTTCCAAACTCAACGAACCTTTTCTTATAACCTACTTACTTATTGGGTCGGAGAGTACAGGCTGAAAACGTAATTGTTAAAAAAAACATAAGGTAGGTATTTTTCTTTCTTTTTGTATTTAAAACCAGCCTGCATTACGAACTTTTTTCAGAGAGAAAGGTTTGCTCCAAGAAGTTCCGAATTTAAATTTAATTTAGGCCCCTATATCTAATTTCGAGAAATGAATTCTAGCTAACCGAAACGGGCACCTCCAATGGTGATTCCGAGTCCCTAAATTAATTAGTCTGCTCGTTCTAATTAAGCAAGATTAGTGTCAGATTCTTAACCTAATAATAGTTGAAACGGGGTCGTCGCACCGCGGTGTTGTGTTTACCTGCCTCCGTGTCGCTAGTTTGTGATAACCACTATCAATCACAGTGATTGATGTGCCATGACACTTTTTGAGTTTCATCCTGCAAGTAAATGAGGACGGAGCCTTGGCGTTTTTATTTGCACATCATCATAGAGACGGAGTGCGTAAGTGCTGTGGTTTTCATATTTATCGTAGTGGGATGGATTTGTTTGTGCAATATAAAGATCTAAAAAGTCTGAAATAAAATAATTTTATAGCAGCAGTAGCTGTTGTAGTGTGATGCTAGTGGTTTTTTTAATTATTTAGCAATGTAAAAATGGATCAAAAATTATGAAAGGATTAGAAATTATAAAAAATAACTACGCGGAAGATATTATAGTGCACAAGTGTGTGCGCAATACACAGGTGCACTATCTGTTCCTTCACTCTCATAATTCGGTGAGACGGCAGTCTGACATGACCGTAGAGAGATCAGGCGCAAGACCAACGGCTTAACGTGCTTTCCGAGGCACGGGGGTGTAAACACCACCAACTTCCTGAATCCGGAGCTGTGTCTGAGTTATTTGAAGATGAAAAAACCCAATACTCTTGGCCCGACCCGGGATTCGAACCCGGGACCTCGTGGATAGTACCCAGCGTGCTGACCACTAGACCAACGATGCAGTCAGTATTAAGTCTTATGTATTAGTAAATATTTAGTGCTTGAATGATAGTTAATGGACCAATTAAATACAATCAAAAACTATTAAATAAATTAAAAAAAAACTGTCGTTGAATACCTATTATCAGTAAAGTTAATAAAGTAAAAAAAAGGAACAACCAGTGTTTGATACAAGTTAGTAAGCAATTTGAAATCGTTTCTGTAAAGCCTTGCCAGTAATTAGTGATCGTGAAAAGTAAATAAACAATAATCCAAATTCTTTAACTGGAGTTACGACATTTCTCGCTCGCAAGTTACAGTTAAGCGCATACAAATCCCGAAACAAGTTATCCGATGGAAACATAGATTGATTACCGATCGATCAAGCTGTCGATAACGCTCAATGGCGCCTCGCTGTCTGAATGTGAGTTCGATGACTTCGGACAAGCCGGTACCAACTAACTAAGTAACGTTTGTATTGTCTTTGATTTCGATCTCAAAGCTAAGAATGTGGGATATTGTTCCGAAAGGTGCATCGGATTTGAAGTGACAGTTGATGCAACTGATTGAGATGTGTGTGTGATAGTATAATTGCGCAAATGTGAGAGAAATAATGTGATTATTTTATAAAAATAAACGCTTAATTCAATTTTATCATCGTAACACTCAGGTTGGTCATGTAAAAAAATATACTCCAGCTACTTTAGCTAATCTCTCTAATTTGTAAACTGATGTGCTTAAAAAAACATAACTTTTGCTTTGCTGCATAGCGTTAATAAACATTTAAGAAAAGTATTGGCAGTCAGATTCTTAACATTAGCTCTCAACTTGTCCTGAAGCAGTAATGTTGGAACGTGTAAAAGTGTCCCCAGTAGGTCAACATGCATGAATAAATGACTTTTATGAATTTTCATATATTTACCCTAAATTGGTCTTGCCAAATAAACAAGATAGTCCCGCACCATAAACAATATTATCTCGTAATCTTGATGACTTTAATCTTCCGTTACATTATGGTTCGATAGAATAATTAAAATTCCTTCCATCAAGAATATGCCATCTGCTTTCATGTTCGTGACAGAATCTGTTTGTGTTGGTGACTCATCGTCCTAGCTAAATATGTATGGTTTCCAGTCTGTTAGTCCTGTTAGGGCCTGCTTATTTTAATTAGTTTCTGCGTCGACAACAGACGAGCCATTTGTCGAGATATTTATTATTGTTTAACTTGGGCTGGGTTGGTAAATCAGTGTCATTACAATTATTTATTACATTATCACGGACATAAATACTTCAACAATCAAAATTCTGGAAATGTTATAATAGGTTCTTACATAGCACATGTATCATGTACTCATGCTAAAGCATATCCAAGTACCAAAATTCAGCATCAAGGATTTACGAGACATAATATTTTTTTAAAATATGTAGGAATTTAACTGTGGCTTTAGCGGGCCTACGCCATCATAGCTCAATAAATAACAATATATCTAATCTCAGTTACCGTAACCGATTATTGGAGAGGTGGCAATTAATAAGCCTTCGGGGCGATCAGTAATTAAGAATGTTAATTAATAAGGGTGCCTGGTCATGGGTGGCCGAATTGATTCTCTATGGTTTGCATGGCGCCGGAGTGATAAATTGTCTGAGGCTACGCTTGGTCCTCTAGTCTAGTCTTGGTGCTCTAGTGGCTGCATATTTTGTATCATTGTATCAGCTACCTCTCTACTCTAGTGATTGTCCTGTAAAACGCTTTGTCTCATTACATCGGCAATCGCTTATTTCCATCAAATACGCTGAAGGTGTCCTGTTATTTATGATGTTCTGCAATTATGATGTGATGATCACTAAATGTAAGGTCTTTTGAAAATTAGTTTCAATTGATGTTGCCAAATCTAATACATATCATAATTTTTTGTTTGTTTTTTTGTGTGACTGTCAAAAATATGTAGCTTGTGTTGCAATGTAGAGTGACCTAAGTGTTTTTTACAATATTAATTGTTTATAATTTAAGCAATTTCTTTGTAAATTTTACGCGTTTATATATAAGTGAAGCGTAGCACCAAAAGACGGTCTATTAATTTTCGTTAGCGAAATGTATTTTGTATTTAACAAAATGACATTCATCTTACTCATTGTCTCTACATTCTGCTTAATTGATACGAGTACATCTTTGAGCACATCTCAAAGTTTCCGGAGCTTCGTCGGTCAGTTTGCGATGCGTTAATAACTGGGCAATTGAGGGCACTCACTCGCCTCACTCTATGCTCTATGGATTTGCGATAGTTCTGTGCGAAGTGCTGTGGCTGCCGGCTTTCTGCCAGCTACAATAGGGTAGTTTGATATCCCCAATTGAGTATTACACACTAATACCTTGTTCCTATTTGAAAAACGAATCGTTTTGCATTCGAATCGTAAGATATCTCTCACCAACAAAAGATTTTCAACTATTATGCATTGTTGTTTGTAAAGCTCAAAATACTAATGAAGTTGCGCACTGGTGAGAATTCGGACCCTATTCTTTCTCTCCGACAAGGTTTAGGATGGATCTCTCTCTTTGAAAGGTGAAATGCATAACGATTTGTTCTTTTATCAGGAACCCAGAGTAAGAGTTATCAAAAATGTCAAATAGATAACCGAGGACGTAACTGTTGAATACTAGGGTTTATAGTTACTGCTATCAAAGCAATAAAATAATTACTTTTAAGAATGTTCAGTCTTTTGAGGGGCTTAACTTGGTACACTATAACAATTAATTATCGATGGCTTGAACTAGGTCTTTTTAAAGTAGGCACTATTAATGTGGTGATGGTTCAACAACGTACATACAAGTAAGTGAAGGCCTTATTGGAGAAACACCCACACATGTTGAACTTCAAGCACTTCATCTTCTTTTATCATCCACTGTAAAACCCAGTGTCATGGTTTGCCCCCAGCTGCCACGACTAATGCTTAGAAACCCTTTTCGGTGGATGTGTATGTGTATGTGCGTGTAACTATTACTTTCTTTCATTAGAATCTTTTAAACTTGTCTTGTAGCCTCGCACTTAAGTTTTCAATATGCTTCTTGCTAGTCTAGCACCTTTAAAAATGCTCTCAAATTCTCGCCATTTTCCCTACATTCCCGTTAGAGCCCTAAAAACGACCATTAATCCTAATTCCTCAGATCACGAACACCGCTGCACCTCGCTGCGACGTTGACGAATAATTCGCGGCGCGCGCGCACTTCGATCGCGCCTTAGGCCGGGAGATAGGGTGCACGACTCACGAGTTGTACGGATAGAAAGGAATATCTGATGGGTAACGGTCTTCGACAATATGAATGGGTGATGTTGATCGTAGAATAAGCTACTGTTACGTCCTAGAAATGTAAAGACGAAGATAAGACAATAGACAAAAATCTACGAAATTTACTGATTAATAGGCTTAAAATCAATAATTTTAAAATCACTTCACTGTTAAGTTCCTATCAAATCCAGTTTAATTCTCCTTGATCATGATGTCTGAGATTATTGACTTAAATGTTCAGTAGAATATGGTAGAAAATATCCTCTGTGTTTGAGACTGAGTAATTAAAACTGCTTAGATTAACCGGTTTCGAAGTAATTTGACAGCGGCCTACCTAATAATTTTTAATGGCTACCGAATCGAAAAAATGCTGTCAGTATTTTTGTCTAATAGATTTGATATACTATTTTATTATCTGCAAGATCCAAATGTATATCTCCTAGCCTACAGGCGTGCCGATCAGCCTGCGCCGGCGCGTTTTGACATATCATCGTAACTCATCGCGCTCAATAAGCGACACTTGACACTGATCTCGCCGGGTCCGACTGTACGCATAGTTGTTGTGACAGTCTCATTAAAATGTTAAGCTTTTTCATTCCGATTGTACACACAACATCATAGTTAGCTATCCGTATTTTTTTTACGAAGTCAAGTTTGAAGCGCCTTGTCGGCGATTATTAAGCAAATGGCTGGCTAAATATGGTTATGCATGGCTCGACTGTTATTGATATAAACTTAAAACTTCATAAAGACAAACACACTTTGGCATAAAGACAAAGATAACATAAAAAGCTTTCTAGTGGTATTAACAACTGACTTTTTGACTTACGGTCAATCAAACTTACCTGCAAACTCTGCCTGAATTTATAACGTAACAATATTTCATATTGCCTTCAGTGGACACTGTAAAATATTCGTGTCTGTAATTTTAATATCTAGTGTAGTACCAGTGCTTAATATTTTAAAGCGGCGTCCTAATTTGAGAATGTGTTCTCGTAACGAGTGGAGTGTTTGGGGAAAGTTCGTTACCGACCATTCACAGCCTTCAAAGGATTCCTACTATGTTTGTTTATAAAGCAGGATGGGTACGTTTTGTTAAGGACAAATGAATAAATTTGATATGCTACAGAAGTTGATTAAGGAATTGAGCTTGTCCTGATTAATATTTTGTAATACTGCTACTTAGGATACCAAGGTTGTATTGACAACATGCGACCCCAAATAGACTGATTCCTACGACTTCCTACCTCAGGGATCGAACCCAGGCCGTAACCATTAAGGGCTTTACATCAAGTTTTATCCCTATTTCATCCGGAGTACCCCAGGGATTGCATCTTGGACCCTTGTTTTTTAATATTTTTATAAATGACGTCATAGGTTGCTTTGCAGATTCACAAATTCTTTTGTATGCTGATGACACAAAAATATACTCAGTTATTAGATCGTTGGATGACTGTGTGAAGATGCAAAGCGATTTGGCGCGTCTATGTGAATATTGTTCTGTTAATAAACTCTTCTTAAATATAGATAAATGCTATACCATAACATTTACCACAAAAACGAATCCTATATATTTTAATTATACGAGTACACTTAATGACAAACGTTTAAAAAGGGTTCAGGAAGTTAGAGATCTGGGAGTGCAATTAGACAGTGAATTGTATTTTGATTCGCATATTAATATGATTACTTCCAAAGCATATAGACTGCTCGGTTTTGTTTTTCGTCAAAGCGTTGACTCGTGAACACCATTATTTTATTGTATAATGCTTATGTTAGATCTCATTTAGAATATGCTTCAGTTGTATGGAATCCCCAGTATTCGAAATATATTGACCTTGTGGAGGGTATTAAGGATAAATTTATTAGGCGTTTAAAGTATAGATTTAAAGATTGCAACACTGATAGACTTCTTTCTCTGGAATTCCGACGTGAATATAGGGATCAAATATTTTTATATAAAATTATTAACTATGCAGTTGATAGCCCCTATTTATTAAGCAGACTAGCCTTTAACTGTAAAAAGTATCGAACTCGACAGAAAAGCACCTTCGACATACCTGTTTGTAGGACTAATTACCGTAAAAATAGTTTTATAATAAGAGCCACAAGTAAATACAATGCATCTTATAGTCATATAGATATTTTTCATGAGCGATTGACAAGTTTTCGTCGCCTTTTAAGATCTGCATAAATACAAACAAATTTCGTTATATATAATTAGTGAACCCTCTTTTTTGTAAAAGTTTTCATGTATGGATGTAAAAAAAAAAATGTTGCATGTTGCCTTACTTTTCGCATATTATGTCTTCTTATTGGCGCTTATTGTAAAAGTTAGCATTGGAAACTTTAAATGCCAGTGTATAAGCTAATTTGTTACCTTTTTAAATGTACTATAAGACAGCTGTTTGTTTCCTTAATAAAGAAATAAATAAATAAATAAATATCTAACTACCATAGAGATGCCCATACAAGACTGACTTATATTTCGATCTAAATAATTAATGACTTCATGAAAAGCACTCTTATATAAAATAGACCCCATTAGGCTAGAAAAAATCTGAAATAAAGTGCTAGGCGAGGTTTTAAAAAGAAACGTTTCAAATACGGTCTTGAAAATCCTTTGCACACTTTATAAAACTAACTCGTGTTTTACAGCTGATTTCTGCTACATTTACTAACCTACCTGAAACAAAAATAGAACATGAAAATTACTTTGCATTGTATTAAATAAACGGTAGACATACATTACATAAGTTTCGGTTTCATTCTGTCCGTCAGTGTTATCAGTCAAATGGTTGTTTGCCCACAGATCGTGATTATAATAGTGTGCTGTGTTGATAACATTTTGCGCCTATTAACACAATGAGAAATCTAACATTATTACTTAAATGAGTATTACTTATATTAGTTACTTTACTAGTTGTATCACTCCTACTTATAACACTGGAATAAATATTTATGACACGGCTAATTTGAAATGTTTGTCGCCATTATGTCATGTCATGTGTCATTAATTCTAAATTAGCCGCCTCATATTTATTCAAGTCATATAACGGTGATCTAATAATTATTTAAGGTGGTTAAAGTTTAGTTAAGTTGAAATTGAGATCAATCGTCCATAGCTCAATTTTTCGTAGGACTATTTTTTGCTATCCTGGATCAATAACAGTCTCTTTAGGAGGACAAAATTCCAATCTAATAAAAAGTTACGTCAGAAAACCATCCGAACCGAAGGGCATATTTATAGTAACAATGAGAGTAATAGACAGTGTACGTACAGCCTAGGTCTAAACTAGTGGGCAAAAAGCTGTATAATAGGTACCTACTTACCTAAGAGTCTAGCCTCTTTACTAAAACACTTGTTTAACTATGATACTGCTAGTTTGGAATAAATGACATATAGGTGATATGACATAATTGAGACAAACATTTTAAAGCCGCCTCATTTAATCAAGTGTTATAATAATGTTAAAATTATTATTAGTAAGGGGTGGATGTAATATTGCAGCGAATAAGCATCCAAAAGAGAGAGTGATACAGATCAGTTTTGTATCTAGAAGTGCCCGCACTTCAATCAACCCAGTGCAATTACGGGTTTAATGCCACGTTATTTACTTATCTACAAAGCTTTCGGATATCTATCAAAAACAAAAAATCTTATCACACATTATCATCTGGTAAATCTCAGTAGTCCGGTTACACAGTGGCGTCCAACATAGTACCCGAGTCCCGAGGTGCCAGATTCGTGCGTGGGCGCATGAGTCACGCCGGATTGCGCATC
The DNA here is from genome assembly GCA_949316185.1 of Pyrausta nigrata. NCBI lineage: Eukaryota > Metazoa > Arthropoda > Insecta > Lepidoptera > Crambidae > Pyrausta > Pyrausta nigrata. The sequence goes on from OX438950.1 coordinate 17,213,433, forward strand.
GCCGACCGCCGTCGCACAGATCAATGCTTTGTTTATACAATGTGTAAAATGCCTGTCCAATAGTAGTGCTCAAATAGAACCACTTTTTATAAGAATCGAACATTATCATTTGCTTGCTCTGTTCCCATTATTTGGGGTACGAGCAGTCTGTTCTTTTCTTCTCTCTGATTTAGCGTCGCGCACTTGAAGGGTTAAAGGAAAATAATTAATTAATTTAAAATAAATAATATATATTCAGTTACCTACAACAAACGTGATTATGTTTTACGTTTTTAAAACCCAAACAATAACAGTCATAATGTAGTGTTTACTGCTATAAAAATATTATTTGTTGATTTGACTGCCTCGTTGGTCTAGTGGTCAGCACGCTGGGTACTATCCACTGGGTCCCGGGTTAGAATCTCGGGTCGAGCCGAGAGTGTTGGGTTTTACTGTCAGGGAATAACTCAGACACAGCTCCGAAGTCAGGAAGTTGGTGGTGTTAACGCCCTTGTGCCTCGGAAGCACGTTAAGCTGTTGGTTCTGCGCCTGATCTCTCCACGGTCTAGTCGGACTGCCGTCTCACCGCATTATGAGAGTGAAGAAACAGAGAGTGCACCTGTGTACTGCGCAGACACTTGTCACACAGCTGACTAATCTCTGTTGAGTGAGATAGACCACTGTAGTCGAAAATCGGCTGGGACGAGATTATTATTTATTATTCTTACGGAATTCTTCGTGCGTGAGTCTGACTCGCACTTGGCCGGCTTTTTATGCATTGTATAATTTTATTGCTATTACGCCATCGAAACTCTCTGTTACTAGTTTTACAACCTGTATGTACTCCTGCACTAAAAGGAGCATAGATCGAGATAGACAATGCGTCTTCTCATCAACATATTTCACACTTATGTGATGTTTAGAGGCGTTGCTTATTTATGAATGACGCTACACGGCTCTTCAAGTTTTACATATTTTCAAAGTATGACATCAAATAGTAGTGCATAATATGACCAATTCTCAAATGCATGCAGGCCTATATAATAGCGATTGCGAATGCAATTTTATACCAATGATATATGTAATTTTTTCATTAGTGTATCATTGCTTTCCTGCTGATATTTTGAAAGATATAATTGTATTCCTGAAAGCTATAACTATTGCAATTTGAAAGCAATCGAGTGTGGCAGTTACGCCGGCTGGTAGGAGCTGTTCTAATGGCGATAAGACTATCTATTTCATCATGCACTAAATTGGGTTTACTAACTTATCGTATGAGCTCCTTACTATACATGGTGTCAGTGCAAACAGTCTAATCCAATGGGGTGAATACCTACGACCTACGGCTTTTATTAAGAGACTAGCAGTTCCCCGCGACTTCGCCCGCGCCAAAAGTCGGATTTTCCATACAAATTTTCATCCCCCATTTTACCCCACTTATGATTTTATATCGCGACAAAAAGTAGCCTATGTCCTTCCCAGTGTCTCAAACTATCTCTGTGCCAAAGTTCATTTGATTCGGTCCAGTAGATTTGGAGCCTATTCGATGCAAATAAACAAACAAACAAACAAACAAACAAATCTTTCCTCTTTATAATATTAGTATAGAAGTATAGATCACGAAAGAAATCTTTAAAAAAAACCAAATGCTCCTTACAAATAATTCTACTTCCTCGATGACATAGTAAGGAGAGCCAATAGCCTATAATTTGTAAAAGTTGTAAGTATTGATGGCCAATCACCCCCTTAAAGAATGATACTGTTTACACTAACATTATGTATATGGGTATGTTGTACCCTAGATATAGGTTAAAATAAATAATAATAAATAATAAATTGTTTCAACAAACACACCAATTACCTAGCCCCAAACTAAGCGTGAGCTTGTGCTATGGCGACTAGGATAACGGATAGACATACTTAAATACGATAAATTATTGTTTTTAATTAAGTGATAAGCATTCACTTTGCAATCTAATTAGATATTTTTGCACTTGAAAAAAAAATTGTGGTCATTTTTTCAAGTGCAAATATATCTAAATACTTATATACATTTATAAACATCCATGACTTAGGTACAAATGCTCGTGCTCATCACACAAACATTTGCCCTTTGCGGGATTCGAATCCGCAACCGCCTGGTTAAGAAGTCCGTGGCGCGAACCACTACACCAAGACGGCCGTCTAATAAATACTAGGTACTCGTGTCCTTGCATGGTATTTGCCTCTGAAAGACTCTACCATCGAGATATTTACATAATGCCACGCGTGTTCTGTCCAGCGGCCGATCTAATGAGAGGATATCGTGGGCTATGATTACTAATGTACTCGTAAATTGACGAATATATCGTTCATTTGAACTGAGTTGAGCTCATCATATACATTGTTATAATGAAAACAAAATCATTCTCTTATGTTTTTTTTCTGATAGTCGTAATTTTATTTATATGTAGATTTGAAGAAAAAGCGTTTATTTTAAACCTAACCTTCTAATATTGATTCACTTACAGCGATTTTGGCACGATTTGTTTTTGACTTTATACTAAGAGATTTTCCTACAAGATTCATCCCAACTACAGAATCTGATCTTTCCCCTTGTCTTTAAAGCCAGCCTATATTTTTACGCAGTCAATTAATATTTATGGCAGTATTAACGTTATTGCATCATATTCCACGCTCGTAACGTCAAATTAAGCTCATTGAATGACAGTTAATTGCAGCACTGCGCCCGCGCAGCCGGCCTTTGATTCGGTTGTAACGAGTTATTGTTTTGAACCAGTTCGAGTTTTACGATTCTGCCGTCCACTCTACAGATTGTTATGAATTACGCACAAATCTCTAATACTCGTAAAATATGTTTTGATGCTATTTACATTGGTTCAGGCTATTAATTATACGAGATAAAGTTAAATAAAATGTTCCAGTAAACAATGGAATTTCCAAGCTTTAAGAAACAAAGCTGTGAGATTCTAAACATGTATTGGAATAATATCTCGCCCCGACAAGAAAACAAAAAGGGACAGCAAACAATTTTGTTAAGTTTGAGAAAAGCTTAATTAAATGAGGACGCCATGGACATGCAATAATTGCGACTCAGAGTAGATCAATCTTGACAAAGACGATTAGTGCTAATAATAGTCAATAGCTGTCAGAAAAGAAACATACAGTATTGTGTCTGCAATGTCAAAACGAGATTTGTGTCTTATTGTCATGTCACATCATTCGTCAGTCTGCTTCAAAAGATTCAAGGTTAAGGTCCCTCGAAGCAGCAGCCTCAAAAGGCTTATCGATGGGCCGAGTGATTACCCCCCACTAAATATAGTGAGTGGCTGCAATAGGGTTGGGTCGTTGGCCTCCTTATCATTTCGGCACAGATTCCTTGACCCCGCTCCACCGCGCGCGCCCCTCATACATCTGCAACTATAATAATTACTCATTACAACAGCTGGCACTTTTCAAGCAAAAAAGAAGCAAGAAAGACACCACTTACTTAATGTTTGTACTACTCGTAAATCCCAGCAAATTCATTTCAAAAAGATCATTAGACGACTCTACCTTGCTCTAACTTGAAATATGTTACACGTGGCCTTAAAAAATAATTCGAGCACCTAATATGAACTTCGACAAGATCAGCGTTACTCTACTGAGTATTTTGTAAATAGTGCTATCCAAAACGGACTGACGAAATGTGAATCTGGCCGTATATGGATCGGACAAAGTGTTTGCTTAAGCCTACACTGCTACCGATCAATTGCGGCCTTACGTCTATATTGTCCTACAGTTTGCCAAACACACGCGTGAAATCTTGATTGGATAGACTAAGATTAAATGCCTGACACTCTACATTAGGATGTGTGGTGGTAGAAATTCTTCTATTTGATCCTATCTCTGTCTAAACTCATCTATTCTAATTTTGTAACTGACCAAGTTTCAGACGGCGGTTTCCCTTTTTATCTATCCAACTTCACGGTGGTCTATCGTAATTGGGCATTCTCTGCTACCCGTTTATCAACGCCTTATCTAGAAGCTTCGTTTAAATTTATTAATTTGCGTACACTTATCCGGTCGATTCAATCGACTTTAAAAATA